>OY997271.1:116197657-117397657 GCA_963921465.1 Triticum timopheevii
GAGCTCGCCAAGAAGTTATTCATCATGCTTGAAGGTAATCTCTTCTATCCGACTGACTTGTTATCATCAACTCATCATAGAACTATTGGCTTAACTTCGAATTGTGTTTACAGAATTCTGCCAAAACTTCGAGGAGGAGACCAGTCGAGTAGAGACAAGCTTGGACCACATTAACTCTCCTGTGAAGGATGAAGCCGCCATGAACGTGCTCCGACTGGAGTCTCGTGTTGCTGGAGTTGTGGACTACCTCGCTCGACTGAAGGTTGCGGTGTCACGACTCGACACGATGCTCTAGCCAGGAGAGACGCTTCAAAACGACCTCGAGTCTTTAATGACTCGACTGAATGACGTTCCAGGTCGAGTGCAAGAATGGAAGAAGTCTTCTGCCAGGTGCGGTGCTGACGTTTCTCTATCCCTGGTCCGTGTTCATTGCAAGGATGCGCGAGAGGACAAGCTGGCATCCATCAAAGTGGCCAATACCAAGAAGCATGACTTCCAATCTTTCATGGAGTCCTTCATTGCTGCTACCACTCGGATTGCTGACGGAATCGACCTGGACCAGTTTGTCGCGCCCTCCAGTCCTCCACTTGAGGAGTAAAAAACTTCTATGCTTCATCTTAAATTTGCCTCGGAATGCCAAGTGGTTTTGTAACCGATAAACTTTTACAGGCTTGACGCCTGAGCACTTCCGAATCCGTAGGACGTTATCTGAATTTGGCTTATCGTTGAATATGCTTGCATTTGCCTTCAAGCGAACTTTGTTCTTCACTCGGAATATACTTTAGTGGTTGAGACGCAACTCTGAGGTGGAAAGTCCAGTCGACCTGCACTTCATCGCTCTTGCAGGTAGGAATGGAGCGCAGATGGCAGTTGACCTGCGTCCCTGCGGATCAGGATGGAGCGCACATTGTATTTGTGGCGTAGCTCAGAAGGAGAAGGTAGCAGTCGACCTGCACCTCGTCACCCTTGCAGAGTGCACGTTGTATTTGTGGCGTAGCTCAGAAGGAGAAGGTAGCAGTCGACCTGCACCTCGTCATCCTTGCAGAGCCCACGTTGTATTTGTGGCGTAGCTCTGAAGGAGAAGGTAGCAGTCGACCTGCACCTCGTCGTCCTTGCAGAGCGCACATTGTATTTGTGGCGTCGCTTCGAAGGAGAAGGTAGCAGTCGACCTGCACCTCATCATCCTTGCGGATCGGAATGGATTAAGTACTTAGGCGAGTACTGGACTGCAGCTAACCCCCCGAGTGGGAGGATTGCTCTCCACTCGGTAGGATTTACAAATACTTAGGCGAGTGCTGGACTACAGCTAAGCCCTCGAGTGGGAGGATTGCTCTCCACTCGGTGGGATTTTCAAATACTTAGGCGAGTACTGGACTGCAGCTAAGCCCCCGAGTCGGAGGTTTGCTCTCCACTCAGTAGGATTTTTTAAATACTTAGGCGAGTACTGGACTGCAGCTAAGCCCCCGAGTGGGAGGTTTGCTCTCCACTCGGTAGGATTTTTTTAAATACTTAGGCGAGTACTGGACTGCAGCTAAGCCCCCGAGTGGGAGGATTGCTCTCCACTCCATGGGATTTTCAAATACTTAGGCGAGTACTGGACTGCAGCTAAGCCCTCGAGTGGGAGGTTTGCTCTCCACTCGGTAGGATTTTTTAAACTTAGGCGAGTACTGGGACAACAGCTAAGCCTCCGAGTGGGAAGCTGGCTCACCACTCGGTAGGATTTTTTAAACTTAGGCGAGTACTGGACTACAGCTAAGCCCCCGAGTGGGAAGCTGGCTCACCACTCGGTAGAATTTTTTAAACTTAGGCGAGTACTGGACTGCAGCTAAGCCCACGAGTGGGAGGATTGCTCTCCACTCGTTAGGATTTTCAAATACTTAGGCGAGTACTAGACTACAGCTAAGCCCCCGCGTGGGAGTTTTGCTCTCCACTCGGTAGGATTTTCAAATACTTAGGCGAGTACTGGACTGCAGGTAAGCCCCCGGGTGAGAGGTTTGCTCTCCACTCGGTAGGATTTGCAAATACTTAGGCGAGTACTTGGACTACAGCTAAGCCCCCGGGTGGGAGGTTTGCTCTCCACTCGGTAGGATTTTCAAATACTTAGGCGAAACAGATTCGCATCTAAGCCCCCAAGTGAGAGGCTTGCTCGTCACTCGGTAGGATTTTTTTTGCAAACTTAGGCGAAAACAAATTCGCAGCTAAGCCACCCACTGGGGGATTTAAACAAAAGCAACAACAATCACTGGGAAAATTATAACACTCTTGTCTTTGATAAACAAACTACAGAGGTACTTTTATTACATCTCATCCGAGTGAGTTTTTTAAGTATAAAAGGGGCAGAGCAGCTCCGCATTCCAAGCTCACGGCTCATCAATCTGGCGATCGACGTTGTAAAGATGGTGCACTCCATCGTGGAGAACTTTGGTGACGATGAAGGGAACTTCCCAAGTAGGAGCGAGCTTGTGTGGCTTCTGTTGATCCACTCGGAGGACCAAATCTCCTTCTTGGAAGGCACGACTCTTCACATTTCTGGCATGGAATCGATGCAAGTCTTGCTGATAGATAGTCGAGCGGATCAGGGCCATCTCTCTTTCCTCTTCTAGGAGGTCGACTTCATCCTGCCGAGCTTGTTCTGCTTCATCTTCAGAGTAGAGCTCGACTTGAGGCGCATTGTGAAGCAAGTCACTCAGCAGAACTGCTTCAGCTCCATAGACCAGAAAGAATGGAGTCCGCCCAGTCGACCGATTAGGAGTGGTCCTCTATCCCCAAAGAACTGAAGGAAGTTCGTCGACCCACGCGCCTGCTGCGTGCTTGAGATCACGCATCAACCGGGCTTTCAGTCGTTTGAGAATTAGGCCGTTTGCTCTTTCTGCTTGTCCATTCGACTGGGGGTGAGCGACTGAAGCGTAGTCGACTCGTGTGCCTTGAGAGGCGCAAAAAGCTTCGAACTTGTCAGAATCGAAGTTTGACCCATTATCAGTGATGATGCTATGCGGAACTTCATATCTGAATATCAGCTCTCTGACAAAACTGATAACAGTGCAAGCATCGAGATTCTTGATAGATTTAGCTTCAACCTATTTAGTAAACTTGTCGACTGCCACTAGCAAGTGGGTGAAGCCACTCCTGCCAGTTCTCAGTGGTCCAACCATATCCAACCCCCTAAACAGCGAAGGGCCAGACGAGCAGAATGGTCTTCAAGGCTGAGGCGGGCTTGTGTGACAGATTGGAATAGAACTGACATCCTTCACACTTGTCGACTATTTCCTTTGCCATTTCATTTGCTCTTGGCTAGTAAAATCCCGCTCGGTATGCTTTAGCCACAATGGTCCGAGAAGACGCATGATGACCACAGGTCCCCGAGTGGATATCGTCAAGGATTATCCAACCTTCTTCTGGTGTTATACATTTCTGACCGACTCCAGTCGCGCTTTCTCTGTACAACTGTCCATTTATCACGGTAAAGGCTTTCGATCGACGGATGATCTGTCGAGCCTCTTCTTCATTCTCCGGGAGCTCTTTCCTTAGGATATACGTGATGTACGGCTCTGTCCAGTCGGGAATGATGACCAAAACTTCCATGATCAGGTCGACCACAGCTGGAACTTCAACTTCAGTCGGATCCGTGACACTTTTTGGCCGTGGAGCTTCTTCGGTGAAGGGATCCTCTTGGACTGATGGTGTATGGATGTGCTCCAAAAACACATTACTGGGAATCGCTTCTCTCTTGGAACCTATTTTTGCCAAATCATCAGCCGCTTGATTTTTCAGTCGGGGTATATGATGAAGCTCTAACGCCTCGAATTTCTTCTCTAGCTTTCTCACTGCATTGCAGTAACCAGTCATGGCTGGACTTCTAACGTCCCACTCCTTCATCACTTGATTGACCATGAGTCGCCATAGACCATGAGGCGACGGACGCCGAGTGAAATGTCCATACACAACCCATACAAAAGTGCTTCGTATTCTGCTTCGTTGTTGGAGGAATCAAAGTGGATCTGGAGCACATATCTGAGCTTATCTCCTCGGGGGGAAACCAACACTACCCCAGCACTGGAACCATTCAGCATCTTAGAACCATCAAAGAACATGGTCCAGTGCTCCGAGTGAACTTGAGTCGGTAGTTGCTGTTCGATCCACTCGGCGATGAAATCTGCTACTGCTTGGGACTTGATGGCTTTCTTTGCCTCAAACTTGATATCAAGGGGAAGGAGTTCAATCGCCCATTTTGCCACTCGACCAGTTGCATCTCTGTTGTGTAGAATCTCTGACAACGGGCGTCGCTGACGACTGTAATGGAATGGTCAGAGAAGTAATGAGCAACCTTCTTCGTGGTCATATAAATCCCATATACAAGCTTCTGATAATGAGGGTATCTTTGCTTTGATGGGGTCAACACTTCAGAAAGATAATATACTGGGCGCTGAACTTTGAAGGCTTTTCCTTCTTCTTCCCACTCGACCGTAAGTACTGTACTAACGACTTGTCCTGTGGCTGCAATGTAAAGCAGCAAAGGCTCTTTGCTGATTGGGGAAGCAAGCACCGGCTGGGTGGAGAGTAGGGCTTTTAGCTCTGCAAACGCTGCATCAGCTTCAGGAGTCCACTCGAACTTGTCTGAACTCTTCATCAGTCGGTAAAGAGGCAATGCCTTTTCACCGAAACGAGAGATGAATCAACTTATAGCGGCCAAGCATCCAGTAAGCTTCTGGACATCGTGCACACGCACAGGGCGTTTCATTCGGAGTATAGTACCAACTTTTTCTGGGTTGGCGTCGATTCCTCGTTTGGAAACGAGAAAACCGAGTAACTTTCCGCCAGGAACTCCGAATGTGCACTTTGATGGATTAAGCTTGATATCATACCTCCTGAGGTTGGCAAATGTTTCAGCAAGGTCAGTCAACAGGTCGGAACCCTTCCGTGATTTGACACAATATCATCCATGTATGCTTCCACATTCCGACTGATTTGAGTGAGCAAACACTTCTGAATCATCCTCATGAACGTGGCTCCGGCATTCTTGAGGCCGAATGGCATGGTGACATAACAGAAGCATCCGAATGGAGTGATGAAAGCTGTTTTGATCTCGTCAGGTCCATACAGACGGATCTGATGGTAACCGAAATAGGCGTCTAAAAAAGACAGGCGCTCACATCCCGCAGTCGAGTCGACTATTTGGTCGATGCGGGGGAGAGGAAAATGATCTTTCGGGCAGGCCCGATTGATATGTTTGAAGTCAATGCACATGCAAAGTGACTTGTCCTTCTTGGGGACCATGACAACATTGGCGAGCCGCTCAGAGTGGTAAATCTCTCGAATAAACTCTGCTGCTAAGAGCTGACCCACCTCCTCGCGAATGGCCTTTCTCTTCTGGACAGCGGACCGTCGGAGATGTTCCTTGACAGATTTCACTTTTGAGTCGACTCGTAGACGGTGCTCAGCCAGCCCCCTGGGAACACCCGACATGTCAGAAGGCTTCCATGCGAAGATGTCCCAGTTCTCACAGAGGAACTGGACGAACGCTTCTTCCTATTTGGAGTCGAGTGTTGTTGAGATATGAGTCGGAGTAGCACTAGGGTCGGTCGGGTGAATGTGAATCGGCTTTGTCTCACCGGACGACTGAAACGCTAATTCCGTAGCAGGCTTCTTGGCTCGCAACAAGTCACTCGGATCTGCAGTTTTCTGGTATTCCTGCAGTTCTACCACTACCATCTGAGCATCGGCGATCTTCGAGCCTTTCTGAAAGCACTCTTCCGCCTTCTTCCGATTGCCAGTAATAGTGATCACACCTTTGGGACCAGGCATCTTCAATTTGAGATACACATAACATGGTCGAGCCATGAAACGTGCATAGGCTGGCCTACCCAAAATAGTGTGATAAGCGCTCTGGAAATCCACAACTTCAAACGTCAACTTTTCTTTGCGGTAATTCTTGGAATCACCGAAAACCACATCAAGAGCAATTTGGCCGAGTGACTCAGCCTTCTTTCTAGGAATGACTCCACGGAAACTCATGTTGCTGGTACTAAGTCTGGACATCGGAATGCCCATCCCTTTCAACGTCTCTGCATACAATATATTCAGGCCACTGCCACCATCCATCAAAACTTTAGTCAGTCGAGTGCCTTCGATGACTGGGTCGACCACCAAAGCTTGCCTCCCAGGGGTGGCTATGTGCGTCGGATGATCGGACTGGTCGAATGTGATGGCAGTCTGAGACCATTTCAGATAACTGGGTGTCGTCAGAGCAACCATATTCACTTCTCGGTTGATAACTTTCAATCGACTTTTGCTTTCAACATCAGCAACAATCATTAGGGTGGAATTGACCTGGGGATATCCATCATCACTATCTTCTTTGTCTTCAACTTTGTCCGACTCCTTCTCCTTATCTTTGGGCTGTTTCCCCTGGAACTGCTGGATCAGGAGCCGACACTATCGAGTGGTATGTTTCGGGTAAATGAATTTACCATCTTCATCTTTCTTTGTGTGGATGTGGCACGACAAACCCATCACGTCATTCCCTTCCTTGTCCTTCACCTTCTTAGGGTTCCAAGACCCTTTGGGCTTCCCTTTAAACTTTCCTTGAGTCACGGCCAAGGCTTCTCCAGGAGCAGCTGGCTCGGCTTTCCGCTTCTACTTCCGACTGGAGTTCCCTCCCCCGGTTTCATGAGCGGCTGACTTGTACTTGCCACTCCGGAGCCGATCCTCTTCTTCACCATTGGCATACTTGGTGGCAATCTCGATCATTCGACTTAGGGTCATGTCTCCGGTTCGACCGAATTTTAAACTTAACTCTCTATTCTTAACACCTTCCTTGAAGGCACAGACTGCCTGGTGATCAGATACATTCTCTACCGTGTGATGCAATGTGATCCATCTCTGGATGTAATCCCTCAGAGTTTCATTCAACTTTTGCACACAAGATTGCAGCTCTGTCAACCCTGTTGGTTGCTTGCAAGTTCCTTCAAATGTTCTGACAAACACTCGGGCAAGATCTTCCCAAGTGTAAATACTGCTGGGTGCCAACTGATTCAACCATGCTCAGGCCGAACCCTCCAACATAAGGGGTAGATGTTTCATGGCCACCTCATCGTTGCCGCCGCCAATCTGAACAGCCACTCGGTAATCTTCAAGCCAAGTATCAGGCTTGGACTCACCAGTGAACTTACTGACTCCAGTAGCCAACCTGAAGTTGGGAGGAATCACCACGGCCCTGATGGCCCTGCTGAAACACTCTGGTCCTGAGACATGTACTCTGCTGCTGGTGGGTATATCTCTGTCATGACCTTCTCGATGAGCTCTATTCCTGTCGACCAAACCTTGAACGATAATGGATCTCACATCAAACCCTGGTTCTCTGGGGTCGACTAGAACCCTTCGCCCAACACTGTGCTGGCGTCTGTCATCCTGCTGTCGAGGTGCGTACGATCCACCCCTTGGGTGAGGAGTTGGCACTCGACGTCGATCATCACGATCGATCGGTGATCATACTGCTCACGATTCTTGTACTGATCATCACGCCGGCCTCCATGTTCCTCACGCCTCCGGGGCGATCTTGGGCTATGGGTCGACTGGACTGTATTCGCAGCGATGGATCTGCTATGAATCCTATTCCACGACTGCGATACAGCTGAATTTTGATCTCCTGCTACCCGGAGTAAATCTCTGATCTGTAGCAAGCCTCTGCCAGCCTCTGACTGGGAAGGTTGAATCGACTCTGCTATACGGGTTGCAGCTGCTAGATTCTGAATCGGAGTTCGATATACCTGAGTCGGTGGTGGAAAGAGTTGACGTCGACTGGAGTCTGGAACTCGTTGCCGCGCACGCTCGTCGAGTGCTCGCTGGAGGTTCTCCAGTCGAGTGCGCTCAGCCAAGTTGGCCAAGCGCGCGTCCTCTAAGGCCCGAGCCTCGGGGGTTTCTCCAACGATAGGAGTGCATAGTGCATCCATATTCCGGCGGCGAAGTTCTTCCCTCTGCAGCGAAGTGAGGGGCTCGGGTTGATACTCTTCATGGGCCTGCGCTGGATCGCCTCCGCCGTCGCCTCCGTCGGCGCAGGGAAAGCCAGGGGGACTGCATGGACAATTGACCATCAGCACCTCCGCCGCTGGATCACTGCTGTCACACTCGGATGCAGTCTCTGCGGAGCCAGTCGACAGGTCGAACAGGCCGTAGAGAGATTTGTCGAGCTCAATCGCCGCGACTTGGGGGGTTGCCGACTGGCGGGCCACCGCGTGCCTCACCCACCGCTGAAGCCTCGACCGACCGGAGCGCTTGCGCTGGCAGGAAACAGGGAGGAAGGACGACATAGGGGCCGACCGATACTGGGTCGACGGTTGCCGCAGGAGGACGCCGCGGACGCACGCGCGAAAGTGCGTCGCCCCGCGGACGGGGAGCGCGTCGATGTCGAGTGGAGCCTCCTGAAGCCAAGCGGAGTCGTCGGCGATGAACGTGAGCGCGCCGAGACGGATCTCGCGGCCCTCAACCAAAACTCCGCCTGAAACCATGATGAAGGAGATCGGAAAAATCGCAACTTCTCCAATAAGTCGCTAAGACACCTGCCCCAAGGTGCGCCAACTGTCGTGGTTCTAAGTCTGACAGTAGAATAGGGGGTAGGAATGGAGAGGCAAGATCCTAGCTATGGAGTAGTTGTATACGCAAGATGTTTACGAGTTCAGGCCCTTCTCGGAGGAAGTAACAGCCCTACGTCTCGGAGCCCGGAGGCGGTCGACTGGATTATATGAGTATGAGTCACAGGGATGCGAACCCCTTACACTGAGGAGGGGGGTGGCTTATATAGAGTCCGCCAGACCCCTCCGGCCCTTAGTTATGTGGGGTTTAAAGTACATTAAGGCCGGGCGTTACTGGTAACGCCATAAATAAAGTGCTATGATGACCATAAAAGCTACTTAATGGCAGACCGTTTGTATGCAGAGTGACTTTAGGTCTCCTGGCGGTCGAGTGGTTGGCTTCATGGTCGAGTGTCTTCGAGTCCGTCGAGTGTAACCCTTCCAGGTCGACTGAAAGGTGGTTTCTTCTAGAGATGTCCTTGAGGAGGGTATCTTGGACAGGTCCATGACCCTACCCTAGGTACATGGCTTCATCAGGAGGTTTTCTCCCAACATGGATGGCGGTGTAATCTCCGGATAGGCGTTGCCCCATCCTAGGCTGGACTGATTTACTTTTGCTGTAAAACGATATTTATTTTTAGGCTTGTTGGACATGTTGGCTGTGTGCATCACGCTATGTAGAGGCCGGACATTCTTCAGTGCGGTTGTATCATCTCGATATATCAATTGAATGAAATGTTCTTTATCGAAAAAAAAATGTGATCAATAAAGCTCCCTCGTTCTCCGATAAAATAAAATCTATCACTAGATTGGGTAAACTTGAGATCAACTGGTTACCCGTCAAATCGGTTGAAAAATCTAGATTTAGAGTGGCGGGCCTAACAGTTGTATTCTAAATTTTAATGGTCGTTGAAACTTTCCACCTGTAGGTCAAGTTCAACACATCATTTTCCATATAACCATTGGCCCAACAGTTTCCCTTTTTCAGTACTTCTCATCTAGTACGTTTTATTCAGAAGAGGTCTACATATATTTATGTTTTGACTTCCAGATCACTTACCTCTTCACAAAATATGAAAACATTCACAAGTTTTTATGACCAAAAAACATGTGAATTCTGAATGTGCGGTGAAGAACAACCCAAAGGGATAGAGCCATAGAGGTCATTCCTGCCTCTGCCTCAGTCAAGGCTCCTCTACCATTGTGATGTCAGTTAACAAGTCACATTGACAGGGATATGGACTGAGATGGAGATGCCGGTACCAATTTGCCACAAGCATCCAACCGTTGCTGCTGCGCAGAAGCTTCACCTGAACATCTGCCAGGCCAGCTCCAGTCGCTCGTCTTGACCGGATTTTTGTCTCAAATATATTTGTTGACCAGATTATCCCACGTGGTGCACTATAAGTACCATGGCCACCCACATCTCTCCACCTCATCCCATCACCTGCACTTAGCTAGTACATCCACACAACAACACCACTCGAGTCTGAAACTCTGAAAAGGCTCATCGTCACCATGGTTGTTCCGGTGATCGACTTCTCCAAGCTCGACGGCGCCGAGAGGGCGGAGACCATGGCCCAGATCGCCGACGGCTGCGAGAACTGGGGCTTCTTCCAGCTGGTGAACCACGGCATCCCGCTGGAGCTTCTTGACCGCGTCAAGAAGGTGTGCTCCGAGAGCTACCGCCTCCGGGAGGCGGCGTTCCGGTCGTCCGAGCCGGTGCAGACGCTGGAGAGGCTGGTGGACGCGGAGCGGCGCGGCGAGGCTGTGGCGCCGGTGGACGACATGGACTGGGAGGACATCTTCTACCTCCACGACGACAACCAGTGGCCCTCCGACCCGCCGGCCTTCAAGGAGACCATGCGGGAGTACCGCGCCGAGCTCAGGAAGCTCGCGGAGCGGGTCATGCAGGCCATGGACGAGAACCTCGGCCTGGACAAGGGCCGCATGAAGGCCGCCTTCACCGGCGACGGCCTCCACTTGCCGTTCTTCGGCACCAAGGTCAGCCACTACCCGCCGTGCCCGCGCCCGGACCTCATCACCGGGCTCCGCGCGCACACCGACGCCGGCGGCGTCATCCTGCTGTTCCAGGACGATAAGGTCGGCGGCCTTGAGGTGCTCAAGGACGGCGAGTGGCTGGACGTGCAGCCGCTCCCCGACGCCATCGTCGTCAACACCGGCGACCAGGTGGAGGTGCTCAGCAACGGCCGCTACCGCAGCGCGTGGCACCGGGTCCTGCCCATGCGCAACGGCAACCGCCGCTCCATCGCGTCCTTCTACAACCCGGCGTTCGAGGCGGCCATCTCGCCGGCGGTGGGCGAAGGCGCCGCCGCCGCGTACCCGGACTACGTGTTTGGGGATTACATGGATGTGTACAACAAGCAGAAGTTCGATGCCAAGGAGCCAAGATTCGAGGCCGTCAAGGCGCCAAAGGCAGCTTGATTTTAATCAAGGAGATTAAAAGGAAATTATTTACTCTACCTATTACTCCTGGCTTTGTTTTACAATGAAGAAAAAAAATGTATTTTTGGAGTTTATTCAGACGTGTAGCAAATATGATGTGTGGGGATAATTGTGATTGGTTCGGTGTCAAATAGAGTAATTAGGAAATGAAATATGGATTTTTCATTGTTTGATTGTGGTTTTTCCTCTGATCATTAGCATCGTTCCACCAAATCAGATCAACGAAGGATCCCTATAAAAGGAAATTTTGTAGTTTTGACGAGAAATAGAACATCTCCACAAACAGTCAAAAAGATCTCACAGTAAATCTAACAAAGTCCAAGTCTCTGGACTGTCCCGAATCATGACGCCACTTCACCTTCATACAAGGCTGCAGGACTGTCTCGATGTGAATGATTAACAATCCTTTCTGATACAAGGTGCTTTATAAATTAAAGTGTAGCATGAAGGATATACAACGCATCATGAGCATACATCCAGTCGCTGCATGATTAAGAAACATACAAGCAACACCAATAACGCACATGAGAAAGAATAAGAAAAACACCGGCCACAACAAAGCCATAGTAAAACGAAACTACGTACACTATGCCACCATCCATAAGGGGTAAAAACATCCCTGGCCATCCGCTCCAAACCCATACGCATGACTGAAAACAATGCTTGATGTTTCAATCGTTGTTAAGAAGATCACGAATGGAGCCGGTGCATAGACAACATGCATAAGTGATGAAGTTTTAGAGTTAAAAACAAACATGTCATTTCTATGTAGCCACATAAATCAAATCAAGGCAGCTCTCACCCTTATAAACGCACTAAAAACTACAAGGACGAATGTTTCCCTATAAAAGAATTTGTTTTTTGTTAGTTGTTGACAAGAAATAGAAGATCTCCAGAATATTTCACTCTCCTTGTAGCTCCGTGATCCATGTTGGTGGCCAGGTTGGCTGGCGATGCCCATTTTATGAGGGTTGGGTTGTCTTGGTTTTAGACCAGTTTTCTTTAAATTAACCTGGCAATTCTCACTCTATTTTTAATCATTGAAATGGCAAGTCTTTGACTCGTTTCAAAAAGAAAAAACCTAACTGCTAAAAAGTGGGCGCTGGCTCGTTTGTCTTACAGAGCAAACGCGCCCGCGCGCCGTCCAATTCTAATCTCGCGGTAGCGCCCTTCCCAGATGAAACCGCTTGATGTGTGCGCCAGGTGTCCCCTGGTCGTGGCGTCGTGGTCGAGACCCGTTGGGTGCTTAGAGCGGTCGTGGGTCCGCAGTTCGTCTCCCCTCCCCACTTCTGTTTCCTCCCATTTCGAAATTGCTCCCGAGCGCAGGGAGCGCATCCCCTTTCCTTCCGATCCCCCAAATCCAGAGTAGCCGGCGACGTGCCGGCGATTTGGCGGCCGTCTTCCGCCTGAGTGAGGAAGGGATAGCGTGTGATGAGGATGCAGACCTGGGGTAGGGTCATGGGCCTGACCCATACGTCCTACCCAAGGTCACTACCCTGGAAGGTAAGAAGTCCAAGAGGCAACAAGAGACCCCCAGTCAAAGATGTCGAGTGTAATCCACTCGACCAGTCATATCACTCGGGCGACCCCCTACCTATTGCCACTCGACCATTCAAGGAATCACTCGACCCACCGAAGATCAGGAGTCACTCAGTATTGCAAAGGTCAGGCGTTCACTCCGTAGTCTTTAAGGTCATAAATAACACTTAAGGTTGGCGTTATCAGTAATGCCCCTACTTTATGTACATTAAGCCCCTTGTAATGGAGGACGGCTGGGGTCCTGGTGCACTCTATATAAGCCACCCCCTTCCTACGGGACAAGGGTTCGCACCCCCTGTAACATCACACACATATAATTCACTCGACCGTCTCCGGGCACCGAGACGTAGGGCTATTACTTCCTCCAAGAAGGGCATGAACTCGTAAACCCTGTGTGTACACCTTCACCATAGTTGAGATCTTACCTCTCCGTATCTACCCCCCTTTCTACTGTCAGTCTTAGAACCACGACAGTTGGCGCCAACCGTGGGGCAGGTGTCTTAGCGACTTGTTGGTGAAGTTGCAATTTTTCCGATCACCATCATCATGGTTTCCAGCAGTGGATTGGCTGAGGGCCACGAGATCCGTCTCGGCGCGCTCGTTTTCATCACCGACGACTCCGCTTGGCTTCAGGATGCTCCCCTTGACGTCGAGGCGCTCCCCGTCCGAGGGGCGACACACTTCCACATGTGCGTTCGCGGCGTCCTTCTCCGGCAGCCATCGACCCAGTATCGGTCGGCCCCGATGGTGTCTGCCCTCCCCGCTGTTCGCCGCCGCAAGCGATCTGGTCGGTCGCGGCTTCAGCGGTGGGTGAAACACGTGGTGGCTCGGCATTCGGCCACCCATCAAGTCGCGACAATCGAGCCCGACGAAACTCTCCACGGCCTGTTCGATCTGTTGACTGGCTCCGCGGAGACCGCATCCGAGTGTGATACAGCGACCCTGCGGCTGAAGTCTTGATGGTCAATGGACCACGTAGTCCGCCTGGTTTCCGCCGTGCTGACGGCGAAGATGGTGGGGGTGATCCGCAATGCGTCCACGAGGAGTACCATCCCGAATCACTCTCTTCGCAGAAGAGGGAATAACTTCATCGCCGCAACATGGATGCACTCCACACACCCATCGTTGGAGAAACCCCCGAGGCTCAAGCCTTGGAAGAGGTGTGCTTGGCTAATTTGGCTGAGCACACTCGACTGGAGAACCTTCAGCGTGCTCTCGACGAGCGTGCTCGGGAGCGGATTGCTGAGTCCAGTCGACGACAGATTTTCTCACCTCCACCTAAGGTATACCGTACTCCGATTCAAAATCTCACACCTGCGGCCCGAATAGCGGAGTCGATTCAACCTTCCCAGTCGGAGGCTGGCAGAGGTTTGATGTAGATCCGGGCCTTGCTTCGGGCAGCAGGAGAACAGAACACACCAGTGTCTCAGTCGCGTAATAGGATTCACAGCAGATCTGTAGTAGCGGATACAGTTCAGTCGGCCCACAGCCCAAGATCGCCCCTGCGGCGTGAAGGCCGTGGGCAGTATGATCACCGACTCGACCGCGACAATCGCCGTCGAGTGCCTACACCTCCTCCGATGAGTGCATCGTATGTGCCTCGGCAGTACGATGATAGACGCCGTCACAGTGGCGAGCGCAGAGCACCAGTTGATCCAAGAGAGACAGGCTTCGATGCAAGATCTATCCTTGTTCAAGGTCTAGTCGACCGGAATAGAGGACCCTGGCAGAGATCGTCCGACCGGCAGCAAAGGGCATGTTTCGGGTCCAGAATGTTTCAGTAGACCCATCAGGGCTGCAGTGATTCCACCCAACTTCAGGTTGGCGACTGGAGTCAGTAAGTTCACTGGAGAGTCCAAGCCTGAAACTTGGCTTGAGGATTACCGAGTGGCTGTGCAAATTGGTGGCGGGAATGATGAAGTGGCAATGAAACATCTTCCTCTGATGTTAGAAGGGTCGGCCCGAGCGTGGTTGACTTAGTTAGCCCCAAACAGTATATACAGTTGGGAAGAGCTGGCTCGAGTGTTTGTCAGAACTTTTGAGGGCACTTGCAAGCGGCCAGCAGGATTGACAGAGTTGCAACATTGTGTGCAAAAACCGAGTGAGACTCTAAGGGATTTCATTCACAGGTGGACCACTTTGCATCACACCGTTGAAAATGTATCAGAGCATCAAGCAGTGTGTGCCTTCAAGGAAGGCATCAAATACTGAGAGTTGGTCCTGAAGTTCGGTCGGACTGGATATATGACTCTGACTCGGATGATGGAAATAGCCACCCGGTATGCTAACGAAGAAGAAGAGGATCGACTCCGTAGTGGAAAGAGTAAACCAGTCAGCCAAGAGGCCGGTGGGGGTAATTCCAATCGGAAACAGAAACGTAAGGCCGAGCCTGCAGCATCCAATGAGATTGCAGCAGTGACTCAAGGAAAGATTATGGGAAAACCTAAAGGGACCTGCCCCCCTAAGAAAGTA
The DNA here is from genome assembly GCA_963921465.1 of Triticum timopheevii. Classification (NCBI taxonomy): domain Eukaryota; kingdom Viridiplantae; phylum Streptophyta; class Magnoliopsida; order Poales; family Poaceae; genus Triticum; species Triticum timopheevii. The sequence continues at coordinate 116,212,702 of OY997271.1, forward strand.
AAGGATAAAGCAGGAAATGATGTGTTGGATTTACCGTGTCACATCCACACGAAGAAGGACGAACAGGGTAATCTGATTTACCCTAAGCATACCACTCGACAATGTCGACTCCTGATCCAGCAGTTCCGAGAGAAACAACCCAGTGGGAAGGAAAAAGAGTCGGACAAAGACGAGGACGAAGAGGAAGACGACGGTTATCCCAAAGTCAATTCCACCCTCATGATTTTTGCTGATGTTGAGAGCAAGAGTCGGTTTAAAGTTATCAACAGAGAAGTGAATATGGTTGATGACCCACAAGTGTAGGGGATCTATCGTAGTCCTTTCAATAAGTAAGAGTGTCGAACCCACCGAGGAGCAGAAGTAAATGATAAGCGGTTTTCAGTAAGGTTTTCTCTGCAAGCACTGAAATTGTAGGTAATAGATAGTTTTGTGATAAAATAAATAGTAACGAGTAACAAGTAAATAAAGTGCAGCAAGGTGGCCCAATCCTTTATGTAGCAAAGGATAAGCCTGGACAATTTCTAATAATGATAAAGGAGCTCCCGAGGACACATGGGAATTATCGTCAAGCTAGTTTTCATCACGTTCATATGATTTGCGTTCGGTACTTTGATAATTTGGTATGTGGGTGGACCGGCGCTTGGGTACTGCCCTTAATTGGACGAGCATCCAACTTATGATTAACCCCTATTGCAAGCGTCCGCAACTACAAAAGAAGTATTAAGGTAAACCTAACCACAACATTAAACTTATGGATCCAAATCAGCCCCTAACGAAGCAACACATAAACTAGGGTTTAAGCTTCTGTCACTCTAGCAACCCATCATCTACTTATTACTTCCCCATGCCTTCCACTAGGCCCAAATATTGGTGAAGTGTCATGTAGTCAAAGTTCACATAACACCACTAGAGGAAAAGACAACATACATCTCATCAAAATATCGATATATACCAAATTCACATGACTACTAATAGCAAGACTTCACCCATGTCCTCAGGAACAAACGTAACTACTCACCAAGCATATTCATGTTCATAATCAGAGGGGTAATAATATGCATAAAGGATCTGAACATATGATCTTCCACCAAGTAAACCAATTAGCATCAACTACAAGGAGTAATCAACACTACTAGCAACCCACATGTACCAATTTGTGGTTTTGATACAAGATTAGATACAAGAGATGAACTAGGGTTTTGAGAGGAGATGGTGCTGGTGAAGATGTTGATGGAGATTGACCCCCTCCCGATGAGAGGATCGTTGGTGATGATGTTGGTGATGATTTCCCCCTCCCGGAGGGAAGTGTCCCCGGCAAAACAGCTCCGCCGGAGCCCTAGATTGGTTCTGCCTCGTGGCGGCGGAGTTTCGTCCCGTAAGCTTGCCCACGATTTTTTTCCAGGGTAAAAGCTCTCATGTAGCAGAAGATGGACACTGGGGGCCCGCCAGGGGGTCCAAGAGACAGGGGGCGCGCCCAGTAGGGGCGGGGGCGCCCCACCCTTCTGGGCAGGGTGTGGGCCCCCTGGTGAATTTCTTTCGCCCAATAATTCTTATTAATTCCAATAACATGTTTCGTGGAGTTTCAGGATTTTTGGAGCAGTGCAGAATAGGTTTCCAATGTTTGCTTCTTTTCCAGCCCGAATTCCAGCTGTTGGCATTCCCCCTCTTCATGGTAAACCTTGTAAAATAAGAGATAATAGCCATAAGTATTGAGATATAATGTGTAATAACAGCCCATAATGCAATAAATATTGATATAAAAACATGATGCAAAATGGACGTATCAATTCCCCCAAGCTTAGACCTCGCTTGTCCTCAAGCGGAAGCCGATATCGAAAAATATGTCCACATGTTTAGAGATAGAGGTGTCGATAAAAATAAAATACGGACATGAGGGCATCATGATCATTCTTATAACAACAACATATATAGATTTTATCATATGATTTCCTATGCTCAAGTGACAATCAATTCACAATGTCAAGTATGGTTCAAAAACTCCATTGAGAACTAACAAACTATAATCTCAGTCACTGAAGCAATTGAAATTTATCATAACACCAGAAAGAGTCAACAATAGAGCTTTTCGGCAAGTTCACATACTCAACTATCTTGTAGTCTTCTATAATTGCTAACACTCACGCAATGCTTGTGGTTATGGAGTTTCAGCCGGATACTGAGAAAGATAGGGGCTTATTGTATTGCCTCCCAACGTATTCACCTTTAGGTGATGTCAACAATAATAGCCCATGCTAACTTACATCCAATTGGATATATATATCATGATCTTTCAAACACGAGGAGCTTGCCAAAGGATAAAATGAAAAAGGGAAAGGTGAGGATCACCTTGACTCAAGCATAAAGTAAAAACATAAAGTAAAAGATAGGCCCTTCGCAGAGGGAAGCAGAGGTTGTCATGTGCGTTTAGGGTTGATGCACAAAATCTTAATGCAAAAGAACGTCACTTTATATTGCCCCTTGTATGTGGACCTTTATTATGCAGTCCGTCGCTTTTATTACTTCCACAACAAGATCATACAAAGCTTATTTTCTCTGCACTAATAAGTCATACATATTTAGATAGCAATTTTTATTGCTTGCAACATGACAACTTACTTGAAGGATCTTACTCAATCCATAGGTAGGTATGGTGGACTCTCATGGCAAAACTGGGTTTAAGGATATTTGGAACCACAAGTAGTATCTCTACTTAGTGCAAGGAATTTGGCTAGCATGAGGGGGAAAGGCAAGCTCAACATGTTTGGAAGGTCAATGACAATATACTTTAACTGAGGTGTGCGAAAACATAAACCATTACGTTGTCTTCCTTGTCCAACGTCAACTCTTTTAGCATGTCATACTTAATGAGTGCTCCCAATTATAGAAGGTGTCCAAGATAATATATTTATATGTGAACCCCTCTTTCCTTATCACTTCCTATTAATTGCAACGATGACCAAAACTACGTTTATCAACTCTCAACAACTTTTATGCCTCATACTTTCTATATGTGAAGTCATAACTATCCATAAGATCAATATGAACTCTTTTATTCTTTCTACTTTCTCAAGATCATAGCAGCCTAGCAAAGCCCTTGACTCAACACTAATCTTTATTATAGATAGCTCACGGACTCGATTACAAAAAGATATCACAAAGCAAAACTCAAAACTACTTGATATCAAAACTTCAATCTACTAGATTAAGATACTACTAAAAGGATAGAACTAAATAAAATAGTAAAGATAGGAGTGTGATGGTGATACGATACCGGGGCACCTCCCCCAAGCTTGGCAGTTGCCAAGGGGAGTGCCCATACCCATATGATTATTTCTCCTTCTTCACGGTTGGTGTTATGGTCTTCTTGGCGATGATGCCCTTCAGGATACGGTTCTCCTCCTCGAGCTTATTGACTTGTTGTTTGAGGTCCATAATTTCTTTACGGAGCTTGCCCGTAACGACCAAAGCTCCTTTTACCCAAGGATGCTGCATAGCTTCTGGAGAACAAGTGAAGCTCTTTTTCATATTTTCATAAGAAAGAAATCTAAAGTTGGAAGGGGTGACCGAAGTAGGGATAGCCAAGCTAGGTAGTTCCCCCATAGTGAATTCTGCTTGGAGACGAGAGGTAGCTTCTTGATCCTCCTCCATGGCATCTATCCTTTTCAAATCAGCCTCCATCTCATCCTCCGTTGATGGTCCAAAGTGATAGGCATCGCTATTTGCTCCTGGACCTGGTGTTGGGTGAGACACCCGACTCTCACCGATTGACTCCTGAGAAGACATCTTGCTTTTATTCTGCAACAGGAACAACTTGAAACAAAAACAGAGGATATTTGCGTGATACGGTGGTCAAAACCTTCAGGGGTATATATAATGAATTTTTACCGACCAAAATACGTAATGTGCAAGAAAATGGAGTCCGGGAGGCACACGAGGTGCCCACGAGATAGGAGGGGCGCGCCTAGTAGGGGGGGGGGGGGCGCCCTCCACTCTTGTGGGGGCCTCATGTCCCTTTCGGACCATTTCTTTCTTCCTAAAATTCTTAAATATTCCAAAACTGATAAAAATTGCCATTGGAGTTGTTTTGGAGTCAGTTTACTTACCGTACCACATACCTATTCCTTTTCGGAGTCTGGAACGTTCTGGAAAGTGTCCCTTATGTATTCCTCTGGGGTTACGGTTTCAATAATATTAGTTTCAACATTGATAGGGTTACCTGAAATATAATGTTTAATTCTTTGACCGTTTACCACCCTCGGACTTGTGCCTTCGAAGTTGTTGATTTTTATGGCACCAGAACGATAGACCTCCTCGATAACGTAGGGACCTTCCCATTTAGAGAGAAATTTTCCTGTAAAAAATCTTAAACGAGAGTTTAATAATAACACATAATCTCCTACGTTAAACTCACGCTTTTGTATCCTTTTGTCATGCCAGCGTTTGACTTTTTCTTTGAATAGTTTGGCATTCTCGTACGCTTGGGTTCTCCATTCATCAAGTGAGCTAATGTCAAACAACCTCTTCTCACCTACAAGTTTGAAGTCATAGTTGAGCTCTTTAATAGCCCAATATGCCTTATGTTCAAGTTCAAGAGGTAAATGACACGCTTTTCCATAAACCATCTTATATGGAGACATATCCATAGGATTTTTGTACGCAGTTCTATAGGCCCATAATGCATCATCAAGTTTTTTGGACCAATTCTTTCTAGATCTATTCACAGTCTTTTGAAAAATTAATTTGAGCTCTCTATTGCTCAACTCTACTTGACCACTAGACTGCGGATGATAAGGAGATGCGATTCTATGATTAACATCATACTTAGCAATCATCTTACGGAAAGAACCATGAATAAAATGTGAACCACCATCAGTCATAAGATATCTAGGGACTCCAAACCTCGGAAAAATAACTTCTTCAAGCATTTTAATAGAAGTGTTATGATCAACACTACTAGTTGGAATAGCTTCTACCCACTTAGTAACGTAATCAACAACAACTAAAATATGTGTATAACCATTAGAGGCAGGAAAATGTCCCATATAATCAAAGCCCACACATCAAATGGTTCAATAACAAGAGAATAATTCATAGGCATTTCTTCACGTCTACTAATATTACCTACTCTTTGGCATTCATCACAAGATAAGATAAACTTACGAGCATCATTGAAGAGAGTAGGCCAATAAAAACCAGATTGTAGTACCTTGTGTGCAGTTCTATCTCCAACGTGGTGTCCTCCATAGGATTCAGAGTGACACTTGCGTAGAATCTGTTCCTGTTCATGCTCAGGCACACAACGTCTAATAACACCATCTACTCCTTCTTTATAAAGGTGTGGGTCATCCCAAAAGTAATGTCTTAAATCATAAAAGAACTTTTTCTTTTGCTGGTATGTGAAACTAGGCGGTATAAATTTAGCAACAATGTAATTAGCATAATCAGCATACCAAGGAGTAGTACAAGAAGCATTAATGACCGCTAATTGTTCATCAGGAAAGCTATCATCAATAGGCAGTGGGTCATCAAGAACATTCTCTAACCTAGACAAGTTGTCTGCAACGGGGTTCTCGGCTCCCTTTGTATCAATAATGTGTAAATCAAATTATTGGAGCAGGAGAACCCATCTAATGAGTCTAGGCTTAGCATCTTTCTTTTCCATAAGATATTTAATAGCAGCATGATCAGTGTGAATGGTAACTTTGGAATCAACAATATAAGGTCTAAACTTATCACATGCAAACACAACTGCTAAGAACTCTTTTTCAGTAGTAGCATAATTTCTCTGGGCAGTATCAAGAGTCTTACTAGCATACTGGATAACATTCAACTTCTTATCAACTCTTTGCCCTAGAACAACACCTACAGCATAATCACTAGCATCACACATAATTTCAAAAGGCAAATTCCAATCAGGTAGCTGAACAATAGGTGCAGTGATCAAAGCTTTCTTAAGTATTTCGAATGCTTCTACACAATCATCATCAAAGACAAAAGGAATATCTTTTTGCAATAAATTAGTCAGAGGCCTAGAGATTTTAGAGAAGTCCTTAATGAACCTCCTATAAAAACCGGCATGACCAAGGAAACTTCTTATACCTTTTATGTCTTTGGGACATGTCACCTTTTCAATAGCATCAACTTTGGCTTTATCAACTTCAATACCTCTCTCGGAGATCTTGTGCCCCAAGACAATGCCCTCATTAACCATAAAGTGACACTTTTCCCAATTCAGGACGAGACTAGTGTCTTCGCATCTCTGCAAAACTCGATCAATGTTGCTCAAACAATCATCAAAAGAGGATCCATAAACGGAGAAGTCATCCATGAATACCTCACAAATCTTTTCACAAAAATCAGAGAATATAGCCATCATGCATCTTTGAAAGGTAGCAGGTGTGTTACATAAACCAAAAGGCATACGTCTATAAGCAAAAGTACCAAAAGAGCAAGTAAAAGTAGTTTTAGATTGATCCTTCACTGACACAGGTATCTGAGAGAAGCCAGAGTAACCATCTAGAAAGTAGATATGTGTGTGTTTCGATAGTCTTTCTAGCATTTGATCAATAAAAGGTAAAGGGTAATGATCTTCCTTAGTAGCTTTATTTAACTTACAGAAATCAATTACCATCCTATAACCTGTAATAATTCTTTGCGGGATCAATTCATCTTTATCATTAGGAACAACGGTAATACCTCCCTTTTTAGGAACACAATGGTCAGGGCTTACCCATTCACTATCAGCAACGGGATAAATTATACCTGCCTCAAGGAGCTTTAGTATCTCCTTTCTTACCACTTCTTTCATCTTGGGATTTAGTCGTTGTTGAGGATCTCTAACTGGTTTGGCATCTTTCTCCACTGTAATTTTGTGTTGGCATAATGTGGAACTAATGCCCTTAAGATCATCCAGAGTATATCCAATAGCAGCTCGGTGCTTCTTCAGAGTTTTCAATAATCTTTCTTCTTCTTGCTCTGAAAGGTTAGCACTAATAATAACAGGATATATTTTCTTTTCATCAAGATAAGCATACTTAAGATTATCACGTAATGGTTTGAGTTCAAACACGGGATCACCCTTGGGTGGAGGGGGATCCCCAGGAATTTCAACGAGAAGGTTATGTTTAAGCATAGGTTCCTGTTTAAGGAACACTTCATCTATTTCCCTTCTTTCCTTCATAAACATATCGTTTTCATGATCTAGCAAATATTGTTCTAACGGATCAGATGGAGGCACAGCAATGGAAGCAAGACCAATTATCTCATCCCTATCACGAGGTTGTCTACGAAACTTAGCAAAATTAAACTCATGAGACATACCATCTATGCCAATTGTGACAATATCTTTTTTACAATCAATCTTAGCACTAGCTGTATTCAAGAAGGGTCTACCAAAGATAATGGGACAAAAATCATCTTTTGGGGAGCCAAGAACAAGAAAATCAGCAGGGTATTTAACCTTCCCACACAAGACTTCAACATCTCTAACAATCCCAACTGGTTTAATGGTATCCCTATTAGCAAGCTTAATAGTAACATCAATGTCTTCTAATTCAATGGGTGCAATGTCATGCATAATTTCTTTCTATAGATCATCAGGTATCGCACTAGCACTAGCACCCATATCACATAAACCATGATAACAATGATCTCCTATTTTAACAGAAATAACAGGCATGCCTACGACAGGTCTATGTATCTTAGTATCTGGTCTAGCAATATTAGCAGATTCATCACAGAAATAAATAACATGCCCATCTAAATCATCATCCAAGAGATATTTAACCATAGCAATACTAGGTTCAACATTGATTTGTTCAGGAGGTGTATAAGTCCTAGTATTACTCTTACAAACAATAGTCGAAGCTTTAGCATGATCCTTTATCCTAACAGGAAAAGGAGGTTTCTCAACATAAGTAGTAGGAACAATAGGATCACTATAGGTGATAGTCTTTTCTTCAACTATAATAGGTGCAACTACTTTCACTTCAACAGGAGGATTATATTTAGACCACTTCTCTTTAGGGAGATCAACGTGAGTAGCAAAAGATTCACAGAAAGAAGCTACTATCTCAGAGTCAAGTCCATACTTAGCGCTAAATCCACGAAAAGCATCGGTATCCATAAAAGATTTAACACAATCGAATTAGGTGTCATACCTGACTCCTTACCATCGTCGGAACCCCAATCTTCAGAGTTGCGTTTAATTCTTTCCAATAAGTCCCATTTGAAATCAATAGTCTTCAGCATATAAGAACCAGCACAGGAAGTATCGAGCAGGTTGCGATTATCAAGAGAAAGCCGAGCATAAAAGTTTTGAATAATCATTCCCGGGAGAGCTCATGATTGGGGCATGTATATAACACTGAATTAAGCCTCCCCCAAGCTTGAGCGATGCTTTCTCCTTCCCGAGGCCAAAAATTATATATGTAATTACGATCAGGATGAACAAGATGCATAGGGTAGAACTTCTGGTGAAATTCCAACTTCAATCTCTTTTAATTCCAAGATCTTGTATCATCATATAGCCTATACCACGTCAATGCATCTCCCTTCAAAGATAAAGGAAAGACCTTCCTTTTGAAAACATCATCGGGAATACCTGCAAGCTTAAATAATCCACAAACTTCGTCCACAAAGATAAGGTGTAAATCGGGATGCAATGTTCCATCTCCTGCAAATGGATTAGCTAGCAGTTTCTCTATCATACCCGAAGGAATCTCAAAGTAAATATTTTCATAAAGTTCAGTAGGTTGAGGAGCAACTCTTTGCTCTTCTGGTCGGGCTGAAGATACCCCGAACAAGCCCGTCAAAGGATTAGTTTCCATAGTGACAAATAAAAGAAAATTTCAGCACACTATATAAATGTTTCCTTACCAAGTTCCACTCACCAAAAGCGCTACACTCCCCGGCAACGGCGCCAGAAAAGAGTCTTGATGACCCACAAGTGTAGGGTATCTATCGTAGTCATTCTGATAAGTAAGCGTGTCGAACCCAACGAGGAGCAGAAGGAAATGATAAGTGGTTTTCAGTAAGGTTTTCTCTGCAAGCACTGAAATTGTAGGTAATAGATAGTTTTGTGACAAGATAAATAGTAACGAGTAACAATTAAATAAACTAAATAAAGTGCAGCAAGGTGGCCCAATCCTTTATGTAGCAAAGGATAAGCCTGGAAAATTTCTAATAATGATAAAGGAGCTCCCGAGGACACATGGGAATTATCGTCAAGCTAGTTTTCATCACGTTCATATGATTCACCTTCAGTACTTTGATAATTTGGTATGTGGGTCGACCGGCGCTTGGGTACTGCCCTTACTTGGACAAGCATCCCACTTATGATTAACCCCTATTGCAAGCGTCCGCAACTACAAAAGAAGTATTAAGGTAAACCTAACCACAACATTAAACTTATGGATCCAAATCAGCCCCTAACAAAGCAACACATAAACTAGGGTTTAAGCTTCTGTCACTCTAGCAACCCATCATCTACTTGTTACTTCCCCATGCCTTCCTCTAGGCCCAAATAATGGTGAAGTGTCATGTAGTCGACGTTCACATAACACCACTAGAGGAAAAGACAACATACATCTCATCAAAATATCGAACGAATACCAAATTCACATGACTACTAATAGCAAGACTTTAGCCATGTCCTCAGGAACAAAGGTAACTACTCACAAAGCATATTCATGTTCATAATCAGAGGGGTAATAATATGCATAAAGGATCTGAACATATGATCTTCCACCAAGTAAACCAATTAGCATCAACTACAAGGAGTAATCAACACTACTAGCAACCCACATGTACCAATTTTTGGTTTTGATACAAGATTGGATACAAGAGATGAACTAGGGTTTTGAGAGGAGATGGTGCTGGTGAATATGTTGATGGATATTGACCCCCTCCCGATGAGAGGATCGTTGGTGATGACGTTGGTGATAATTTCCCCCTCCCAGAGGGAAGTGTCCCCAGCAGAACAGCTCCGCCGGAGCCCTAGATTGGTTCCTCCTCGTGGCGGCGGAATTTCGTCCCGTAAGCTTGCCCACAATTTTTTCTAGGGTAAAAGCTCTCATATAGCAGAAGATGGACACCGGGGGCCCACCAGGGTGTCCAGGAGACAGGGGGCGCGCCCAATAGGGGGGGGGGGGGCGCCCCCACCCTTCTGGATAGGGTGTGGGCCCCCTGGTGTTTTTCTTTTTCCCAATAATTCTTATTAATTCCAAAAACATGTTTCGTGGAGTTTCAGGATTTTTGGACTAGTGCAAAATAGGTTTCCCGATGTTTGCTCCTTTTCCAGCCAGAATTCCAGCTGCCGGCATTCCCCCTCTTCATGGTAAACCTTATAAAATAAGAGAGAATAGCCATAAGTATTGAGATATAATGTGTAATAATAGCCCATAATGCAATATATATTGATATAAAAACATGATGCAAAATGGACGTATCAATGGTCGCTCCGGCGAAGACGACCACATACCTGAAATGGTCTCAGACAGCCATCACATTCGACCAGTCTGATGACCCTGCTCGCATAGCCACCCCTTGGAGGCAAGCATTGGTGGTCGGCCCAGTGGTCGAAGGCACTAGACTGACCAAAGTGCTAATGGATGGTGGAAGCAGCCTGAACATCATTTATGCTGAAACTTTGAAGGGGATGAGCATTCCGATGTCCAAACTTAGCAAGAGCAATATGAGTTTCCATGGTGTTATCCCTGGAAAGAAAGCCGAATCACTCGGCCAGATTACCCTCGACGTGGTTTTTGGTGATTACAAGAATTACCGTAAGGAAAAATTGACATTTGAAGTTGTGGATTTCCAGAGTGCTTATCATGCCATTCTGGGTAGGCTTGCCTACGCACGTTTTATGGCTCGACCATGTTACGTGTACCTCAAGTTGAAGATGCCTGGCCCCAGAGGTGTGATAACAGTTACTGGCAATCGGCAGAAGGCGGAGGAGTGCTTCTAGAAGGGTTCCAAAATTGCCAAAGCACAAATGGCAGCAGTTGAATTTCAAGAGTATCAGAAGAATGCAGATCCGAGTGATTTGCTCCGAGCTAAGAAGCCTGCCACATATTCTGCATTTCAGTCGTCTGGTGAAACGAAGCCGATTCATATTCACCAGACCTATCCCAATGCTGCACCGACTCATATATCAACGACACTCGACAACAAATAGGAAGAAGCGCTCATCCAGTTCCTCCGTGAGAACTGGGACATCTTTGCATGGAAACCTTCTGATATGCCGGGTGTACCCAGAGAACTGGCTGAGCACCGTTTGCGTGTTGACCCCATGGTAAAACCCATCAAAGAACATCTTCGGCAGTCCACCGTGCAGAAGAGAAAAGAAATCGGTGAGGAAGTGGCTCGGCTCCTAGCAGCAGAGTTCATCCGTGAGATCTACCACTCCGAGTGGCTTGCCAATGTAGTCATGGTCCCTAAGAAGGACGATTCACTTCATATGTGCATTGATTTCAAGCATATCAATCGGGCCTGCCCGAAAGATCATTTCCCTCTCCCCGTGTCGATCAGATTGTTGACTCGATGACGGGGCGTGAGCGCTTGTATTTTTTAGATGCATATTCCGGGTATCATCAGATCCGACTGTATGGTCCCGATGAAATAAAAACATCCTTCATCACCCCATTCGGGTGCTTTTGCTATGTTACCATGCCATTTGGTCTTAAAAATGTTGGCGCCACATTCATGAGAATGATTCAGAAGTGCCTGCTCACTCAAATCAGTCGGAATGTGGAAGCATACATGGACGACATTGTGGTCAAGTCTCGCAAAGGTTCCGACCTACTGACTGACCTTGCAGAAACCTTTGCCAACCTAAGAAGGTATGATATTAAGCTTAATCCGTCAAAGTGCACATTTGAAGTTCCAGGTGGAAAGTTACTCGGTTTTCTCATTTCCGAACGAGGGATCGACGCCAATCCAGAAAAAGTTGATACCATCCTCCGAATGAAACGCCCTATGCGTGTGCATGACGTTCAGAAGCTTACTGGTTGTTTGGCCGCCTTGAGTCGATTCATTTCTCGTCTCGGTGAAAAGGCCTTACCTCTTTACCGATTGATGAATAAATCTGATAAGTTCGAGTGGATTGATGAAGCTGACGCAGCGTTTGCAGGGCTCAAAGCCCTGCTTTCCACCCAGCTGGTGCTTGCTGCGCCAATTAGCAAACAGCCTTTACTGCTTTATATTGTAGCCACTGGACAAGTTGTTAGTACAGTACTCACGGTCGAGCGAGAAGAAGAAGGAAAGACTTACCTCTTTATCTCTCTAAAGTTTTGACTCCATCCAAGCAACGATATCCACATTACCAGAGGCTTGTCTATGGAATCTACATGACCATGAAGAAGGTTGCACATTATTTCTCTGATCACTCCATTACAGTCGTCAGCAACGCACCATTATCTGAAATTCTGAACAACAGAGATGCAACTGGTCGAATGGCGAAATGGGCGATTGAACTCCTTCCATTGGATATCAAATTTGAGGCGAAGAAAGCTATCAAGTCCCAAGCAATCGCAGATTTCCTTGCTGAGTGGATTGAGCAGCAACTGCCGACTCAAGTTCACTCGGAGCATTGGACCATGTTCTTCGATGGCTCCAAGATGCTGAATGGTTCAGGTGCTGGGTTAGTATTGGTATCTCCCCGTGGAGACAAGCTTAGCTATGTTCTCCAGATTCATTTTGATTCCTCCAATAGCGAAGCTAAATATGAAGCACTTTTATACGGGTTGCGTATGGCCATTTCACTCGGCGTCCGTCGCCTTATGGTCTACGGCGACTCAGATTTGGTGGTTAATCAAGTGATGAAAGAGTGGGATGTCAGGAGCCCGGCCATGACTGGTTATTGCAATGTGGTAAGAAAGCTGGAAAAGAAGTTTGAAGGGTTGGAGCTTCACCATATACCCCTACTGAAAAATCAAGCTGCAGATGAATTGGCAAAGATAGGTTCTAAGAGAGAGGCCATTCCCAGCAATGTGTTTTTGGAGCATATTCGTTCACCTTCAGTTCAGGAAGATCCTTTTACTGAAGAGTTCCCACAGCCTAAGAGTGCCACAGATCCGACTGAAGTCAAAATCCTAGCCGTGGTCGACTTAGTCATGGAGGTTTTAATCATCACTCCCGACTGGACAGTGCCGTACGTTCCATATATTCTTAGGAAAGAACTTCCAGAGGATGAAGAAGAGGCTCGACAGATCATCCGATGATCTAAAGCCTTTACCGTGATAAAAGGTCAGTTATTTAGAGAAAGTGTAACTGGAGTCTGCCAGAAATGCATCAAGCCAAAAGAAGGCTGAATGATCCTCAATGATATTCACTCGGGGACCTGTGGTCACCATGCGTCCTCTCGGACCATCGTGGCCAAAGCATACAGAGCCGGATTTTACTGGCCACATGCCAACGAGATGGCAAAAGAAATAGTGGACAAGTGTGAAGACTGTCAGTTTTACTCCAACATGTCCCATAAGCCTGTGTCAACTCAAAAGACTATTCCACTCGTCTGGCCTTTCACTGTCTAGGGATTGGACATGGTTGGACCTCTGAGGACTGGCAGGAGTGGATTTACCCATGTGTTGGTGGCAGTCGACAAGTTTACCAAATGGATCGAAGCCAAGCCCATTAAAAACCTTGAAGCAAGTACAGCTGTAAGTTTCATCAAAGAATTGATATTCATATATGGTGTTCCGCGCAGCATCATCACGGATAACGGGTCAAACTTCGACTCTGACGAATTCAGAGCCTTTTGTGCTTCCCAAGGCACGAGGGTCGATTACGCTTCGGTCGCCCATCCTCAGTCGAATGGGCAGGCTGAAAGAGCAAATGGATTGATTCTCAAAGGACTGAAACCCCGATTGATGCGTGACCTCAAGCATGCAGCAGGGGCCTGGGTCGATGAACTTCCATCAGTACTTTGGGGATTGAGGACAACTCCTAATCGGTCGACTGGATGAACTCCATTCTTCTTAGTCTATGGAGCTGAAGCCGTACTCCCGAGTGATCTGCTCCACAATGCGCCCCGAGTCGAGCTCTTCTCGGAAGAGGAAGCAGAACAGGCTCGACAAGATGTAGTCGATCTCCTGGAAGAAGAAAGAGAGATGGCCTTGATCCGGTCGACCATTTATCAACAAGACCTGCGTCGACTCCATGCCAAAAACGTAAGGGGTCGGGCATTTCAGGAAGGAGACTTGGTTCTTCGAGTGGACCAGCAGAAACCACACAAGTTCACTCCTGCTTGGGAAGGCCCTTTTGTCATCACCAAAGTGCTCCACAACGGAGCATATCGTCTTTTCAACGTAGAGCACAATAAAGATGAGCCACGCGCTTGGAATACGGAAATGCTCCGCCCCTTTTACTCTTAAAGCATTCAGACAGTTGAGATGTAATAAGAAGTACCTTTTAGTTTGATTATCAAAAGACATGATTTTACAGTCTTGCGAATGATTGTTATTCATTTTTTACATGTTCTAAAATCCCCCAGTGGGTGCCTTAGCTGCGAATCCGTTTCGCCTAAGTTGAAGAGAAAATCCTACCGAGTGGTGAGCCAGCCTCTCACTCGGAGGCTTAGCTGCGAATCCATTTCACCTAAGTGTTAAAAAAAATCCTACCAAGTGGTGAGCCAGCCTCTCACTCGGAGGCTTAGCTGCAGACTAGTACTCGCTTAAGTGTTAGAAAATCCTACCGAGTGGTGAGCCAGCCTCTCACTCGGAGGCTTAGTTGCAGTCCAGTACTCGCCTAAGTGTTAGAAAATCCTACCGAGTGGTGAGCCAGCCTATCACTCGGAGGCTTAGCTGCAGTCCAGTACTCGCCTAAGTTTAAAAGGTCCTACCAAATGGTACGGGTCGACCACGACCCCCCCAGGGGCTGCACCGTCAAGAAGACGGACGATATTGTGAGAGCAATCCTCTCACTCGGAGGCTTAGCTGCAGTCCAGTACTCGCCTAAGTTTGAAAAATCCTACCGAGTGGCGAGCAATCCTCTCACTCGGGGACTTAGCTGCAGTCCTCGCCTAAGTTTTAAAAATCCTACCGAGTGGCGAGTAGTCCTCTCACTCGGGGGTTTAGCTGCAGTCCAGTACTCGCCTAAGTTTAAAAAATCCTACCGAATGACGAGCAATCCTCTCACTCGGGGGCTTAGCTGCAGTCCAGTACTTGCCTAAGTTTGAAAAATCCTACCGAGTGGCGAGCAATCCTCTCACTCGGGGGCTTAGTTGCAGTCTAGTACTCGCCTAAGTATAAAAAATCCTACAGAGTGATGAGCAATGCTATCACTCGGGGGCTTAGCTGCAGTCCAGTACTCGCCTAAGTTCGAAAAATCCGACCGAATGATACGGGTCGACCACGACCCCTCCCCCCGGGGCTGCACCGTCAAGAAGAAGGACAAGATTATGCGCGCTGTCAAAGGCTCATACGACAGCCGACGCCAAGGCGAACCGCCTTTAGGAACGTCAAGACCATTGCTGAATGCCTCACTAATGAGATGATCAATGATACCAAAGGCTCATCCAACAGCTAGCGCCAAGATGAGCTGCTTTCATGAGCTGATCAATCCTGCCGAGTGGTGCGGGTCGACCACGACCCCCTCCACCCCTCCGGGGCTGCACCGTCAAGAAGAAGGACGAGATTGTGCGCACTTTCAAAGGCTCATCCAACGGCTGGCGCCAAGGCAAACTGCTGTCAGGAACATCAAGACCATTGCTGAGTGCCTTGCCGATGAGCTGATCAATGCTTCTCAAGGATCCTCCAACATGTCGACTGCAGATTCTTCCTCAGAAGCTGCATCAAAAGTACAAAGACCAATCCAAGAGAAGAACGAGCTTCACTCGAAGATAAACACAACATATTCAAAGATAAGTCCAAAGGTTTCTAACCGCAGATTAAAGTACTCGGGCGTCAGGCCCGAAGGAGTTTCAACGATTACAAAATCACTCAGCATTCCGAGGCAAATGAGAGCGAAGCATAATGTTTTTTGGGTCACTCGGCGGGAGAAGGGCTGGCTGGATCGCAGAAGCTGTCAAGGTCGATGCTGTCAGCAATATGAGTGGCTGCCTCAAGGAAGGTGTCCATGAAGGACTGGAAGGAGTGCTTCTTGGTATTCACAACCTTGAGGGCCGCCAACTTGTCTTCTCTAGCCTCCTTGCAGTGCACTCAAACCAATGACAGGGCGACGTCAGTGCCACAGTGAGCGGATGACTTCTTCCACTCTTGCATTCGGCCAGGAATGTGATTGAGTCGAGTCATCAGCGACTCGAGGTCCTGAGAAAGTTCCACCTGAGGCCAGAGTTCGGCGTCCACTCGGGTCATCACAGCCTTCAGTCGAGCCAGATAGGAAACAGCGCCGTCCAAGCGTGATTCCAATCGCAGCATGTTCATCACAACATCCTCTTTCACGAGACAATTGATGGGGTCGAGACCTGTCTCGACCCGCCCGGTTTCAGCTTCAAAATCCTGGCAAATTTCTGTTCCATTGTGAAAAATAATGAGTCGACAATATTACAGCATACTTCGATCGACGACAATTAACCAGTTGAGTGGCTGTACCTTCAAGCTTCAGAACTAGTTTCGCGGCAAGTTGTCCCAGATAGGACTCTAGCTTGCCTGTCTTGGCTCTGAGGCCCCCAACTTCAGTGGTCAGGTTCTCCTTGTCCTTCTTCAGTTGCTCTACTCCTCGATTGGCTTCCGAGATGGCGGTTTTCAACTTCGCGTTCTCCTCTTCCAACTTGCTGACTGAAGCTAGCTGCTGGTCCGTAAGCATTGTCTTCTCACGTGCTTCCTTCTGAGCAGCAATAAGGTCCTGGTCCTTCTTCTCTAAAGCTTCCTTCATTCTCTCTAAAGAAACAACACTCTTCAGATGAGCCTGAAGTTGACGGTTTTCACTATGCACATCTGCTTGTGTGAAGTCACTCGGTTCAAAGAGACTGAAAGAAAAAGCAGTGAAAGACGCGAGCTACCAAGTAGGCAAGAGTTGAATGGTTACCTCCCATGATGGCCATCTCTTGTTGAGCAGTCTTGAGGTTCTTCTTTGCGAGATCAAGATCAAGTTCAATGCTGATATGCTTCTTCTTTAACTCGGAAAGTCGAGCTCCAAGATCACAAGACCTCTGCAGTCAGCGAAAGAGATATGTCAGTCGACATAAATGAGAGACAATGATAGTGAAAAGTTACTCTAAGACTACTATCGAATCAAATATTCAACAGTAGTCTTGGGGACTACACCCAGTGGGTGCACTTAGCGTGCCCCCACTGGTTCAGATCAACACTCAGCAGGGTCTGCCCAGCGTGAGTCGAAAAAAAGAGAGAAGATTCTAAGACCTCAGCTGACTGCCAGCAGTCGACCGTGGTCTCAGGGACTACACCCAGTGGGTGCACTCGGCGTGCCCCCACTGGTCCAGACAGATTACTAAGACTCAGATCGAGTTGAGTGAAGGGGAAGATTTCCTAAACTCTAAACAAAGGCACACCCTAGTGGGTGATCAGATATAAAACAACATTCAAAAGTTTAGTCGGAGTTCGCTGACCTGAACATTGGTCTGCAGGGTAGTGCTAGTGTTATAAGCCACCAGACTAGCCTCATGCATCACCTTCACCTGCTCCATAATAAGGTTCACCTGGCGAAGAGCCTCCCTAGCAGCACTCGGTGAGTTGTCTGGTGTCTGATATGCAGCGAAGAGTGATGGCTCCAAGGCGGTCAAAGCAGCTACTGGGTCAGACGCGTGGAGTTGCACTGGAGCGGTAGGAGTCGGAGCAGTCGACCCCGACGGACGACCAGTCATCAGCGGGTTAGCGAATGTGACATTGGTCCGAACCAGATCTCCGGAAGGTTCGACCACCGCCTCAAGCGCCGGCGTCGACTGAGGGACTTGAACTTCAAGCCTCCTCCTGCTTGAGCCCCCACTCCTCTTCCTCCTCTCCTGTAGAGGCACTTCTTCTTCATCATCATAAGGGAGCATGACGACCTCTTGCGGAACTATAGAAAGAGAGAAATATCAGAAATTCAGCTGACTGACGATACACTCGACTAAATGAAGCATGGTCGAACGGACTTACCAGCTCGAGAGGTGGCCGCGTCATCGGTCTCCTCGTCTCCTGGTGCCTTGTCGATGTCCATGTTAGTGGCAGCAGAGGTGGGGCTAGAAAGATGCATGATCAGTTAGTCAGAACAAAAAATTCAGTCGGCCTATATAAACACAAGCAAGATACTCACCCCCAAGCAACAGGGATGTCCATCTTGATCCGCCGCAAAGTCTTCCGAGCCTTTGGAGGAGCAACCTTGGGCTGCTTGGCGACCTTCTCTGTCGGCTCCGGAGTTGACGTCCGAGTGTGCTTCTGAGTGTGGGTACTCGGAGCCACGTTCTTCCCGCGCCCACACGCCAGGTCATGGTGCTACTTGGATCGGCGTCCAGAGCACGGCGGCGAGTCGACTTCTTCCTCGTCGTCCGACTCCTCGCTCTTCTCCTCCTCCTCTTCATCCGAAGACTCCCATTCACCACTCTCCTCTGTACTGGCCTCTCCCTCCTGGTCCTGCTCTAGAGCTTGTTCGCCGTTGGGCATCGAATACATCTCAGTGAAAACCTACAAGACAAAAAATCGAGTAAAAGTCAGTCGAGATCAAGTACAGTCGGAACATATATGCAAGACAGTCGGAATAAAGAGCATACCTTGTCGGGCTGATTGTCGTCGCTGAAGGGGATGACTCGTCTGGCTCCTCTAGGGTTGTCCTGGTTGCCTGTGATGCTCTTCAACCACATGGCCACGGTCTTGGGTGGCACTTCCTTTGGATGGACCCGAGCAGTGTCGTCAGATCCGAAGTACAGCCACATAGGATGGTCACGAGCCTGAATAGGCTGGATGCATCGTCTGAGCAACGCTTCCAGCAGGTCCAGGCCAGTGACACCCTCATTAATTAGTTGGACAACTTTCTCAACCAACATCTTCATCTCCACGTTCTCAGTAGCAGTCACTTTCTGTGAAGAAGGAGTCTGGACACGGTTGAATGTGAAGTGGGGAAGGCCAGTCGACTGACCTGGAGTTGCGACATCCTGGAAGTAGAACCAGGTCGACTGCCGGCCTCTAACCGATTCAAGGAGAGTCATAGCAGGGAAAGAACTCCTATGCCTCTTCTGAATATCCAAATCCCCACACATCTGGATGACATGGGTCTTTGAGTCACCCGTTTTTGCTTTCTTCACCGACTAGGATCGGATGGTGAAGATATGTTTGAAAAGACCCCAGTGCGGTCGAAACCCCAAAAAGTTTTCACACATCGACACGAACGCGGCCATGTATGTGATGGTATTGGGAGAAAAATGGTGGAGTTGAGCACCGAAGAAGTTCAGGAAGCCCCGGAAGAAGGGGTGCGGAGGGAGAAAAAATCCCCGGTCGACGTGGGTGGCGAGGAGTACACACTCACCCGGTCGAGGCTGCAGCTCCATCTCCCCCTCAGGCAGCCTTGCCGCACCCTTGTCGATCAGTCCGACTCTGCCAGCTCGTCCAGATCTTCTTGCCGAAGCGAAGACCGGATCCAATCGCCCTGGATCCAGCATGGCGGCAGCCCCGCGCGCGATGATGACCCGCGGTTCTGCTTCTTGCCTTTCGCCGCCCCGTCACCTTCTTTGCATGCTCCAGCGCTGTCGTCTTGTCCTTCACCATGGCGGCAGAGCGGTAGCGTTGAGAGCAGAAGAGCTGGATGCGGTGGAGAAGCAGGAGAAGAAGAAAGAGAAACAAGCGTGCACAGTGCAAACGCCTCGGCCCCGTCGCCTTATAAAGGGCTGCTTCCGAGTGGCTGACGCGTGGGACCAGACAATCCTGTCAAATCCCGTAACAGTCATGCGCAACATACGTGGCGAAAAAGGCGGCGCGGAAATCGAGGCACCACTATTTATCTGCTCCGCCTACTTCGGCGCTCCCCGTCCCATGCGCTTCCCCAAAATTTCGTATCCTCTGAAATTCGGGATACACTGCAATCAATCGTGCCAAGGATTTTTGCACTCCAAGACAACACTCGGTAGATGGTGCTATAAGTTGAGTCGGCAACTTTCTGCATGGATCAAGGCGACTGAATCAACGCTGAAGTACCAACGTGAGTTTTCCATCTTGCAGAAAGCGCTCGCGGGGTGCAAAGCTCAGAACAAGTTCAACTTCAACCTACTTTCCACTCGAACCTTAATCCATTCGGGGGCTACTGATGAGGATGCAGACCTGGGGTAGGGTCATGGTCCTGACCCATACGTCCTACCCAAGGTCACTACCCTGGAAGATAGGAAGTCCAAGAGGCTACAAGAGCCCCCAGTCAAAGTTGTCGAGTGTAATCCACTCGACCAGTCATATCACTCGGGTGACCCCCTACCTATTGCCACTCGACCATTCAAGGAATCACTCGACCCACCGAAGATCACGAGTCACTCAGTATTGAAATGGTCAGGCGTTCACTCCGTAGTCTTTAAGGTCATAAATAACACTTAAGGTTGGCGTTATCAGTAACGCCCCTACTTTATGTACATTAAGCCCCTTGTAATGGAGGATGGCTGGGGTCCTGGCGCACTCTATATAAGCCACCCCCTCCTCCGGGACAAGGGTTCGCACCCCCTGTAACATCACACACATATAATTCAGTCGATCGCCTCCAGGCACCGAGATGTAGGGCTATTACTTCCTCCGAGAAGGGCCTGAACTCGTAAACCCTGTGTGTACACGTTCACCATAGCTGAGATCTTGCCTCTCCATATCTACCCCCTTTCTACTATCAGTCTTAGAACCACGACAGCGTGCACGGCGTGAAGGGAGGGGTTAAGCAGGCAGCTGCGCGTCGGTGCAGCGACCGGGGCCATACGCCTACACCCATAGCACACAACAGTCGGAGGCGGAAGGCGCTGCAGCACCAGAGACGCATGCGAGGAGGGACGATGCGCGCGCCTTCGCCGTGTGGTTCGCGCAGAGGAGCTGAATCGCCTTGCTGTTGGGCGGAGGGCGGGATCCCAGGTCAGTTCATCTCGATCCCATTTTTGTGTAGGCTTGTCAGATCTACTGAGTTTTGGGCGAAATCACTGAGTACCTTTGCCCTTATAAGAGATTAGGAAGAGATTATGCATAGGTTAACTGATTTGGAACGGATTAAGCACTCGTTAGATTTGGTTTGGGTTCTGATGAGATAGGATTTGGTTTTCATGCAACAAATGTACCTATGCTGTAGGTTCCTGTTGTTGAAATGTGTGTGTATGAGGTTGTGTGATGTGGTTCGACACTCATGTTTGTTTTTACAGATATGTTAGTTTGCTAAAGTTTTGTGATTCAGTTTTCAGGCTTTTCCTGGAGTTTTATGAGTCAGTTGCCTGTCATGCCCTCAATTGTTGCCTAGTGTATTTGTGCAATGCCTGGCTTGCTCAAGTTTTGTTAGGCACTTGCCTTGACATTCCCTCAACTATTGCCTATTGTATTTGTGCAATGCCTGGCTTGCTCATTTTTTGTTAGTCAGTTGCCCTGACATGCCCTCCACTGTTGCCTAGTGTATTTGTGCAATGCCTGGCTTGCTCAATTTTTTTGTGAGTTAGTAACCTGACATGCCATCATCTGTTTGCCTAGTGCATTTGTGTAATGTCAAGCTTGCTCGAGCTTTCTTAGTCATTTGCCTAAAATGCCATCATGTGTTGCCTAGCAGTCATGATATGTTTTTTTTTCAGGTTCTTGATGTGTAACCATTTTTTCTTGCTCCCTGTAGTCATGTTTTACTTAGGTTTTTTGTATGTCCTTTGTATTAATGTTGTAACATAGTGAAAAACAGATAGTTTACAACCCTTTTCATTGTCCACTTTTTGTAAATTGTTGTTTGCTTAGTTTAGTAAGAAGTCTAGTCAAACGAATTTGTTGTGTGATATACAGTTTTTTCAGAACCATTTTTTCTGTTTTTTTATGATGATGCTAATTGTTTGTCCTTTATATATGCAGAAGAAAATAGATGGTTGGGACAAGTCATAAGTCAAAACAGGATGGACCTGCTGGATCAAGTCATGATGGCCTTGCATCTCATGGGAATGAAGAGCATCAAACACAGGTGTGCACATGCTATATGTTCTTTCTGTACATAACAAATTTTGTTTTCCATTTTTTATTGATTTATGTGGTTTCCATCTTCCAGCCACGGAGCAGTGCACCAATAACTGGAGTCAAGCGTCACAGTACTAAAGCAGTTATTGCACGGGGGAAGCGTCCTGGTGATATTATTAGTAACGAGAATAGTAATGAGAGCCAAGCTGTAGATGCTGGGAATACAAATGCCGAAGGTGCAGACGTCGACTGACCTCCAAAACCAAAACGCCAGAAGACGGGAGGAACTGAGGTATTTGCATAGTTGCCCAGTAATGCTGTCTAAGTTGCATATGCTGTGATGAACATTATTTCCTTTGCTAATTCCTTTTTCCCCATGTGCAATAGGGTCGTAGGAATAGGGCATCCCCTGCAAGGCTCTTCAAGTTGAACAAGGACTTGGTTCCTTACCAAAAGGGTGTCATCATTCAAAAAAGAATTTGGTGGCATTCTGGACCGTGCAGCGAGTAGCATGCCCGGAGATCTTAGCCAGTGGATAATGAAGCATTATGACCCTGAGGTTTCGTAGATAGTAATTCCAGAAAGGGGGAAGATTCCTGTAGATGCCGCAAGTGTCCGTAGGATATGGGGTTTGCCAAATAGGGGCAGGAAGTTGTGCTTCGACAATCGGCCTGAAATCACAAAGGCAAAGTACAGTATTTACAACATCACATCCAAGAACTCCCCAACTCTCACAGAATGGTGCAAGATGATCATAGACATGGGAGGATCTTATGATGATGACTGTCCGCGCTTGGCTAGCTCTTGTTTTTTCGTGCTTCCTTGCCCCTTCAACTAGTTTAAGTATTTCCCCAAAAAGCTTCTCGGCGGTCATGGATGTCGATGGAATAACGGAAACCAACAGAGGCCAGTTTGTTGTTGATCAACTAAAGCTTGCATTCACTTTGGGGCGTGGCAACAAGAAGGCCGTTTGTTGTTGTGTTTTCCACCTGGTTGTAAGTGCTTCAAGCTGTTTTGCTTTTTTAAGCATCCATTGTTTACTTTTTTTTTGCAATCATTAGCTAACTTAAACTCTGTGTTCTTTTTTCTTTTCATTACGCAGCTGTTGTACCTAGACTCTTTGGATGTTGATGAGCCAATCCCGAACTTGGTACCAAGGGTTTCTGTTTGGAATTCAGATTTAATTTCTAAAGTTATCAAGAAGGACAGGAAGGCTCCGGGAGAATATGGCAATTTGCGGGTAACTCAATTTTTCTGTTTTAGGAGATATATTATTGTCCTATTATTTTTAGGCAACACTACCATTTTAGAGTAGGAAATTCACTTTGAAAAACCAAGCAAGCTAATATAACTTTTTGGAGCAAGTGCTTTATGTATATTTCAAGTAGGTCCAAGTAGTTATCAGTCTTCTTCGAACCTTTTTTTTGTCATGCACACAATTGGAAAATGTTTTATAGGAAGGATTTTTGTGTTAATGGTAGCTGTTGTAGTACATTTTTGTTTTTTTTGTGTGCATTTTACATGTTGAAAAGTAGCAAGTTTCTACAACAACACAAGCAACTTATATTCTGAAAACTAGCAACTTGCATACCAGTTCTACATTTTTGCTGATTATAGTATCCACTAATAGTAGGCAACATGAAAGTGGGATAATGGATGCAGGAATTTTTAGAAAATTAGTACTACCATTTTCTTCATTTTTTAGTTCTTTTTGGTATGGGAGTGCCAGAATTGTTGTCACTCATAGTTTTTTTTATCTTCTTTGGCTATAAACCACCAGCTCAAGACGGAGTTTTCCTGGTGTGCGGATGATATCTTGTTTGGCAGTATGGACCATATCACCAAATTTGTTGCCACAAGATTGCCCGAGTCGTATGACAAAACAGTAAGTTATCTAGCACTTGTTTTTCCCTCTCACTGTTGTTTCCCTTTTTATTGCCATTTGTACATTAAACCATTTTTTAGACTCTTCAATCGAAGATTTGTACTTATCATGTTCTTTACCATCCACTTTTATGTTTTACAGAACCAAAAGAAGCTCACAGGTTTGGTGCACGAAATGTGTTCCGTAATTTCACATGCAGTGGGAAGCTCGTGACTGGGGTTGGGAAGATAGATGATGATGAATGGGGGGCAAAGGAGGCAGATCCTACTACTGCGGAGACAAGCATGCGACAGTCTAATAGAAGGGGCAAGCGAGTACCAGCCGGCAAAGTCAACTTAGCAAGTGAGGAGGAGTCGTTTAATTCCGACAGCGACGATAGCGAGGCAGTCAATAGTGAAAGTGAGGGAGATGGCAGGGATAAAGGTAGTGATGAAAGTGATAGTGATGGCAGTTTGGACAGCGATGATGGTCATGATGGATCAAGTGGAGTTCAGGGGAAATCAAGTAGCCAGGGAGCACGACAAACGGTGGATCACCACGAGGGGGTAAGTGTTGACATGGGGAGGGAAGACGGAACTGAGGGGAACGAGGACAATGAAGATGATGAAGAGGAAGAGGATGACGAAAAAGAAGAGGATGAAGGAAAGGAAGATGATGATGACGAAGAAGGTGATGGGAACAATAAAGACAAGGAAGATGACGGGCAGGGGAAGCAGGATGACGATGATGAAGATGACAGTGGAGGTGGCAACGCTGGCTCAGGCGGCAATGGTAGCTCCGGTCAGGATGAGTATGCCACAGCTGAAAAACCAGACAACGATGATGATGAACAATGCATGCTACAATTTCTAATTGAAAAGAAGAGAGACAGAAAGCCAAAAGGGTTGGATGAGGTAGATAGCATCTCTGTGAGAGACCTTGTGATTTCAGACATCAAAACTTCTGTTTCCCCCAAACCACGCTTCCCTGTTTTTGAAGTGAAAGAAATGGATGTTTTTGATGACATATCCATGGCAGCCGAAGCAAGGAGGATGTTCGAAGAGCTTTTGAGGGGAGAAGATTTGGATATGGTCTTCACATTCGACCCTAAGGAAATATGCCCAAAGCCAATTCGCCAGAAAATAATGAGAGAAATTGTTGAACCAATTGAAGTTGCAGAACCAAAGAAAGTTCGTCATAACCAACTACCACCACTCCCGCCATCAAACAAGATGAAGAAAACTGTCAGTTTCATATTGTAGCCATCTGTGATGAATGAAACAGCAATGCATCCGCAAGCATATCGTGCCGAAAATCCCGGATACGGGCAAGGGGGAAAGTCAAGGCAGTCAGCCATGAAAAAAACTGGTCCTTCTTAGCAGCAACACCAGGCAAATTTTGAAACAAAAGAGGCAATTCATGGAAATGACAAAACACAAGTGGTAAAGAGTACACCATCAAGCTCAGCAGTACCACCGTGCAGCAAAGTTGGAGATGGGGCAGTACCTACAGGGGCAGCTCCAATGCAGTCTGGTAATTTTCATTCCCAATGTCAAGCAAGTGGATCACATATTCTGGCAACTCAGTCCATGCAGGAAGCAAGACCAGCTGCTTTTCAGGCAAATTTTGCAGAGGGAACACTTGACCCCATAAAAGTGAGGCTAGTTCAACTCAAAAATGGACCTACGGTGCTAGTAAGCACAGCAAACCACATTGGATCTCAACCACAAGGTGACTTAAATGGTCAAGTGCCTTTCCCGTCTCGAGGAAACGTGATGCAGTCAGCCAATGGTATCTAGTGGCCAAGGTGCAAGACTTCAAGGCATCACCTGAGGCTGCAACATTAAACTATTAAGGACACAAAAAGGAGAAAGAGAACATCCCTCCGGTGTCATGTATGGAGATCAAAAGGATACAAGACTTGCCTGAAGCTGTAACCATGGGAACAAGTCCGGAACAAAAGTTGCTAATAGCACTAGGGAAATTGCGTGACTGCTCAACTGTGCTTGCCCCACCTGAGGCCACAAGTGTTCCAGAAGTAATAGAAGCAACTGGCCAGGGGAACACTTCCCATTTCTCTGATGTGGAGGAGCGGTACCATGAATTCATGCGTGTTAGTGGGAAGACAACCAATGCACTATAAATCAATGTTCTAGATGTGAGTGAGCTATTTACAAGGTATGTTGATCCAAACAGCAAGAATCCCCAATCCAACTCCACAAATCACACCTCAGCGAATAAAGATAAACAACATTTTGAGCAAAGGGACACTGAAAGATCAAATGATTTTTACAGAGAGTACTGCCCAACACCAAGTTTCGATCTAGGCATATATGATTTGCCCACAGGATCTGCAGACAACAGAGCACATCAACATGTTGGGTCAAGCACATTTGCTGAGCATGAGTTCAAGGAACTTCCAGTACATACCCAGCCAATCATTGAAATAATCTATGATGATTATCTGTTGGACATTGAAGGCATAGATGAACCGTGTGCACAAGCAGAAGGAAATGCAAGTAAGTTTGACGCAAGTTGTTCAGTTGGAATCTCGTCACCAAATGCGTACCAAACACCTGAAAAAAGTTCCAACCAAGGAGAAGTGGGATCAGGCAGCAAGATTTATAGCAGTAGTAGCTCAGGAGATATGCATCCACATCAATCCGAGAGAAGGATTATCAAGCCACCTCCTTGCAAGAGGTCACCATTCATTGACTATAATGAGAAGAAAGTCTATATGTCCAAACCTGAAGCAAATAGATTGTATGCATCGGTAATCTTGCATGGAAGAATTAATGAAGAAGCATCACCAGATCTAGATACCAGGTATGACAATATATTGTTGCATTTCTTTTGTCAGCCTTTGCACAATGCACTTTTTCACAGGCAAGGTCTATCATGTTATCCAGGCAATTCAAACTGTTTTTACAAGCAATCCATTTATAGAATCAGGCAAATTGGCTTAGTGTGAAATGCTTATTTGAAATAGTTTCTCCTTCATATGACCATGCCCCCCCATGTGTTTTCCCTGAGTTGAATGGTGGTAGGCAAATTATGGAAGGATTTGTGAGATGAATGTCTCTTTTTTATGCAGCCCAAGGGTAATTGAATATGGCAAATACTTTGTCACAGTCAGGGAGCTTGCAAACTCAATGAAGAAGGAAGGTTTTGTCTTGAGCCATGTAATGCAAGTTGGTATAGAGTCCATAATGATGAACTTGCCACAAAACTCAAAGAAGCTAGTGATGCCCCTCAGGTTCTTGGTAAGAAAACGCGAAGCAGTTAATAGTGTAGTTTTGCGATTCTTTCTTTTTCTTTTTTTCATAAAAGGTCATGGTCATGTCCGTATACTTTTTCCACCAGGTTCAGATGCAAAACATGGAATTGAACGACAAGGAGCTCATTTCCCAGTTCAAGAAGTCGAATCGCTTGGACCATAAAGACATGGTAAGTTAAGGGTTTCTTTATTTTTTACCAATGCATTTTTTATATATCACTTTTTCTGCTAAAACCTTGCTCACATAATTGTTTTCTCGTGAATTTCTAAAACCTTGCTCATATATCCAATGTAAATATTCTTAGGGGGGTCAAGTTGACCACACTCATGAATTGCTTTCTTTGGCAAGTTGCTTACATAATTGCATAACTTGCTTGTGCATTTTTGGGCAGGTTGCTTACATAAGTACATAACTTGCCAATGCATCTTCTGTTTTTGGCAAATTACTCACATAAGTACATAACTTGCATGTGCATCCAGCTTCTAGTATGGTTTTATTTATTTTTTACTAACCCCATTTGCTTTTTCTAACATATTATGTTCCTAGTTTTAGAGAACATTGACAAGACAAAGCCAGTTACAGGCAATCATTACTGGATTTTTAATGTGAACATAAGGGACCAACATTTTGAGGCTCTTGATTCTTGGAGGACGCTCCAGAACAAGGCTCTAGATGTCTGCGCAAGGAAAATGGTTGCAAGTTTTCAGGCTCTATGGGAAGAGCATTGTGCCAGCTCCCGCGTCTCGCCTGATGACTTTGGACTTACCAACATCGATGTTCCAAAAAAAACATTGAGAAAGCATCCACTTTTTTCACATATAAACTCTGCTTTTGTTCAGTTTTTTACAAGTGACACAGTACTACATAGAGTAAACTAGCTAACTAGAATTTTTTTCAATTTTTGTTTAGGTTCGACTATGGTGTTTTTTCTCTTATGCTAGCAAACGGTTGGGAGGAAAGGGTTGTTCCAAATTTCATAGCTGAGGATATTCCAAGCATCAGGAAACAATTGACTAACACGTGGGTTGACAACAGGCACAATAAGGCTCCATGGAAAACCATACTCAAGTTAGCATAGGTCAGTTTTTTTCTCCCCTCACGCGTACTGCATCCTGTAAATGCGTGCTATTTTCTTGCATTTTTGAATTTTGGACCGCCGGGGGAGTTGCCTGTATAAGAACTTGGACCAGGCAATTCAATTGCATAAACATGCATTTTAAGTTTTAATGTGAGGCAAATGAATCAGAAGAACCCAAAAAACATAATTAGTATGATCATTACATAACCAAGAAATTGTTGCATTTTTTAGCATTGCATAATCTTATGTATGTCAGTTTTCGACCACTATGGGGAGGGCAAGGGTGTGGGCGGGGCAATACAAAGCACACAACAGGCAACTCAAAACTCATAACCAGGCAATTCAAACTCGAGTGTGAGGCAAGTTACCCACAAGAAACCATAAACCAAAAATAATAGTTTAGGATGTTCAAACATACATACCCACAAATAGTTCAATTTGCCAATGCCATTCAACACATCTTTTCAGCCATCTGGTCACTGTGTGACCATCACACCAATCTGGTCGGGCAGTTTGCACCATTGTGGTTAAAAGAACCACAATAGCTGCACTTATTCTTTCTCTTTGAATGCAGCTCAAGTGCTGATTGACTTCTTTTTGACTTTGCCCTACCTTTTGTAGTTGATTTTGGAGGGTCTCTAGGAACTGCAGGGCCAGGTGTGGTAGTAGGTCTTCCAAACTATGGTTCAACCATCGCAGTACCTTGCGCGGCTGCAACAGCTGCATGTAGAGATGCAATACTGAGTGGTTGGTGTGCATGTCCACAAGGAGCTTGCATAATAGGAGATGAAATTGCATTGCCACTTTCTTCTTGTGTAGTTGAAGAACCTGGACGCTGTCCATACCTGCCATCCATTGTTGCTGATGATGCAGGCAATGGTGCCAGTCTAGGACTAGTCACATAGTTTGTGTTTGCTGCGTTAGGCCCTCGTGATGGTTGTATAACCCCCATAGGTTGTGGTGCAGGCCAGGTTGCTGGTCTAGGACCCATATGGTGCAGCTCATCTTAGTGCTTGCACGGGCCTTGTCATTGTTGAGCCCCTAAAAAGGTGCGGTGCTACTCCACTGTTCAGTGGCACATATCCTGACAGTTGCTTTACAGGCCACAAGCTTTGTGCTGGAGGGCCCCTGGGTAGTGGTACAACCCCCCTAGGCATCGCTGCAGCCCTCAACGTTGTTTGTTGGTGTCCATCTTCACTCACAGAGTTACCAGCTAGTGTTGGTGCATTTTTTCTCCGCGGTGCAGAAGTAGGTCCCTGTTACCTAGGTCCAGAAGGGGCTTGTGCAGGTTCATCTGGACGCACCGCATGGCCACTAGTTGCCTGAGTGTTACACGGTGGTGGCGCAGAAGTAGGTCGCTGCTGCCTAGGTCCAGAAGGGGCTTGTGCAGGCCCTTCAGGACGCACCGCATGGCCACTAGTTGCCCGAGAGTTACTCGGTGGTGGCGCAAAACCATCAGCTGATGGTGGAGGACCACCAGAGGGCCCACTTGTTGGTGCTACCGTTTTCTTCTTCTTTGACATGTTGAGATTTTTGATTTCATGACGCGCACCACGCATATGTTTCTTTACAATATCCGTCACAGCATCTGACGCACTAGCAACCCGAGCAAGACTACCAAAATCCATCATCAAACTTGCATGCCTGAGTTCCTTCTTTGACTGTGGTGGCATCTCATCAGGTTGCTCTTTGACAGCAGGGGTGCATTGGGAATTGCCAAAGGTGTCCATCTTGTAAGTATGTACTGCGCTGGGATTTCATCAACACCAAGTTGGTTGAAAACTTTCAAGATATGGCAGCAAAGCATGCCATCCCTCTCAATCTTGCAGCAGTCACATCTGTAGTCTCCAGCACTAGCTTTCACCATGAAAAAATAGCCCCTAGAACCATATTTGGCAACCCACTCTTGATTTGGGTATACCTTATACAAGTTTTCACCATGCGGTCTCAGGTTGTACCTTGTAGTCAACTGAAACTCATCACGAAACTTCTCGTACAAGTCCCTAGTATACGATCCGTACGCCTGCTTCTCTGTTGGGTAAGATGACCACATTTCAGTTTGCAAATGTCATGTCCTGTAGTCTTTTGAACCCTCCCGAACTAGTATGTGTGTTTGGATTTTCTGATATTGCTTCACAAAGTTCAAAATGGACTTGTGTGGGTTCACATATCGCTTAAGGACAGCGTTTAACCCCTCGCTGCATTGAGTTAACTGCAAGAAAGGGAAGAATTGGTGCTTGAAGTAACAGGGTGCCCATGTTTCTCTGTATTTGTTTAGATTCTCGAAGTGGGAGTTAGTCATATCCTCATACTTCATCATCAGCTCACACCACCCTGCCTCAAATTCTTCTGGCATCAAGCTCAAGTCAACACAGTTGTTGAAATCTTTGGACAAGCTAGGGTTTCGCCCCAGCAATGCTCCAAGCTTATCTTGTTCTTTTTTCATAATAAGCTAGCGATAACAACGATGCACACTTGTAGGGAAGATCTTTTTAATTGAATGTGCCATTGCGATGTCTTGGTCGGTTATGATGTTGGTGGGTGCTACATTATGCATTGCCTCAAGGAAGGTCTGGAATAGCAAATCAAAGCTTGACGCCAACTCTTGCCTAACAAAGCCATAACCCAACATGAATGACTGCCCATGCCTGTTAATCCCAATGAATGGTGCAAAGGGCATGTTGTACATGTTAGTCATATATGTTGTGTCAAAGGAGATACAATCATGATAAGATTCCACGTACGCCTTCCTTGCTGCACCATCGACCCAGAAAATATTCTCAACCCTGTCCTCCTCATGATATTTTATCTTGTAACAAAAAATCTGGATCCTCTCTCTGCTGATCTTTAAAGTAAGCAACTGTCTCTATCATATCCCCTTCTTTTGTATCATCCTTGTTCAAGAGCGTCTTGAGGTTTGTAATGTCACTACTAGGGAAAGGCTAGCAGCAGCGCGGGTTTTAGGTGTATCAATAGCGCGGGAAGTGGCTCTACTAATAAGGCGCTACAGCTAACACATAGCAGTAGCGCGTGCTCACCAGTGCTACTGCTACACAAGTGTAGCAGCAGCGCGGTTAGTGGAAGCTCACTACTTCTAGTAGCTCTAGCGCGCTTTGCCTGGACGCCCTACTGCTATCGTGGCGCTGCTGCTAACTTTTATACACTCGCTACTGCTAATTTAAGTAGTTTTTTTTCGGCATATTTGTTTTGTATTTAAACAGGCTTTATAGAAGAATCTTTAGCACATAGAAATGTCATCATGATACACATACAAATGCCTGCGAGACCACAAATGTAATCATAGCATATACATACAAATAGTCTCATCATAATCATCATCCAACACAAAGTGATACCTTGTCATCATCTCGAAAATAGCAATACATGCAAGTCTCGAATACTTGCAACTACAACAACGTCATCCATCTAAACAAAGGTATACGCAAGAAGTGCTATCACTATGAGTGGGAGCGGAACTATGCAGTACATGAGGTGGCGGTTACGAGTCCTCTCTCACGCTAGAGTGAACCTCAAGTAACTAGCTTCTCCTTCTTGTCTGCTTTTGAAGCCTTTATGGCTAGCGCCCGTGAACCCATTCACTTGCGCCTGACACTCATGCCACTCGTTGTACACCCCCAGAACCTTCCCTTTGTACACGACATAGCAATTCCATCTCGCCATCAAGAAACTAGGTACCTGTTAGAGATGCATGTTCATGAAGAGGATGTACAATCATATATATGCAACAAAATATACTAGAGCAACACCCAAAAAGAAAGGGTTAGCAACTAGATGCAACATACAGTACGCAAATTAATTAACTAGAGGTACGCAGGTTATCGTACGCAAACTAACAAAGTAGCGTTATGCAAGTTCGGCAGGGACCGTGGACATCACAAAGTTTCATCGCTACAAAAAGTATACAAGTTCAACCGACACATATCATCATCATCGACATCATAAATCACTAGAAGTTCCATCCTTCCATATCATCAAGGATGAACCCTAGCTTCTTGAACAGCGTGAGGTCTAGACGTTGCATGCCTATGCAAGTTCGGACGTCACCTCGCGATATAGGGCCGTGGTGGAACATCCCCTTCTCATCGACGACTTCTTTCATGATGATCATTGCAATGTCGCTTTGGATGCGAAAGAAGTCATCTCTAAGTTTATAATCCGCTTCTCCATGAGATTCTAGCCACTTGTGGATATGATCATCATTTCTGCTTCTCATGTGAAGCTTCTGGTGATCCGTGTTGAACTGAATCATGAGATGGACGATGTAGAATCCATCCTTCTTGCTTGGTTTTGGGACATGGATGCAGGAGAAGTTAGTTTTATGCGCGAAACCCATCTTCTTGTTCCTTTGTTTCCTGATCTGCACGTGGCCACCTCTAAAGCTGAAGCCTTGGAGAGCATCATCTAGAATATTCATTATGTGGGTGTAGTATTTTTTCTCATAGTCTCTGGAAGGGTCAAAATACACGGCGTGGGAGACTTGCGGGTAAAGAACGATAAGGATGGCACGCCCATTGCTGCGGGGAAAATACACCTAAAATTATTCCCCATGTGAGAGAGAAGGAATGATTGAAATGTACGAAAGGGTTGTCCGAAACTGACTTACTTTGGATGATAAGGCACGAGGACAATTTCCCGGCCCTTATTCTGTACCATGAAGTTTTGGAGGTACTCCCTAGCAGTTTCATGCTCAAAGTCGCCGAGACTCAAGAAGGACTCGTGCATGTAGTACGGATCCGCCACACAGATTTGCGAGACTTCTTCACTCTTCATGACGGAGCTCATATGTAGCGCAAAAAGGCGGACGATTGTAAAATCGAGCCGCCTTGTTAGAAACATCTCAAAGATATGGTCAAACCGCAGGAAGAACACCTCCGTGGGCCGTGTCTCGATGTAGCACTTCCCCTCAGGCACACGAGCCGCGTATGTCGGATATCCTGGATCCTTTGAGGCTAGTAGGCTTTTCTCAGTCGACAGCACATGGTCCTACATTCTCCTGAGATCCCCTGATAGTGCCTCCAGTGGTTTCGGCGGTAGCATCGGCTCGCCCGTGAGAAGGAACATGACCACACCTTTCACGGGTACACGCTCGTCAGAATGCATCGTCTGGCTGCTATGTGCTCTGGCTTGTTTGGAGGAAGTTATCTTCCCCGATCTCTTCCTCTCCTTTTTCTTGGGCACACCTTCCAGACCCTTCCTTAACCCCTGCCCCAGTGTTCCCGGGCTAAGTACTGTACGATCCTCGCTCCCGGCTAGTTGAGCCTCTGTTGAGGCGGCATCTTCAGGTGTGTCCTGTGAGGATTTCATGAAGAGAGACTTTTTGCAATCCCTGCTACGACCCTGCCCGGGCATATCATCCATATCCTCATTAGCAAGCTGATAGCCTGATTCGTCATATGGTTGACTCATCATATCTATGTCACTGTCATACGCGTTTGTATTGAGGAAATCCATAAGGTCGACCTCCGTCTCATCATCCATTATCTGTTCTACAGGAGAAATTACATCAGCCAGTACTATTGCACCCCCTTCATCATGTCGTCCGCCACTCTCACCCGGCACTACAGGAGCTAGTAATTGCGTAGGCGGAGTGGTGGTATCCGCGCATGGTTGTTGATGTGTGGTTATTGGTGTGCTCTCGGCCGGCTCCAGATGAATAAGATTCTTCGGCCATAGCAGCACCCAACCCTTGCAGCTTCCAATCCGCGGCGGGGTCTTGTCGTCCGCTCCCACATGCTGTACTGGAGGAGGCAAATCCTCGTGCCCCAATTTCACACTGGTCAAGCTAACCCTGAACTGCCCAGCGGGGATCGGCTGGTTGTGGAACGTGGGTTGCGAGGGGTCCATTATCATCCCCTTTCCCACGTCCACCTTCTGGCCTTTGATCAAGTAGAGTATGGTGCACGGGGTTTCTTTCGCCTGCAGACACATATGTCTGTGGCGTAAAACAACCGAAAGGCAACAAAAATGGAATTATATATATATATATATATATATATATATATATATATGTTGGTGCGACATGTAATTACCGTGACAGCGTCGAGCTCAGCCAAAGACGAAGGCCCACCTAGCGCGCCTGAGACTGAGGACGGGCTGCTATGAGCGGGAGCGGCTGCGAGAGGAGGCCCAGTTGCGTGAGCAAGTGATGGTGCGATGGTGTTGTTGTTCATGGAGTTGCTCCCGACGAAACTGGGCAACGGGAAATCATGTACCGTCTTGTCTAGATTTTCCTTCGTCCAGTTGATGATAAATGGAACCAAGTTAGTAGCAAAATCATTTCTGCAGGCAGTTACAACTGCATTGATTGCCTGCTGTAGCAACTCATATTTGTCCTCGGCTGCTTTTTTCGCGTCCTCAGCTACTTTTTTCTCGACCGCAAGCTTCACCTTCGCGTTGATGTCCGCCTGACTAAACTTCTTTTTTCTGCTTCTTGGCCTCCGGGCCCTCGTTGTAAAACACCTTCCATGTGGCGCCGTCTCCAGCGCCGTGCACACGACCATATTGCGGCCGCTGGCCCAAAGGGAGTCCCTTAAGTTTGTTCAAGGCCCGGTTGAGAGGGATGTCCCACTTGGGCCTCATTGGAGAAGTGGGGCTTTCGGCTACAAGCTGGTGTTGCTTCTCCAGTAGTCTAATCAATTTCCTCGTGATCTTGTTCGTGTAAAAAACCTTTTTCTCCTTGTCCCACTTGTAGCGGGCCCTGATGAAGTCACGCTCCAAGGGGTTGGTGAACTTCACGAAGGGGTCTGGGAGACCTGCGGCTTCACGTTCCGCGTCCTCCTTATCCCATATGGGCCTTTTACCGAGGTAGCCACGGCTTTCGAGGCGATGCTTCCCCGTGTTCCTTTGCTGAAGGCTCTTGAATTTTGCAGCCTTAGCCTTGGCTGCCTCGGTAGCGCAAGTGTCCTTGAACTTTTCGAACTCCTCTTCCATAAGTGTCGGATTTTCCTCCAGAATCTTGGACAGGGGTTCATCAGCCTCAATAGCTCATTTCAACCTCCCTTTCCAGGAGGCCAAATCATTGCTGAACATGCCCATGGCATGATTGTTAATCTTTTTCATCTTCGGATCATCCCACGGTTGTTCTATGTTATCATCCCGGTCGGGGAACTTGAATCTCTTGTGCAACTTCATTAGGAGCAACTGCGTCAAATGTTCTTTACTCCTTAAGTCATCATCGTTGATGCTCGCGCATTCCTGTAGGATGCATCCTACTTGGTTCCCATAGCAATTGCGAGGTTCTTCCAGCTCTAATGGCTCAAACTTGCCAGGTGCCATCTTTGTGATCACAAGTCTTCCAATCCCTAGCTTGTTAGGTTTTCGTATCCTCTGCTTCTTATGCTTCCTCTTTTCGGTAGCGGCATCGGGGCCGGTACCTTCCCCGCCGGTATCTTCCCCGCCGGTACCTTCCCCACCGGTCTCGGCGCCGCCATCGATGCCGTCGCCGTCGGTGTCGATGTCGGTGTCAGTACCATCATCGAGGCCGACCTGCAAACCTTGCTTAGCAGTCAAATAGTTGAGGTACTCTTGTTCACCCTCATAATCCATCTCGTCTGCATCTTGGTCAGAAGGCCCAGTTTCTTCGTTGTTCGACATGTTTCCTATGATTAAGTGTCCTCATTTATTTCTAAAAGTATGAATAAATGAGAAATGACATAAAAAGAAATCTATGTGACAGCACTCGATGTGCCAACTATGTAGCACAAATCATGCCTTTATTCACGGGAAATTTCGGCATGACCTTTGCTAAAAAATGGACATATCGAGCGCCTGAAATTCACCGGAACGGAAATGAATCAGCATTCCAGTGTAACATAAGCCACTCTGATCATTTTCCAAACATGACATGTCCAAAACATGACATATCCACATATCACATGTCCAGTTCAAATTTGCTTATAAATTCAGCTAATTTTGAAACCTAGCTAAATTCATAACTAAATAGATATCCTAATTAACATACTGCCCTAACTAAAACCTAAGTAAATTAACCGAAGAACCCTAACAGAGAGAGAGAGGGGGGGTTACAGAGGGTGCAGGGGCGAGGAGGCAGGCCCGACGACGGCCGAGGTTGGGAGGGGAGGAAGCAGAGTAGGGAGGCGAGGGCCGACGGGTCGGGGGCCAGCGCGCCGGGGTCGGGGGCCAGCGCCTGGGTCGGGGGTGAGCGCCGGCGCCGGGGTCGGGGGCGAGGGCCGGGTCGGGGGCGAGCGCCAGGGTCGGTGTCGGGGGCGAGGGCCGGGTCGGGGGCGAGCGCCGGCACCGGGGTCGGGGGCAAGCGACAGGGGAAGAGAGAGTGGGGATTTGGGGGGAAAAGGCGGGATGAAGCAGGGATAGTGAGAATTTTGGGTTAAGTGGATCTAGCAGCAGCGCGTTTGGACATAATGCGCTACTACTACCTTTACTAGCTGTAGCGATTTAAACGAAACACGCTGTTACTACCTTCAGTAGCTGTAGCGGTTTGTACGAAATGCGCTACTACTACTGCCAGTTTTCCTTTTTCTTTTCCTTTATTTTCTCCCACTTTTATTTCCCGAGAGCAGTGAACGAAGGGAGGGCGATATATATTGCATCATTTGACGGTTAAATATGTATGAAAAATAGGAACATATATATTACATCATTGGACCCATGCATAATAATGGCTAAGTGTGTATACAAAATAGGAACATATATATATATATATATATATATATATATATATATATATATATATATATTACATCATTTGACCGATAACATATGGTTCCTCAGCGCTGACGTTTTCGTTTTTGAGTCAGCTTCTTTCCCTTCTTGTTCGTCGAAGAATAATTGAGCCCCTCATTGTGACTTTGCCTTTTCCATGGAGTACGATTTTTCTTAGGTAATGTAGTATTGATTCTTCTTTTGACGTATACTTCATCATCATCGTCATCTTCCCTCATTGGGTTGCCGTACTGATCATAGTCTTCCTTGTTGGCGACTCCATCCATTCCAATGATGTTCCTTTTGCCTCTCCTCACGACAACACGACTGGGATTGCATGGGTCGGTTATGAAGAAGCATTGTGTCACGTGCTTAGCGTGTACCCATGGCTCGTTTTTTGTGATAGTGTTCACGGTAGCGCTCTTGGCGTCGGGTATACTCATGGTAGTGAAAATCCGGTTTTCTCTTTCGACATTCTTTGCCCATCTGACACGGAACATCATCGTGTTGTGCAGTCCAAAGTAGTCAAGCTCCCAGGTCTCCTCGACCCTTCCATAAAATCGTTCAGTTGCGTCGTTGTCGCTGCCGGTCATGCATTCCATCGTCACCCCTGAGTTCTGATAATCACTGTCCATATCTTTGGCCTCCGTATAGAACGTGTATCCGTTGATATCATATGCCTGATAGGTTACGAGGTTGGGCGAGGGGCCATGTGCTAAGGCGTATATGAGCAATCCGTCCTTAGAGCCCTCCTCCGGGGGATTAGCAATAATATGCTCTTTGAACCAATGCAGGAAAGTGGAGTTGTGCTCTCTAGTAACTTCGGCGTTCGTCCTGCATACCCCCCGGTCACGATACTTCTTTGCGATAATTTCTTTGTGCAGTGCCACGAAAGGATCTACCTCATCTAGGTGTTGTAGCACTACCAAGTTTGCTCTGTCAAAGTCGCTGCGTCGATCTGAGTATGCCACGTGCAGTTCCTTGCGACCGTTGCAGTGACCATCTCCTTCGAGCCTCCCATCGTGCTTGTTAACGGGCAAACCAACACTAACACCAGGCGGCTGGTCTGCGCCATATAGAAAATTCTCACAGAAAGAGATGCACTCTTGTGCCAAATAGCCATGGACAATGCTTCCATCCGGACGGGACATGTTACAAACGAATCCTTTGATTATCCCATTCATCCTCTCAAACGACATCATGTTGTGCAGGAATGACGGCCCCAGGTCTATTATGTCATCCACAATATGGACACATAGATGCACCATCACGTCAAAGAACGCGGGCGGGAAGTACATATCAAGCTCATTCAGTATCACAACAATCTCTTCCTGTAGCCTTCGAGCTGCTTCACACTGATCGACTTTCGAGAGATGATGTTGAAAAAGTTGCAGAGACCAATAAGCGTGTCACGGACGTGCTTGTCCATTATCTCTCTAAGGGCAACTGGTAGTATCTGCGTCATCATCACATGACAGTCATGAGACTTCATCCCGCTGAACCTTTTCTTGTCCGTGTCTAGATATCTGCTTATCTTTCCATAGTAACCGAAACTAACTTTGACTCCGGTAAGGCACTTAAAGAATTGATTGATCTCAGCCTGACTTAAGGTGAAGCAAGAAGGGGGGCAATAATCCTCTTTCTTTATTTTCTTGCCCTTCTTCTCCCGTGCCTCTGTCTCCGTCTCTATCTCGTGTGACATTTTACGGGGCGGCATGTGCAGATCTTCCCTGATTTTCAAATCTTGCGAGTCTT
The DNA here is from genome assembly GCA_963921465.1 of Triticum timopheevii. Lineage (NCBI taxonomy): Eukaryota > Viridiplantae > Streptophyta > Magnoliopsida > Poales > Poaceae > Triticum > Triticum timopheevii. The sequence goes on from OY997271.1 coordinate 116,251,429, forward strand.
TTCTTGCCTTCGGCCCATCCTTGGTCTTATTCGGCATGTTCATCAGTGTTGCGAGCAAGCTCTCAAGGACATCCTTACAGATATGCATTTGATCAAGGCAATGAGGTGTATCGAGTTTGTGCCAGTACTCCAAGTCCCAGAACATAGACCTCGTCTTCCATACCTTCAGCAGCGGCTCCGGCGCCTTTCTCATCGTCTTTCCCGGCACGGGGCACTCCTTCCAGTTTTTCAACAGCTCATCGATTTCGGCACCGCTCCGCTTACGTGGAGGTCCTCGATGCTCAGCGTGACCATTGAATAGATCTCCATAGTTTCTCCATGGGTCGTCCTGTTCAAGCCATCTTCGATGCCCCATAGTATCATCCATGCACCGCGTGCATCCGCAATATCCATGGCACACCTGGCCTGCCACATATCCATAACCGAGATAGTCCTGCACTGTCGTGATCAGCGCGGCTCTCATGTTGAAATACTCGCCTTTGCTGGCGTCCCATGTCTTAGCCGGTGTTTTCCATAACGTGTCTAACTCCTCTTGAAGTAGCCCAGATACAAATTAATATTATTTCCTGGTTGTTTCGGCCCTTGAATAAGCATGCTCATGTGAATGTACTTTGATTTCATGCACAACCAGGGGGGAGGTTGTACATCCATACAAACCCGGGCCATGTGCTATGGTTGGTGTTCTGGTTGCCAAACGGATTCATGCCATCGGTACACGCACCGAGAACGATGTTCCTTGCATCACAATCAAAATACCGATAGAAGCTGTTCAATGCTCTCCACTGGCTTCCATCCTTCACGTGTCTCAGCTTCAGATCATCTCCATCGTCAGGCTTCTTCCTCTCCGCGTGCCAGCGCATTAGCTTTGCTTCCTTGAGATCTACAAAATACCTTTGGAGACAGGGAGTCATCTGTAAGTACCATACAACTTTCTGGGGACATTTCTGCCCGGCCTTCTTGTATCGAGAAGCATTGCACACCGGACAACTTGTTTTTTCTGCGTGCTCCTTCCGATAAATTATGCAATCGTTGATGCATGCATGGTATCTAACGTGTGGCAGATCAAGAGGGCACATGATCTTCTTGGCCTCATCAACACTAGTAGGACATAAATTACCCGCGGGAAGAACATCCTTTAGGTACTTGAGATGCTCATCAAGGCTAGTGTCGGTCCATTTGTTTTTAGCCTTCGTCTTTAGGAGTTGGAACGTGAAACTCAAGCGGGTCACCTCAGGATTGCAACCATCATACAATGGAGTGTTCGAGTCTACCACCAGTTGCTCCAGCTTAGCCACCTCTCTAGAAGCAGCTCTCTCAGTACTCGTCTCCTTGCGAAGCAATGCTTGAACATGAGGGTCCCGCACGATTGAACTTAGTACCGACAAACTCTGTTGCGTGGAATCCATGTTGTTCTCTCCGCCGCCATGTCCGGCCCCTTCTCCTCCGCCATGTCCGGCCCCTTCTCCGCCGCCATGTCCGGCCTCTTCCCCGCCGCCATTATCGATCATCTCTTCGTCTTGCCCCGTGTCATCATTGTCTGCCCCATCGGCATCCTCAACATCGTCATCCTCATCTTCAGTTATCCACCGAGTATAGCCATCCATGAAACCAGTCATGAGCAGGTGCGCTTCGACACGACCATCGTCATAAGGGTCGAGCCAAACTATTCCTTTACATTTTCGACACGGACATAAAACCTCTGTCAGGTTATTTTCTTTCATGTCCTGCACCGCCGACCGCAACCACCTGTCCACCATCGTTCCACTGACCATCATGAACGTCTGCACGGTAATAATAAAACAAATTGATTATAAAAATGCGTGCATGCATCAAAGTCATACAAAAATTCGGCATGACCTTCCCTAAAAATAGGACATATATGGATCTAGAGTTTTCCCGGAATTCACTGAACGGAAATAAATCGACATTTTGGCAAAACATAGGCAACTCAAAAGCACAATTTGGCGTAAACTCATGCCACACACACAATTTCCACAAACATATCACACACACATAAACATATTTCCATTTTGCAAAAGCATGAAATTTTCATCACCTCTATCTCGAGATCGAGCACACGGTGGAGATGATGTTGTAGGAAGATCAAAAGTGCACAAAGCTCTTCTTGACAAAGATAGATCTAGTTAGGGGGCAAATAGGTCACTTAACTAAATCTTACATCTACCTAGCTACCTAATTTGGGAGGAGACAACTTCAAGTAGTGGAGGGGAAGGAAAAAGAGAAAGGAGATGCATTAATGGAGGTGGTGTAGTTAGGTAGGAGTAATGAAGAGAGAGAAAGGTAGATAGAAGAGAGAGAGTAATGGGGGAGAAGTATTGAGAAAGAAGAAGAGTGAGAGTGGGACCATGTGGGAGGTAGGGGAAAGGGAAGACAGGAGGGGGAGGGGGAGGGACAGGTGGGGAAAAGGTGGTGGGTTGGTGCGGATTAGCAGTAGCGCGGGAGTTAAAACGCGCTGCTGCTAAGGAAGTAGCAGCAACTCGCTTTGGGCAACGGCGCTACTGCTAACCGGGACCAAAAAGTGTGCCAATTTGAATTTAGCAGCAGCGACCTCAGAAAAAGCGCGCTACTACTACATCCATAGCAGTAGCGCGGCTTGCGGCACTGCGCTGCTGCTAAATGGAGTTTGTGGACACCGCCGGTCGATATTTGTAGCAGCGTGGTTTACACCGAGCGCGCAATTGCTAAAAACTTGTCAGTAGCGAGTTTCCCGCACACGCGCTACTACTAATTAGCAGCAGCGCTCCTTTTTGAGCCGCGCTACTACTAAGATTCTGTGTATAGGCTTTTCCCTAGTAGTGTGTGCTTAGTGCCATAAGGTACAATGAGTTCTAACCGTTAGAAATCTAACATGATGTGCATCATACGACCCGTTGACATGAAGTCACAATGGTGGTCAATCCTTTTTTCTACACAAAAACAGTATCAAAAATAGATTCTTTTCTATTTTTCAGCAAGGCAACTCAAATGAAAAGTTCATGCAATTCATGAAGCTATACAATCAACTACGAAAATACTCCTCAGGCAACACATGAGCAAAATACACAAAACAAACCAGGGGGTAACTATGCATTAGTGAGCAATAAAAATTTCCATCATAGGCGAGTTGACCTCATCCAGAAACAAGTACTATCGTACATTTTAGCTACAAAGAGACTAATCATAGGCAAGCCCAGAGTCAACAACAAATTTTACACATGAAAAAACTAGGCAAGTAGGAACTTTGCATTGAGCAACAAACAGGTAAACATTAGGCAAGTCCAGCATCCAGAAACAAATCAGGCATTTATCTCTTTTTGTACTGTTGTAAGCAATTTAATGGCATTATCAAGCAACTAAGTCATATGTTTGAAGCAAATCAGTCACATGTTTCAAGCAAAATCAGGTAGTTGTTGATGGGCCAATAAACACACAACCAGTAGGCATGTCCAGGTTCTTAAAGTCAGAAGGTAGGGGGGAGGGGGGGTGTGGTTTAAAACATGTAGTTAAATTGCAGTTATGAAGATGAGTAAGGAAGGCCCTTTCTTCTGACGGGATCCCTTGGTGTGATCGCAAATACTTAGTCAAACTTGGCTTGTCAACCAACAGATGCTTGTGCTCGCCAACAAAGTAGATCACCTCCCATCTGTCATCTATTACCTTCACAATCATCTTAGCTTTGCAACCAGTTTGCACAACTTTATCTCTTTTTCGTTTCTTGCTCCTCTTTTTGCCTTTACTATCATCATCAAGAAAGACAATAGCCTCATCTTCATTATCATCTTTTGCTTGCTCAACAATGTCATCTAGCACAAGAATCTTTTCTGCCCCTCCATCATCGACATCAGGCTTTTGAAACTTGTTGCAAACAAACTGTTGTTTTATCAACTCCCCGGTTTTCAAATCCTTCCTTGAAGTATTCATTTTGATTGAAAACCCCATCTGCAAGGAATATGCATTGTAGTGCTCCTTGGCATCTTCCGAAGTGTCAAAACTCATGCCCACATAAGGCTCCTTGAGCTGTGACCAAGCTTCATCATCATTTTCAGCACCCAAACCATTACCAACAGTCCCACTAGTATCACCTGCAGCACCTGTGCCATCAAGGGTATGAGCATCACTCTCAGCTGCTACTGCTGCAGGTACTTGTGTACTGCCCGGAGCCCCTCCCCCACGACTTGACTGCCCATCTGTCTCCATTGCTTCTGTAGCAACAACACTGACTTTTTGCATGATAGGGGGATTAGGTGACTCCGCCACAAATTCTGCATTTCTAGCAGCATGTTGCGTACAGTAGGAAGGATCACCATTAGTTTCATCTGGTTGCTCATTCAGATCAATCATTGTCAACCTTTTTGTTTTTTTCAACATGGGAAAAAGTAAAGCAAGTCAGCAGAATGATGCAAGCAAGTAGCACAGTAAATACAGGCAAGCCAATAGCACAACCACCTAAGCACACTAGAATCAGAAGAATAGTGTCCATTTGTTTTTTCCTATTTCAAGGAAATTTTTTGAGCATAATTACATAGCCTTTTTTTGTGTATCATAATTTTTCTTCTCTTTCTTTTTAATGCAGGCAACTCTTTTTTCTATCTGCATGCCATCCAAGGTTTTCTCATGAAGCAAGTGTCCTTTCAGAGTCATTAAGATCGAGCATGGAATTTACGGCATAATCACAGAGAGCACTAGCATTTTTACGTTAGAACTTTAAAACATCAGCAATTATGGGCAACAATGTTGTGCCTTTTATGTGCAGTACTTGTGTTTAATTTATCTTCCGCACTAGCAACAAAACTATTGTGCTTTTTTATGTTCAGTGTGTTTCGTATCCACATATTTGTGTTTCAAGCGACGCAGAAGTTGTCATGGGGGGTTTCTCTGTATAGGAAATTTTTCTTGTCCTTTATTTCTTGCGCAGGATCAAAATATCAAGTTTTTATCTATCTGCGCAAGCGTGGAAGACAACACTTTTTGCAGAAAACCAGTTTGTAAATGAAGGTAATCACAAACCCCATGATATCCTCCCCATTCTATCACATATCACCACTGTTGAAACAACATACCTTTCAGCTTTTGTAAATGGTTTTGCTTTCACATAAGAATGTTATTTTGCAACACAACTTGTCATCACCAGCCATGTTTTAGGTAGAACAGAAACTTTTTGTTATTGTTGCCTACCAAGCATAAAGTTTCACCTTTTTTGTAAGTTGCAAAAGGTTCATGTTTTGTATGTTCCTTATTAGTGTCAGATATGTCACAGTTTTTGCTAAAGTTTTGTGTATCTGACATAAGCACCACTAGTTGCTCAACAACAACACTGTTTTTGCTTGAACATGGTATACAAATTGCCAAGAATAGCTTTTAGTTTTTCTCCTACCAGAGTTGTTATGAAAGTATAGATTTGTTATGCAAGTTGCTTCCATCAGTCTAACTTTTTTGCCCCACAACATCTTCTTGATTTGTGTGTATATCATGTAACTACCTCAGATGCCTGATAATAAGACTATTTTTGCCCAAACAGGATGAGCAGATTGCCAAGTTTAACATGAGCAGAGAAACATCAGTTCTAGGTTTTTTTATTTGATTGTAGGGGTTTTTACAATGTGTTCTTATGTTCTTATGCATCTGGGAAGTAGCAGAGTTGGAGCAAACAAAAGTCATGCTGGATAAACAAGAGTAGTTCTGTAGAGGAGGATAGCATAAGGGCAAAATTAAGTGAAAAGGTGAGCAATTTTTGATGGATTTACCTCTGTGCTTCTTCTCCAACAGCCCTTCCTGCGTTTCTCTGGTTACTTCTCTGATTTTTTATCTTTTCATGGTTGCCATTGCAGGGCTATGAAGGTTTGTAGATCTGGGATGGTGGAACTGCCCCTTTTCTTGCTTTCTTGCTTGGGGGAGAAGAAGATGGGGTGGAGAGGGTCTGGCTGCAGGCGCCTCAAGGCCGAGGGCAAGCGGGGATGGGGGCTGGTGGGGGTTCAGAAATCAGGTGACACGGTTGGCGGGGCTGAGGGCTGGCGGGGGACCAGGTTTCCAGAGGGGGAATCTCTTTCCTTTTTTGCGACGGGGGAGACAGGCACTTTCCTTTTCTGGGAGGCTACCAGGGAACGCTAGGGACTGCTCCCTAGATGCGTCCAAGAAAAAATATTGAACACTATGGTGTAAATTTTTTCTAATGTCATCACGGTCGTGTTGGAACCGGATAATCCGAAGGTGATGACATTAGTTGTTCTACATGGTTAAACTTTGCCAATCAAAACCCAGCAAATTAATCGCTATATGTTGTTCCATTGGGATCCATAACTGATGTATTCGACGATTTTTATTTGTTTACCGTTGGTATGTAGTAGTACAAGTATGGATAATGTTGGCTAAGTGACGTGTTCCCAAACCAAAATCCCCCCTCATGTGCAAAGAAAGATAAAAAACTCCCTAAATCTAAATCGCACACACATGAGATCTATTTGAAGAGTCCAAAATTTGGTTGTCTAAAATGAGGGTAGCTTTCAAGCTAAACGGTTGTGTAAAGTTGAGTTTTTTTACTCCCTCTGTTCCAAAATAGATGACTCAACTTTTTACTAACCTTAGTGCAAAGTTAATATAAAGTTGAGTCATCTACTTTGAAACGGAGGGAGTAGATGAACGGAGGGAGTAGATGTGGAACTAGTTTCTTGTTCGGATTCCACCATATTTCTTGGATGCCAAGGTTACAAAGATCAAAAGTTAATTAGTTGTGAGCCCCCGTTCCACCGCATATGAAAAGTGCTCGCGCGTATGTCCCGAAATGTCGGTGTATTATTACGCGAGAAGTAGTTATCTCAGTAAATAAGATGCCTTGTCGCAATCGGAAACGCGTTCAAGGGCTCGTCTCCAAAACGGAGTCGATTGATTAGCTTCGAGTAACAGCCTGCCTAGTGCCTAGTAGCTATATAATGATGTGCAACTCCCATAGAGTCATAGGCATCGATCAGCGGAAGGAACAGCACGCCGGCCGCCGGCCGGTTCCAAGCAGCAGCGACGTTCCCTGTTTGGTCCTCGATCGCCTGCCAACGTCGGCGGCATGGCGCTCCTGAAGCGCAGCTGCACCGCAGCGCTGCTCGACGAGGACGACGAGTCGTCGTACCCGTTCAAGATGCCGGGCAGCCTCGCGCGCACCACCGCGCCGGTGGCCAAGATGATGCGGATGTGGAACTACAAGCAAGGCTCGGGCCTCGGCGCGCGCGGCCAGGGCATCATCGCCCCAATAAAGGCCATCCAGCATTGCTCAGCCGCCGGCATCTGCCACTCAGAGACGACGTACAAGAACGGCCTGCATGGCGCGCCGGCGCCGTCGCCGCCGGCCCAAGACGAGTGGCACGAGTCGGCGGCCGTCTCACGGGCCCTGGGCCTCGAACGGGAGTGCTACGAGAAGACCCTCGCACTGCTGCGCGACGTGAAGCTTCAAGGCGACGACAGCGTGGAGACGGCGGAGGCGCTGGCGGCGATCGTCGAGTCCGAGGAGGTGCTGCTCCGGTGGAAGAAGCGCGCGCCAGGGGCGTGGAGGGCCGCGCTGCCTACTCCGGCCGTGCAGCACATCGTCGAGCGGGTCCTCATGCCGAGGATCGCCGTGAAAGCGCGAGAGTGGGAGCCGTTGTGGAGCCCGGGCTGCGACCATTGGCTACGGCCGTGGATCCCCTTGATCGGACACTTGCCGGAGAGCCTCTACGGCACCGTGGAGAGCAAGATCAGCGGCGGCTGCTACGACGTCATCTCCCCATGGAAAGACTACTTCGGCCCGACGCATTGGGAGATCTTCTCCCGGCGTCACATCCTGCCCAGGCTCACACGATGGCTGCAACAGCTGAAGATCACGCCACCAAAGCAGCGCGACACTAAGTTCCGTGAGGTGATGTCGTGGACGCCTCTCCTGCGCGCCCAAGACGTGGTGTCGATCCTAGAACAGGAGTTTTTCGGCAAATGGGAGACCGCGCTGCGCCACTGGCTGCAGTCCGCGAGGCCGTCGTCGGGGGAGGCCGCGGCATGGTGCGCAGGCTGGAAGAACCTCTTCACCCCGGAGCTGCTCCACGACGAACGCGTGCTGGCATGGCTGGAGTCTGGCGTTGCCATGGTGGATCGAGAAACGGAAGACCTCAACCGCCTTGTTTGTCATAGTTGATACTAGTCTGCGTTTTTGTTCATAAAGAGTTGATACTAGTCTGCTACAAGCCTACAACAGCTTGTGAGGTTGTACTCACTTATGGTTAGCAATGTAATGGTTGTAGTCAGTTATGATCAGCAATATAATAGTTGCAGTCACTTAAGATGACGAATGTAATGGTTGTAGTCATTTATGCCATATTTGACACTCAAAAGCAATACACTATTGCAGCACAGATGCTTGAATGAAAATACAAAATAGTAAAGGAGTCCAAATCCAGATTTGCAAGTTTTCGTGAATTTTTTTTGCAGCTCTGCCTGTAGATTTTGTGACAGTGTAAAACAAGGCACAACATATCTTCAGCTTTCGACATTGCTTTGCAGAGATCTCTGCTTGAACGTACAAGAAGCTGGGTTTATGTAGCAAGGCAATGACATCCTAGGAAACGGAGTTGGATAAAAGACTAGAAAAGCTGTTGAGGAGATCGATATGTTTTATGTTCTTATTGGGTGAAAGCCTGAAGCACCCCCCCTGAAAATAGCAAGTTTTGTTGCTCCGAAGTGCATGTTGCCTTTGTCAATTGATCAAACCAAGCATTTTTTCCCGAGATATCCAAAGATTCGAGGCCGTCAAGGCGCCAAAGGCAGCTTAAGCTTAATATCATAGCGATTAGAGAAACATGTTTATTTATTATTTGGATATATACTAACCTTATAATTGATCTAAATATGGACCATCCCACTAGAAAAATTCCAATGTTTAGTGAGACTTGGGTTCATCATATTCATAAGTGCATTTTTGTGATTAGCGACAAGATTTATACTACTCACTACTTTCTGTGTATGCTAAATGCAATCCTTTGTGCTTGAGAATACTTCCCTTTTGTTTGGATTATGGAGCTAGTGGACACATCTCCAACGGCAACCCGCAAAAATCCTCCCGCATCCGTCCGCGGACAGGGGGACCACTCTGCGGACACGGATGCGGGAGGCAGCCATCCAACATAGTCGCATACATTTTCACAACAACTCGAACCAACCGAACGAAATTCATTCAAACAAGTCCGAAATTCATATAAACACGGCCGGATTACATATAAACATACCGTATTTCATATAAACATGACGGGTTTCATTACAAATACATCAAAGTGGTCCTAAGCGGGCTCTCGAGTATAATTAATACCTGATATAAATGATCGCCGGCGTCCGGTCCTCGTCTCCGATCATCAGCCCCGGGAACTAAAACTTCACCGTCTCCGATCATCAGCTCAGCCCATCAAGCTTGGCGTCGACGGGAGGGGAGGAGCGGTGGCCTTCCTCAAACACGAGCTCCGGCGACCTACCGTGCACTACTCTTCCTCGCTGCCGGCGGCACTTGCGGACGTGTCGGCTCCTTCGTGGTCATGGCTCCGGGGCGCGGCCTCGGAGGTGTCCTCCTCGTTGGTGTCGCTGAACAACGCCTCGCCTGCGTCGTCGTCACACCCCTTGCCGGCGGCCGCCACCTCTGCCACCCGCTGCCGGTACCACCAGCGGGCGAGGCGGATCTCGCGGGCGGAGCGGTAGGACTTGAGCACCGCCTCCTGCTCTGCCACGTCCGCGTACGGAGCGACCGACCTGCTCCTCCACCTGCAGATGCTCCTGGAGAAGGTTGTGGTTGTAGTTGGCGTCGGCATGTGCCTCTCGGAACTGCTCCTCCCGCACCATGTCCATATAATGGCATGGGCATTGCCGATGGTCATGCTGCAATGCACCGGCAAGGGTGGAGCGGAGGAGGAGGGTGCCGTGGCGGAAGAAGAGGGTGGCGTCGGCTTGTCGGAGGAGGCGTCCTCCATTTGCATGTCCTCCAGCTGCTTGCCAGTCGGCAACAATGGCGGCCATGGACTTCTTCTGCTCCGACGCCAGTCCGTCTTAGAGAGTTCTGGTGGTGGAGGGATCCACAACTTAAGATCTCGGGGTAGATCAACTATGTACTTCAATACCTTCATAATATAAACAAGAGTAGGATGTAGGGTTTTACCTCCATAGAGAGGGCACGAACCTGGGTAAATCTCCTATGTGTTCTTCTCAGTTACCCATCGATCCGATCTGATAGCTCAGGCCCCCCTACCCGAGATCTGCCGGTTTTGACACCGACAGGGAGTATGTATGGGAGGGCATGATCCGTTGATGAAAAACTCGTTGGACATCCGGTTAATCTAGTCGGATTTGAGTCATTGTTGTACTAGACTTAATTTTGATGCTATGTATGGATTATTTGTGTCATTTTCTACCTGAACTTTGATGAATATCGGATTGTTTGCATGAATTTCGTCCGATTAGTTAAAATGCGGGTAGAAATGTATGCCGGCAGCGTTGGATGGCGGCGTCCCGCATCCGTGTCTGCGGATTGGACCCTCTTGTCCGCGGACGGATGCGGGAGAAAATTTGCAGGTCGCTGTTGGAGATGTGGTATCCATAGCAAAGGTCACTCCCACATCGCCTGATGATGACAGGTGACGCATAACATGTGCAACACTTGTTGCAATTAGAGAGTTTTGATGGATTTCTTCCCACACGTAGAGAGAGTTGGGTGTCATGCTATTTTCATAGTTTTGATTTTTTTTAACGATTTATTTCTTGAACCTGAAGGAAATATGCCCTAGAGGCAATAATAAAGTTATTATTTATTTCCTCATATCATGAAAATGTTTATTATTCATGCTAGAATTGTATTAACCGGAAACATAATACATGTGTGAATACATAGACAAACATAGTGTCACTAGTATGCCTCTACTTGACTAGCACGTTGATCAAAGACGGTTGTGTTTCCTAGCCATAGACATGAGTTATCATTTGATTAATGGGATCACATCATTAGGAGAATGATGTGATTGACTTGACCCATTCCGTTAGCTTAGCACTTGATCGTTTAGTATGTTGCTATTGCTTTCTTCATGACTTATACATGTTCCTATGACTATGAGATTATGCAACTCCCGTTTACCGGAGGAACACTTTGTGTGCTACCAAACATCACAATGTAACTGGGTGCTTATAAAGGAGCTCTACAGGTGTCTCCGAAGGTACATGTTGAGTTGGCATATTTCGAGATTAGGATTTGTCACCCGATTGTAGGAGAGGTATCTCTAGGCCCTCTCGGTAATGCACATCACTATAAGCCTTGAAAGCAATGTGACTAATGAGTTAGTTGCGGGATGATGCATTACATAACGAGTAAAGCACTACTAGGAAAAGGCCTGCTAGTGCCGCACCAGTTTTGCCTACTAATGGCGCACTACAGGCGCGCCACTAGCACCACGCCATTAGAATTAAATACTAATGGCGCACCCCTGGTGCGCCATTAGTATACCAGATACTAATGGCGCACTATTAGTATAGCCCACGGTGCTGTTGGGGAACGTAGTAATTTCAAAAAAATTTCTACGCACACGCAAGATCATGGTGATGATATAGCAACGAGAGGGGAGAGTGTTCGTCCACGTACCCTCGTAGACCGTAAGCGGAAGCGTTAGCACAACGCGGTTGATGTAGTCGTACGTCTTCACGATCCGACCGATCCAAGCACTGAACGTACGGAGCCTCCGAGTTCAGCACACGTTCAGCTCGATGACGATCTCCGGCCTCCGATCCAGCCGAGCTCCGGAGATGAGTTCCGTCAGCACGACGGCGTGGTGACGATGATGATGTTCTACCGGCGCAGGGCTTCGCCTAAACTCCGCGACGATATGACCAGGTGGAATATGGTGGAAGGGGGCACCACACACGGCTAAGGAACGATCCGTAGATCAACTTGTGTGTCATGGGGTGCCCCCTTGCCCCCGTATGTAAAGGAGGAAGGGAGGAGGAGGCCGGCCCTAGGGGAGGGCGTGCCATGATGTGGAGTCCTACTAGGACTCCAAGTCCTAGTAGGAGTCCACCAAGAGGGGAGGAAGGGAGAAGGAAGTGGAGGAGAAGGAAAGGTGGCCGGCCCCCTTTTCCCTATTCCAATTCGGACTAGAGGGGAGGGGGGGCGCAGCAGCCCCTTGGCCTTTTTCTACTCTTCCCACTAAAGCCCATTAAGGCCCAATACTCTTCCCCGTATTCCCGTAACTCCCCGGTACTCCCGAAAATACCCGAATCACTCGGAACCTTTCCGAACTCCGAATATAGTCGTCCAATATATCGATCTTTACGTCTCGACCATTTCGAGACTCCTCGTCATGTCCCCGATCTCATCCGGGACTCCGAACTCCTTCGGTACATCAAAACTCATAAACTCATAATATACATGTCATCGTAACGTTAAGCGTGCGGACCCTACGGGTTTGAGAACTATGTAGACATGACCTAGAACTATTCTCGGTCAATAACCAATAGCGGGACCTCGATGCCCATATTGGTTCCTACATATTCTACGAAGATCTTTATCGGTCAAACCGCATAACAACATACTTTGTTCCCTTTGTCATCGGTATGTTACTTGCCCGAGATTTGATCATCGGTATCCAATACCTAGTTCAATCTCGTTACCGGCAAGTCTCTTTACTCGTTCTGTAATACGTCATCTCATAACTAACTCATTAGTTACATGCTTGCAAGGCTTAGGTGATGAGTATTACCGAGAGGGCCCAGAGATACCTCCCCGACAATCGGAGTGACAAATCCTAATCTCGAATTATGCCAACCCAACATGTACCTTCGGAAACACCTGTAGTACTCCTTTATAATCACCCAGTTACGTTGTGACGTTTGGTAGTACCCAAAGTGTTCCTCCGGTAAACGGGAGTTGCATAATCTCATAGTTACAGGAACATGTATAAGTCATGAAGAAAGCTACATACTAAACGATCAAGTGCTAGGCTAACGGAATGGGTCAAGTCAATCACATCATTCTCCTAATGATGTGATCTCGTTAATCAAATGACAACTCTTTTGTCCATGGCTAGGAAACATAACCATCTCTGATAAACGAGCTAGTCAAGTAGAGGCATACTAGTGACACTATGTTTGTCTATGTATTCACACATGTATTATGTTTCCGGTTAATACAATTCTAGCAAGAATAATAAACATTTATCATGAAATAAGGAAATAAATAATAACTTTATTATTGCCTCTAGGGCATATTTCCTTCAGTCTCCCACTTGCACTAGAGTCAATAATCTAGTTCACATCGCCATGTGATTTAACACCAATATTCATATCTGTATATGATTAACACCCATAGTTCACATCATCATGTGACCAACATCCAAAGGGTTTACTAGAGTCAATAATCTAGTTCACATCGTTATGTGATTAACACCCAAAGAGTACTAAGGTGTGATCATGTTTTGCTCGTGAGAGAAGCTTAGTCAACGGGTCTGTCACATTCAGATCCGTATGTATTTTTCAAATATTTTATGTCCACAATGCTCTGCACGGAGCTACTCTAGCTAATTGCTCCCACTTTCAATATGTATCCAGGTTGAGACTTAGAGTCCTCTGGATCAGTGTAAAAGTTTGCACTGTTGTAACTTTTACAACAAACTCTTTTATCACCTCCATAATCGAGAAACATCTCCTTAGTCCTTACTAAGGATATTCTTGACCAATGTCCAGTGATCTACTCCTAGATCACTATTGTACTCCCTTGCCAAATTCAGAGCAAGGTATACAATAGGTCTGGTACATAGCATAGCATACTTTATAGAACCTATGACTGAGGCATAGGGAATGACTTTTCATTCTCTTTCTATTTTCTGCTGTGGTCGGGATTTGAGTCTTACTCAATTTCATACCTTTGCAACACAGGCAAGAACTCTTTCTTTGACTATTCCATTTTGAACTATTTCAAAATCTTGCCAAGGTATGTACTCATTGAAAATCTTATCAAGCGTCTTGATCTATCTCAATAGATCTTGATGCTCAATATGTAAGTAGCTTTTACTGAGGTCTTTTCCTTTTAAAGAACTCCTTTAAAACACTCCTTTATGCTTTGCAGAAAAATTCTACATCATTTCTGATCAACAATATGTCACTCACATATACTAATCAGAAAGGCTGTAGTGCTCCCACTCACTTTATTGTAAATACAGGCTTCATCGTAAGTCCATATAAAACTATATGCTTTGATCAACTTATCAAAGCGTATATTCCATCTCCGAGATGCTTGCACCAGTCCATAGATGGATCGCTGGAGCTTGCACATTTTGTTAGCACCTTTAGGATTGACAAAAACCTTCTGGTTGCATCATATACAACTCTTCTTTAATAAATCCATTAAGAAATGCAGTTTTGACATCCTTTTGCCAGATTTCAAAAAAATATGGCAATTGCTAACATGATTCGGACAGACTTTTAAGCATCGATACAAGTGAGAAAATCTCATTGTATTCAACATCTTGAACTTTGTCAAAAAACCTTTTTCGACAAGTCTAGCTTTGTAGATAGTAACACTACTATCAGCGTCCGTCTTCCTCTTGAAGATCCATTTATTTTCTATGGCTTGCCGATCATCGGGCAACTCCACCAAAGTCCACACTTTGTTCTCATACATGGATCTCATCTCAGATTTCATGGCCTCAAGCCATTTCGCGGAATCTGGGCTCATCATCGCTTCCTCATAGTTCGTAGGTTTGTCATGGTCAAGTAACACGACCTCCAGAACAGGATTACCGTACCACTCTGGTGCGGATCTCACTCTGTTTTACCTACGAAGTCGGGTAGTAACTTGATCTGAAGTTACATGATCATCATCATTAGCTTCCTCACTAATTGGTATAGTAGTCACAAGAACAGATTTATGTGATGAACTACTTTCCAATAAGGGAACAGGTACAGTTACCTCATCAAGTTCTACTTTCCTCCCACTCACTTCTTTCGAGAGAAACTCCTTCTCTAGAAAGGATCCAATATTAGCAACGAATGTTTTGCCTTCGGATCTGTGATAGAAGGTGTACCCAACAATTTCCTTTGGGTATTCTATGAAGACGCACTTCTCCGATTTGGGTTTGAGCTTATCAGGATGAAACTTTTTCACATAAGCATCGCAGCCCCAAACTTTAAGAAACGACAACTTTGGTTTCTTGCTAAACCACAGTTCATATAGTGTGGTCTCAACGGATTTAGATGGTGCCCTTTTAACGTGAATGCAGCTGTCTCTAATGCATAACCCCAAAACGACAATGGTAAATCAGCAAGAAATATCATAGATCGCACCATATCCAATAAAGTATGATTACGACGTTCGGACACACCATAATGTTGTGGTGTTCCGTTGGCGTGAACTATGAAACTATTTCACATTGTTTTAGTTGAAGACCAAACTCGTAACTCAAATATTCGTCTCCGCGATCAGATCGCAGAAACTTTATTTTCTTGTTACGATGATTTTTCCACTTCACTCTGAAATTCTTTGAACCTTTCAACTATTTCAGACTTATGTTTCATCAAGTAGATATACCCATATCTGCTCAAATCATCTTGTGAAGGTCAGAAAATAATGATACTTGCCACGAGCATCAACACTCATTGGATCGCATACATCAGTATGTATTATTTCCAATAAGTCAGTAGCTTGTTCCATTGTTCCGAAGAACGGAGTTTTAGTCATCTTGCCCAAAAGGCACGGTTCGCAAGCATCAAATGATTCATAACCAAGTGATTTCGAAAATCCATCATTATGGAGTTTCTTCATGCGCTTTACACCGATATGACCCAAACGGCAGTGCCACAAATAAGTTGCACTATCATTATTAACTTTGCATCTTTTGGCATCAATATTATGAATATGTGTATCACTAAGATCGAGATCCAACAAACTATGTTCATTGGGTGTATGACCATTGAAGGTCTTATTCATGAAAACAGAATAACAATTATTCTTTAACTTCAAATGAATAACCGTATCGCAATAAACATGATCAAATCATATTCATGCTCAACGCAAACTCCAAATAACATTTATTTAGGTCTAACACTAATCCCGAAAGTATAAGGAGTGTGCGATGATGATCATATCAATCTTGGAACTACTTCCAACACTCATCGTCACTTTCCCTTCAACTAGTCTCTGTTTATTCTGTATCTCCTGTTTCGAGTTACTAATCTTAGCAACCGAACAAGTATCAAATACATAGGGGCTACTATAAACACTAGTAAGGCACACATCAATAATTTGTATATCAAATACACCCTTGTTCACTTTGCCATCCTTCTTATCCACCAAATACTCAGGGCATTTCCGCTTCCAGTGACCATTTCCTTCGCAGTGTAAACACTTAGTTTCAGGCTATGGTCCAGCTTTGGGCTTCTTCGCAGGAGTGACAACTTGCTTGTCTTTCCACTTGAAGTTCCCTTTCTTTCCCTTTGCCATTCTCTTGAAACTAGTGGTTTTGTCAATCATCAACACTTGATGGTCTTTTCTTGATTTCTACCTTCGTCGATTTCAACATCACGAAGAGCTCGGGAATCGTTTTCGTCATCCCTTGCATACTATAGTTCATCACGAAGTTCTAGTAACTTAGTGATGGTGACTAGAGAATTCTGTCAATCACTATCTTATCTGGAAGATTAACTCCCACTTGATTCAAGCGATTGAAGTACCCAGACAATCTGAGCACATGCTCACTAGTTGAGCGATTCTCCTCCATCTTTTAGCTATAGAACTTGTTGGAGAATTCATATCTCTCAACTCGGGTATTTACTTGAAATATTAACTTCAATTCCTGGAAAATCTCATATGGTCCATGACGTTCAAAACGTCTTTGAAGTCCCGATTCTAAGCCGTTAAGCATGGTGCACTAAACTATCAAGTAGTCATCATATTGAGCTAGCCAAACGTTCATAACGTCTACATCTGCTCTTGCAATAGGTCTGTCACCTAGCGGTGCATCAAGGACATAATTTTTCTGTGCAGCAATGAGGATTAACCTCAGATCACGGATCAAATCCGCAACATTGCTACTAACATTTTTCAACACAGTTTTCTCTAGGAACATATCAAAATAAACATATGAAAGCAACAACGCGAGCTATTGATCTACAACATAATTTGCAAAATACTACTAGGACTAAGTACATGATAAATTAAAGTTCAATTAATCATATTACTGAAGAACTCCCACTTAGACAGACATCTCTCTAGTCATCTAAGTGATCACGTGATCCAAATCAACTAAACCATGACCGATCATCACGTGAGATGGAGTAGTTTTCAATGGTGAACATCACTATGTTGATCATATCTACTATATGATTCATGCTCGACCTTTCGGTCTTCGTGTCCCGAGGCCATATCTGTATATGCTAGGCTCGTCAAGTTTAACCTGAGTATTCTGCGTGTGCAAAACTGGCTTGCACCCGTTGTAGATGGACGTAGAGCTTATCACACCCGATCATCACGTGGTGTCTCGGCACGATGAACTTTGGCAACGGTGCATACTCAGGGAGAACACTACTTGATAATTTTAATGAGAGATCATCTTAAAATGCATCCGTCAATCAAAGCAAGATAAGATGCATAAAGGATAAACATCACATGCAATCAATATAAGTGATATGATATGGCCATCATCATCTTGTGCTTGTGATCTCCATCTCCGAAGCACCGTCGTGATCACCATCGTCACCGGCGCGACACCTTGATCTCCATCGTAGCATCATTGTCGTTACGCCATCTATTGCTTCTACGACTATCGCTACCGCTTAGTGATAAAGTAAAGCAATTACAGGGCGTTTGCATTTCATACAATAAAGCGACAACCATATGGCTCCTGCCAGTTGCCGATAACTTCGGTTACAAAACATGATCATCTCATACAATAAAATATAGAATCACGTCTTGACCATATCACATCACAACATGCCCTGCAAAAACAAGTTAGACGTCCTCTACTTTGTTGTTGCAAATTTTACGTGGCTGCTACGGGCTTAGCAAGAACCGTTCTTACCTACGCATCAAAACCACAACGATAGTTTGTCAAATAGACTCCGTTTTAACCTTCACAAGGACCGGGCGTAGTCACACTCGGTTCAACTAAAGTGAGAGAGACAGACACCCGCCAGCCACCTTTAAGCACGAGTGCTCGTAACGGTGAATCTAGTCTCGCGTAAGCGTACGCGTAATGTCAGTCCGGGCCGCTTCATCTCACAATACCGCTGAACCAAAGTATGACATGCTGGTAGCCAGTATGACTTATATCGTCCACAACTCACTTGTGTTCTACTCGTGCATATAACATCAACGCATAAAACCTAGGCTCGGATGCCACTGTTGGGGAACGTAGTAATTTCCAAAATTTTCCTACGCACACGCAAGATCATGGTGATGATATAGCAACGAGAGGGGAGAGTGTTCGTCCACGTACCCTCGTAGACCGTAAGCGGAAGCGTTAGCACAACGCGGTTGATGTAGTCGTACGTCTTCACGATCCGACCAATCCAAGCACCGAACGTACGGAGCCTCCGAGTTCAGCACACGTTCAGCTCGATGACGATCTCCGGCCTCCGATCCAGCGAGCTCCGGAGATGAGTTCCGTCAGCACGACGGCGTGGTGACGATGATGATGTTCTACCGGCGCAGGGCTTCGCCTAAACTCCGCGACGATATGACCAGGTGGAATATGGTGGAAGGGGGCACCGCACACGGCTAAGGAACGATCCGTAGATCAACTTGTGTGTCATGGGATGCCCCCTTGCCCCCATATATAAAGGAGCAAGGGAGGAGGAGGCCGCCCCTAGGGGAGGGCGCGCCATGATGTGGAGTCCTACTAGGACTCCAAGTCCTAGTAGGAGTCCACCTAGAGGGGAGGAAGGGAGAAGGAAGTGGAGGAGAAGGAAAGGTGGCCGGCCCCCTTTTCCCTATTCCAATTCGGACTAGAGGGGAGGGGGGGGGGCGCAGCAGCCCCTTGGCCTTTTTCTCCTCTTCCCACTAAAGCCCATCAAGGCCCAATACTCTTCCCCGTATTCCCGTAACTCCCCGGTACTCCCGAAAATACCCGAATCACTCGGAACCTTTCCGAACTCCGAATATAGTCGTCCAATATATCAATCTTTACGTCTCGACCATTTCGAGACTCCTCGTCATGTCCCCGATTTCATCCGGGAGTACGAACTCCTTCGGTACATCAAAACTCATAAACTCATAATATAAATGTCATCGTAACGTTAAGCATGCGGACCCTACGGGTTCGAGAACTATGTAGACATGACCTAGAACTATTCTCGGTCAATAACCAATAGCGGGACCTGGATGCCCATATTGGTTCCTACATATTCTACGAAGATCTTTATCGGTCAAACCGCATAACAACATACTTTGTTCCCTTTGTCATCGGTATGTTACTTGCCCGAGATTTGATCGTCGGTATTCAATACCTAGTTCAATCTCATTACCGGCAAGTCTCTTTACTCGTTCCGTAATACGTCATCTCATAACTAACTCATTAGTTACATGCTTGCAAGGCTTAGGTGATGAGTATTACCGAGAGGGCCCAGAGATACCTCCCCGACAATCGGAGTGAGAAATCCTAATCTCGAATTATGTCAACCCAACATGTACCTTCGGAAACACCTGTAGTACTCCTTTATAATCACCCAGTTACGTTGTGACGTTTGGTAGTACCCAAAGTGTTCCTCCGGTAAACGGGAGTTGCATAATCTCATAGTTACAGGAACATGTATAAGTCATGAAGAAAGCAATAGCAACATACTAAACGATCAAGTCAATCACATCATTCTCCTAATGATGTGATCTCGTTAATCAAATGACAACTCTTTTGTCCATGGCTAGGAAACATAACCATCTCTGATAAACGAGCTAGTCAAGTAGAGGCATACTAGTGACACTATGTTTGTCTATGTATTCACACATGTATTATGTTTCCGGTTAATACAATTCTAGCATGAATAATAAACATTTATCATGAAATAAGGAAATAAATTATAACTTTATTATTGCCTCTAGGGCATATTTCCTTCACGTGCGCCATTAGTATGCCTCCCAGGGAGTCATATTTACCCATGTGCTTTGGCATACTAATGGCGCACTATGGGGTGATGCGCCATTAGTGTCCTTTCTGCAGTGCGTCATTAGTGTGCTGAGTGGTGTGCCATTAGTATGAATATTAGGGATTTTTTTTTCTTTTCTGATATTTGCACAGGCTACAAAACATATTAATGCACATAATATAGAGAGCACAACATATAAACAGCAGATTTATCGAATACAATAGAAGATTAGTCTCTGAATACAATTCATCATATTAGTCTCCGAATTTCAAATACCGAACAAAGTTATAACATTACAAGACTCGAAACCGCGAGTAGCAAGTTTGTCTTCACATTACAAGTCGATATCGATCATCTAAACTACCATCACATAGAAGAGAGCTGCGGTCATCATGATGAGCATAATCGCAATGAAACTGGTCTTCATCCGGTTCCTCCAACGCTCCCTCCTCTCTTCCGCTAGACAGCGCGCGTATCTAACTTCCGCCTCTGACCTAGTGGTGTACCCTTTGTAACTGTTTCCGCTGAAATGGTGAACCTTTCTCCGACACTCCTCCCAGTCGTCGTAGACTCCGGGAACCTTACCCTTATACATGAATACGACGGCATCTCTATGCACTAGCCAAACAAAATGTTAGTACCAATTCACAAACAATACATAAGCAATATATAAGTATGCAACAAAAGGATCGGAAGAGAAAAGCAACACATTAATAGCATGATTCATGGTCCTACTAATAAATAGCATCGATTACATATAAGTTGAACGACTGTCCAAACCAAAGAGACATACAAGTTCATTAAAGTTTAATATTACAACATGATCCAATCGACAATTCAGAACTACATAGCATGACTACTTTCGACTCGACTCATGGGACCAGAGCATGGATGAAGCCGCTGTCTTTCGTGATGGTCATGAAATCGCGGGCGTTGTCAGCTTGCATTTGTAGCCTTGTTTCTATCTCACTGTTGGACGGTTGATATCTAAGGTAGAGCTGCCCCGAGGTACGAAGGACATCTTGATGGATGATTTCCGCAAACTCCGACTGGATGCGAAAGAATTCTTGTCTAATGTCTGCGTCCTGGATTGCCGACAAGCATGTGGCCCAATATTTGAGATTATTTGATAGCAGAAGGTGATTATGGTCCCGTACGATCGCCCGCATGTGATGGAGGGCATAGTATGCGTCCTTTTGACCGCTAGGCGGCTGCTTGATGCAGGGGAACGTCGTATTGTGGGTGAACACGTGCTTGCCGTACCGACAAACTGGCCTCTTAAAGGTGCCTCCGATGTGGCGTAGCCGGGGAGAGCATCATCAAGAACTTTCTTGATATTTGTGGAGTCTATCTTCGACTCACGGTCCGGGTAGAAATACGTGGCCATGGAATATTTCGGGCTTAATAGGATGAGTGTGCAATGTGTGTCACTGCATAAAACACGGAATGTTAGAAAAAAAAGAACGATCAAAATCTAAGAAATCATATGTTACCGGGCGGTGAGGGGATGACTTACTCGGGAAAGTAAGGCACGAGGAAGTTATCCTTATCTGGGTTTGCCAGAATGACGCCTTCGAGGTGTGAACTCGCGACTTGCCGGTCCCCATCGCTGCCCAAGATCTTGGCACGCATGTAGAAGGGGTCGACTATCCCGATGTCTAGGGTCTTGTCTCTAATGATCCGCATATCCATACTCAGCGAAAACAGCCGAACGGAGGTGTAGTGTAGTGGATGAAGGTTAAACATAGCAAAGATGTCATCAAATCGCAGGACGATCGTATCCCCCGATCGCGCTATCCACAAAGCCCTTGCCCTCTGGCACCATGGCCACGAAAACCGGGTATTCCACATCATTCTGGGAGAGACGCCGCTTCTCCAAAGAATGAACACTGTCATGCAGACTCTGCATAGCACCGGTTGCAGCATTGAGCAGATTTGTCGGTAGCATCGCCCTACCTGCCACATGCACCCTCCTCGAGATATCCTTAGGTGAAGGTGGCCTGTCCTGAGCACGGATCGTACTCGGTGCCGGCTGGCTCGCACCGACGCCCTTGTTATTCTTTCGTTTCCGTCCCTTCTTCCTCATCTGCTGTAATGGGATCGAGTTCTGCTCACAGACCGCCTTCTTGAGTGTGTTGGGGCTGATAATATTTCGCACCTCGGCTATCTGAGGCTCGGTGAAGACGGTAGCTGGAGGCGTCTCCTGAGAACTAAATGCCAGACGACGCCTGTTGCAATTGGGTTTCTCCGTGGTACCAGCTAGATCGCGGTCATCTTTTTCAGGGTTGGGTTCTTGAGAAGGAGGCCCGCAGAATTCATCACCGTACCCATGTTCGGCAAAATACTTATCGACTTTGGTAAATGTACCGTCGTCATTGTCGTCGTCATCTGGATCTTGTGCCATATGCATGTTCGGATCCTGTGCCATAGGGATGTCCGGCATGTCCGGTAGCGTTGTGGCAGTTTTGCCATGGCTTGGCGCCGGCACGACTGGCGGTCTTGTCTGTGGGGTGGTGTCCCCCGCCCCCAAACGAATCTGGCTCTTCGGCCAAAGCAGGGGCCAGCTTACGCAGTTCATCTTCGTCGACCCCAACAGGTCGAATCGGAGGTAACAACTCATCGCAGCCTGGCAGCACCCGAACTAGTTCAACCCTATACATGGTGGGTGGCATCGAATTACCGTGGAACACGGGGTTGCCCGGTTGAACAATTCTGCCCTTGGCGACATTGATCAACTTGCCACCCACGAAGTGCAGGCACTACTAGGAAAAGGCCTACTAATGGCGCACTAGTTTTGCCTACTAATGGTGCATTACCAGTGCGCCATTAGTAGCACGCCACTAGTATTTTTTACTAATGGCGCACCCGGTAGGGCGAGGCAGGGCGCCTGCCCTGCCTTGATTTTTGGCATAAGGATTTATACATCTACGCATACGCTGAGTGGATGGCTGATTCTCTGTGCATGGAGTCAGGTCGCTAGGAAAAGGGAAAAAGAAGAAAAAGGAGAGGGCCTGGTCGCTCAGTTTCGGTCCACGTTGTTTAGGCCCATCGGTTCCTGCTGCCCATCGTTCCCTAAGCGGAACTGCCAAAGCGATCAGGTCAATCCCAATTGATCCAGCGCACGCACCAGTATACCCACGTATACACACGGAGTCCCACTCAAAAAAAACCGTATACACACGGAGAGGTATAAATTTCTACTCCCTCTTTTCCTAAATATAAATCTTTTTAGAGAATTTTATATGAACTACATACAGATGTATATAGATATAGTTTAGAGTGTAGATTCACTCATTTAGCTCCATATGTAGTTCATATTGGAATCTCTAAAAAGTCTTATATTTAGAAATGGAGGGAGTACATTTTCATGTCGAGAATTTATCAAATTTGTGATACTTTTTCAGAAATAGCTTTGGCAATCTAGTCCCTATTTTTTCAGGCCATTTTTCTATTTAGATATGTTTTTTCCCATTGAATTAAAAAATGTGAAAATTCCACTGAATTTAATTATTCAGATTAGAATCACCTAAAATTATTAGGGTGTATCGTTAGTGTGTAGATGCTATTTTGATATTGCATCAAATCATCTTTTAGCCTGTAGGGTTCGCCCCACCTTAAATTTTTCTCGTCCTCCGCCACTGGGAGAGTGCATGGAATGTCAGCGGCGCCCTGCGAAAACATGTAGGCTGTCAGGGATGCCCAGTCAAAGGCAAGCAGATGAAGTCATCGGCCAAGAGGCTTAGTTACCATGATGCCATCGAGCTCGGTTAATGTCGAGGCACCGCCAACGGCGGGCGTGCAACTGACGGAGGGGCGGCTTCCCATGCCCGTGCCGGCGCCGGAGACACGAATAACGCCTCCGCCGGAGACACCAATGGCGCCGCATGCGCGTTGTGCGAGTTGCTGGCCGTGAAGCTGGGAACCGGGGGCGGCCCCTGTTGGCCGCCCGCAATCCACATCGCCAGCCCCTGAATCAAGGTAGGCACCATGGCGGTGAGCGTCGTTCCCAGTTGTTGTTGCACTTGCTCTTGGACAATCTCCGGAATCTGCGCCACTTGTGCCTTGAGTTCTTGAACCTCGCGCGACTGGCTTTCCGAGCTGGTCTTTTTCTCCTTTCACCCACCAGCGGTATAGTATGACGACCATTTTGTGGACAAGCCTTTGCCGGACACACGACCAGCTAACGACGGCTTACTGAGCTTATCCTTGTTTTTTCATTATGTTCAACGCCCTATTTAGAGTGTTGTCCCAAGGGGAGCTCTGAGACGACCCCGCGCTACTGCTTTCAGTCTCCTGCAGAAGGAATGTGAACCATTTAGAAATTTGGCTTCATTAATTAGAATGCAACCATATGGAGCTAATTATGCGGGGGTGTATTCCTTACCAGAACAAGCTCAGGCGCCTTGGTCTTCGGATCCGTGGTAAGCTCCTTTGTTACTGGGTCCTCCTTGTACCGGGCCCTGACAAAGTTCCTGGTTTGCTTGTCACAGTATTTCTCGAAGCGGGGCGGTAGGCCTTGCTCGGCACGCTCCGCGCCCTCCTTGTCCAATATAGGCTCCGCCACTCTGTAACCGCCGGGACCGAGTTGGTGGATCCCTAAGTTCAACTCCCGCATTTCTTTCCCCCACTGACTTGATTCCACGGTTGCGCTGCTCTCGCACTTGATCTTGAACTCCTTATAGTCATCTTCGTTGATCGAAGGATTTTTCACCTTGATCTTCTCATAACTATCACCTTTGTCAATCATTCTCTTCACCGCGCTTCTCCAAGTAGACAGGGTCGTGCTCATCCTTGTGAGGGCGGCACTGTTCACTTTATTCCCTGAGAGGTGTGTGTTTGCAAAGTCAGCGGGGAACTTGTATCGTTTGTGCAGCTTCATGAAGAGGAGGCTGCGCAAATTCCCTCGGTCCTTATGCCTTAGGTTCTCGGTGTTGATCGAGACGGTGCTCCGGAGAATGCACCCGAGCTAAACCGAGTACCCTTGACTAATTCTTTGGGCGCCGTTGGATGCCCGTCGGAGTTCACTTCAGTAAATTCCTCCTTGACGGTGCAGAGCACGTTCGGGCGCCGGTCCTTCCGTTGCCTCTTCGGTTGGCTGCCATCTGTGCGTGCGCTGCCATCATCAGTGGTGGCATCCTCGGCGGCACCATCAGTGGTGTCATCCCCGACACCACTAGGGGTTGTGTAGTCAGGATCGGTGTCTTTCGCGGCGTCCTCATAGCGGTGAGGTTCTTCCTCCATCTCCTGGGACAGCTCCCAGAATTGCTTGCCGCCCGAACCGCCGGCCTCATTTTTGTGGGCCATGTTTCGCTCTAAATAGGAAAAAAAATTGGTCAAAAAGTTGGTTATTGTCAAGGAACAACATCATGGTCTCATCATTTAGGGTTTGTCGACACCGAGGCAGCCTAAAAGCTAAGCTTTTATCATTTAGGGTTTGTCGACACCGAGGCACCCTAAAAGCCTAAGCTTTCATCATTTAGGTTTTTATCGACACCGAGGCACCCTAAAAGCCAAGGTTTTATAATTTAGCGTTTGTCGACGCTGATGCACCCTAAATGCTAAGTTAAGTTTTCATCATTTAGGGTTTATCGATGCTGAAGCACCCTAGGTTGACTGATATATATGGGTATCTTCTAATAATAAACCCTATCAAGAAAAGGGAAGGAGAATTCTAAGTTGGGCCAAATCACTTGGCTCTATTGCCACCTATGGCAGTTGCTTTTTCGCCTGTCCACACATGAATTCATCATACGTGTTTAATGCAGCAAGAATAAAGGGGCAGTTGATCCTACTTAATTTAAGTACTAAGATACCCCGGCCCATGCATTAGTCGTAAGTACCCCATATGTCCTATTTTTAGCAAAGTCATGCTAAAATTCACGAAAAATTTCAGCATGACCTTTGCTAAAAATAGGACATATGGAGTACCCGAATTTGCCAGAACGGAAGTTAATCGACATTCCGACAAACTCAAGGGCCTCTCGGGGTACAGTAGCAGCATCACAAGTTGACAAAATTCCCAAGTAGTACAGGAGCAGCATCACAAGTAGTACCAATGAACATATAGTCCAGCAAGTTGAAAAAGTTGAAGTTCTCAGCATGAAGTAAACAGGAGTATCCAGAATAGTTATTTGCTTGATCTCAAGTTTGACATATATGATAGTGATAGATGTAAGGAGCAGAACAATGCCAAAGCCACAACCTCAAATCAGGAACAAATAAAAACACAAACTACAAATTGATGCGATCTAAATATACTTTTCCCTTACAACAAAATAGCACTGTGATTTACAATGTAATTACTCTGAAAAAACACTATGATTACTCTAAAATTACACTGTAAATAAAATGGAATTACATTCATGAAGCTGCTGTAAACTTAGTTGCAATACGACGCAAAACAAAGAAAAACAGAAGAAATGGTTTTAAAATGGATGCAAATACTACCCAAGAAAGACAAACCACAAAGAATAGGGTTCCAAAATGCTTGCAGATCCAACATAGAGAAACCCCTAGGGAAAAATTGGATTGAAAATTTTATTGTGATTTAGTGTAAATACACTGAAAAAAATAATGTTATTAACCTGAAATTGCACTGCAATTGCAGTGATTATAAAACTAGCAATCTCAGAGTTACAGTAAAAGTTGCAATGTTATTACCCATGAAATTATACTATAACAACACCGTGGTGTCACTGCTCTATAATTTCAGAGGAACTAGAGTTATGAAGCTGTTGTAACTTAGATGCAGTTACTACCTAAAAACGCACACCATATAGGAAAAAAGCCAGCAGAATCAGAAATCGCAAGTCAAGGGCTCCAGCCTCCAGGTCATCAGCTAGTAAATCAACAGGGTAATTGAGTTTTGAGTCCAGCGCTACATCCACGCACCGACCACTAGAGCTGCAACATAATTGCCAGCAAAATCCACCGCTAAGACCAGACATACACCTACATCAAACACCAGGGAACCGAATGAAACCACCAGCTCTAGAAGAATCCCCACTACATCAAACACCACAAGATTAATTTGTAGTATGTCAATGTGCTGCTTTATGGGGCACTTAATATGTAACTAGATTTTCTAAATTTTGAAATTTTAGTTCTGATTATGCATATCACCGTTTTTCATCTAAAATGTGTAGTACTTTCATATTTATGGGCACCACAGAATTTCAAAATTTTACTATGGGGCATTATATTTCTATAGAAGTACTACACATGTTGTTTTTGTTAAACATGCAATATGTTACAGAGAAAGAGGAGGCGCATTGGTCACTTGGCATGGGCTAGCTGCGATTCATGTAATTTTCTTCAGTTGTACTAGTACTTACATTAGTTCTCCCCTCCCATCGATCGACTAGTGATGTGCATATGGTTTCTTTTCTTAAGGCCAGCCATGGGATAAATTCATGCCCACACTCTTGTTCGCCCAGGTTCAGAGTTTCAGACATAGTGCATATATAGAGTTTCAGGCATACATACGTTCACTAGTAAAGTGAGTCGCTGGCCTAGCTACACGTAGCTCTACGATGCCTATGCAAATACCCAACACATTCAGATTGTCCGGGGAGCGACGCCACCACGATCCTAGAGCATCTTCAAGGGCTATGCAACAAATGTTGTCTAGGTCCAATTTTGCCGACAAGTTCGGATGTCTTCATGAATATTTTCATATTTATCTGCAAAATCATGTTACCCACTACCCAAAGGGCATTTCTACTTGTCCGCCTTAGCGGATTTTAATCGAATAGTTCATATGCGCCATGGAGTTTCAACCAGAACAAGAAACCGTCGTGGCCGATGCCAGTGCTGAAGACACGGCTATGGGCACGGAGAGCAGCAGGGGGGAGAGGGGAAGCTCACCGGGTGGCTCAAGGAGGCCGGCGAGAGCTTAGTAGCAGCAGAGGGTGGTGGTGCCTGAGGGGGAAGACGAGGGCGATGCAGCGGAGAAGAGCTCGAGGTCGGGGTCGGGGAGGACGAAGCGGAGCTCGTGGACTTGCCGCCGAGGTGCAGGGACGGTGATGGCCGCGGCTAACACGGCGTCAAAGGGGAAGAAGAGGGCGATGCAGCGGAGACGAGCTCGAGGCCAGGGTCAGGGAGGACGAAGTGGAGCTCGTGGACTTGCCGCCGAGGTGCGGGGACAGCGATGGCCGCGGCCAACACGGCGGCGAGGCTCGGGATCTGGCGGAGAAAGCAAGCGGGGGAGAGGGCGAGAGGGCGAGCACGGTGGCGCGGCTATGGCGTCGGGGGACGACGACCGGGCGGCGGAAGGAGGGGGTGCGCGTGAGGGTGTGGCGAGGGGGGGAAGTGGATCTGGCGAGGGCGGGACGAAGGGATCGGGCGAATTAGCTAGGGGGGAAGATTACTAATGGCGCACCCCCTGGCGGCACGCCATTAGTATGTTTTTTTATAGCAATGGCGCACCCCCGAGCGGTGCGCCATAAGTAATCTTTTTTTTAGATAGCAATGGCGCACCACCCAGCGGTGCACCATAAGTAACTTTTTTTTGCATAGCAATGGCGCACCAGCAGGCGGTGCGCCATAAGTAATTTTATTTTATTATTATTTTCTGTTGCATCTAATAATTTTTTTAGAAAATGAATATGAATATGAAACAGTAATAAATTTTATAAAAACAGCAATAATTTTTTAAAAAATCATCAAATTTGTTATTGGAAATATTTATGAATATGAAAAAATATCATCAAATTTGTTATTTGAAAATATCATCAAATTTGTTATTTGAAAATATAATCAAATTTGTTTTTTTGGATTTTTAGTTGCATTCATTTGTGACGGTGGAGCGGGGGAGGGTGCGGGGGGTCGGCGACGGCGGTGGAGCGGGGGAGGGTGCGGGGGGTCGGCGGCGGCGGTGGAGCGGGCCGGGGAAGGGCGCGGAGGGTCCTCGGCAGCGGTGGAGCAGGGGAGGGTGCGGTTGGTCGTCGGCGGCGGTGGAGCGGGGGAGGGTCCGGTGGGTCGTCGGCGGCGGGGGAGGGTGCGGGGGGTCGGCGGCGGCGTTGGAGCGGGGGAGGGTGCGGGGGGTGCTCGGCGCCGAGGGGCCTCTGGCGAGGGGTGATAGCGATCGAGATCGAGGGGGATCGAGATCGAGTGTCCTCATGAATATTCAATATTTTTTCATATTGTATAAAAAACATATCATCAAATTTGAAAAAATATTCATGAATTCAAAAAGTGCCCATGAAATTTAAAAATATTCATGAGTTCAAAAAGTGCCCATGAAATACAATCGAGAAATGAAGGCTACAATTTAAATACAATCGATCTTAGCTAGCTATCTGTTCACAAGCTTCTTGCCCTTATTTTTCGTAAATGGAGTTCTTTTCTTGAACAGACGTCCTTTAGGTAGGGTGGTCCTTCTTCTTCTTGTGGTGTATGCTGGTACTTCATCGTCGTCGTCATGTTCCATCTTCGGGTCGCCGTACTTGTCGAAGTCTTGCTCACTGGCGACTCCATCCATTCCGATGATCTTCCTTTTGCCTCTCCTCACGACAACACGACTGGGCTTTGACGGGTCGGTAATGAAGAAGCATTGGTCCACTTGGGAAGCCAGTACCCATGGCTCATTTTTCGCGGTGACGTTTGCGCCCGCGGTCTTAGATTTGGCTTCGGGTATAACCATGGTGGTGAAATACCGGTCTTCTTTTATGACGCTCTTGGCCCATCTGACACGGAACATCGGGACCTTCTCTCCAGTGTAGCTCAGCTCCCAGATCTCCTCGATCCTTCCGTAGTATCTGTCCTTGTCGTTACCAGTGCAGGATTCCATCGTTACACCGGAGTTCTGATAACCATCGCTCTTCATGTCCTTTCCCTCGGAGTAGAATGTGTAGCCGTTGATATCGTACGCCTCATACGTCATCAGGTTGTGCTCGGCGCCCTGTGACAAGGCGAATATGAGTTGTTCTTCCGCGGAAGAATCCTCATGTAAAGGGTACGACAGAAGCTTCTGCTTGAACCAACACGTGAAACATGAGCTGTGCTCTTTGATTATATCTTCGTCCGTCCTCTGTTGGCCTCGGTCATTGTACGTCTTCTCAATAAAGGTTTTGTGCTCTACCACCCAAGGATTGACCACGTCTATGTGTTGTAGCGCGACTAGGTTTTCTCTTTCAAAGTCGGCGAGTCGACCCTCGAAGTCGACATGCATTTCGCGGCGACCCTCACGGTGACCCCATCCAGCGAGCCTGCTGAGGTGGATGTTGACGGGCAGACCAACGGGGTTCTCGATGCCTAGATAATTCGTGCAGTAGGAGATGCATTCTTCGGTCAGAAAGCCCCTGGCTATGGTTCCCTCTGGACGTGACATGTTGCGGACGTATCCTTTGATGACACCATTCATCCTTTTGAACGACATCATGCTGTGCAGGAACATCGCCCCGAGTTGGATGATATCCTCCACGATATGGACCAGCAGATGCACCATAACATCAAAGAATGCGGGCGGGAAGTACATCTCAAGCTTGCATAGTATCACCACGATCTCTTCCTGTAGCCTTCTGAGTTGCCTCACGCCAATCGACTTCCGAGAGATGACGTCAAAAAAGTTGCATAGGCCAAATAGCATTTCACGGACGTGCGCGTCCATGATCCCACGGATTGATACTAGAAGTATCTGCGTCATCAACACGTGACAGTCCTGAGACTTCATCACGCTGAACTTCTACTTTGCTGAGTCTAGGTATCTGCTTATCTTCCCCGCGTAACCATAAGGAAGTTTTACTCCTACGAGGCAGGTGAAAAACTGATCAATCTCCTCCTGACTTAGAGTGAAGCACGCGGGAGGGAAGTCATTTCCGGTCTTCTTTGCCTTTTTGCCTTTGCAACGACTTTCCGTGTCCTGCTTCGCCTCATCATCATCATCATTAGGGTGAAGCTTCTCCCTGATGCCCATTGATTTCAAGTATGCCCTTGCTTTCAGCCCATCTTTGGTCCTCTCTGGCATGTTGAGCAGGGTACCAAGCAGACTCTCGCACACGTTCTTTGTGATATGCATGACATCAAGGCTGTGAGGCACACGGTGGGTCTTCCAGTACGGCAAGTCCCAGAAAACAGACCTTGTTTTCCATACCTTCATCAGTGGCTCTGGCGCCTTTCGCTTCTTTCCCAACAGTGGGCAATCTTTCCAATTTTTCAAAAGCTCGTCTATTTCCTCGCCGCTCCTCGTACGCGGGCGTCTTCGGGGTTCGGTTTCACCATCGAACAGATCCTTGTGTTTTCTCCATGGGTCATCGTCGCAAAGCCACCTTCGATGTCCCATGAACACGGTTTTCGAAGACCCGGGATCTCTATCTAGCTGGCGATACGTTGTGTCATCCATGCACCTGACGCATCCAGAAAATCCGTGGACCACCTGCCCCGCGACATATCCGTAACCGAGATAGTCGTGCACCGTCGTGAGCAGTGCGGCTCTCATAGGGAAATATTCTTTCTCTATGGCGTCCCACGTATTGGCTGGCATTTTTCACAGCGTGTCTAGCTCCTCTTTCAGCAGCCCCGGATACAAATTGATGTCGTTCCCTGGTTGTTTCAGCCCTTCAATTAGCATACTCATGTGAATGTACTTCCTCTTCATGCACAACCAGGGGGGAAGGTTGTACATCCACACAAACACATGCCAGGTGCTATGTGTGCTTCTCTGGCTGCCAAACGGATTGACTCCATCGGTGCTCGCGCCCAGTACGATGTTCCTTGGATCCTTCCCAAATTCTGGGTGTTCGAAGTTCAACGCTTGCCACTGGCTCCCATCCTTAGGGTGACTCAGCATCTTGTCTTTTTTATTTATCCCCGGATCATTTGCTTCATCTTCTCGCTTCTTCTCCTCCCTATCCGCGTGCCAACGGAGGAGCTTTGCTACCTTAGGGTCCGCAAAATACCGCTGCAGACGAGTAGTGATCGGACAGTACCACACCACTTTTCGAGGAGCTTTCTTCCTCTTCTTGTATCGAGTGACGCTGCACACCGGACATATGGTATACTCCGCGTGAATGATGCAATTGTTCATGCAGACATGGTATTTCATGTGCGGTAAATCTAGAGGACACAAGATTTTCTTCGCCTCCTCGAAACTGGTCGGGCACTTGTTCCCCTTGGGAAGACGTTAGTGCCAGAATGACATGTTCTCGTCGAAGCATGCGTCGGTCATTTTGTGTTTTACCTTCATCTCCAGAGCCATGAACGTTACTTTCAGGCGGGTATCCTCAGGCCTGCATCCTTCATACAATGGAGTAACCACGTCTATCTCCAGTTGATCTAGCTTGGCTTTCTCTCGGGCGGCAGCTCTTGCATTATCCGTCTGCTTGAGAAGTAGTTCTTGAATATGAGGGTCTTGCACCCAGCCCATCGATGGTCCATCGTCGTCTGCTCCGGCATCTTCATCTTCATTATCATGCCCTTCGTCTGCTCCGGCATCTTCCTCATCATCATGTCCGGCATCTTCTACATGATGACTATGTACTGCATCTACTTCGTGATCATGTCCTGGAGATTCTTCGTCTTCTCGCCTGCCCTCACCGCGGCTGTCTTGCTGCCCTTCCTCATTTCTTTCCCGGCCCCCATGGACGACTTCATAATCATCTTCATCACCTTGCCACCGATAGCATTCCATGAAACCACGCAAGAGCAGGTGGTCCCGCACCTGTACGGAATCCGGGTCCATAAGGCTCCTCAGCTTGCATCTTCGACACGGACATCTTATCTCCGTCTCGTTCTTTTGAAGCATCTCGGCCTTTGCGGAGCTCAAAAACCTATTCACGATGCCTTCGGTCATCGTGCGGACCATGGTCGCCTGCGGGGTAGAGCAAAACGATATTTTAGAACCAAGAATTTTTTTTGCATGACTCTGCCTAAAAATTGGACCAAAAAGAATGCATAGTGCTGAAATTCTCGCCGAAACGGTAATGAATCAACATTCCGGCAAAATATTGGCAACTATCGCATTTCAAATACCAGTACCTGCAAACACAAACATATATGCAACACCACAAACATATGCAACACCATAAACATACATAGATCTAGCTAGGCCATAAAAAGTGCATGTGAGGGAGAAAACAAGTAGATCTACAACATAAAGATAGCTTTCCCCTTACTTACCTATCAAAAAAAGGTAATTTAACCACTTAATTTGGATGAATCTATGGTGCAAATGAGGTGAGGAGGAGGAGGCAGCCGATACAAGCTTGGAGGAGGAGGTGGAGAGAATGAAGTGGAGAAAGTGAGTGTGTAGGTGTGGCTGTCCAAAATATCTAGTTGGTCCAAGGTTACTAATGGCGCACCACCTACAAATGCGCCATTAGTAACCCTGGTCACTAATGGCGCACCAGCTGGTGGTGCACCATTAGTAGTTTTGCAAAAAAATAAAAAAAAATAGTAGTGGCGCACTGTGTGGCTGGTGCGCCATTAGTATTTTTGGCAGAAAAAAATTGTTACTAGTGGCACACTGTGTGGCTGGTGCGCCATTACTAGTTAAAACTAGTAATGGCGCACTGTGCCGTGGTGCGCCATTAGTATTTTTGGAAAAAAAATTTGTTACTGGTAGCGCACCATGTGTCTGGTGCACCATGTGTCTGGTGCGTCATGTGTCTGGTGATGTGACTGCTGCTAGCACTGGAGGTGCCAAAATAGCGGTGAGGTTGTTGGTGCCCCACGCCTGTGTGGCTCGCCGGATTGGGTCGCCGGGAGGCGTTTGGCGGCGGAGATCCGGCCTGGATGCACTCACGACGACGATCTATAGGCAAGGGCGCTCGGCTTGCCTGCTGGTTGCGAGTGCTCGGTTTGCAACAGACCATTTGTTTCGGTGAGGCCAACTGAAACAATGGGTGAGTTGCAAGAACTGTACTAGGATAAAGATTGCTTCTGAGTTGTTCGATCCAAATCAAATCCGACGGCTACGGAGAAGGTGGACGCACACACAAACATCCGCCGGTTGAGCCATAGTGTTTTTTTGTTTGATTGTGGTTTTTCCTCTGATCAGTAACATCATTCCACCAAATCAGATCAACGAAGGATCCCTATAAAAGGAAATTTTGTTGTTCTTAACGAGAAACCGAACATCTCCACAAACAGTCAAGAAGATCTCACAGTAAATCTAACAAAGTCCAAGTCTCTGGACTGTCCCGAACCATGACGCCACTTCACCTTCATACAAGGCTGCAGGATTGTCTCAATGTCAATGATTAACAATACTTTCTGATACAATGTGCTTTAGAAATTAAACTGTAGCATGAAGGGTATACAACGCATCATGAGCATACATCCGGTCGCTGCATGATTAAGAAACATACAAGCAACACCAATAACACACATGAGAAAGAATAAGAAAAACACCGGCGACAACAAAGCCATAGTGTAAGTGCATCTAGTGCCACCCCTAGTTTGGTTTTGGAGTATTGACGACAAACGTGGTTGAGGGACTAATGTGTTTGTGAGAATTGCAGGATAACACAGGTGGTAGTCCTCTTTGATTCGGTTTACCTACCGGAGATGACCCTAAAAATGTATGAAGACATTGAAGATAATGGTGGTACGTGAAGGTATTCACATTGAAGTCTATGACAGAACAAGACATTGAGTGAAGACTATGGACCGCGAAGACTTAGTAGTTTCGTTGTTTCTTTTCTTCTTTGTTGAGTCACAGGAACCACCGCACTGTTAAGTGGGGTCCAAGTGAACAAAGTCAGAGTGACAGAAGTAATGCTCAACCAAAATCCCATGTCTTCGAGCAAAGACAATGAGAGAAAATCTTATCCAGAGCCGGATAAGTCAGCTTTACTTGTAGCCCAAGTCAAGCTGTCGTGTGTGTTTGAAATCTGACCGTTGTGACACGTGTCAGTTCCTTAGTGACCCAGGGTTATTTCGGACAATCAGGTCGGGTTTCCCAGTGGCTATAAATAGCTCACCCCCTACACCATAAATTGGGGCTTCTCAGAGTTAGTGCACGGCTTTTGTCGTTGAGAGCAACCCACCTCCGAAGAGTTTGAGAGAGAAATCCTTGTGAGGACAAAGCCCAAAACACCCAGAGCCCAAAGAGTGTTTGGTATCACTGAAGTCTTTCTGTCTGCATGATCTGAAGACTTGTTACACTTGAGGACTGTGAATCCTCCAGCCGGTTAGGCGTCGCATTCTGAGCATCCAAGAGTAATTGTGGATTGCTAGTGAACAAAGTCTGTGAAGGTTTGGAAGTCTACCTTGAAGACTTACCAGAGTGATTGGGCGGGGACTGTGTGTCCTTAACTCAAGGGGAATAAGGTGAAGACACGGTCTTCTGAGTTCAATCTCAGCCTCCCTAACCAGACGTATAGTTGTCACAGCAACTGGAACTGGTCGAACAAATCCTTGTCTTCACAACGCACTGGTTCTATCTCTTACTCTCCTTACTTACAGTTCTCTTTGTGAAGTCATTGCCTGATTGCTATGCCTGTTTGAATTCTCTGAGTGACTACTTGTTCTGATTGGCTTCATACTATATTCCATCCTGATCCTACTACCTAGCTACTATCAGTCATCATGCTTTAGTTTCATACTTGTCTGACTATGGCTGGTATAGTGTAGTTCATCTTCCGCTGCATGTTTATAGGTCATGTTTTCGTGTTTGTCTTCGAAACTTTCATGTTTTGAAGACTTTCATAAAACTCGCCTATTCACCCCCCTCTAGTCGATAACTAGCACTTTCAATTGGTATCAGAGCAAGGTACTCCCTTGTTCTGTGTGATTCGATTTAACCACCTGGAGTTTCAACTATGTCGACTGCAGGGATAATCAAAGTCTCCGCTGCGTGCCCTGTCTTTGATGGCACTGAATGTCCCTACTGGAAGAATAAGATGCATATGCATCTTGAAGGCATTGATGTTGATCTATGGTATGTCGTCAAGAACGACGTTCCCAAGACTCATGAAGGTGTATCCCCTACTGATGTCAAGAAGTTCATTCAACTCGATTCTACTACGAAGAACATCATCTGTGGTCACCTGACCAAAGGGCAGTATGGCTGTGTGAGTGCTTTGGAAACGTCGAAGCTAGTCTAGGACTAGCTCTCCAAGGTCAATGAAGGTGTTTCAACTCAAAGAGATCAAAGAATCAGTGCCCTACACAACCTCTTCAACCGCTTCAAGAGAATTGACAATGAAAATGTCCAACTCACGTTTGATCGTCTCACTAACATCACAAACGAGCTTCAGGCTCTCGGCACCACTGAGATCACCAAGCATGAAATCATCAAGACACTTCTGAGATATCTTGACAGCTCATTTGACACTCTAGCTCTTATGATTCAAGAACGCCCTGATTTCAAGACACTCGATCCATCTGACATACTTGAGAGGCTCAACACACATGAGTTCCAGTTATCTGAGAAAAGAGATATCTATGGTCCCAACTATGGCCGAACTCGCGCTTTGAAGGCAAAGGTTGTTTCCTCATCTGAAGAAGAATCTGACTACAGTTCTGGTGAAGCTGAAGACCTTGTAAAGGAGCTTGCTATGCTTGTGAAGAAGTTCCAGAAGTTCACTAAGAAGAAAGGCTTCAGAAAGTCTTCACGATCCAGCTCAAGAAATGATGAAGCTTCTTCCCATGACCACAAGAAGAGAACCTGTCTCAAGTGCAAGAAACCTGGCCACTACATCTCTGAGTGTCCACAGTGGGACAATGAGAAGAAAAAGAAGAAGAGCAAGGAATATGATTCTGATGACAAGAAGAAGAAGAAATACTCAAAATCTTCTTCCAAGTCCTCTTCCAAGTCTTCATCACACAAGAAAAGTTCATCTGGCAAGGC
This sequence comes from Triticum timopheevii, assembly GCA_963921465.1. Classification (NCBI taxonomy): domain Eukaryota; kingdom Viridiplantae; phylum Streptophyta; class Magnoliopsida; order Poales; family Poaceae; genus Triticum; species Triticum timopheevii. The sequence goes on from OY997271.1 coordinate 116,288,327, forward strand.
TCGTGCTTTTGTTGGCAAGGAAATGGATTCAGAGGAGGAGTCTGCTTCTGAGGAGGCAGAAGTGATGGAGTCTGAGGAGGAATCTGACTCTGGCATTGCAAGTCTAGCTCTGGCTTTAGCCTACGTTGCCAAGTCCATCTTCAACACTGAAGACAATGTATCCACCACCAATGCTGATGCCAGTGAAAAGGACGACTCCGCTCCCACTTACTGCTTCATGGCACGTGGTGCCAAGGTAAACTCACGCGATGCTTACTTTCAAACATCAAGTGAAGATGAGTCTGATTGTGAATCTAAACCTAGCTACAAAAAACATGCTAAAATTGCAATTGAACAACAGAAAGCTATGGAACATATTCAAAAACTGTTAGACAAAAGCGATGACCTGTTGGATGCAAAAATGACTAAGACTCGGTCCTTAATTGAAGACATAAAAAATCTTCATGTTAAGTACCACGAACTTGAAGGTCGTCATGAAACCCTCTCAACATCTCATGAAAATCTTTCCTACGATTATCTTCAAAGGAAGCAGGAACTTGAGAAATTGAGATCAGATCATGAAGATCTTCAAAAGGAGAACGAGTCACTACGCGCTCAACAGATCAGTCCCGCTCAGGAAGGATTTGAACCACCCTGTTTAAAATGCATTGAGCGTTATAACGTTGTCTCTGTTGCTGGATGTTCTACTGCTCTTGTTGCAATATCTTCAACTCCTGATGTGGTAACTAACCCCTCTGTTGAGGATACCACTACTGTTGCTGATGAGAATGCCAAGTTGAAGACACTGATTGAGACAGGGATGTACAAAAGCCTCAAAGGGCATCAGACATTTTGTGATGTCCTCAAAAAGCAGATTCTAAACCGAAACCTTAGAAAAGAGGGTATTTGGTTCGAGAGGAAAATGAATGTTGATGAGTCGTACTGGAAGCCTGAGCAGTACCCCAAAACCACATGGGTTGCTGCAAAGGAACCTTCAGTAGATCCATCCACCTTATTTGGTTTCACTTGCGCTAACCCTATTATCATTGATGAATCCTTTGATGCAAACTATAAACTGTTTAAGAATCAGAATGGTGAAGTGTTTGCCAGGTATATTGGTACTAACTGCAGGAATGGACCACCTATGAAGAAGATCTGGGTACCTAAACAGCGTATTGAGAATCTTCCTGTGAATGTCATCATGACACCACCAAGGAAGAAGACAAACCCCAGACCTATGGCTTCATATGGCCCAAAGGCTTCATACGGATACAGGACTCACCTGAGTCACCCTAACGCCAATGTTTTGCAGGGAAACCATACTCAGACTGATGAATATGAGCGTGTGTCTTCAAACCGCTATGTTCATAGAACTAAGAACTTTTCTGCTTATTCATATGAGTATCGCTCTTCTCCTGCAAGGCTATTTGCTAGGGCTCCAAAGCCGAAATTCTCAGATGCTGCACTTAGACTCATTGCTTCTAAGCCACACCTGAAGATGTGGGTGGTTAAGAAGAATTAACTTTCTTTTGCAGAGAAAGGTCTCCAGCCTGAAATCAAAGGCAACCGATGCTCTTTCTGGGGACCTAAAAGACATTGTGGGACGCAAGATAAAATGCCCAAATGATCTTACTATGTATTTCGTATCTGAATCGATTGCCAGTCATACTATCAGTCCTAACCTTGATCTGAGCTTTGATGATCCTCTTGTGCGTCAAATGTTTATGCTTCACAACACTCTTTGTGAAGCCTATCCTCCTAACTGCACTGTAGGGTACGACACCTCGTGCTTCAGAATGGATTATGGACAGCGGATGCACTAACCACATGACTGGTGATCGAAGTCTTCTCATGGACTCAACCTTACGTCCATGTGATAAAAGTCACATCACATTCGCTGACACTGGTAAAAGCAAGGTATTGGGCCTAGGTAGAGTTGCAATCTCAAGGGATCAGCACATGGACAAAGTGAGGCTTGTTGAATCCCTAGGTTTCAACTTAATGTCTGTCTCAATGCTTTGTGACTTAAACATGATTGTGCCATTTGGAAAATATCGTTGCCTTGTACTAATGGGATCTGACAAGTCTCTAGTCTTCGAAGGGTATAGGAAAGATGATCTGTACATGGTAGATTTCTCAGCAGGACCACGGATGGACGTATGTCTTCTAGCAAAGTCTTCAGAGTGCTGGCTCTGGCATCGGAGGCTAGGGCATGCTGGCATGAGGAACCTACATACTCTCGCCAAGAAGAAGCACATCATAGGCATCAAAGACGTCAAGTTCAAGAAAGATCATCTATGTGGTGCTTGTGAAGCTGGGAAGATGACAAGGGCCAAGCATCCCTCGAAGACAATCATGACTACATCTCGAGCTTTTGAGTTGCTCCACATGGACTTGTTTGGTCCCACTCACTACTCTACTCTCACTGCTACTGCTTGTCTCTATGGTTTTGTTATTGTTGATGATTATTCATGACACACTTGGGTGCACATAATTTTCTTCAATACTGAAGTGCAGGATGTCTTCAGACGCTTTGCAAACCGCGCCATGAACAACTATGGCGTCAAGATCAAGCACATTAGGAGTGACAACGGCACAGAATTCAAGAACACAGGCCTTAACCTGTATCTTGACACCTTGGGCATCACTCATGAGTTTTCTGCCCCGTACACACCTCAGCAGAATGGCATCATGGAGCGCAAGAACAGAACCTTATTGAGATGGCTCGGACGATGCTTGATGAATACAAGACTCCAAGAAAATTCTGCCCTGAAGCCATTGATACTGCATGCCATGTCATCAATTGTGTTTATCTTCACAAGTTTCTAAAGAAAACATCCTTTGAGCTCCTAACTGGTAAGAAACCAAACGTAAGCTACTTCAAAGTATTTGGTGCTAGGTGCTGGATCAAGGATCCACATCACACTTCAAAATCTGCACCGAAAGCACATGAGGGTTTTATGCTTGGTTATGGAAAGGACTCACACTCCTACAGACTCTTTAACCTCTTTCACTATAAAGTGGTTGAAACTGTGGATGTGCGGTTCGATGAAACTAACGGCTCGCAAAGAGAGCACCTGCCAAATGTGCTAGATGAAGTACCTGCCAGTGAATCAATCAAGTTAATGGGAACAGGAGAGATCATACCATCAGATGCCCAGCCTGAAGAGGAACTCATTATTTCTGCACCTGATCAATCTGAAGACATTGCTCAGCCTGAAGACAATCCCCCAAATGATGACAATGATCAGCAGGGGCAAAATCTTCGTCCATTTCATCCTCGTGTTGCAAATGAAGTACAAATTGAGAAGATAATCGATAGCATCAATGCACCTGGTCCACTCACTCGTTCAAGAGCAACACAGCTAGCAAATTTCTGTGGGCACTTTGCATTTGTCTCAATCTCTGAACCCAGGAAAGTTGTTGAAGCCTTCATGGAACCTGAATGGATTCAAGCTATGCAAGAAGAGCTTCAACAGTTTGAGATGAACAATGTGTGGGAATTAGTCAAGTGTAACGCCCCGGATTCGATGCGCCAGGTGTCCGCCAGTTATTCACCGTCATTTCCATGTCATTTGCTTGTGTGTTGCATTTTATCATGTCATCATGTGCATTGCATTTGCATACGTGTTCGTCTCATGCATCCGAGCATTTTCCCCGTTGTCCGTTTTGCGATCCGGCACTCCTATGTCCTCCGGTGTCCTCCTTTTGTCTCGTGTTGTGAGTGGGTGTTAAACGTTCTCGGAATGGACCGAGTCTTGCCAAGCGGCCTTGGTACACCACCGATACACCGCCTGTCAAGTTTCGTGCCTTTTGGAGTCCGTTTGATACTCCAACGGTTAACCGGGTAACCACAAAGGCCTCTTTTGTGTGCAGCCCAACACCCCTTCAAAGTGGTGCAAAACCCAGCAAACTCCCCTCCATGCTCTCGGTCGTTCGATCACGATCGCGTGGCCAAAAACCGCTCCTCATTTGGACACTCCTATCTCCCTCTACCTATAAATATGTGGCCTCCCCCGAAAATCTCGCGCAGATGAAACCCTAGCCCCGCTCCTCCGCGCCACCGGACATGTCCGCCGCCGTCCGGACATGCCCACCGCAGCCGGCCATGTCGCCCGACCAATGGGGACGTGCCACGTCGCCTCCGCTGCCTCCCTCTTCCACTCCGCGAGCGCCACGTGGCCCCCGCGCGTCCCCGCCGCCGCCGGCCCGCCGGGGCCCAGGCAGGGCCCTCCCGGCCCACGCGCGCGCCGCCGCCCGCCCGGGCCCGATCTCCCGCGCCGCCGCCCCGAGCCCGCGGGACCGCTCCGCCGCCCGTGCCCGAGGTCGCCGGCCGGCCTCCACTCCGGCGCCGGTCGCCTCCCGCCTCCGCTCCGCGCCCCGCGCCTCCTCCCCGTAGTCCACCGCACCGCCCGCGGACTGCGCCGACCCGCCAGTGCCCGCCGCCCCGCCGGCGCACGGCTCCGCCGCCCTCCGGCGAGCTCCGCTCCAGCTCCGGCCTGCCGCCTCCGGCCTTCCCCTCGCCGCCGGATTCCGCCTCCGGCCAGATCCGGGCAGGAGGCGCCGAGATCCGTCGCCCCGCCTCCGATCCGGCCGCCCCGGGCCCTCCCTCGCCATCTCCGGCGAGATCCGCCTCGCCTCGATATCCGTGCAGAAGGTTGACCCCGTAATTCCACCAAGTCCCGAAGTTATTTTGCATAATCATGCCATGTTCATCGCATCGTATCTCTGCATCCGTAGCTCCGTGTTGTGCGTATAATATGTCAAATTGTTCGTCTCGATGAATACTTCATTTCACACCATTGCATCATTTTCATTTGAGCTCATCTTGATGCCCGAAATGCTGTTGGATGAGTGCATGTTAATGTTAATCTGCTGGAACTGTTATAACATGCTCATTTGTCATTTTTGCCATGTTTGATGTGTGCATCCTATGAGGTTGATGTCTACATGTGTTTTGATATATGCTATGCCATCTTTCCATAGGTGCAATCCATGTATTTTTGTGACTTGTGTACTGAGTGCATCGAGCTTGTTAAGTAGGGCACTTGCTGTTGCTGTTTTCCTGACAGATTCTGTTATATTTTCTTGCTATGTAAACCTGCTGCTACAAGTCATTCTATGCATAATCTGGAGATGTTCACTAAGGATGAATTGTTATACATGTCTTGCTCTATCCATTCATTCCCCTGGTTGTAATTATAGCCTGCTGTAATATGTTGTTATCTTGCTCCAAAGTTTCTAAATAATGTTGCTGTCAACCTGTTAACATGATGTTCAGTTTTGGCCATGTGCTTTTCTAGTGATCCATGTACCCTACGAACTTGATCTTGCCATGCTTAGCTTGATAAACATGTCTTATTACTGTTGGTTGCCTTGCCATGCCATGTATTGCTCTGTGGTGAGTGGTTCAAGCTCACCAACATGCCTACTTATTGTTGTTCCTGCCATGTATGAATCTGTCATATAACTTTCCATGTTTACATGGGTGCCATCATATTTTCTGTGCCTTTTTGGCTCATGGTCAGTAAGGGTCTTTTGTTCTATGCCATTAGTAGATTCATGACATGCCTTTTTTTGCCATGTTAAGTTCCTGTAACATGTTGTTTGATAGCTCTAAACATTGCAACCTGATGTTATTTCTGCTAAAGTCTGAACTGTTAATATTTGCAATCTTCCCATGTCTTTTTGAGCATGTTCTAGTTGTTTCTGGAGATAGCCCAGTGTTCATGTTTTGTTATGCTTTACCAGTACTTCATGCCCATGCCTTTTGTTAATACGTTGGGGTGCTGTAGCATATTGTTTTGATGCTTGCAATATGCCTAGTTGCTGTTTTTGACAGATTGTTGTTATGACTTGTACAGGGTGTATGTGTTGCACCGTTGCTTCGTTTTGAGTGTGCTCTATATGAAACTTGCTTGATTTTGCATGTAGCTTCATATTATCATGTTGCATCCTTGTTTTGAGGTGTTTGCTTGATGTTTGTATGCATTTTGCACCAATGCCATGCTTAACTTGTTTTGCTCATATCTTCTAGGCCGTAGCTCCGAACTAAATGAACTTTATATGTAACTTGACTAGAATCTCGTGTAGATCATCTTGGTGCATCTTAACTTGCTGTTTGACAACTTGAACTTAAGGTTTATTCAGTTCTGGACCAATTTCTAAATTTGCATATGAGGACTTACCGGAATTGTTGTATGTTGTTCCGGCCTCATTTAAACTTGCCTTGATGTGTTGTTCTTGTTTGCATCATCTCTTGCCATGAGTAGCTTCATGTAGCTTTGTCATGCATCATGCTTGTTGTGCATCATATCTTGTCTATGTGTGGTGTGTTTACCATGTTGTGTGCTTCTTCTCGATAGTTCCCGTTTTCGTTGCGATCGTGAGGATTCGTTCGTCTATGTGTGGTTCGTCTTCGTGGCTTCATCTTCTTCATGGACTCATTCTTCTTCCTAGCGGGATTTCAGGCAAGATGACCGCTACCCTGGATCTCACTACTATCATTGCTATGCTAGTTGCTTCGTTCTATCGCTATGCTGCGTTACCTATCATTTGCTCTTCAAGCCTCCCAAATTGCCATGAACCTCTAACCTTTGACACCCTTCCTAGCAAACCGTTGTTTCGCTATGTTACCGCTTTGCTCAGCCCCTCTTATAGCGTTGTTAGTTGCAGGTGAAGTTGAAGATTACTCCATGGTGGACAGGGTTATGTTGGGATATCACAATATCTCTTATATTTAATTAATGCATCTATATACTTGGTAAAGGGTGGAAGGCTCGGCCTTATGCCTGGTGTTTTGTTCCACTCTTGCCGCCCTAGTTTCCGTCATACCGGTGTTATGTTCCTGGATTTTGCGTTCCTTACGCGGTCAGGTGATTTATGGGACCCCCTTGACAGTTCGCTTTGAATAAAACTCCTCCAGCAAGGCCCAACCTTGGTTTTACCCTTTGCCTCACCACCACCTACCTTTCCCTTGGGAGTAATTAACCCAAGGGTCATCTTTATTATAGCCCCCCTGGGCCAGTGCTAGTCTAAGTGTTGGTCCGAACCGGGCAGACTGCGGGGCCACCTCGGGGCAACTCGAGGTCTGGTTTTATTCGTAGGCTGACCTATCCGGTGTTGCCCTGAGAACGATATATGTGCAGCTCCTATCGGGATTGTCGGTGCATCGGGCGGCTTTGCTGGTCTTGTTTTACCATTATCGAAATGTCTTGTAAACCGGGATTCTGAGACTGATCGGGTCTTCCTGGGAGAAGGTATATCCTTCGTTGATCGCGTGTGTAGCTGTGATGGTCTCTTCTCCTGTAGGGACACCCCTGTAGGGTATAAACTTTCGAGAGCCGTGCCCGCCGTTATGTGGTAGATGGGAATTTGTTAATGTCCGGTTGTAGATAACTTGACACCAGATCCGAATTAAAACGCATCAACCGCGTGTGTAGCTGTGATGGTCTCTTCTCGGCGGAGTCCGGGAAGTGAACATGGTCTTTGGGTTATGTTTGACGTAAGTAGGAGTTCAGGATCATTTCTTGATCATTACTAGTTGACGACCGTTCCTTTGCTCTCTTCTCGCTCTTGTTTGCGTTGGTTAGCCACCATATATGCTTAGTCGCTGCTGCAACCTCACCACTTTACCCCTTCCTTTCCCATGAAGCTTTGCTAGTCTTGATACCCATGGTAATGGGATTGCTGAGTCCTCGTGGCTCACAGATTACTACAACAACAGTTGCAGGTACAAGTTATGCGATGATCTTGACGCGAGAGCGATGCTTGCTTGCTTGAGTTCTTCTTCTGCTTCTTCTTCGATCAGGGGATAGGTTCCAAGTCGGCAGCCTGGGCTAGCAGGGTGGATGTCGTTTGAGTTTCTGTTCGTGTTTCATCCGTAGTCGGATGGTGCCCTTATGTGAGATGATGTTGTATTTGTGTGGCATTGTATGCCTTATGTATGTATCCCTATGTATTATGTAATGTTGATGTAATGATATCCACCTTGCAAAAGCGTTTCAATATGCGGGTCTATCCTTGGTGGGACCTTCGAGTTCCTTTTGGATAGGGTCGCATATTGGGCATGACAAGTTGGTATCAGAGCCTCGACCGACCCTAGGAGCCCCCTTGATTGATCGTGTAGTTTGGCCGTTGTTGAGTCTAGAAGAAAACTGTTTTCGAAGTCTAGTTATATCGGAGAGTAGGAATTATTTTTACTCCTCAGCCCCCTTCGTCGCTCAGGTGAGGAATCTTGACGTAGGTGTTTTGAATTACTTTTCTTCCTCTTCAAAATTTTCTTTAGGATCAAGTGGTTAGTTTTCGTTCGTTGGTTCTCAGCTCTTTTATCCGGTGCATTTCTCGTCAAGTTGACTCGAGCCATCTTCATCTTTGCAAGTTCAATCCTCAGTTGTTGTTTTTTTCCACCCGCCCACCCCTTTTTCTTCTTGGAGCCGGAGTCCGTAATTGAGTATGCTTTCTAGTCGTGCGAAGTCTTTGCTTTCTTTCCTCAATGATTTCAACCGGTGTTTTCTCTTCAAGATATTCGTCGGTTTCCCCTTCCAAGTTACCCTTGTTTTCCCGCCCTCCCACCCTCTTCTTCCCGGAGTTTGAGTCTCTTTCGACCATCAATTCCATTCGTGTGGAGTCCTTTCATTCTTCCCTCAATCATTTCAACCGATGAATTCTCGTCTCGTTTGACATTCTTCATCTCTTTTTCTTTCCGGTGTTTTCAATTCAAGTTTTTCGGGTTGATCACATTCTTTTTCCTTGGTTAAAGTGTTCTCCTTGCTCGTTCGCCTCTCGCCAGTTAATCCTTCCGGAGTGTTCAAGACATCTCAGAAGATTCGCCTGTGGTCGAATTAATTCGAGGTTGTCACCTCATTCAAATATTTCAAGTGTTCCGGTGCATCATCTATCTCTTCAACAACCCTTTTTCCAACGGTGTTCTATTTTAGTGGGCCCTAACCCACGGGTCTTTTCCCAGGATCTTACCTGACTCTTCTAATTCCCCCGGAGTTATTCTCAATTCTTTTCAAGTGTGACGTAAGAATGAGTTTCATCAGTCACATGCCTTCTCCAAGATCGCTTTCAAATTCTTTTCATTGTTGGCTCAACCTCTTCGCATTTCATTCTCCCGGAGTATCTCAGTAATTTTGGTGGTGTTTCTCGTCATCATTTGAAGATTGGAGAAGAGTCTTTTCCTCTAAATCTTGTCCATGCTCTCGAAGATTCGCGGTTCTAGCTTCTTGTTATCCTCTCGAATTATTCCATTTGTCAGATATTCTTTTCATCCATCCGGAGTATGTCAGGAGTTGTTTTTCCATTTCTTTTCACCGGAGGCCATCATTCCAGTTATCATTCTCTATTTATCCAGGTGCTTCGTTCAAGTGTTCTTTAATCAGCTAATGACCTCTTTGTTCTTTTGCATCTAAATCCCCTCAAGCATATTTGTTCTTCTAATTCTTCCCGGTGATTCATTCTCTTTCACCAGTTTTTTCCGAATTCTAATGGTGGTTCTTTAAGATTCTTTTTCCTTGATTATCATGTTAATACATTCGTTCTTCCAATCCTACCGGTGGTTCATGAAGACCTTCTCAAGTTTGCGATATGTCACTTCTCAATTCTTTTGCAAGAAGAATAAGTAGTATGCAAAATCCATTGCTTGTCATCAATTTAATTTGATGAAGGATATAAGCATACAATAAATCTTATTCTTATTTCATCCAAGTGATTAATCCCTTTTCTTCGGAGTTTGTTCTTGATGAATAAATTCTAGTTCCAAGTGTTTTCATCTTTTCTTTTCTGGAGTTCGATTTCCTCGACCATCTCGTCGGAACCTCCATCTAAATCACCGCAAGCTTTAATCTCATTCCTTTCATCCTTCATTTCTATCTCATCATCCTTTTGTCACCGGAGTTCTTCATGGTGGTTCTTCACGATTCAATTCATTCTTCAAGAGTTGATCAAGATCTTGTTGGTGGAGTTCAAGTATCTTTTCTTCTCGCATCTCGAAGTGCAATTAAATCTCCGTATTCTTTTGAAGTGGAGTTTTGCATTTCCTTGTTCTTCTAAGCTATCCAATCATTTCCGTTTGTGGTCGGTTATCACCTCATAATTTCTGAGATGTTATCCATAAGTCCACAACAAGCTTATTCTTTTCGTTGTTGATTTTCTCAACAAATCCGTTAAATCCTTTCTTCTAAGGTTGCTTCCAATTTAATTCGTGGCACAAGTTGTCATTTTATTCTCCGTTCTTTTCATTCAACTCTTTCAATTATTTCCGGTGGTTTTGTGTCATGTCTCCATCAAGTATAATTCCATCCTCTTAAGCTTGTGTTCTATTCCTTCCATCTTCAGCCGGAGGGCTGCATAAATCCTTTCAGTCTTATTCATTTCTTATCTTGTTCTAACCGGAGTGGTTTCATAGTCTATCTGATTCCGTGAGCTTTCGATTCTCGACATTCTCGTCATTCCTCTCTTCTTCTCGAGTGTTCTCGATTCTTTGCTTCTTCTCTTGAGTTCTTGTTTCATCTCATCCCTTTTTCCTTCTGTCTCGGTCCTAAGATCTCGGGACGAGATCTCTTGTTAGTGGAGGAGTGCTGTAACGCCCCGGATTCGATGCGCGAGGTGTCCGCCAGTTATTCACCGTCATTGCCATGTCATTCTCTTGCGTGTTGCATTTTATCAAGTCATCATGTGCATTGCATTTGCATACGTGTTCGTCTCATGCATCCGAGCATTTTCCCCGTTGTCCGTTTTGTGATCCGGCACTCCTATGTCCTCCGGTGTCCTCCTTTTGTCTCGTGTTGTGAGTGGGTGTTAAACATTCTTGGAATGGACCGAGTCTTTCCAAGCGGCCTTGGTCCACCACCGGTAGACCGCCTGTCAAGTTTCGTGCCTTTTGGAGTCCGTTTGATACTCCAACGGTTAACCGGGTAACCGCAAAGGCCTCCTTTGTGTGCAGCCCAACACCCCTTCAAAGTGGCCCAAAACCCAAAAAACTCCCCTCCATGCTCTCAGTCGTTCAATCACGATCGCATGGCCGAAAACCGCTCCTCATTTGGACTCTCCTAGCTCCCTCTACCTATAAATATGTGGCCTCCCCCGAAAATCTCACGCAGATGAAACCCTAGCACCGCTCCTCCGCGCCACCGGACATGTCCGCCGCCGTCCAGACATGCCCACCGCAGCCGGCCATGTCGCCCGACCAATGGGGACGTGCCACATCGCCTCCGCCACCTCCCTCCTCCACTCCGCGAGCGCCACGTGGCCCCCGTGCGTCCCCGCCGCCGCTGGCCCGCCGGGGCCAAGGCGGGGCCCTCCCGGCCCGCGCGCGCGCGCCGCCGCCCGCCCGAGCCCGATCTCCCGCATCGCCGCCCCGCGGGACCGCTCTGCCGCCCGCGCCCGAGGTCGCCGGCCGACCTCCACTCCGGCGCCGGTCGCCTCCCGCCTCTGCTCCGCGCCCCGCGCCTCCTCCCCGTCGTCCACCGCGCCGCCCGCGGACTACGCTGACCCGCCAGTGCCCGCCAATCCGCCGGCGCACGCCTCCGCCAACCTCCGGCGAACTTCGCTCCAGCTCCGGCCCGCCGCCTCCGGCCTTCCCCTCGCCGCCGGACTCCGCCTCTGGCCAGATCCGGGCAGGAGGCGCCCAGATCCGTCGCCCCGCCTCCGATCCAGCCGCCCCGGGCCCTCCCTCGCCATCTCCGGCGTGTTCTCCGGCGAGATCCGCCTCGCCTCGGTATCCGTGCAGAAGGTTGACCCCGTAATTCCACCAAGTCCCGAAGTTATTTTGCATAATCATGCCATGTTCATCGCATCGTATCTCTGCATCTGTAGCTCTATTTTGTGCGTATAATATGTCACATTGTTCGCCTCGATGAGTACTTCATTTCATTCCATTGCATTATTTTCATTTGAGCTCATCTTGATGCCCGAAATGCTGTTGGAAGAGTGCATGTTGATGTTAATCTGCTGGAACTGTTATAACATGCTCATTTGTCATTTTTGCCATGTTTGATGTGTGCATCCTATGAGGTTGATGTCTACATGTGTTTTGATCTATGCTATGCCATCTTTCCATAGGTGCAATCCATGTATTTTTGTGACTTTTGTACTGAGTGCATCGAGCTTGTTAAGTAGGGCACTTGCTGTTGCTGTTTTCCTGACAGATTCTGTTATATTTTCTTGCTATGTAAACCTGCTGCTACAAGTCATTCTATGCATAATCTGGAGATGTTCACTAAGGATGAATTGTTATACATGTCTTGCTCTATCCATTCATTCCCCTTGTTGTAATTATAGCCTGCTGTAACATGTTGTTATCTTGCTCCAAAGTTTCTAAATAATGTTGCTGTCAACCTGTTAACATGATGTTCAGTTTTGGCCATGTGCTTTTCTAGTGATCCATGTACCCTATGAACTTGCTCTTGCCATGCTTAGCTTGATAAACATGTCTTATTACTGTTGGTTGCCTTGCCATGCCATGTATTGCTCTGTGGTGAGTGGTTCAAGCTCACCAACATGCCTACTTATTGTTGTTCCTTCCATGTATGAATCTGTCATATAACTTTCCATGTTTACATGGGTGCCATCATATTTTCTGTGCCTTTTTGGCTCATGGTCAGTAAGGGTCTTTTATTCTATGCCATTAGTAGATTCATTCCATGCCTTTTTTGCCATGTTAAGTTCCTATAACATGTTGTTTGATAGCTCTAAACATTGCAACCTGATGTTATTTCTGCTAAAGTCTGAAACTGTTAATATTTGCAATCTTCCCATGTCTTTTTGAGCATGTTCTAGTTGTTTCTGGAGATAGCCCAGTGTTCATGTTTTGTTATGCTTTACCAGTACTTCATGCCCATGCCTTTTGTTAATACGTTGGGGTGCTGTAGCATATTGTTTTGATGCTTGCAATATGCGTAGTTGCTGTTTTGGACAGATTGTTGTTATGACTTGTACAGTGTGTATGTGTTGCACCGTTGCTCCGTTTTGAGTGTGCTCTATATGAAACTTGCTTGATTTTGCATGTAGCTTCATATTATCATGTTGCATCCTTGTTTTGAGGTGTTTGCTTGATGTTTGTATGCATTTTGCACCAATGCCATGCTTAACTTGTTTTGCTCATATCTTCTAGGCCGTAGCTCCGAACTAAATGAACTTTATATGTAACTTGACTAGAATCTCGTGTAGATCATCTTGGTGGATCTTAACTTGCTGTTTAACAACTTGAACTTAAGTTTTATTCAGTTCTGGACCAATTTCTAAATTTGCATATGAGGACTTGTCGGAATTGTTGTATGTTGTTCCGGCCTCATTTAAACTTGCCTTGATGTGTTGTTCTTGTTTGCATCATCTCTTGCCATGAGTAGCTTCATGTAGCTTTGTCATGCATCATGCTTGTTGTGCATCATGTCTTGTCTATGTGTGGTGTGTTTACCATATTGTGTGCTTCTTCTCGATAGTTCCCGTTTTCGTTGCGATCGTGAGGATTCGTTCGTCTACGTGTGGTTCGTCTTCGTGGCTTCATCTTCTTCATGGACTCATTCTTCTTCCTAGCGGGATTTCAGGCAAGATGACCACTACCCTGGATCTCACTACTATCATTGCTATGCTAGTTGCTTCGTTCTATCGCTATGGTGCGTTACCTATCATTTGCTCTTCAAGCCTCCCAAATTGCCATGAACCTCTAACCTTTGACACCCTTCCTAGCAAACCGTTGTTTGGCTATGTTACCGCTTTGCTCAGCCCCTCTTATAGCGTTGTTAGTTGCATGTGAAGTTGAAGATTGCTCCATGGTGGACAGGGTTATGTTGGGATATCACAATATCTCTTATATTTAATTAATGCATCTATATACTTGGTAAAGGGTGGAAGGCTCGGCCTTATGCCTGGTGTTTTGTTCCACTCTTGCCGCCCTAGTTTCCGTCATATCGGTGTTATGTTCCCAGATTTTGCGTTCCTTGCGCGGTCGGGTGATTTATGGGACCCCCTTGATAGTTCGCCTTGAATAAAACTCCTCCAGCAAGGCCCAACCTTGGTTTTACCCTTTGCCTCACCACCACCTACCTTTCCCTTGGGAGTAATTAACTCAAGGGTCATCTTTATTATTGCCCCCCGAGCCAGTGCTTGTCTAAGTGTTGGTCCAAACTGGGCAGACTGCGGGTGAGGGAGTCCTGGACTAGGGGGTGTCCGGACAGCCGGACTATCATCACCCGCCGGACTCCAAGACTACGAAGATACAAGATTGAAGACTCCGTCCCGTGTCCGGATGGGACTTTCCTTGGCATGGAAGGCAAGCTTGGCAATACGGATATGTAGATCTCCTACCATTGTAACCAACTCTGTGTAACCCTAGCCTCCTCCGGTGTCTATATAAACCGGAGGGCTTTAGTCCATAGGACACAACATACATCGCAACCATCATACCATAGGCTAGCTTTAGGGTTTTAGCCTCCTTGATCTCGTGGTAGATCCACTCTTGTACTACCCATATCATCAATATTAATCAAGCAGGACGTAGGGTTTTACCTCCATCAAGAGGGCCCGAACCTGGGTAAAACATCGTGTCCCTTGTCTCCTGTTACCATCCGCCTAGACGCAAAGTTCGGGACCCCCTACCCGAGATCCACCGGTTTTGACACCGACATTGGTGCTTTCATTGAGAGTTCCTCTGTGTCGTCACCGATAGGAAGGATGCCTCCACCCGTCTTCAAAGATGGTATTTTTGCCAAAAGGGCCTTGGCCGTCGGCCAAACTATCCGGCTAGGTGGTTTTCTTATGACCGCCTGTCCGGCCACTGCTTCGACAATGACTTCCCAAGTCGTCAAAAGCAATCTCCGCGTCAGCTCGGAATTCGCCGAGCGGCTGGATCCAATAGAGCTCTCGTCTGTCAACGAACTCTTGGATCGTATCGCCGCCCTGGGAGTCGCTACAGACTACAATCAGATTGGGCTTAAAACCGATCTGAGAGAGATTAACTCTCCCCAGGCCACCCACCACGTCGCAGTGGTAGAGGAGCAATGCGGCGACTCTTCGCCTATATTGAAAACTAGTCACGTCCGGATTTCTGAACCCTCCATGCCGGATTCCCGCGGAGGGACGGACTTCGATCGAGCATTGAACTTAAAATCATGCATCATTCCGGACTTGCTGGATCGTGTCCAGCAATCCAAGCTTCCGAATTCGGAAACTCCTCAGCCTTTAAGCCCCAAGATGGGTAGGGATCCGGATTTTAGACCACCCACCCGCCCAGACATATGCGATCTATCTGTAATACGGCAAGAGCCCGCTGAAACAGTACATCATTACTGGGCCAGATTCCTCCTGGTTATGGACAGGATAAAGGACTGCCGAGAGGAAAACGCAATCTCAATCTTTTGCAATAATTGCACGGACAAGGGAATATTGAACGCCATCGGCCGTCGTAAAATTACAAGCTTGACCAATCTGGCGTCCATAGTACGAAAGTACTGTGTGATGGAGAGTTTCCGGAAAACCGAGAACGAATTTTGGGATAATCCGGCCCCGAATACAACCACAGTCTGCAACAAAAGGGTGCATCACACTCAGGCCCCAGATGCAAAAACCAAAAAGCAAAAACCCCATAAAAGGTACGGAACCGTACTGCAGGGATGGCTCAATGGACCCTGTAAGCTTCATAGTACAGAGGGAGCCGTCCCAACACATAGCCTTCGAGCATGTTGGATATTATGGCAGGTGGCCAAAAGTGGCGAGGAGCTTCTAGCCCCGGAAAACCACTCCAACAACACCAGTACGGTATCAACAGTCTTCGAGACCTTCGCATCAAACAATATGCGAAAACGAACAATCCGCGGCCTCGCCGAAGTCTACCAAGTAGCAACAGCAAATCCATGGAGCGACACAGCCATCACCTTCAACGCCAGCGACGAACCTAAATTCCGAACAGCCCGAGCACAAGCCGCACTGGTGCTTAGTCCCATAGTGGACGGCTTTCGACTTACAAAGGTCCTCATGGATGGCGGCAGCAGACTAAACCTCATCTACGAGGAAACCCTTCAAAAAATGGAAATCGATTGGAGCCGTATTGAGCGAAGCAGCACAACCTTCAGAGGAATAATCCCTAGCCGGGAAGCGCGCTGCACTGGAAAAATCACACTCGATGTGGTGTTCGGCTCGCCGGACAACTATAGATCCGAAGAAGTCACGTTCCAAGTGGCCCCGTTCAACAGCGGATATCACGCTATATTAGGACGAGAGGCATTCACAATTTTTCAAGCCGTACCCCATTATGGGTATATGAAGCTCAAAATGCCCGGGCCCGACGGAATAATCACTCTCGCTAGTGATCCGGACATAGCACTCTGCGCCGAAAACAAGACAGCCGCACTAGCCCTGGAGGCACTATCCGAGGCCCTGGCAGCAGAAGAACTCACCGCGCTGGGCTCTATGGTAAACAGGGACGATGTGACACTTGATAAAAGATCCAAGTCCACCTCCTTCAAACCAGCAGATGAAATAGTGAAATTCCAGGTCCATCCAACGGACCCAACAAAGACGGCCTCCATTGGGGCACAATTAAACCCCGAGGTAGATGCCGCACTGCGTGAATTCCTTCGGGAAAATTGAGACATTTTTGCCTGGCATCCTTCGGACATGCCCGGAATCCCGCAGATTGGCAGAACACAGCCTAAACATCCTAAAGGGATTCAAGCCGGTCAAACAGGCTCTTCGACGATTTTCCGAACCCAAAAGACAGGCAATGGGAGAAGAGCTAGCCAAACTATTGGAAGCCGGATTCATTAGAGATATCAAACATCCGGATTGGCTAGCAAATCTGATAATGGTACCAAAGAAGGACAAATCCTGGCGCCTATGCATCGATTTTAAAGACCTCAATAAGGCTTGCCCAAAGGATCCCTTCCCCCTCCCCCGCATCGACCAAATTATCGATGCTACCGCAGGGCACGATTCATTGTGCTTCCTCGACGCATACTCTGGTTACCATCAAATCAAGATGGCAGAAGCAGACCAAGCCGCAACGGCATTCATCACTCCATACGGACCATTCTGCTTCAACACGATGCCCTTCGGACTTAAAAATGCCGGCGCAACATATCAGCGCATGATTCAAACATGTCTAGCTACCCAGATCGGCAAAACAGTCGAGGCATACGTAGACGACGTAGTCGTCAAAACAAAACACGTCGAAACTCTAGTAGACGATTTGAGGCTCACATTCGACAACCTCAGAGCATATGATATCAAGCTGAATCCGGAAAAATGCGTTTTCGGCGTACCAGCCGGAAAGCTGCGGGGCTTCATTGTATCCGATAGAGGAATTGAAGCAAACCCGGCTAAAATCCGAGCTCTGTCACAGTTGGATATCCCAAAGGACCTCAAACAAATACAAAAATTAACAGGATGTGTGGCAGCTTTAAGCCGCTTTATCTCCCGTCTAGGAGAAAAGGCATTGCCCCTCTATCGACTCCTCAGGCGCACCGAACACTTTGAGTGGACGGATGCTGCCACTGCCGGACTCGAAGAAATAAAAGCCATATTGGCAACAAATCTGGTCCTGGTCGCGCCCAATCTGGGCGAACCAATGTTGTTATACATCCCAGCAACGCATCAAGTTGTAAGCGCGATACTCGTCGTCGAACGAGAGACAGAAGGGCATAAATTCCCTCTTCAAAAACCAGTGTATTATGTATCCACTGTGTTAACTCCCTGCAAGTCCGGTTACCCACACTATCAGAAGATAGCGTATGCGGTGTTCATGGCATCCCGGAAGCTCCGACACTACTTTCAGGAGTGTTCGATAACAGTGGCCTCCGAAGTACCACTCAATGACATCATAAATAACCGCGACGCAACGGGCAAGATTGCAAAATGGGCCATTGAGCTCCTACCATTCGATATAACTTACAAACCTCGGCGAGCTATAAAGTCACAAGTTTTGGCTAACTTCGTCGCCGAATGGACAGAAGCCGAACTCCCTAAAGAGTACGGCGCATACTCCAATTGGACTATGCACTTCGGCGGCTCCAAAATGTTGGCCGGACTGGGGGCTGGCGTCGTCTTGACGTCCCCAACCGGGGACACAGTCCAATACGTACTTCAAATAATGTACATGGACTCCAACAATGCAGCCGAATACGAGGCCCTCCTACATGGTCTCCGGATGGCAATCTCCATGGGCATTCAACGCCTAGAGGTGCGCGGGGATTCAAACCTTGCAATATCCCAAATAAACGGAGACTTTGACACCAATGATCCGAAAATGGCAGCATATCGCAACGCTGTCCTCAAAATGTCGGCTCGGTTCGAAGGACTTGAATTCCATCACGTAGCTCGAGAAAATAACCAAGCAGCCGACGTACTGGCACGCATTGGCGCAAAACATGTCGTTGTCCCTCCAAATATCTTCCTGGAACGGCTCTTCAAGCCATCCGTACTATGGGAAGAGGAATCCGGAAATGACAAACCGGAAACAACCGCGCCAACCGGCGATTCAGCCGATGACATAACACCTTCAGCCCACGACATAATGGCAGTAATTGCCCCGTGGACGGAACCATTCCTAGCCTATCTGCTTAGACAGGAACTTCCCGAAGACCAAAATGAGGCCCGCTGCATAGTCCGGCGATCGAAAGCCTACAAGGTCCATGAGGGAGAACTTTATAAGAAAAGTACAACCGGAGTCCTTCAAAGGTGTATCTCCGAAGAGGAAGGGTGAAACCTGCTGGCTGAAATTCATGCCGGACTATGCGGACACCACGCAGCAGCCCGGGCCCTTGTAGGAAAGGCATTCCGTACAGGATTTTATTGGCCGACGGCCCGGGCAGATGCCCAGGACTTAGTCCAGAGATGCGTCGGTTGTCAGCTCTTTGCTAATCAGAGCCATATGCCACCCACCGCCCTCAAAACTATACCCATTACCTGGCCATTCGCGGTCTGGGGGCTTGATATGGTTGGACCCCTTAAAGGGGGAACCCACAAGCAAAGGTACCTATTGGTCATGGTGGATAAATTCACCAAATGGATAGAGGCCAAACCGGTCAAAACGGCAGAGTCCGGACCAGTGATAGACTTTATATCCGGGGTGGTACACCGTTATGGAGTCCCCCACAGCATCATCACCGACAACGGCACGAACTTCACGGCCGACGAGGTTAAGTCATGGTGCAAAAATATGGGCATCAAGCTCGACTACGCTTCAGTCTATCACCCTCAAACCAATGGTCAAGTGGAACGAGCAAATGGTCTAATAATGAGCGGCACTAAACCCAGACTAGTGCGGTCACTTACTAAATCTGACACGCACTGGGTTGAGGAGCTCGACTCCGTACTCTGGGGGTTGCGGACAACGCCTAACCGTACTACCGGATTCACACCATTTTTTATGGTATACGGCGCAGAGGCAGTTCTGCCCTGCGACATTATTCATGACTCACCTCGAGTGCGCATGTACGAAGAAAGAGAGGCCGAGCTGGATCGGCAGGACAGCTTGGATACATTGGAGGAAGAACGCGACGTCGCCAAGGCTCGTTCCGCATTCTATCAGCAGCAGGCCCGAAGATATCAAAGCAGAGAAGTACGGGCCAAGACTTACAACGTTGGCGAACTAGTTCTACGCCTGCCGGACAAGAAAAAGGACAAGCTCAAGCCCAAATGGGAGGGCCCCTTCATTATCGATCAAGTCCTGACCGGCGGAGCGTACCGTCTACGAAATGCGTCGGATAACCGACTCGAGCCGAACCCATGGAACGCAGCCCGCCTCCGAAGATTCTATGCCTAGCGTCGGACTAAGAGTTCGTCCCCTTCCTCCGTTCAAATTTTTTCACTTCAGCTATCTTTTGTTTCTCTTTCTTCCCCTAACCTTTTTACTGCAAAACCCCTAAGGGCCTACTTCCGCGTTGTTCGCATACACTTGATGCGCCATCCGCACTCATTATACCTGGGGGCTTCTTTTCCAGAAGCTCAATTATAAGGGCTTCATGCCCATCACATGTGTCAAGCTTCCACATGTACCTTTTACTCACCATTATATGCATCGATATGACTTAAATTTTGGCCAAGCTGGGTTGCCTGGCTCCTGTGCTTACCCCTACGTTCCCGATTGTTCGGCTAGGAGGTAAAGGGAGCACCTCTGCGATTGTTACTGTCGGGTCAGCCGGATGTGTACCTCAGACTGGGTGAAGCCGAAAGCTAGCGTTCTTAAGGGAATATTCGGTCGGTGACTTGAAAGATGATTTTTTACCTACTTATTTATCTGCCCCCAGATGTTTTTCTGCTTTTTTCGCAGTCCGGACATGCACTTTAGGGCATGCCTCCCAGGGAAAGGAACCCTTAACGGAACTATTCTCCCTGGAAGATGTTTCTTACTAACCATGTAATATAACATAACTAGTTGGGCACTTGTCTGATAAAGCACTAATGACCCCTACGCCTGATCTCCATGCATACCCCGGTTGTTTCTTAATCAAAAAGGTATTCGGACACACTCCGGACTCTAGGGTCCCGAGGTTGAAGCGAAAAGGTCGGCAAAGACAAACGATCTACAATCCGGCTAGAAGGCATTTCACATGTCATTTCAAAAAAAATACATTGTCAAATTTACTGATTGTATTCCTCCTCAATCCCATCTAACAGGTTGTCTAACTTATAGTCCCGTTGGGAAATTTAGCAGCCAACTCTACCTGGCTGTATACTAAACTCACAGGGATCTCCTTCCCATCGGGCCCCACCGGTCCAACTTCGGCCACGTGGTTAGGATCCGCCTTCTTGTAACGCGTCTTCACCAAGGCCCAAGCCTCCCTGGCACCTTGATGGCAAGCCGAAATCTTCCACAAACGGAAGCGCTGCTGCACTCCCTGAAGCTTCTCCGCAAGCTCCCCAAGGCCCTCAGGGTAGGGAGAGGGCTGGCCATAAAGCCTGGACGACGCCGCTCATTGCCTGCCGAACTCGTTCGAGCAGTTGCAACAGCTCGGGAAGTTGATCACCCGTTGATATGGGCATCTCCACCGCAGGGCGACCTGTGAGTATACCTACAAGACATATTATGTCAATTTACTTCTTCGCCGAACTCTTCTTTTTAAAGGAGTCCGCTCAAGCACTTACTATAAATGCCGCAACGAAGCCGCTGATTCTCCTTAACGGAGCCGGACAGCTCGGCTCAAGCGCCTTTCAGCTCCTCTCCGAGCTTGGCGTTGGCATCTTGGAGCTTGTTCCTTTCTTGCTGCACCCTATTCAGCACCCTCTCGCCGGCCTTTAGCTGGCGCAGTAATTCTTGCCGGTCCGGATCTTGTCCGACAGCACCTGCAATGTCACTATTAGACTTGCGCGCACGCCGCACAGTGCTTATATTTATTAATAAAAATGTGTTACCAGGAGGGGTCTCTGCGCTTCCTCCTGCGGCAGCAAGTGCGGCCTCAAGCTGGGCCTTGCATTCTTGCAGCTCCTGAGACAGCTGGGCATTCTTCTCGGTAAGAGCCTGCGTTTCAATTGATCCTTAAATCAGTTAACATAACTACTTTAAGTCTCGGGGGCTACTGGTATATATAACCATTAAAATTCCCTTACCCGTATGTCTTTCACATACTGCTCCGTGGCTCTGGTAAAACCATCTTGAGCGGCACGGAGGTGCGCATCCCCCACGTTGAAGGCGTCCAGCACCTCAGGGGAAAAGCACGCTTCCCGAAATACTGTCCGGCGGCGCCTGTGGTTCATGGCACTCTCCAGCTCAGACTTGGTGGCGGACAGTCGGTCGGCATCCTCCATTGGAGGAGTATCCGGCCCGCGCCTTGCGCTTGCCTCCCCCTCCTGACCAGGCGCTGGAGCCTGGCCGGTATAGGCTGGATTGACAACCTCTACGCCCGCAGTCCGGCGGGCGCTTTTTCTCCTATAAAGCATCATGAGCACTCAGACGCTTCCTAGGAACGTTGCTTTGAATATTTGAAATACGAGCTATACCTTTGCGGCGACGTTTCAGTCCGTACCGCGCTCCTTTTCCGCCTGCTGGTCCGGACTGACCTTTGTTGGTCAGCCGCCGCGGGCTCGGCTTCCCGCCTTGAAGGTGCTTCCTGTAAAACACCATCGTTCACGAAGGTCAGAAATGGGCAAGGAAGGGATAATGGTGTCCAAACCTCGGTCACAATCACTTGGGAAGCCGGATATAATCCGGGGTAGTCCGCCGTAATGGCGACCAAAGCATTGTCCATGCTGAGCTGGTGAAACACCCCGTCGATCAGCTCCACCTTGATATCCAGATCCTCTTCGGAGGATGGATCCAGGGATCTTTCTGGATCCTCGGGCTGCGGAGCGGGACTTACCATGTCCTCCACAGTCCGACATAGTTCCTGTGCCGAAGACATAATGTAAGAAGCCTAAACTTCGAAAGCATGGGTTGAGCCCTTAAAAATGTTCGCTTACCCAGCTTCTAGGGTTGTTCATGGAAAACCCATTCAAGGGGTTCGTTCAAAGGAAATCCTCCTTTTCCCCCTTGTACAGGCCGGACAGGATCTGCACCAGGTCCTCGGTCGAATCCGGTCCTTTGCGGCCGTGGCGGGTGGCGTCGTCCTCCCCGTTGAAATCCCGCATGGGGTGGCCCCTGTATTGCAGTGGCTGTACTCCCCGCATGATGCATATTGCCATGATTCCGATCATGGTCAATCCGGAATGGGCCAATAATCTTATTCGGCCCATCAGGTAATGGTTGCTCTTGTCTTCCTCCAAACGGGGGCTCCGCGGGCGCCAGCTGAGGTGTTTCTTCAGAGGTGCAGCACTGAACTCCGGGAGGCCAATTCGGACTGGGTCCGGCAGCGGAGCGTCTTCTATGTAAAACCACTCCGAAGGCCAGTCTTCGGACGCCTTCTTAGGGGTACCGAATGGGTATCCGGTCCCGGCAATGCGCCATATTTCGGCGACGCCCACTTGATATATAGATCCCTCGTGAGAACGGGGTACGAGGCAGAACAGCCTCTTCCATAGTGCAAAATGGGGCTCGATGCCCAGGAATAGCTCGCAAAGAGCTACATAGCCCGCGATATGCAGGATAGAGGCGGGCGTAAGGTGATGGAGCTGGAGTCCGTAGAACTCCAGGAGCCCGCGGAGAAACGGATGTATCGGAAATCTGAGTCCCCTTATCAGATAGGGGACGAAGCATACCCGCTCCCCTTTGTTGGGACTTGGGGTAGCCTCCACTTGCTTCCCACCTTGGTAGGTGGCCAGCCTGGTTCGAACAGGGACCATGAAGCCCGGAGGGAGATATCCCCCCGCTTGGAGCTTCACTAGCTCGTTGTGTGGAACAGAGCACCTCCTCCAATCCCCTGGCGGTGGGCTGGGAGCGCGAGAAGAGGAGCCGCGTCGACGGTCCATGATGGAATGGATTTTTAGGTGAAGGGCGCTCCGATGAAGTATTCGCGGAAGGAAGATGATGTGGTTTGGATCTGGATTTTTGCCTCTTTTGTAGGCGGATGACTCGCACGACTAGGGGGTGAAATATAAAAGACACCCTGGCTTTTCGCATTCGTGCGACACGTGGAAGAAGGCCATTATTGGGCGTAGAAGCCAAGAAGCACAGTATTTATGATGAAGCCGGACACTGTGCGGCAGGTACATGGAACTTGAAGGGAGAACCCGCCTTGCAACGCCGAAGACTATATACGCGCTGGACTTATCGTCATTGAAGCCTGGTTCGGGGGCTACTGAGGGAGTCCTGGACTAGGGAGTGTCCGGACAGCCGGACTATCATCGTCCGCCGGACTCCAAGACTACGAAGATACAAGATTGAAGACTCCGTCCCGTGTCCGAATGGGACTTTCCTTGGCATGGAAGGCAAGCTTGGCAATACGGATATGTAGATCTCCTACCATTGTAACCGACTCTGTGTAACCCTAGCCTCCTCCGGTGTCTATATAAACCGGAGGGCTTTAGTCCGTAGGACACAACATACATCGCAACCATCATACCATAGGCTAGCTTTAGGGTTTTAGCCTCCTTGATCTCGTGGTAGATCCACTCTTGTACTACCCATATCATCAATATTAATCAAGCAGGACGTAGGGTTTTACCTCCATCAAGAGGGCCCGAACCTGGGTAAAACATCGTGTCCCTTGTCTCCTGTTACCATCCGCCTAGACGCACAGTTCGGGACCCCCTACCCGAGATCCGCCGGTTTTGACACCGACAGCGTGGCCACCTCGGGGCAACTCGAGGTCTGGTTTTACTCGTAGGCTGACCTATCCGGTGTTGCCCTGAGAACAAGATATGTGCAGCTCCTATCGGGATTGTCGGCGCATCGGGCGGCTTTGCTGGTCTTGTTTTACCATTGTCGAAATGTCTTGTAAACCGAGATTCCGAGACTGACCGGGTCTTTCTGGGAGAAGGTATATCCTTCGTTGATCGCGAGAGCTTATCATGGGCTAAGTTGGGACACCCCTGCAGGGTATAAAATTTCGAGAGCCGTGCCCGCGGTTATGTGGCAGATGGGAATTTGTTAATGTCCGGTTGTAGATAAATTGACACCAGATCCGAATTAAAACGCATCAACCGCGTGTGTAGCCGTGATGGTCTCTTCTCGGCGGAGTCCGGGAAGTGAACATGGTCTTTGGGTTATGTTTGACGTAAGTAGGAGTTCAGGATCACTTCTTGATCGTTACTAGTTGACGACCGTTCCTTTGCTCTCTTCTCGCTCTTGTTTGCGTTCGTTAGCCACCATATATGCTTAGTCGCTGCTGCAACCTCACCACTTTACCCCTTCCTTTCCCATTAAGCTTTGCTAGTCTTGATACCCATGGTAATGGGATTGCTGAGTCCTCGTGGCTCACAGATTACTACAACAACAGTTGCAGGTACAGGTTATGCGATGATCTTGACGCGAGAGCGATGCTTGCTTGCTTGAGTTCTTCTTCTGCTTCTTCTTCGATCAGGGGATAGGTTCCAGGTCGGCAGCCTGGGCTAGCAGGGTGGATGTCGTTTGAGTTTCTGTTTGTGTTTCATCCGTAGTCGGATGGTGCTCTTATGTAAGATGATGTTGTATTTGTGTGGCATTGTATGCCTTATGTATGTATCCCTATGTATTATGTAATGTTGATGTAATGATATCCACCTTGCAAAAGCGTTTCAATATGCGGGTCTATCCTTGGTGGGACCTTCGAGTTCCTTTTGGATAGGGTCGCATATTGGGCGTGACATCAAGCGTCCTAATCCCCGCAAGCACAACATAATAGGCACAAAATGGATATATCGCAACAAACAAGATGAGCATGGTCAAGTAGTCAGAAACAAAGCATGGCTCGTACTCAAGGATACACACAAGTTGAAGGAATTGACTTCGATGAAACATTTGCTCCAGTGGCTAGGCTTGAAGCCATTCGCATACTGCTAGCCTATGCAAATCATCATAACATCCTTCTGTATCAAATGGCTGTGAAGAGTGCATTTCTCAATGGAAAGATTGAAGAAGAAGTATATGTTGCACAACCACCTGGCTTTGAAGACCCAAAACATCCTGATATGGTATACAAGCTCAACAAGGCACTGTATGGCCTGAAGCAAGCCCCTCGTGTTTGGTATGACACACTCAAAGACTTCCTGAAGAGCAAAGGCTTCAAACCTGGTTCTCTAGATCCCACTCTCTTCACGAAGACATATGACGGTGAACTGTTCGTGTGCCAAATCTATGTGGATGACATTATCTTCGGTTGCACCAACAAGAAATACAGTGATGAATTTGCTTACATGATGCAAGAACAATACCAACTGTGCATGATGGAGAGCTGAAGTTCTTTCTCGGTCTTTAAATCCGTCAGCAATGCAAGGCGTCTTCATATCACAAGAAAAATATCACAAAGATTGCCTGAAGAAGTTTGGAATGCAAGACTGCAAAGGATACACGACGCCAATGCCAACCAAAAGTCATCTAAGCCCCGACGCCAATGGTAAAGATTTCGATCAAAAGGTATACCGCTCCATGATTGGCTCTTTACTTTACTTATGTGCATCTAGGCCAGATATCATGCTTAGTGTTTGCATGTGTGCCCGATTCCAAGTGGCACCAAAGGAGTCGCATCACTTAGCTGTGAAGCGAATTCTTCAATATTTGGCTTACACCCCAACACTAGGATTATGGTATCCAAAGGGCTCAGAGTTTGATCTGGTTGGATTTTCGAATGCTGATTATGCTGGTGACAAGGTGGATCGCAAGTCTACATCAGGCACATGTCACTTTCTGGGTCGATCTCTTGTCTGTTGGTCTTCAAAGAAGCAGAATGGTGTATCACTCTCAACTGCTGAATCTAAATACATTGCTGCTGGATCTTGCTGCGCTCAGCTTCTGTGGATGAAGCAAACTCTTAAGGACTATGGCATCCATCTGAAGCATGTGCCACTCTACTGCGATAATGAAAGCGCTATCAAGATTTCCAATAACCCAGTTCAGCACTCGAAGACAAAGCACATTGAAATTCGTCATCATTTCCTCAGAGATCATGTTATGAAAGAAGATATTGATATCATTCACGTCAAGACAGAAGAGCAGTTGGCTGATATCTTCACTAAGCCCTTGGATTTGAAAAGGTTTTGCAAGTTGCGGTGTGAGCTAAATATCTTGGAATCCTTGAATGTCCTGTGATTAGGCACACATCCTAACACTTATGCAGTTTGATGACTTAGATGTGCAACACGCGAAGTAATGTATATCTTCAATCAATGAAGACATACACTCTAAGTGTGAATACATTAATGTGGAAATTGACTTCAGAGTGCCGTGATAATTGTGCGTCGTGTCTGGTCTAATACTTCCTATACGGTGGGTAACGCCACCACCAAACTCTTATGAGGTGTTTCCTCATGGCGTCATATTTGCAAAGTCTTCGCAATTAATTTATCTTCAACATTAATTTGACTTCGTGATTACTGATTTGGATTTACTCTGTTATATATATATATTGTATTCTGTCCTCTATAGCATTCACTTATGGCTATGTCTTCTATTTGAATCTTTTGAACTAAGTGAATGTGATCGGACCCTAACCTCTCTATGCTTTCTATCTCAAGCTCTATCTATCCAAATCATATGCATTCTATTGAAGCTGTCGAATGTCTTCTCTGCGTCCTTGTCAGCAGAAGATACAGAGACAAACATTTATATCTAGCTTTAATGACATATCTTTTTGCCTGAAACCCGGAGAATTCGGAACGACCACCCCGACAATCCAGGCGTGCGTGGGGACGTGGAACAACCTTCAATGAGTTGCATGTTCGCCACGTGTCCATCAGATGTGAACCACCAGGGGCACCTACGTAATTGCGCCGTGTTGTCTCTATCCTTATAAATGCGTGTCTCGTCTCGATCAAAATCCTTCTTCCTCCTTCTCCATCTCTCGCAAACCCTAGCGCCTACGCTAGCTCTCGACGACACCGACGACGAAGCGCTTAGCTGCCGCGACATCCTCGACGCCGTCCTCACGCCGGCCGCGGACCTCGTCTTCTCCGCCGTTGCCGTAGGTGTCTTCCATCGCCAAGTTAGGGCATGGGAGATCGAACTGCATGGCATCCATCTTCGCTCCGTCTAGCAGTTTTTCGTGTGGTAATAAAAGTTTACTTTTTACGTCCTTTTGATCCGATAGATTCATTCCTTCCTACCAAAAGTGGTTTCTAGATCTTCGAACATGAATCTATCTCTTTCTGCATCTCATATTCTGCCTAGTATATTCACTTATGCTTCTTCACAAGTTAGATTCCTCACTTGTACTTATTCTTGGTTTTGTACAACTCTGGAACCAACTCTCATCATATAAGTGAATGCCTTCGCGTTATGAGGTCAATGTCTTCGAACTGGTTTATCTTCAAAATCTTCTGAGAATGCATATGACCTCTTCCCCTTCCCTCGCACCTTTAATGCTATCACAGGTACATGTCCGTGGGAGAATCCCTTGGTTCTCATAGTCTGCATTCGTTTGCAGAATTCTTGCAGAGTCACATTAACTCACCTGAAGCGAGTTCCTGTCAGTCCATCCATTTGAAGCCATTGCAAGTACTGAAGCGTTTCAGTTTACACTTCATGGCTACTGGAAAGTCGGCAAGAAATGGAGGCAGACAGCGTCCTGGTGACACTTCCAAGGACTTACCTCCTGATTTGCACGAGATGTACAAAACTGATCCAGAAGAAATCTATATTGAATGCAAGAATCGAATCCAATGGATTCGAAGATATTGGGTAGAAGAGTGGTTCAGATATCGCTTCATCACCAAAGAGTATGCAGAGAAGAATTCCATCAAGGTACCCTGGAGTGATATTCTGTACAAAAATCTTCCACCCAGAAATCAAGCTAAAGCTATTGAGCAAGGCTTCTATCCTTGCATGGTGCGCGGACCACATCCTGAGAATGCTGACCCGTCTTCACTGCTCTGGTGTCGTGAAGACAGTCTGTTCAAGCGCAACTACCAGTTCGCCAAAGACTCAGCTACAAAGAAGAAGAAGGAACTAGGGCTTGACTTCAACCCTGGTCCCTCCTCACCTCGGGACAATGGCACCCGTGAAGCCAATGAAAACAGGATTGGGCCCTTCTACTATCTTGCTGGCCTCATAACTCACATTGTAGTTCAAGGTGCCAAAGTGGATCATTATGATGATGATGATGACACCGACAAAGCTCCAGCTCCTGCTCCAAAGCCTAAGAAGCAAAAGAAGACTAAAGCTTCAAAGTCATCTGCTGCTCCAAAAGCTTCAAGAGTGAAGCCATTGGCAACTACCCCTTCTGTTCCAAGCAATAACTCTGAAGATCTCTCTCGCATCTCCTAAAGGCGTGAGAAGCCACAGAAGACACCAGTTCAGAAACTGAGTCATGCACTGACACCTGCGGCCATTTTGAGGAATGAATCTGAACCCATTGACTTGTCTTCTGATGAAGAATTTGGTGAAGATGCTCTGGAACAGATGATCAAGAGCAAGCAAGAGGCGGAGATCTTCAACGATCTGCTCCTCTTTGATGTAAACATTCTGAAGAACTTCATTGGTGAGTGGTTTGATAATCAAGATCTCAGCTTTGATGACCTTCAGCTTCCCATTGGCATCAGTGTTTCTTTCCAAGGTGCCATTGCTCCTGAGCTTGCTTTGGCTCAGCGCATTGCTGAACTGAAGAGAAAGATAGACTACAAGAAGGAACAGTTCAAGAAGCATGTCGCCAGGATGAATGTGGCTGATGTGCAAAAGTTCAAGGTGATGCTTAATGACCTCAAGGAGTCATTTTGGAAGAAACGCGAGGAAGCCAAAGGCTCAAGAGAGCGCATGAAAGCACTCGCTGACAAATGCGTTCAAGCCTACAATGAAGCTGAAAAGCACAAAGCACTTGGCCGCCCTGGCATTGACCCCTCAATGGCTGCCAAGAAAAAGAAGTCATCTGAAGCCAACACTGAAGCACCACGGCAGGAAGAACCACACATTGTCTTCCCTGCCAGCATGCACGGCTCGGAGCCCAAGGCCCCTTCAGTGGCTTCCGAATAGAAGAAAACCAAGGCAGCTGAAGCCAAAGCCAGGAAGCGGAAAACCAAGCGCACCACTAATGAAGCACCACCCCCTAAGAAGAGAAAAACCAAGAGAAGAGATCGGGTTGCTCCCACAGAGCCCCTTGTTGTTGAACCCCTCGCCTTTGTTCCTCCTCCGTCTGCAAACCAAGAGCATCGCATGATTGTTCATGAGCCTGCTTCCACAGAGGCTCCTGAAGCTCAAGAAGTCCCAGTCGTAGACTCCGTCACGACTGAAGATATTGCTCAAGATGATGTAGTTCTTCCTCAGATCGAGCGCCCAACGGTATCATCGCCTATTCAAATGAACAGTGAGCTTATAAGTATTGGTCGTCCTTTGACGCCAACCTCACAAGATGCATCGTGGGCTGATCAACCCCAGCAAGCTACCCCACATCAAGACTCACCAAGTACACCCCAACCGTCAAGTGTGCCCGTCATCAGCCCCATGTCCAATGATGACAACTACATGGAAACTTCACCATCACCAAAGGCGTCGCCTGTATTCCAACGGCTTCGCAAAGGCCTGAAGCCATCCATGACGACCATCACAAAAGAGGGCTCCAACTTGTCAAGTTCAATGGCACGTCAAGTGTTCTCTGAAGACAATCCTTCTGTGACGGTCCCTGTGTCTGAAGCTAATGCTGCTGAAGACCCTCCGGCTGCATCAGCCGGAGCAACACAAGAAGAAGAGCGTGTCGCTACTCCCCCTATCACTCAAGAAGAAGTTCATGAAGAGAACCAGTCTATGCCAGAACCTCCAGCAACTCAAGTGGAGGGTGAGAACCCTGAGGCTGCCACACATGACATTCCTGAAGCCAATGACGTTGTCATGGCCGACGCCAATGTGGAGCCTACAGTGGCCAATGCACCAGTGGCCAATGAAGCTAATGAAGCCCATCAAGCCGATCAAGTCAATGCCGCACCTGTCACAAATCTGCAGCCTGAAGTCAATGCCACTGCTCCTGTTCCGCCTCCAAGGCCCCATACTATTGAGCAAGCATACAGCTATGGCCAACTTGTCGCTGTCAGATGGCCTATACTGATTCCTCTGCCTGCTGCTGGTCCTCAATTTGACTACCATGTCGAGCACATGCCTCAGGTTCAGAAGCCAAAGCGAAGACTGCCCAGATTTCCAGGTACTGCCAATTCACCAGGATCCTTCAATGTCAACGGCTTCATTGCACACAACACCTTCTTCGATAGCGAAAAGAACCCCTACACCAAGCCCAAGATTTCATCTGATCGGTTCTGGAGTTATCAGCAGCACAGCTATTACTCATGCATTATGTACAACCAAGGCCGCATATTTCCGCATGTGCGCCTTGATACTGAAGCCATAGCTGGCCTGCCCTGTTTAGAAGGAGCTCTCGATTGCTTCAAAGAGGCTGGCTTACTGCATTTTGTCACAGATAAGGAGCACTGGAATGAAGAGTTGTTACTCCAATTCTACGCCACTCTGCATATCAGAGGTTACAACAGGGATCCTAAGACTTGGGTCCTTGAGTGGATGACTGGAAATGTCCATCACGAAGCCAAAGCATTTGATGTCATTGAGCTTACTGGCCTTCCCACTCCAGGTGATCTCTATGAGCCTGGTTGTCAGCTTCACACTGCAGCTGTGGAAAGCATCTTTCACAAGCCAGAACCCAACATGAGCCAGATGCTAAGTATGATGAAGCCCTTGCCTCTAGATGTAGAATATCCTACGGAGTTCTTTGTTGAAGACCTTGAGTATCTGCCACGCAGAATCTATCACATCATAAGGCGAACTCTCTGGCCTGTCAAATGACATTCTCCAAAGGCTAAGCTAGAAGGTGCAATGAAGACATTGGTCTTCCATATACTTCATGGCAAAAGCTTCAATGCACAAGATTTCTTCATCCGCCAACTTGCTGCATCTGGATCTGACATTTTTGGCTTGAAGTTCTATGCAACATGGATCATGCATCTGATCAAGCTTCACACTGCTTTCAACTATCAGCCATCTGCACGCAACCACATTGTCTTCTTGCCAGATGTTGATATGTCTGTTAAAGCCATCTATCCAGAGCCTGACAAAGAGCCACTTTATCTTCATAACGTTGATCGTCAGAGCTTCACTCAGCCTATTGAAGGTGTGCTGGCTGCCACTCGTGTCTATCCATTGGCTGGTACTACATGTGCACCTCACCGTGCCCCAACTGAAGCCACTAACAGCACAATTGCTCAACGGCCTCGAAAGGGATCTCGTGTTCTCAATGACCGAGAGCTTCTCGTTGGCCTGCATCAGAAACAGGATAGGCATCATGATTGGCTCAAGCGCCAGATGCAGAGCATCATGACTGACGTCAATCGCATTCACAACATTGCAACCAAGAATGCATTAGTCGCTCATGAAACCTGTCGACGCACTTGGAAAGGGCTGACACTTATGTGTGCTGAGGAAGATCTTCAGGACAATGGCTTCTCAGAATGATTCAAGTTTGATTCCACTCCGCCCAGAAATGTTGTTCTGTGGCGCACTCCATCTCTTGAAGACTCAGAGTACTCCTCTTCAGCTGCAATTGTGAATGCTCGTGTGATCGATGATCAAAATGATGCTACTTTGCCACCTCCAACACGCATCGACACTGCTCCAATTTCGTCTGCACCGCCAAACCTCGACACTAACCCTGCATCTTCTCCTACTCCTTCTGGGAAGGAGTAGAGGCTCAATGTATTCAACCCTTTTTCGTCCTTACTGACAAAAGGGGGAGAAGCTATGAGTTGATAGTCTTCAAGCGGGTTCATATGGGCAGTTGCACTATATTTTGCCTAGTGTTTACAACTCTTGCTTTTGATACATTTGGTTCTCTGAGTTGTAACACTTAAACTCGACAGTCGTCTGCTACTTATTTGCTATTTTGTGATGCGATGATAAATTCCACATGTGCGATGATAACTTCTGCACTTAAATAATTTCGCAGACGTCCATTTTTCATTATGCATGTCATTATCTTCGTTACATCAGATCATGCATGATGAATTGTCTTCATAAGTTGAAGAGGGTCTCCACAAGTAGAACCTGCCATGTGCATTTGCATTCCAAAAGCAAATTATTTATGTGCACATCTTCAGGGGGAGCCTTTTGCTACTTACAAAGACAATACCTCATCCTTTACAATTTCACATATTTATATCCCCGTTGAAAACTTCAACCAGTTTGTCATCAATCACCAAAAAGGGGGAGATTTTAAGTGCATCTAGTGCCACCCCTAGTTTGATTTTGGAGTATTGACAACAAACATGGTTGAGAGACTAATGTGTTTGTGAGAATTGCAGGATAACACAGGTAGTAGTCCCTCTTTGATTCGGTTTACCTACCGGAGATGACCCCTAAAAATGTATGAAGACATTGAAGATAATGGTGGTACGTGAAGATATTCACATGGAAGTCTATGACAGAAGAAGACATTGAGTGAAGACTATGAAGCGTGAAGACTTAGTAGTTTCATTGTTTCTTTTCTTCTTTGTTGAGTCATAGGAACCACCGCACTGTTAAATGGGGTACAAGTGAACAAAGTCAGAGTGACTGAAGTGATGCTCAACCAAAATCCTATGTCTTCGAGCGAAGACAATGAGAGCAAATCTTATCCAGAGCCGGATAAGTCAGCTTTACTTGTAGCCCAAGTCAAGCTGTCGTGTGTGTTTGAAATCTGACTGTGGTGACATGTGTCAGTTCCTTAGTGACCCAGGGTCATTTCGGACAAATCATGTCGGGTTGCCCAGTGGCTATAAATAGCCCACCCCCTACACCATAAATTGGGGCTGCTCAGAGTTAGTGCATGGCTTTTATCGTTGAGAGCAACCCAACTCCGAAGAGTTTGAGAGAGAAATCCTTGTGAGGATAAAGCCCAAAACACCCAGAGCCCAAAGAGTATTTGGCATCACTGATGTCTTTCTCTCCGCGTGATCTGAAGACTTGTTACACTTGAGGACTGTGAATCCTCCAGCTGGTTAGGCGTCGCATTCTGAGCATCCAAGAGTAATTGTGGATTGCCGGTGAACAAAGTCTGTGAAGGTTTGGAAGTATACCTTGAAGACATACCAGAGCGATTGGGCGGGGACTGTGTGTCCTTAGCTCAAGGGGAATAAGGTGAAGACACGGTCTTCTGAGTTCAATCTCAGCCTCCCTAACCAGACGTACAGTTGTCACAGCAATTGGAACTGGTCGAACAAATCCTTGTCTTCACAACGCACTGGTTCTATCTCTTACTCTCCTTACTTACAGTTCGTCTTTGTGAAGTCATTGCCTGATTGCTATGCCTGTTTGACTTTTCTGAGTGACTACTTGTTCTGATTGGCTTCATACTATCTTCCATCCTGATCCTACTACCTAGCTGCTATATGTCATCATGCTTTAGTTTCATACTTGTCTGACTATGGCTGGTCTAGTGTAGTTCATCTTCCGCTGCATGTTTATAGGTCCTGTTTTCGTGTTTGTCTTCGAAACTTTCATGTTTTGAAGACTTTCTTAAAAATCGCCTATTCACCTCCCCTCTAGTCGATAACTAGCACTTTCACATAGTAAAACGAAACTAGGCGAAGGCGAGTAGTGTGGAAAGCCTATCCGTACACTATGCCACCACCCATAAGGGGTAAAAACATCCCTGGCCATCTGCTCCAAACCCATACACACGACTGAAAACAATGCTTGATGTTTCAATCGTTGTAAAGAAGATCACAAATGGAGCCGGTGCATAGACCAGTTGATAACGTGCATAAGTGATGAAGTTTTAGAGTTAAAAAAAATATGGCATTTCTATGTAGCCACATCAATCAAATCAAGGCAACTCTCACCCTTTATAAACGCACTAAAAACTACGACATAGATATAAGTCAGATCAACGAATGTTTCCTTGTAAAAGAATTTAATTTTTGTTAGTTGTTGACAAGGAATAGAACAACTCCAGAATATTTCACTCTCTTTGTAGCTCCGTGATCCATGTTGGTGGCCAGGTTGGCTGGTGATGCCCATTTTATGAGGGTTGGGTTGTCTTGGTTTTAGCCTGGTTTACTTTGAATTAACCTGGCAATTCTCACTCTATTATTAATCAATGAAATGGCAAGTCTTTTGACTCGTCTTAAAAAGAAAAATATTGAACACTATGGTGTAATGTTTGTCTAATACAGTCATGTTGGAACCGGATAGTCTGAAGGTGATGACATTAGTTGTTCTAGATGGTTAAACTTCGTCAATCAAAACCCAGCAAATTAATCGCTATGTGTTGTTCCATTGGGATCCATAACTGATGTATTCGACGTATTTTTTTTGTTTATCATTGGTATGTAGTAGTATAAGTATGGATAATGTTGGCTAAGTGACGTGTTCCCAAACCAAAATCCCCCCCTCATGTGCAAAGAAAGATAAAAAAACTCCCTAAATCTAAATCGCACACACATGAGATCTACTTGAAGAGTCCAAATTTTGGTTGTCTAAAATGAGGGTAGCTTTCAAGCTAAACGGTTGTGTAAAGTTGAGTTCTTTTACTCCCTCCGTTCCAAAATAGATGACTCAACTTTTTACTAACTTTAGTGTAAAGTTAATATAAATTGGGTCATCTACTTTGAAACGGAGGGAGTAGATTAACGGAGGGAGTAGATGTGGAACTAGTTTCTTGTCCGGATTCCACCATATTTCTTGGATGCCAAGGTTACAAAGATCAAAAGTTAATTAGTTGTGAGCCCCCGTTCCACCGCATATGAAAAGTGCTCGCGAGTATGTCCCGAAGTGTCGGTGTATTATTACGCGAGAAGTACTTATCTCAGTAAATAAGATGCCTTGTCGCAATCGGAAACGCGTTCAAGGGCTCGTCTCCAAAACGGAGTCGATTGATTAGCTTCGAGTAACAGCCTGCCTAGTGCCTAGTAGCTATATAATGATGCGTATCTACGTATGATGTGCAACTCCCATAGAGTCATAGGCATCGATCAGCGGAAGGAACAGCACGCCGGCCGGTTCCAAGCAGCAGCGACGTTCCCTGTTTGGTCCTCGATCGCCTGCCAACGTCGGCGGCATGGCGCTCCTGAACATAGTTGCCGGAAACGCGGAACGGTGCCGCGTCCCTCGACCCGGGATCGTCGACCCGGATCGAGGGTCGGGATCGAGGTGTGGGACGACACGATTCGGTCGTGGGAACGTGAACCAAAACACTAGGGAACGGCAATCTTGATTCGCAGAGAGTTTGAAGGCATACCGGACTTCTGCGGCGTCCGGCCTCCGCCGTGGAGCAAGAAATCGAGAACTCGGACAGCCTTCTCAGGATGGATCACGTGCGCGCATGGATCGACGGAATCCTGTTGTGCGGCAGCGCCACCCCACGGCGGCCTTCACAGCCTGCACCTTGCGGGGCGAGTACATGGTGGCCGGGCCGTGCCGTCCAGCCGCCGCATCGGTTATTTTCGTCGAGCACACACGAATGCGGCGACTGCGTCTCTGTCTTTCAAGCGGCGGCGTGGTCTTTGTGTTTTGGGCTAGGTAGATCTCCTTAATTTCTGGGCCAGCATCAATCAAGCAGTAATACACGGCCTATAATAAAGCCTATATTACCGTCCAAATAAAAGGTTGTACCGTACGTGATCGCTGTCACAAGTTTAGACATGTGTATCGCTCCTCAACCCATTGCATCGTTCCCGTCATCGTTCCCAAATTATTTGGATCGCGTTCCCCTTGTCGATCGGTCGTTCTAGAGATGTATACCCCTACCGTTCCCTACTTTGGTCACTGAGCGATCCTCGACCCTCGTTCCCGTCCCTCGACCCCATCGACCCGGGAACTTGGCAACTATGCTCCTGAAGCGCAGCTGCACCGCAGCGCTGCTCGACGAGGACGACGAGTCGTCGTACCCGTTCAAGATGTGGGGCAGCCTCGCGCGCACCACCGCGCCGGTGGCCAAGATGATGCGGCTGTGGAACTACAAGCAAGGCTCGGGCCTCGGCGCGCGCGGCCAGGGCATCATCGCCCCTATAAAGGCCATCCAGCATTGCTCAACCGCCGGCATCGGCCACTCCGAGACGAGACGACGTACAAGAACGGCCTGCATGGCGCGCCGGCGCCGTCGCCGCCGGCCCAAGACGAGTGGCACGAGTCGGCGGCCGTCTCACGGGCCTGGGCCTCGAACGGGAGTGCTACGAGAAGACCCTCGCACTGCTGCGCGACGTGAAGCTTCAAGGCGACGACAGCGTGGAGACGGCGGAGGCGCTGTCGGCGATCGTCGAGTCCGAGGAGGTGCTGCTCCGGGGGAAGAAGCGCGCACCGGGGGCGTGGAGGGCCGCGCTGCCTACTCCGGCCGTGCAGCACATCGTCGAGCGGGTCCTCACGCCGAAGATCGCCGTGAAAGCGCGAGAGTGGGAGCCGTTGTGGAGCCCGGGCTGCGACCACTGGTTACGCCCGTGGATCCCCTTGATCGGACACTTGCCGGAGAGCCTCTACGGCACCGTGGAGAGCAAGATCAGCGGCGGCAGCCTCGACATCATCTCGCCATGGAAAGACTACTTCGGCCCGACGCATTGGGAGATCTTCTCCCGGCGTCACATCCTGCCCAGGCTCACACGATGGCTGCAACAGCTGAAGATCACACCACCAAAGCAGCGCGACACTAAGTTCCGCGAGGTGATGTCGTGGACGCCTCTCCTGAGCACCCAAGACGTGGTGGCGATCCTAGAGCAGGAATTTTTCGGCAAATGGGAGAGCGCGCTGCGCCACTGGCTGCAGTCCGCGAGGCCATCGTTGGGGGAGGCCACGGCGTGGTGCGCCGGCTGGAAGAACCTCTTCACCCCGGAGCTGCTCCACGACGAACGCGTGCTGGCATGGCTGGAGTCTGGCGTTGCCATGGTGGATCAAGAAACGGAAGACCTCAACCGCCTTGTTTGTCATAGTTGATAGTACTAGTCTGCTACAAGCCTACAACAGCTTGTGAGGTTGTAGTCACTTATGGTTAGCAATGCAATGGTTGTAGTCAGTTATGATCAGCAATATAATGGTTGCAGTCACTTATGATTACCAGTGTAATGATTGTTGTCACTTTATGCCACATTTGACACTCAAAAGCAATACACTATTGCAGCACAGATGCTTGAATGAAAATTACAAAATTGTAAAGGAGTCCAAATCCAGATTTGCAAGTTTTCGTGAATTTTTGCAGTTCTACGTGTAGATTTTGTGACAGTGTAAAACAAGGCACAACATATCTTAGCTTTCGACAAGCATTTTGTCAATCGTTTAAACCAAGCATTTTGTATAACAGTACATCCTTTTCCTGAGATATCCAAAGATTTGAGGCCGTCAAGGCGCCAAAGGCAGCTTAAGCTTAATATCATGGCAATGAAAATTATTTACCTATTAGCTGGCTTTTGTTTTAGAATGAAGAGAAAATATGTGTTTTTAGAGTTTACTCAGACGCGTAGCAAATATGATGTGGGTATAATTGTGATTAGTTCGGTGTCAAATAGAGTAATTAGGAAATGAAGTATGGATTTTTCATTAGAAGTATCTGCTTTCTTTACATTGTTTGATAGGGCCTGCTACGCGTGGGCCGGCGGATCTTTCATTAGCGAGACGTTCGTTTCTGTGATTCGAGCTGTCAGTTCCTCTTCTCTAAGTTCTTTCAGCAACACGCTTGTTGCGAAATCTTCTGTTCTCTAATTTCCTGCAACAAGGCCTTTGTTGCGAAAACCATTCTTCTCTAATTTCCAGCAACAAACCTTTGTTGCAAAACCTCTTCTTTTCTAATTTTCTGCAACAAGACCCTTGTTGTGAAAATTGCAAACACATCTCCCGTTGCGTCTAATTTTCTGTAACAAGACCCTTCTTGCAAAAATTGCAACAACATCTCCGGTCGCATCGCGCACTAACACAGTCGTCTTTCGATGTCGCTGTTCCGAAACTTGGAGTCGGCATGGAAGTACGGCATGGTGATGTGGCTACTGCTAGTGTCGGTGGTGCCAAAACAGCGGTGAGGTTATTGGTGCTCCACGCCTCTATGGCGGATCTCGCCGGATCCGGTCGTCGGGAGGCGTTTGACGGCAGAGATCCGACCTGGATGCGCTCACGACGACGATCTATAGGCAAGGGCGCTCAGCTTGGCTGCTGGTTGTGAGTGCTCGGTTTGCAACAGACCATTTGTTTCGGTGAGGCCAACTGAAACAATGGACAGGTTGCAAGAACTGTACTAGGATAAAGATTCCTTCTGAATTGTTCGATCCAAATCAAATCCGACGGCTACGGAGAAGGTGGACGCACACACACAAACATCCGCCTGTTGAGCGATAGTGTTTTCTCGTTTGATTGTGGTTTTTCCTCTGATCAGTGACATCGTTCCACCAAATCAGATCAACGAAGGATCCCTACAAAAGGAAATTCTATTGTTCTTGACGAGAAACCGCACATCTCCGCAAATAGTCAAGAAGATCTCACAGTAAATCTAACAAAGTCCTAGTCTCTGGACTATTCCGAATCATGACGCCACTTCACCTTCATTCAAGGCTGCAGGATTGTCTCAATGTCAATGATTAACAGTACTTTCTGATACAAGGTGCTATTAAATTGTAGCATGAAGGATATACAACGCATCATGAGCATACACCCGGTCGCTGCATGATTAAGAAACATACAAGTAAGACCAATAACACACATGAGAAAGAATAAGAAAAACACCGGCCACAACAAAGCCATAGTAAAACGAAACTAGGGAAAGGCAAGTAGTGAGGAAGGCCTATCCATACTCTATGCCACTGTCGGCGTTCTGAGAACCAGGGTACCCAGACTTGCCTGCCTGCGGCCTACGGCGTGGCTCCATTGACGGCTTGGTACGGCCCATCTTCAGCCACGACAAGACAAGAACCTCGCGAGGGGCCAAGCCTCGCGAGGCGGACGGTGTCAAGACCTCCTAAAGGAGCGGTCTCCCTAGGCGGCCTCCCAAGGAGCAGAGATTTCTTTGCAAGCACTGACCTCATGAGGCTGAGATGACGCCAGCATGACGACCAAGGATAGGCGCGCGCCAGTGGAGAGGCAGGCTTCCTCTTCATGCGAAGAGAGGCAGGCTTCCTCTTTGGTGCTAAGGAGGCAAGCGCAGGTACAGAGTCCCAAGGAATCAGTCAAGTGTTACCCTTTGCGTGCAACAAGACCAGGACCGCCAGAAACGGAAGGATGGATGTCATCATCGAGCCCACCACGATGTCACGATCAGAAGCTTTGCAGGCAAAGACCACCTTTCGTCAGGATAAGATGTACTATTTATCCCCTTTCAAAATTGGCCACTGTGGGATCCCTTCCCGCCTAAGTTTCAGGGGAAGAGGACCGATGTCACTATAAATATAGCCTAGCCACCACCGTAGAAGGGATCGGACCCCCGGAGACCGAATCCCTAGAGCTCATCACAAGAACAACCCTCCTGAGATTGTTCTTCCCCTTGTACTATTCATCCTTAGCCCTCGCGAGGCTAATCCACCATAAAGCAGGAGTAGGGTTTTACACTGCAATGTGGCCTGAACCTATGTAAGCTGTTGTGTCCATTTCCTTCCTGTTCATCGAGTTGGGCCGTGAGAGCAGCGAGTGATCGGCTAGAGAGGTT
Source organism: Triticum timopheevii (assembly GCA_963921465.1). Taxonomy (NCBI): domain Eukaryota; kingdom Viridiplantae; phylum Streptophyta; class Magnoliopsida; order Poales; family Poaceae; genus Triticum; species Triticum timopheevii. The sequence continues at coordinate 116,328,388 of OY997271.1, forward strand.
GAGTTCTTCGCACACGCCCCAGAGTTTGAACCTTTCTTGGGTCTGCGGAGCCCGGAATCCGACATTTGGCGTGACAGGTAGGCGGTGTGTCGAGGTTTCGCCTTTCGTCCTAGCCGAACCTCAGCTGTCCCATGGCGGAAGTTCCACGGGCCAGCATTGGGCAATGGGCCGCTCACCCCACCCAGGCGGCACTCCCCGACCATGAAGTTTGTCATCATCTCTTGCTCGTCGCGGCTGGAGTGGGCACCGGCGACAACCATCAATGGCGTCGTGGACCGTTTCCACCCACTCCCACTCGGCGCCGCGACCGACCTGCAGCAAGATCCTCCAGCTATGCCACGGCGTAGTCCCTGCGCACTCGCCGGGAGCAGGCAAACACGCGGGCCACACTCGTCGTGGCCCGTGAGCTACTGCGTTGCAGGCTGGCTGAGGGTGGCCATGACACCTTGCTCTCCCGCGTCGCCGAGCTGCTCGACGCTGCCTGCGAGGGCACAACGCCTTTACACATCACACCAGCCTCGCGGACGCCTCAGGGGGCTCGCGCCTACACCAGCCACATCTACTCGCCCCTCCGGGAGGAGCCCGGGGTACCCTATGGAGGCAGCTCGGCGCATGGCATCACCCTCCCGACCCAAGGGGCGCGTCCCCAGGGAGCAGTTGGGGTAGGCGGCTTCCACCTCAACAGCAGCGAGGAGTCACTCTCGGGCTGGCAGACCAGGGCCTCGGAGATGGCGGGCGGCAGAGCACAGGGACCGGGGCTGATCTCGGGCCAATAGCCTCTGGGATCCTGTTACCACCAATGGCGGGTGCTCCGCACGAGCAAGGAAGAAGCCCGTTCATGCTTCCTCCACTGGCCTGGGCGTCAGGATCGCCAAGGTCGCGAGGGACAGGGACCCCTCATGAGTCGCCTCAGCACCCCACCGCACCTTCGACGTTAACAACCACCGGTTATAGTCAACCTTTTTCGGACACGATTACGCTAACCTTGGGTCGCAGGTGAACCGCACCATACCACGTATCTCGAGACGCTGGCCCTGCCGCGGGCAGGAGGAGTGCCTTCGGAGCCGCGTGGTGGGAGCCCGGCGCCAGAGCTCCCTCCACACCTCACGATGCAGGGCGCCACCATGATGGTGGCGCGCGCCGTCCGGAGGTAGGTCCTTCGCCGGGGAAGGCGCCGGTGAGCCCTTCCCCCGGTAGAGGGCCTGCGATCGCCCGACCACCGCCAGCGTACCCCCTTGCCCCTTGGTCTCGTCCTGGTTTCCGGACACCCCACCATGATGCGCTTGGCGGGGTCGCTGCGAGGAGCGAGGAGCGCACGTGAAGATCTCCGCTCATGACACTCTCACCTAATAATGAGTTGGGGTTGTACACGCCTCAGAGTCTCCTGATTGCCACCCCTGGGCCTCACGGGGGCTCCCACCCGCGTCCAAGTGGAAGCACCATTCTCCACGCCGTCCGTCGACACTGTCCACCAATGACCATGCCCACGCCCAGTGGAAGCACTTAGCTCCGCGCTGGTGAGAAGACTAGCATAGGCGCCGGACGCGGTTGTTCTCCTTGCCCCTTTCCTATAACCCAATTTGTTGCCTTTGAATGAATTTTGAGTTTCATGTGCTTGCTAAAAGAAAAGGGAGGGGGGATTTTTTCAACTTGTTCTTGCTCTTCGGTTTTCGCTTGGAAAGCATGGCACTTGCCTGCTACTCGCAGGGGCTCGGTGTGGTGTGCGCACCTAGGCATGCCCGGGTAGTGCCAAGGCCCCCTCGGGGGCAAGGATGCCACTGCCGCATGCCTGCCTGCGTGCACACCTTGCCAAAAGCTTTGGCGTCTGGATCCTCACACGACGCCTGTGGGTGGGTCAGCAATCACACCAGGAAGCCTTAAGCCCTTGGGAGCCCCCTGAGGGATCGCCCCGGGAGGAAGGTGCCTCCGCGGTGCAAGAACTAGTCCAAGGCCGTGAACATGAAAGGTAAATTACGCCAGCTACTCTAGTCAAGAGCCCCTTGGCTCGCGACGACGCATTCAGAAATTAACTCAGGAAGCATATCATCGTTCAATGCATTACAAGGAGGCCACCCTCCCCCTAAAGGAAAAATGCTTTCACATCCCGTGGGGCTACGTCCAAAATTCTTTACAGGAAGAGCAGGGACATACATGCCTAGCGGGACACGATGTTGCCCATATCGCTGTCATCACCATCATCGTCGGCTCCGCCCTCCTCAGTCGCGAGTGCAACCACATCGTCAGCAAGAGCAAACTCCTTAATTAGATCGTCTACATGATCGTCCACCCAGCTTGCCAGGTCGCCCTATATGACTCCGGGCAGGAGGGCTATCGCGGCGTTGAAGTGGAAATCAGGATCCAGGTTGAGAAGGTAGTTGAACGCGCGAGAATGCGCACCCAAGGATATCCCGACTCTTCTCTTCAACGAGATGGCGAGCCCTCGTGGCCCTGCCTTTAAGGCAGGTCACGACTTGGGTCAAGAAGTGCAGGTAGCCAGCATCGTCGGCTTCGTGCGGGCGGGCGACGCTCCCCTCGCAGATGGTGTCCAAAGCGCGGTTGGCCCTCACCCTGAGGTCGTCAAGCATCTTGGAGCGCTCTCGCTGCAGTGTTCGGTAGTGGATCGCATCGTCCGACGCCCTCTCCACAAGGGATGAGACGCCCGCGACCTGCTGCTGAAGCAAGGACAGCTCGGCATTGACGGTGACTCAGGCTTCTTCGGCGGCCTTCCCGTGTTGCTCCACCGCGGTTAGCCTTGCCTGGAGAGCATCAGCCTTGCCCTATAGCTCAGCTTGACATTGCTTGAAGCGGGTCTCCTGAAGCCCCAACTTTCGGCGATATTTCGCGACCAGGGACTTCCGGACCTCCGCCACCTTCTGGTCGACATCCAGCTGGATCTTCGCCTCCCGAGAAGCAAGGGCTTCCTCGGCCGCAGTTACCTGGCGCTCTATCACCTCCAGTCGCTCGCGCTCCAAGCTTTGCGCCAAAGCCTCGAGTGCCAGCGGCTCCTGACAATCCTGAGCCTCGGCCGCGTCGGCACCTGCCTGGCCGCACTACAAGGGCGGCCCTGCGCGCCTAGACCTGTCTTTCAAGATCAGCATTCAAGACTCAAAGCTCCTTATCGCGCTCCTCGGTGGCCTCGCGATGCTGCTCCATGGCCCGGGCCTCCTCCCGAGCACGAATGCAAGCCTCCCGAGAAGCCGCAAGGGACCCCTCGACATCCGCGCAGGTGCGCTCATGCGGCAAGTGCGCAAGATTGACGGCGAACTTCAGCTGATGCCACTCGCACGCCAGGCGGAGGTTTTCCGCCTCAAGGCGAGAGTCAACATCAGCAAGCTCCGCCCCAAGTAGGCCTAGCGCACCTGCGGCCACCTGCAAAAGGTTGTGGCGAGCGCCGCTCCATCCACGTGCGAGCTCCAGCACTCGGCCGGGCCTCTCTTCTGCATCCCGACCTGCTGAAGGGGCGCAGGATGACTCACCCGCCCTCGGCAAGGGCTCGGTGGCCGGAGCCTCTCCGGTCATCCCTCGGACTTCAGACCCTGCGCAGTGGGGCGCAGCTCCATCACTTGAAGATGAAGCCGCAGCGTGGGACGCCTAATCGCTCACGTGGATCATTGATACGTCTCCAACATATCTATAATTTTTGATTGCTCCATGCTACTTTATCTACTGTTTTGGACTATATTGGGCTTTATTTTCCATTTATATATTATTTAGGACTAACCTATTAACCGGAGGCCCAGCCCAGAATTGCTGTTTTTTTTTGCCTATTTCAGTGTTTCGAAGAAACGGAATATCAAACGGAGTCCAAACGGAATGAAACCTTCAGGAACGTGACTTTTTCATCGAACGTGATCCAGGAGACTTGGACCCTACTCCAAGAAGTGCCAGAGGCGGTCACGAGGGTGGAGACGTACTCCTTCCTCCTATATATACCTACGTATCTCCAAACGATCAGAAGAGGAGCCAAAAACCTAATTCCACCGCCGCAACCTTGTGTATCCACGAGATCCCATCTTGGGGCCTATTCCCGAGCTCTGCCGGAGGGGACATCCACAATGGAGGGCTTCTACATCAACACTATAGCCCCTCCGATGAAGTGTGAGTAGTTTACTTCAGACCTTCGGGTCCATAGCTAGTAGCTAGATGGCTTCTTCTCTCTTTTTGGATCTCAATACAATGTTCTCCCCCTCTCTCGTGGAGATCTATTTGATGTAATCTTCTTTTTGCGGTGTGTATGTTGATACCGATGAATTGTGGGTATATGATCCAGTATTATCTATGGAAAATATTTGAATCTTCTCTGAATTCTTTTATGTATGATTGAGTTATCTTTGCAAGTCTCTTTGAATTATCCTTTTTGGTTTGGCCAACTAGATTGGTAGTTCTTGCAATGGGAGAAGTGCTTAGCTTTGGGTTCAATCTTGCGGTGTCCTTTCCCAGTGACAGCAGGGGCAGCAAGGCATGTATTGTATTGTTGCCATCGAGGATAACAAGATGGGGTTTTTATCATATTGCATGAATTTATCCCTCTATATCATGTCATCTTGCTTAAAGCGTTACTCTGTTTTTAACTTAATACTCTAGATGCATGCTGGATAGCGGTCAATGATTGGAGTAGTAGTAGTAGATGCAGAATCGTTCGATCTACTTGTCTCGGACGTGATGCCTATATACATGATCGTAACCTAGATATACTCATAACTATGCTCAATTCTGTCAATTGCTCGACAGTAATTTGTTCACCCACCATAGAATATCTATGCTCTTGAGAGAAGCCACTAGTGAAACCTATGGCCCCCGGGTCTATTCTCATCATATCAATCTCTATCGCTGTATTTACTTGCTTTGCTTTTACTTTGCTTTTTTACTTTTTACTTTGCATCTATCTATCAAAAATACCAAAAATATTATTTAGCATCTCTATCAGATCTCACTCTCGTAAGTGACCGTGAAGGGATTGACAACCCCTAATCGTGTTGGTTGCGAGTAGCTATCATTTTGTGTAGGTACGAGGGACTTGTGTGTGGTCTCCTACTCGATTGATACCCTGGTTCTCAAAAACTGAGGGAAATACTTATGCTACTTTGCTGCATCATCCTCTCCTCTTCGGGGAAATCCAACGCAGTGCTCAAGAGGTAGCAAGAAGAATTTCTGGCGCCGTTGCCGGGGAGGCTCACACAAGCAAGTCAACTATACCAAGTACCCATCGCAATCCCTATCTCTCGCATTACATTATTTGCCATTTGCCTCTCGTTTTCCTTTCCCCCACTTCACCCTTACCGTTTTATTTGCCCTCTCTTTCCCAATCTCCTCCTCCTTTCCCTTTTTGTTTGCTTTCTTCCGCCTTGCTTCTATTGCCGCTATCACTGAAATTGGGGAGATTATCGTCTATATGGACAATAATGATAACACAGAAAATCCCGAGGCTCTGGCCGATGAACCTCCTATCTTGCATACTAAAAAGTTTCGAATCGATAGTGGTAACATCATTGGCAAAGGTGTTATTCAAGATTTCTTTACTTGTGTCGGTGCTTTACCTTCCATGGTGTCGGTGTCAAAACCGGCGGATCTCGGGTAGGGGGTCCCGAACTGTGCGTCTAGGCGGATGGTAACAGGAGACAAGGGACACGATGTTTTACCCAGGTTCGGGCCCTCTCGATGGAGGTAAAACCCTATGTCATGCTTGATTAATATTGATGATATGGGTAGTACAAGAGTGGATCTACCACGAGATCAAGGAGGCTAAACCCTAAAGCTAGCCTATGGTATGATTGTTGTAATGTATGTTGTGTCCTACGGACTAAAGCCCTCCGGTTTATATAGATACCGGAGGAGGCTAGGGTTACACAGAGTCGGTTACAATGGTAGGAGATCTACATATCCGTATTGCCAAGCTTGCCTTCCACGCCAAGGAAAGTCCCATCCGGACACGGGACAGAGTCTTCAATCTTGTATCTTCGTAGTCTTGGAGTCCGGCAGACGATGATAGTCCGGCTGTCCGGACACCCCCTAGTCCAGGACTCCCTCAGTAGCCCCTGAACCAGGCTTCAATGACGATAAGTCCGGCGCGCATAATGTTCGGCATTGCAAGGCGGGTTCAATCCGTGTCCGGCTCTGCAAAATAAATTCCACATTCCACCGTAGAGAGAATAAAATGTACACAAGTTCAATCTGCTGACGTATTTTGCGGCATGACGTCACACCACTACCAAGCCTTTACTTGAATCGTTTTTTATTATACCACCTCAGCACGTTTTAGCGAAGCGGTTTCCTTGACACGTCTTGTCGAAGCAGAGATCACGTTCCCCTTATTCCAGGATTCTCATCAATACGGACATGGGTAACCCAACCGTGCCCATCGCCATGCCTCCTCTGTCGAAGGTGAATCTCGAACGGTCACGGAGACGGCTCTTGGTATTTCCCCCCTTTATAAGAGGACCAAGGCTCGTTTCTTTTCTTCAATCTTCCATCGAATCCTCTCCTTGCTCCAAGTTCCAACACCCAGAGCCCCAGATTCGAGCGCTTCGGATCTTCAACAATGTCTAGCTTCGACCTTCAGGGCCGGTGGATGCCCTCCTCCGTCATGGAGGAGGACGTGCTAAAGCTGCGTGAGGCCAAGTACCTGTCCTATGAGATTTCGCACAGGTTTCCCGCCCAAGGGCAGGCCGTACCTACTCCTGAGCCCGGTGAGTACGTCGTCTTCGTATCCCACCTCCATCGGGGTTTAGGCTTCTCGACGGACCCCTTCGTGAGACGGCTCATGTTCTACTACGGGCTGGATTTTCACGACTTGGCTCCGGAGTCCATCCTCCATATTTCCGCATTCATTATTGTCTGCGAAGCCTTCCTCCGCGTCACCCCCCACTTCGGCCTGTGGCTGAAGACCTTCAATGTGGAGCCGAAGATGATCGGGGAGCGTCAAGCGGAGTGCGGCGGGGCGGCCATAAGCAGGAGGGCCGATGCCCCGTGGCCCGAGGGCTCCTTCCAAGAGGAGCTTGGCTTGTGGCAGCAGGAGTGGTTCTATATCACCGCTCCGAAGGGCAGCAAGCAAAAGCCGCCGCCTCCATTCCGCCCGGGACCTCCATGCCGATTGATGTCGTGGGTCAACCAAGGGCTCAATTGGGGGCCATCCGAAGACGTGCCTTTATTGCAGGGCCGGATTCGAGACCTCCAAGCGAGGGAGGTCAATCTGGTTGTGGTGATGTAGGTCATGCTAATCAGGCATCTTCTGCCCTGCAAACGCCGTCCTCTCCGGTTATGGGAGTTCAATCCGGACGGACCACAAATTCTCCAACACTTCATGGGTATGACGCCCGTGGAGATGTACAAGTTGTTCTTCGGACCGTAGGCGGCGTGTCCGGAATTGACCGAGGACGCAGGCCTAAGCTGCAATCGCCCAGATACACAGGTAAGTAGCTCAGAGTCCGGACGTTCTGTTTGTTTGCTTTTCTGAAATTCGCCTTCTAACCCATTATTCTTCATCAGGAGTGGGTAGCGCAATCGAAGCTAATAAGGTGTCCGGCCCCCCTCGCAGAGACCGCACCGGAGCCCGTGCTGGTCAGAATGTTGGAGGTCGCGCCCGTAGAAGGGGGCGATGGGGAAGAGAGAAGAGCTACCACCTCGCCCAAGGGGGCGCCTGAAGAGGGGGGGAGCGAAAATCCCTCCTTCCAGGGGGAGAAGAGGACCGCCTCCGAAGACCCGGAGGCCAAAGCCCCTAAGCGGGGGAAGAAATCTTTACCGGAGGGTCCTGCGTCCGGGGAGAGCCCGGACGTACAATCGTCTCTAAAGGATCAGCCCTCCAGCGAGCCGTGAGTAGAAAAAGGGCGGTTCGTTAATAAGAAAATACCCTATTTGTGCTTCTGTGGATAACCGAAAGTTTTACCTTACAGTTCGGATCTGCGACCTTCTCAGATGAGTTCGTCTTCGGGGGATCTTCATTCGGAGATGATGGAGAGCGAAACGCCTCCGTCTGCTGCGCCGTCGGACAGGGCAGACGAGCCTGAAGTATCGTCACGAAGGGTATCCCAGAGTCCGGTGGGGCCGGAGAGTGCGGCGCCAACTAGTGTCCGGCCGGGGGAGCTGAAGGATCTGCTTGAGAGGGCGTCCATCTCAGAAGATCACCGTGCTTTGATGAGTATGGTGATTGGAAGGATTTCGTCCGCCGAAAGCGGATTGCATAGTGCCGTCGGGAGTTTGCTGGCGGGGTTTGAGGTACGCAAGAACGACGCACTTTTTTGACAGTTTGGCACATAGAAGTGCGCCCTGTATAGATAGTAGCCCCTGAGACTCGGTAGGTTGTCGAAAGCGACAGCGTGCCGAGGATCAAAATCGTAGGTAATGAATGTCGCCATTCCTATGCAGGTGGCAGATAGTCCGGGGGCTAGCCGGACTAGTGGAGTTGTCGAGTTAATGCGGCAACTTGATGTGGCGGATGCGGACATCGCTCTTGTCAACCGGCGACTTGACGAGTCGCAAGGTAAATGAATTCTCCACAGTCACTTATTTAAGGGAGTCAAAGCCCGCTTCTGACAATATATATGCTATGATACAGACGGTGCTGCTGCTGTGGAGAGCCTTCGGGCCGAGCTTGCTCAAGCTAAGGAGCAAGCCCGAAGGAGTGATGCGGCTGCCTCGCGGGCGGCCGAGGAGTTGAAAGCCGAAAAGGCTGCACACTGCCTAAGCAGGGAAAAGATGGCCGAATTGGCCGTGAAATTGAAGGATGCTGCCGACCGCAATGAGGCACTTGAAAAGGAGCGCCTATCGGAGCGGGAAGACCTGGGGAAAGCCACCACCGAGGCCAAGGATGCCCGTTCTGCAATGCGGGCTATAAAGGAGGAGCTGCGCCAGGCCGGAGATATTGTGGCTGGCAGGCCTTTTCTGCTGCGTCGCCGGTTTACGGATCCAAAGTATGCCCAACTTGGTCAGCTATGGGGTCCGGAGGATCCATATATGGACTTAGCGGCAAGTGCGGCTGATGCCGTTGTGCACTTCCGGAGCCAGAAGGATCACAAGACGGAAGAGCTATTTTGGTCTCAATTCCATAGTCCGGATCGTTTACTTCCGTTGACCGATTGGTTGGCCGAATGGGCTGAGCTCAACATGTTATCCAGACTTGCCATGACTGATATCGTGGCTCATGTCTAGCTAGAGAGGCCCAAGGCGACGAGCTATTTCGGCTTATTGTAGCAATTTCTTGGAGCGGTGCCGCATATCCAGGAGATGAAGCGGTCGGCCTGCATAGAAGGTGCGTGGATGGCCCTTGCCCGTGTGAAGACAGATTGGACAGAGATGGATGCCACCGCTATTGCAGCCCAGGGTTCGGACGAAAGTCGGTTACCCGCCGAGCACTATTTTGGGGAAGTTATGCGTGGCGCTCGTGTAATAGAGTAGCAGTGCTCGAAAAATGTCACGTTCAAATGAACGTTTTATCTTGTAAAACAATGATTATGTTGTAACCGCTTTTTATACTTGTGCGTTCCAAGTATTAAAATATCTCCTATGCGGCCGTTTATGTATACGTTTGTATAACCTGAAAGATTGCTGTCTTCGGCTTCAGCCCCCACGCACAAGGTGCGGGGGTGTTCGCAAAAAATAGCGCGTTTTCACACTTAATCCGACGTCTCGGTCCTGTTAAGGAGGTGGTAGCGTAGCAAACGAGGCAATCCGGACTATGATGCTTTATCACTTTCACTTAGCCATTGGAGTTCGAGGGTGGGGCTACGATATAGCCCCTTGGGGCACTGCGCTTCTCCGAATTCGGGGCGCGTGTGTGCCTGACCGGGAAATGGTCCTTCGTCAAAGCGGGAAATTCTAAACATTCCGGTAGTCGATCGAGTGGTTGACCAGTCTCTCGCTGTATCATGACAGTCAGTTTTCGGCTTTCTCTACTTAGGTGCTCTCCCAGCCGAACTGGGGCACAATCGCAGTAGTTCTCCTGGTGCCGCGTTAGCCGATGATACGGAACGTAAGGCAGCAAAACACAGGAGCCGGGCAAACCCAACATTTGACCAAAGACATGATTCGGAGCTGATGCATATAAGGCCTAACTCGAGACGCCAAACACTCCCTAAGGTGTTCGGTCTTTATAATAGTGGGCAGAACAATGCCCTAAGCCCCTAGTGTCCAGGTACGGGCATGGTCCTCTGACGCGGCCGATGCCAAAACGTCAGGCTCCGCTTTGGTTATAATGAGAAACCAAGGGATTATAACAATAAGAGACAGTAAAAAAGGTTTACGCAGGGTCTTAATCTGAAAAGAATCCTCGCGACGGGTCCCTACTGCATGTCTGCGCCTGTGTCTCCGTTGTGCTGTTATCCTGGACGGGTGTGCACGTTGTTCATCTGTAAAAGGAGAGGAACTTAGTTTGAAAAGAACTCATGCGAAAAAATATATACGAAAGAAGAAATATAAATAAGTAAAGCGGAGTCTGTATGAGCCGCTGTTGCTTGTGCGCGCAGCCCCTTGTGAAGGGATGTGCGGCTAGGGATCCCCTAGCTTATTTATACCGGACTTGTCTGACCGTGTCTGGGGTCCTTAAATGACCCTCGCACTGAAATGATGCCGCATGGACCGGGCATCTTAAGTGTAAGAGACGCGTAATGTGGTATGGCGTTGAAGCGGACAAAAGCTTCTCGTCCCAAGAGTGCTTGATAGCTACTTTTAAATGGGACGATATGAAAGATTAGTTTTTCGCGTCGAAAGTTGTTCGGTGATCCGAACACAACTTCTAGTAGTAAGGAGCCTGTGCACTTGGCGTAAGGGCCGGGCGTCACTCCTTTAAAGGAAGTGCGGCTGTGTCGAATTGTAGTAAGGTCTATCCCCAACTTGCGGATTGTGTTTGGATACAACAGGTTTAAGTCACTGCCTCCGTCCATCAGGACTTGTGTAAATTGCAGTCCGTCGATTATAGGATCCAATATCAGGGTAGTCCATCCTGCATTTCGAACGCTTCTGGAATAATCCAGGTGGTCGAAAGTGATTGGTTTTGATGTCCAATCTCTATGTTTCGCTGGGTTGGACCGTGCGAGACCCACTTTAACGGGTGCCGCACTGATTTTCCGTATTATCACATGAAGTGAATTTACTGCTTTGACCTCTTGTGGGAAATTCTTTTGTTTTCCGGTGCTCTGCTGGTGGGGTTTATCATCTTCGCTTGATGCGTCGAGCCCCTTGTGTTCGGCGTTTAGTCGGCCGGACTGTTTGAAAACCCAACAATCTCGGTGGGTGTGGTTTGCAGGCCTTCCGGGGGTACTGTGGATTTGACATATCTGACCCAAAATCTTGTTTAAGTTGGATGGCTCATTGCTGTTATCCTTAAGAGGCGGTGTTTTGTTGTTTGGCCACGAGTTTTTGAATCCGGCGTTGGCTGCCGTGCTCTTTGGGCTTTTCTCTTTATTCCGGCGCTGCTCCTTTCTGCGCCGTGATTTTCCGTTTCCATCTCTGATCTCGGATGTACTTGGGTCGCTGGTGCTGCATCTTGCTAGCCAGCTATCCTCTCCCGCACAAAAGCGGGTCATGAGGCTTGTTAGCGCGGACATTGTCCTCGGCTTCTCTTGGCCGAGGTGTCTGGCGAGCCATTCGTCTCAGACGTTGTGTTTAAAAGCTGCTAAGGCTTCGGCGTCCGGACGGTCGACTATTTGGTTCTTTTTGGTGAGGAACCTGTTCCAGAATTTGCGCGCTGACTCTCCGGGCTGCTGAGTTATATGACTTAGATCATTTGCATCTGGAGGGCGGACATAAGTTCCTTGAAAGTTTGCTCTAAACGCATCCTCGAGCTCTTCCCAACTTCCAACAGTATTTTCTGGGAGGCTTTTGAGCCAATGACGGGCTGGCCCTTTGAGCTTGAGGGGTAAGTATTTTATGGCGTGGAGATCATCTCCTCTAGCCATGTGTATGTGTAGTATGTAATCCTCTATCCAGACTCCAGGGTCTGTTGTTCCGTCGTAGGCCTCTATGTTTATGGGTTTAAACCTTGCTGGGAATTCATGATCCAGCACCTCGTTGGTGAAACATAGTGGGTGTGCGGTGCCCCTGTATTTGGGTGCACCGATGTCTTCGGACACTTGGCGTGTTGCATTGCTTCCCGGGGCCCTCTTTTTTGGCCCGTAAATGGACCTGGCTGGGCCATCTGTCTTTCCAGGGTCATTAGTCTGCTTATGTGCGGTGCCGCTTTCAGATTTTGGCCTATCATCTGGCCGTCTATCCGACCAGGCGGCCTCTTTGTTTTTTGACTGTGGGGGCTCTATGGCCTCCTCATCAAATTCTGGCAGCAGCTTGCGTTTCGGGTAGCTCTTTGATTGATGGCCATTGCCGTATTTGTCTGCGGTTTTGAGCACTTTGCTCCACCTCATTCTGAGTGTATCTTCCGCTGTTTGGAGCTTCCGTTTTTCCTTCTTCAAGCTTCTTGCGGTGGCGACGAGTCTTTTCCGGAAGTTTTTATTCTCCGGCGGTGTGTCCGGCATGAGGTCGTCTGGACTATTGTTTTCGCCGGGCCTAGACTGATTATCTGACTCGTCCTGTTCGGACGGTTGCTTGTCTGCGTGTTCGTCGTCCACTGGTTTGCCCTGCTGTATTGCTGGGTTATTAAGAGCGCTGTTGTTGTCGAGGAGGGACTTAGGGCGGCGCTGCGTCGCCGTTTTGGTTGCTTGTCGGCGGGATTATCTTCTGCCACGCCCCATTGGTCCTTGTTGTCACTTCCTTTTGGGGTACCCACCATGTATACGTCGTATGACGAGGTGGTCTTCACGTGCCTTGTAGGCGCTGGTTCTTGTTTGTCTCCGGCATTGTCGTCCATGCCGTCGATGTCTTCGGAGTCATAGTTTAGCATGCCGGTTAGATCGTCGACAGTGGCTACAAAGTGGGTGGTGGGTGGGCTTTGAATTTCTTCGTCTCCCGAATCCCAACCGTCCTAGCCGTAGTCCGGCCGGGCCTCTCTGGATAGCGAGAGGTGTTTTAACGAATTTAGGATGTCGCCAAAGGGCGAGCGTTGGAAGATGTCCATGGCGGTGAATTCCATAACCGGCGCCCGATCAGATTTGATTGGCAGGGGCGCGGGCGGTCCGAAGTCCGGCAGGGAGTCCGGCACCTCGGAGTCATGAGCTTCGCAAGGGATAAGGCTAGTGTTCGGCTCCATCGCCGTGGAAGTTGAAGCCCCCGAGGTGGTGTCCATCCACCGGTCCTCGATCTGGGCGATCGGCTCCGGATTAAGGGCCGGAGCGGATTCGTGTGCGGCCACCAAGGCACTGTTCGGCGGCAGAGCTAGATCATGCCCATAGTAGCAGTGCGGCGCGCTCGGCTGTGACTCGAGCCCGTCGAAGATCAAGTCCCCGCGGATGTCGGCCGTGAAGTTTAGGCTTCCGAATCTGACCTGATGGCCAGGGGCGTAGCTTTCGATCTGCTCCAGATGGCCAAGTGAATTAGCCCGCAGTGTGAAGCCGCCGAATACGAAGATCTGTCCGGGGAGAAAAGTCTCACCCTGGACAGCGTTGTTGATTGAAGATGCCATCGAGCCTATCGGTGACGACACAGAGGAACTCTCAATGAAAGCACCAATGTCGGTGTCAAAACCGGCGGATCTCGGGTAGGGGGTCCCGAACTGTGCATCTAGGCGGATGGTAACAGGAGACAAGGGACACGATGTTTTACCCAGGTTCGGGCCCTCTCGATGGAGGTAAAAACCCTACGTCCTGCTTGATTAATATTGATGATATGGGTAGTACAAGAGTGGATCTACCACGAGATCAAGGAGGCTAAACCCTAAAGCTAGCCTATGGTATGATTGTTGTAATGTATGTTGTGTCCTACGGACTAAAGCCCTCCGGTTTATATAGACACCGGAGGAGGCTAGGGTTACACAGAGTCGGTTACAATGTTAGGAGATCTACATATCCGTATTGCCAAGCTTGCCTTCCACGCCAAGGAAAGTCTCATCCGGACACGGGACAGAGTCTTCAATCTTGTATCTTCGTAGTCTTGGAGTCCGGCGGACGATGATAGTCCGGCTGTCCGGACACCCCCTAGTCCAGGACTCCCTCACATGGGTTGTTCTATTCTTCATAGAACTAATAGTCTTGCGGATGCTATAGCTATGCTTGTGGTTGAACTTGAAAGACAATTTATGCATATGCACCCTCGCATACAGAGAATTTTCTTAGAATTCTCTAATATTGAGCACTCTTCTGTTAAGGGCGCCGTTACTATATTTTTGGCTCATGAATTTAGATTTATCATAAGAGAAGCCAAAGAAATCTTTGCGCACTATAGGGTGGACGCCGGTTGTCCACCCATAGAAGCAATCCTCTTTGACCAAGAGGAAATTAGACGTTTTCAATCTTCGGACTATGTCACTTTCAATGAAAACCTTAGAAAAAAGGTCCCTATCAATGTCTTGGTTGATTGCATTAACGAGCTTAATAATGATTTTGCCCTTAGAAATAATGAGCTAGGATACTCTCTCGAGTATAGGCTCACAAAATTTTGCCAAAGGAATGCTTTCAGTGATGAAATAGTTGTGCACTATGAAGGGCCAAGGGAGGAACCCGTTCCTTCCGTGATTGATCTTGGGGATTTTTGTCCCGCTAAATTTATCCCTTTTGATTATTTTTTCTTGCCTCAAAGGAAACTTGCTGCCGAACATAGATAATACGAGATGAGTTTTCAAGATCTATCTTATTACTACGGCACCACCTAGATCTATCCTTGCTTTTATGCTAGCTAGGGACGTTAAACGATAGCGCTTGTTGGGAGGCAACCCAATTTTATTTTGTGTTTTTTTGTTTTTGATTCTGTTCAGGAATAAATAATCCGTCTACCTTCTGTTTGGATGTGGTTTTATGTTTTAATTAGTGTTTGTGCCAAGTAGAACCTATAGGATAACCTACGATGATAGTTGATTTGATTCTGCTGAAAAACAGAAACTTTGCACGCACGAATATAATTTTGTTAAATCACAGGAACATGATTTTGCATTGATTCTTTTTGCTGCTGTTCAATAAACCAATTGTACAGGACTTCCTATTTTGGTAGAATTTTTAGAGTTCCAGAAGTTTGCGTTACTTACAGATTGCTACAGACTGTTCTGTTTTTGACAGATTCTGTTTTACGTGTGTTGTTTGCTTATTTTGATGAATCTATGGCTAGTAAAATAGATTATAAACCATAAAGAAGTTGGAATACATTAGGTTTAACACCAATATAAATAAATAATGAGTTCATTACAGTACCTTAAGTAGTTCTTTGTTTTCTTTCTCTAACGGAGCTCACGAGATTTCTGTTGAGTTTTGTGTTGTGAAGTTTTCAAGTCTTGGGGAATTCTTTTGATGGATTATGAAACAAGGAGTGACAAGATCCTAAGCTTGGGGATGCCCATGGCACCCCCAGGATAATCCAAGGACACCAAAAAGTCAAAGCTTGGGGATGCCCCGGAAGGCATCCCCTCTTTCGTCCACTTTCATCGGTAATTTACTTGGAGCTATATTTTTATTCACCACATGATATGTGTTTTGCTTGGAGCGTCTTGTATTATTTGCGTCTTTTCTTGTTAGTTTACCACAATCATCCTTTCTGTACACACCTTTTGAGAGAGACATACATGAATTAGAATTTGTTAGAATACTCTATGTGCTTCACTTATATCTTTTGAGCTTGATAGTTTTGCTCATAGTGCTTCACTTATATCTTTTGAGCGTTTTAATTTTTGCTCTAGTGCTTCACTTAGATCTTTTTAGAGCACGGTGGTGGATTTGTTTTAAAGAAACTATTGATCTATCAGGCTTCACTTAGATTATTTTGAGAGTCGTTAATAGCATGGTAATTTGCTTAATGTTAATATACTTGGTGTTCAAGATATGTGAAACTTTCTTTTTGAGTGCGTTGAACACTAAGATAAGTTTGATGCTTGATAATTGTTTTGAGATATGGGGGTGATAATATCAAAGTCGTGCTAGTTGGTTAATTATGAAGTCAAATAATGCTTGTGTTGAAGTTTGCACGTCCCGTAGCATGCACGTATGGTTAAATTTGTGTAACAAATTTGAAACATGAAGTGTACCTGACTTGTGTATCCTTATGAGTGGCGGTCGGGGACGAGCGATGGTCTTTTCCTACCAATCTATCCCCCTAGGAGCATGCGCGTAGTACTTGATTTTTGATGACTTCTAAATTTTTGCAATAAGTATATGAGTTATTTTGACTAATGTTGAGTCCATGGATTATACGCACTCTCACCTTTCCACCTTTGCTAGCCTCTTCGGTACCGTGAATTGCCCTCTCTCACCTTGAGAGTTGGTGCAAACTTCGCCGGTGGATCCAAACCCCGTGATACGATATGCTCTATCACACATAAACCTCCTTATATCTTCCTCAAAACAGCCACCATACCTACCTATCATGGCATTTCCATAGCCATTCCGAGATATATTGCCATGCAACTTCCATCATCATCATCATGACATACATTACTTTTGCCATATTGCCATTGCATGTTCATGTAGTTGACATCGTATTTGTGGCAAAGCCACCATGCATTATTTTCATACATGTCACTCTTGATGCATTGCACCATCCTGGTACACCGCCGGAGGCATTCATATAAAGTCATATCTTGTTCTAAGTTTCGAGTTGTAATCCTTATGTTGTAATCAATAGAAGTGTGATGATCATCATTATTATAGCATTGCCCAAAAAAAAGAGAAAGGCCAAAAAAAAGAAGAAAGCCCAAAAAAAGAAAATAAATAAAAAGGGCAATGCTACTATCTCTTTTTCCACACTTGTGCTTCAAAGTAGCACCTTGTTCTTCATGTAGTGAGTCCCATATCTTGTGCTTCAAAGTAGCACCTTGTTCTTCATGTAGTGAGTCTCATAAGTTGTCTTTTTATACTAGTGGGAAATTTTCATTATAGAACTTGGCTTGTATATTCCTACGATGGGCTTCCTCAAATGCCCTAGGTCTTCATGAGCAAGCGGGTTGGATGCACACCCACTAATTTTCTTTTGTTGAGCATTCATAGCTCTAGTGCATCCGTTGCATGGCAATCCCTACTCCTCATGTTGACATCAATTGATGGGCATCTCCATAGCCCGTTGATTATCCTCATCAATGTGAGACTTCCTCCTTTTTTGTCTTCTCCACATAATCCCCATCATCATATTCTATTCCACCCATAGTGCTATATCCATGGCTCACGCTCATGTATTGCGTGAAGGTTGAAAAAGTTTGAGATTATTTAAGTATGAGACAATTGCTTGGCTTGTCATCGGGGGTATAGAAGTTGGGAACATCTTTGTGTGACGAAAATGAAGCATAGCCTAACTATATGATTTTGTAGGGATGAACTTCCTTTTGCCATGCTATTTTGAGAAGACATGATTGCTTTGATTAGTATGCTTGAAGTATTATTATTTTTATGTCAATATGAACTTTTGTCTTGAATCTTTCGGATCTGAATATTCATATCACAATTAAGAAGAATTACATTGAAATTATGCCAAAGTATCACTCCGCATCAAAAATTCTTTTTTTATGATTTACCTACTCGAGGACGAGCATGAATTAAGCTTGGGGATGCCGGATACGTCTCCAACGTATCTATAATTTTATGATTGCTCCATGCTACTTTATCTACTGTTTTGGACTATATTGGGCTTTATTTTCCACTTTTATATTATTTTTGGGACTAACCTATTAACCGGAGGCCCAACCCAAAATTGCTGTTTTTTTGCCTATTTCAGTGTTTCGAAGAAACGGAATATCAAACGGAGTCCAAACGGAATGAAACCTTCGGGAACGTGATTTTCTCACCGAACGTGATCCAGGAGACTTGGACCCTACTCCAAGAAGTGCCAGAGGCGGTCACGAGGGTGGAGGGCGGCCCCCCTCCCCCCCCGGGCACGCCCCCCTACCTCGTGGGCCCCCTGTTGCTCCACTGACGTACTCCTTCCTCCTATATATACCTACGTATCCCCAAACGATCAGAAGAGGAGCCAAAAACCTAATTCCACCACCGCAACCTTCTGTATCCACGAGATCCCATCTTGGGGCCTGTTTCGGAGCTCCGCCGGAGGGGGCATCCACCATGGAGGGCTTCTACATCAACACCATAGCCCCTCCGATGAAGTGTGAGTAATTTACTTTAGACCTTCGGGTCCATAGCTAGTAGCTAGATGGCTTCTTCTCTCTTTTTGGATCTCAATACAATGTTCTCCCCCTCTCTCGTGGAGATCTATTCGATGTAATCTTCTTTTTGCGATGTGTTTGTTGAGACCGATGAATTGTGGGTTTATGATCCAGTATTATCTATAGAAAATATTTGAATCTTCTTTGAATTCTTTTATGTATGATTGAGTTATCTTTGCAAGTCTCTTCGAATTATCCTTTTTGGTTTGGCCAACTAGATTGGTAGTTCTTGCAATGGGAGAAGTGCTTAGCTTTGGGTTCAATCTTGCGGTGTCCGTTCCTAGTGACAGTAGGGGCAGCAAGGCACGTATTGTATTGTTGCCATCGAGGATAACAAGATGAGGTTTTTATAATATTGCATGAATTTATCCCTCTACATCATGTCATCTTGCTTAAAGCATTACTCTGTTTTTAACTTAATACTCTAGATGCCTGCTGGATAGCGGTCGATGAGTGGAGTAATAGTAGTAGATGCAGAATCGTTTCGATCTACTTGTCTCGGATGTGATGCCTATATACATGATCATAACCTAGATATACTCATAACTATGCTCAATTCTGTCAATTGCTCAACAGTAATTTGTTCACCCACCGTAATACTTATGCTATCTTTAGAGAAGCCACTAGTGAAACCTATGGCCCCCGGGTCTATTCTCATCATATGAATCTCTATCGCTTTATTTACTTGCTTTGCTTTTACTTTGCTTTTTACTTTTTACTTTGCATCTATCTATCAAAAATACCAAAAATATTATTTATCATCTCTATCAGATCTCACTCTCGTAAGTGACCGTGAAGGGATTGACAACCCCTAATCGTGTTGGTTGCGAGTAGCTATTGTTTTGTGTAGGTACAAGGGACTTGTGCGTGGTCTCCTACTGGATTGATACCTTGGTTCTCAAAAACTGAGGGAAATACTTACGCTACTTTGCTGCATCATCCTCTCCTCTTCGGGGAAATCCAACGCGGTGCTCAAGAGGTAGCAATCATCGGAAGGGCCCTTGGTGCGGCCCCCACGCCGCGGGAGCTACTCTGGTGGCAGGGTGCCGGGAGAGCAGGCTCGCGATCCTTCTCAGGCGACCTCGACTCTTGGGATGGCACCGTCTCCCGGGCGTCCGTCTGCTTCAGGGGGCTTGGGGCAGTGGCCGGCTCCGGAGCCCCCGGAAGACGCGTCAGGACCGGGCTCGTCGCCATGCCGGGAGGGAGCCTGAAGGGCAAATGTCAGGAAGGAGCATGTCACACAAGAACCCAAAGGGGGCAAGGTACTTACTCATCAACCCATATCCTCTGTTTCAGGGCCCGGGGGTGACACTGCGGCAGCTCCCGAACCTTCTCTTGCAGGAGACCCCGACGGCCGGAGGAGACGCACTGGAAAGGGGCACGCTGCCCCCGCAGGTGTGGGAGAAAATCGCGGCCGCGGATGGGGCTTCCCTTGGGCGGCCTCAGGACCGCGGGGAGTCACCTGAGGAGCATCTGGCGGTACCTGACTTCCATGGGCCATCTCAGGAGTATCAGGAGGCGCCCGGCCTCCCGGGGCCACCTCGGGAGCGGTCGACGGCGCGTACATTCCCGCTAGCATTTGAAGGCCAAGCACGGGGGCCACCACTACAGGGTTCTCGCGAGGCCCCTGGTGGCCCGCAGGGAGCAACCCCCACTCGTCAAAGCACGACATCTGCCTGATGAAGGCCTCTCCGTTCGAGCAGTGGTACAAGAGGAGGCCCCCCTCAGCAGGGAGCACGGCAGGAGATGGGTTGCCTATTAGGAGCTTGAGCATGGTGCCTAGCGTCTTGGAGGGAAGCGAAGTCACTTGAAGCCTCATGGGATCGTTGGGGCCCGTGAAGGTCCACATTGGGTGTGATGCACCGCCGGATGAATTCCCTCACTAGCATCGGCGCCGTCACCCCTGCCTTCCTTAGCTTACCCATCCTGGACCAGACGCACCCAAGTCGATGGTCAGCCAGTTCCACATGCCCCCAGCGGGAGCTTGGAACCGCTGGCGTGCTTGGAAGAGGGAGCAAAGAATGAGCGCGGCGAGCAATGATGGTGAGGCTGCATTTGCAACATGCAGTTGTCAAATCAGACGTGTGTCGAGGCAGCATGGGGAAGCGGAGACGCCCACATCTTATGAAGCGCCACGCGTCGACTTGGTCCACGGGCGCTGGGGGCCCGCGGTGCTCTGTACTTGCCCTTTGGCTTCGCCTCAAAGCCAAGTACAAGCGCTCCTTGGGCCCGGGGGGTACTGTCGGCGTTCTGGGAACCAGGGTACCCAGAATTGCCTTCCTGCAGCCCATGACATGGCTCCATCAACGGCCTAGTACGGCCCATCTTCAGCCACGACAAGACAAGATCCCCACGAGGCACCAAGCCTCGCGAGGCAGACAACGTTAAGACCTCCTGAAGGAGCGGCCTCCCCAGGCGGCTTCCTGAGGAGCGGTGATTTTTATGCAAGCACTCACCTCATGAGGCTGAGGTGACGCCAACCATGACGAGCAAGGACAGGTGCGCGCCAGCGGGTGCAGAGCGGCAGGTTTCCTCTTTGGTGCTAAGGAGGCAAGCAGAGGTGCAGAGTCCCAAGGAATCAGCCAAAGGTTACCGTTTGCTTGCAACAAGACCAGGACCGCCAGAACGGCAGGATAGATGTCATCGTCGAGCCCACCACGACGTCACGATCAGAACCTTTGTAGGCGAAGACCATCTTTCGTCAGGATAAGATGTAGTAATTGTCCACTTTCAAAATTGGCCACTTTAGGATCCCTTTCCGCCTAAGTTTCGGGGGAAGAGGACCGAGGCCACTATAAATATAGCCTAGCCATCACCGTAGGAGGGATCGGACCCTCGAAGACCGAATCCCTAGAGCTCATCACAAGAACAAGCATCCTAAGGCTGTTATCCCCCGTGTACCAGTTCATCCTCTGCCCCCGCGAGGCTAATCCACCACAAACCAGGAGTAGGGTTTTATACTGCAAGGTGGCCTGAACCTGGGTAAACTGGTGTGTCCATTTCCTTCCTGTTCATCGAGCTAAGCTGTGAGAGCAGCGATTCAATCGACTAGAGAGGCTGAGTTCTTCGCACACGCCCCAGAGTTCGAACCTTTCTTGGGTCTGCGAGGCCGGAATCCGATAGCCACAACCCATAAAGGGTAAAAACATGCCTGGCCATCCGCTCCAAACCCATACACACGACTGAAAACAATGCTTGATCTTTCATTCGTTGCAAAGAAGATCACAAATGGAGCCGGTGCATAGACCAGTTGATAACATGCATAAGTGATGAAGTTTTAGACTTAAAAAACACATCATTTCTATGTGGCCACATCAATCAAATCAACGCAGCTCCCACCGTCATAAACGCACTAAAAACTACGACATGGATATAAGTCAGATCAATGAATCTTTCACTATAAAAGAATTTGTTTTTTGTTAGTTGTTGGCAAGGAATATAAGATCTCCAGAATATTTCACTCTCTTTGTAGCTCCGTGATCCATGTTGGTGGCCAGGTTAGCCGGAGATGCCCATTTTATGAGGGTTGGGTTGTCTTGGTTTTAGCCCGGTTTTCGTTGAATTAACCCGGCAATTCTCACTCTATTCTTAATCAATAAAATGACAAGTCTTTCGACTTGTTTCAAAAGGAAAAAATATTTAACACTAATGTGTAAATTTTCTCTAATAATGGTATCACGACCATGTTGGAACCGGATAGTCCGAAGGTGATGACATTAGTTGTTCTAGATTGTTAAACTTTGTCAGTCAAAACACAGCAAATTAATCGCTATGTGTTGTTCCATTGGGATCCATAACTGATGTATTCGACATTTTTTTTGTTTATCGTTGGTATGTAGTAGTACAACTATGGATAACGTTGGCTAAGTGACGTGTTCCCAAACCAAAATTCCCCCCCTCATGTGCAAAGAAAGATAAAAAACCTAAATCTAAATTGCACACAAATGAGATCTATTTGTAGAGTCCAAAATTTGGTTGTCTAAAATGAGGGTAGCTTTCAAGCTAAACGGTTGTGCAAACTTGAGTTGTTTTATATGTGAAACTAGTTTCTTGTTTGGACTCCACCATATTTCTTGGATGCCAAGGCTACAAAGATCAAAAGTTAGTTGTGAGCCCCCGTTCCACCGTCTATGAAAAGTGCTCTCCACGTATGTATAGAAATGTTGGTGTATTATGCAAAGTAGTTATCTCAGTAAATAAGATGCTTTGTCAGAATCGGAAACGCGTTAAAGGGCTCGTCTCTAAAACGGAGTCGATTGATTAGCTTCGAGTAACAGCGTATGATTAAAGGGCTCGTCTCAAAAATGTATGAAGACATTGAAGATAATGGTGGTATGTGAAGATATTCACATTGAAGTCTATGATAGAAGAAGACATTGAGTGAAGACTATGAAGCGTGAAGACTTAGTAGTTTCGTTGTTTCCTTTCTTCTTTGTTGAGTCATAGGAACCACCGCACTGTTAAGTGGGGTCCAAGTGAACAAAGTCAGAGTGACTGAAGTGATGCTCAACCAAAATCCTATGTCTTCGAGCGAAGACAATGAGAGCAAATCTTATCCAGAGTCGGATAAGTCAGCTTTACTTGTAGCCCAAGTCAAGCTGTCGCGTGTGTTTGAAATCTGACTGTTGTGACACGTGTCAGTTCCTTAGTGACCCAGGGTCATTTCGGACAAATCATGTCGGGTTGCCCAGTGGCTATAAATAGCCCACACCCTACACCATAAATTGGGGCTGCTCAGAGTTAGTGCATGGCTTTTGTCGTTGAGAGAAGAGTTTGAGAGAGAAATCCTTGTGAGGACAAATCCCAAAACACCCAGAGCCCAAAGAGTGTTTGGCATCACTGATGTCTTTCTCTCCGTGTGATCTGAAGACTTGTTACACTTGAGGACTGTGAATCCTCCAGCTGGTTAGGCGTCGCGTTCTGAGCATCCAAGAGTAATTGTGGATTGCCGGTGAACAAAGTCTGTGAAGGTTTGGAAGTATACCTTGAAGACATACCAGAGTGATTGGGCGGGGACTGTGTGTCCTTAGCTCAAGGGGAATAAGGTGAAGACACGGTATTTTGAGTTCCATCTCAGCCTCCCTAACCAGACGTACAGTTGTCACAGCAACTGGAACTGGTCGAACAAATCCTTGTCTTCACAACGCACTGGTCCTATCTCTTACTCTCCTTACTTACAATTCGTCTTTGTGAAGTCATTGCCTGATTGCTATGCCTGTTTGACTTTTCTGAGTGACTACTTGTTCTGATTGGCTTCATAGTATCTTCCATCCTGATCCTACTACCTAGCTACTATAAGTCATCATGCTTTAGTTTCATACTTGTCTGACTATGGCCGGTCTAGTGTAGTTCATCTTCCGCTGCATGTTTATAGGTCCTGTTTTCGTGTTTGTCTTCGAAACTTTCATGTTTTGAAGACTTTCATAAAAATCGCCTATTCACCCCCCTCTAGTCGATAACTAGCACTTTCACATAGTAAAACGAAACTAGGCGAAGGCGAGTAGTGTGGAAAGTCTATCCGTACACTATGCCACCACCCATAAGGGGTAAAAACATCCTTGGCCATCCGCTCCAAACCCATACACATGACTGAAAACAATGCTTGATGTTTCAATCGTTGTAAAGAAGATCACAAATGGAGCTGGTGCATAGACCAGTTGATAACATGCATAAGTGATGAAGTTTTAGAGTTAAAAAAACATGTCATTTCTATGTAGCCACGTCAATCAAATCAAGGCAACTCTCACCCTTATATACGCACTAAAAACTACGACATAGATATAAGTCATATCAACGAATGTTTCCTTGTAAAAGAATTTATTTTTTGTTAGTTGTTGACAAGGAATATAACATCTCCAGAATATTTCACTCTCTTTGTAGCTCCGTGATCCATGTTGGTGGCCAGGTTGGCTGGTGATGCCCATTTTATGAGGGTTGGGTTGTCTTGGTTTTAGCCTGGTTTACTTTGAATTAACCTGACAATTATCGCTCTATTATTAATCAATGAAATGGCAAGTCTTTTGACTCGTCTTAAAAAGAAAAAAATATTGAACACTATGGTGTAATGTTTGTCTAATATAAGGGTATCACGGTCATGTTGGAACCAGATAGTCTGAAGGTGATGACATTAGTTGTTCTAGATGGTTAAACTTCGTCAATCAAAACCCAGCAAATTAATCGCTATGTGTTGTTCCATTGGGATCCATAACTGATGTATTCCACGTATTTTTTTTGTTTATCGTTGGTATGTAGTAGTACAAGTATGGATAATGTTGGCTAAGTGACGTGTTCCCAAACCAAAATCCTCCCCTCACTGTCAGTATGGATGCACTGACCATGGCGATCAAGCAGAGCAAAGGGCGTAACCCAAGAGAGAAAGCGGGATCGAAGGTAGAGCGGGAAGGAGGAATAGAGAGTGGGATGTAAGCTTAGTCGTGGGGGCCCAGGGCCATAGAGGGTGTGGGCCACGTGTGGCCAGAGTCGAGTGTGCGCAGTATAAGCACAGTGGCGTGTGTATCGATGGCAAGTTGAATTTGAAATAGATCATTCTATCCTCTCCCTTTCTGTGGCTCGTCTCTCCTGCCGTCCCCTACCTTCTCTCGTCTCAATCCCCTTCTCTACCAACAAACCCTAGCTCCGATCCCTAGATCCGCCGGTTGACCTCGCCGACGACAAGGGTGTGACAATCTGGTATCAGAGGCTTTCGATTCCGGGATGCATTCCGCTGCCGCTCAGCCATACCCAGCAAATTCCGAGGCGAAGGTTGCAGATGACCTACGGGTTCGATCGGCGTAAGTCCGGACCTAAGGTGGGTTGACTGAGCGGGTTTCACGACGGCGCCGTTCAAGCCTAGCGCTCAGACCCTACATCTATCGAGCGGGATGGAGGCGTTGGAGGCACGGATGCTCAAGGAGTTCGAGGCTCTCAAAGCGGCGCAAAGTAAGCTGGATGCGGTCGAAGGGATAGCGGAGCGGCTGGAGGCCATGGACGCGAAGCTCGCGAAGCAGGCGCTGCTGCTGGATCAAGTTCAGATGAAGGTCAACCTCTCCTGCGATACGTTGGGCAAGGTGCAACAGGAACAAGTCCAGGCGAGCAGGGTGGAGAA
Organism: Triticum timopheevii; assembly: GCA_963921465.1. Classification (NCBI taxonomy): domain Eukaryota; kingdom Viridiplantae; phylum Streptophyta; class Magnoliopsida; order Poales; family Poaceae; genus Triticum; species Triticum timopheevii. The sequence continues at coordinate 116,353,665 of OY997271.1, forward strand.
ACAGGCGCCACAGGGCAGCGACGAGGCGCCGCACACTGGAGCTCATGGGTCAGATGGTGTGTTGGGCGCAGCACCAGGATCATCAGCCCGCAGCCATCCGTGAGGTAGCCAGGTACACCAACAAGTGCCTAAACCAGATCAGACAGTTCATATACAGAGTGATGAGGCCACGGGGCAGCGAAATTGGATGCCGGAAATGGATTTTCCCAAGTTCGATGGATCTGGGGTGCGAATTTGGTTGGACAACTGTGAATTATTCTTCCTGCTGTACAATATTCCGGAGAATTTTAAGGTCACCTCTGCCTCTCTGAATATGACCGACAATGCAGCACACTGGTTTCAGGCGTTCAAACAGCGAGGGGTGTGGCCAAATTGGTAGTAGTTTTGTGAGGCCATTTTGTTGGAGTTTGATGTAAATGTGCACAGAGAAATGATGAAATCCCTGATGCTGCTCAAGCAAGTAAATACTGTGGAAGAATACAAGATACAGTTTCATCAGCTGGTGTACAACATCAGGTTATATGAACCAGCAATTAGTGACACTTTCCTGGTCACTAGGTTCATCATGGGTCTCAAAGAGGAATTGAGGGCTGCGGTGGAACTTCAGTTACCAAGCACAATTCAAATGGCTGCTCTGTATGCTGGAGTGCAAGAGGGACTTATGGCACAACAGAAACTAGGCAGATTTGCTAACAAACCTAGTGCACAGAGAGCAACTTATACCAGAAATGAGAACAAAACTCAGTTTGCACGAGGGGAATTATGGAAGGCCAAACAACTGAAGGAGTACATGAGAGCAAATGGACTCTGTTACAGCTGTGGGGAGAAATATACTCCAGGTCACACCTGTAATTCTGCTCTAGGCCCCACTGCTCACATTAAAGCAGCCGAAGCTGTGGATCCTCATTTGATCATTTCTAATGCAGTGTTGGATGCCTTGTTAGTGGATTCCCAAGAAGAGTGTGCTGCTATTTCAGTACAAGCAATGTCTGGGGCACCACATCCCAAGACAATTCAACTTAGAGCACTGATTGGCAATCAGGTGGTGCTCATTCTAGTAGATTCTGGCAGCACACACACATTTGTGGACCAAAATCTGTTGACCAGATTGCATATTACTCCTGACAAGTTAGACAACCCTTTGACAGTTAAAGTGGCTAATGGAGAGAAAGTAGCTTGTACTGACATTGTTCCCAATTTAACTTGGTGGCTGCAAGGACAGAGTTTCTCCAGTCCTATGAGGGTTTTTCCACTGGGCAGTTATGATATCATTCTAGGTATGGACTGGCTTGAACAACAAGGAGTTATGCAATGTCACTAGGCAGAGAAATGGATCCAGTTCCAACACAAAGGAACAACAGTCAAGTTACAAGGAGTGTTACCGACACCAGTGTCTGATCTTAAAGAACTTCCAGCAGATCAACTTGCAAAATGGGAAAAGGGGAATGATATATGGGCAATTTCTCTTATACATCCAGTTTTTGAAAAACCCAAATCAGTGGATCCACCTGTGGCACAGACAACTCCTGCTGCTGTTCAAGAAGTGTTACACCAGTTTGAAGATGTATTCAGTGAACCCAAGAGTTTACCTCCTGCCAGAGCATTTGATCATGCAATCCATTTACTGCCTGGTGTTGTACCTGTGAACAGCAGGCCTTACAGATATTCTCCTCTTCAGAAGGATGAAATAGAGAGACAGGTTAAAGAGATGATTGAAGCTGGGATAGTCACACCTAGTATCAGTCCCTTTCCTTCACCTGTTCTACTGGTCAAAAAGAAAGATGGCTCTTGGAGATTCTGTGTGGATTACAGAAAATTGAATGCTATTACTGTCAAAAGCAAATTTCCTATGCCAGTGGTAGATGAGTTACTAGATGAGCTAGCTGGCACCAAATGGTTTTCAAAATTGGATCTGAGATCTGGATATCATCAGATAAGGATGGTGCCTGAGGATGAACACAAAACAGCTTTTAAAACTCATCATGGCCACTTTCAGTTCAAGGTGGTACCCTTTGGGCTGGCTACTGCCCCTGGTACTTTTCAGTGTGTTATGAATTACATATTTGGCCCTTACAATAGAAAGTTTGTGCTTGTTTTTATGGATGATATACTTGTTTTTAGTGCAACACTAGAAGACCACATTGAGCATCTTCAGACTGTCTTTCAGATTCTGAGAGAAAATCAGTTTTATGTGAAGGCCAGCAAGTGCTCATTTGCACAGCAGTCCATGGAGTATTTAGGGCATATTATTTCTGACCAGGGAGTGGCAACAGACCCTGCCAAGACTTCTGCTATGGTGCAATGGCCTGTGCCTCAAAATGTCACTGAGTTGAGAGGGTTTTTGGGTCTAACTGGATACTACAGAAAATTTGTCCAAAATTATGGTCTGCTGGCAAAACCATTAACAAATCTCCTGAAGAAGCAAAGTTTTCAGTGGAGTGAAGAAGCACAAACAGCCTTTCTGTTACTAAAGGAAGCAATGGCCAGTACACTAGTGCTGCAACTACCAGATTTCTCTAAAACATTCTGTGTGGAAACTGATGCCTGTGACATTGGAGTAGGAGCAGTGCTGACACAGGAAGGCCATCCTATAGCCTTCTACAGTAAGGCACTGGGAGTTAAGAATCAGAAGATCTCTATATATGAAAAAGAATTTCTGGCAATTATGATGGCTGTGGATAAGTGGAGACAGTATCTCTCCAGAGGCCCTTTTGTCATTAAAACTGATCATCAGAGCCTATGCCATTTGGGAGATCAACATTTGACCTCATATTTACAGAGGAAAGCAATGAAAAAATAGGTGGGTCTGCAGTTTTCTATTCAGTATAAGAGAGGGGTGGAAAACACAGTGGCAGATGCTCTGTCTAGAGTAGCACATCTCTTTGCATGGACTGCAGTATCTGTTGGACAGCCCTTATGGATTCAGGAAGTTCTGAACTCATACACAGTGGATCCAGTGGCACAAGAAATGCTACAGAAACTGGCAATAGACCCTCAGGCAGTTCCAGGATTTGTGTTGCAGGACCATCTGATAAAGCACAATGACAAGATCTGGGTAGGAGCTAATTCAGGGTTGCACACCAGACTAATTCGGGCTTTCCATTTGACCCCAGTGGGAGGTCATTCTGGCATTTTACCCACTTATCACAGAGTGAAGCAGCTGTTCAGTTGGCCCAGCATGAAAGGAGATGTGGAGAATTTTGTTAAGCAGTGTAACATCTGTCAACAGGCAAAACATGAGCTATGCAAGTCCCCAGGTTTGCTGCAACCGCTCCCTATACCTGATGGGCCCTGGCAATGTATTAGCATGGATTTTATCGAAGGACTGCCCAAGTCAGAGGGCTACAACACGATCCTGGTGGTGGTAGACAGATTCTCTAAGGTAGCTCACTTTATCCCTCTCAAACACCCGTTTACTGCTGCTGCTGTTGCCAAAGCTTTCCTCGACAATATTGTCAGATTGCATGGATTACCCCTGTTCATTGTATCTGATCGAGACAAAGTGTTCACAAGTGCATTCTGGAGGGAACTCTTTAAGGTGTGGGGTACCGAGCTGCAGATGAGCACAGCATATCACCCTCAAACCGATGGTCAAACGGAGCGAGTAAACCAGTGTCTTGAGATGTATCTACGGTGTGCAGTGCATGATGCTCCTGCCAAATGGGCAACTTGGCTGCCCCAAGCAGAGTTTTGGTACAACACATCCTTTCATTCAGCGATTGGGTGCAGTCCATTCAATGCTCTGTATGGCCACGAACCAAAGATTGGGCAATTACCAGCACCAAGTACATCACTAAATCCGGATGTTCAGGCATGGATAACTGACCAAACTCAACACACAGCGCTTCTGAAGGAACATTTGGCATGAGCTCAGTTCAAATATAAGCAGTATGCAGACAGAAAGCACTCGCCCAGGGAGTTCTCTGAAGGGGAAATGGTATATTTGCGCCTGCAGCACTATGCACAGTCATCAGTGGTCAATCGCCCATGCCCAAAGCTAGCTCTGAAGTTTTTTGGACCCTACAGAATCTGCAGTAAGGTGGGTAATGCAGCCTACAAACTGTAATTGCCAAAGGGGAGCATGGTGCATCCAGTGTTCCATGTATCTCAGCTCAAAGCACACGTTCCGGATCATACACCAGTGTTTCATACTCTGCCAGTACCACTGGACCTGTCGGTGCCGGGAGTGGTACCAGAGGAGATCCTGGATTGACGATTGGTGAAAAAAGGGAATGCAGCCTTGTTGCAGGTTCTCATCAAGTGGTCATCAGTACCGTCTTCTTCAGCAACATGGGAAGATTACCAAGTGGTCAAGGCCCGATTTCCGGACGCACGAGTCTGGGGACCAGCTGGTTCTCAAGGAGGGGACACTGTCAGTATGGATGCACTGACCATGGCGATCAAGCAGAGCAAAGGGCGTAACCCAAGAGAGAAAGCGGGATCGAAGGTAGAGCGGGAAGGAGGAATAGAGAGTGGGCCGTAAGCTTAGTCGTGGGGGCCCAGGGCCATAGAGGGTGTGGGCCGCGTGTGGCCAGAGTCGAGTGTGCGCAGTTATAAGCACGGTGGCGTGTGTATCGAAGGCAAGTTGAATTTGAAATAGATCATTCTATCCTCTCCCTTTCTGTGGCTCGTCTCTCCTGCCGTCCCCTACCTTCTCTCGTCTCAATCCCCTTCTCTACCGACAAACCCTAGCTCCGAACCCTAGATCCGCCGGTTGACCTCACCGACGACAAGGGTGTGACACTCATGTGCAAAGAAAGATAAAAAACTCCCTAAATCTAAATCGCACACACATGAGATCTATTTGAAGAGTCCAAAATTTGGTTGTCTAAAATGAGGGTAGCTTTCAAGCTAAACGGTTGTTTAAAGTTGAGTTCTTTTACTCCCTCCGTTCCAAAATAGATGACTCAACTTTTTACTAACTTTAATGCAAAGTTAATATAAAGTTGGGTCATCTACTTTGAAACGGAGGGAGTAGATGAATGGAGGGAGTAGACGTGGAACTAGTTTCTTGTCCGGATTCCACCATATTTCTTGGATGCCAAGGTTACAAAGATCAAAAGTTAATTAGTTGTGAGCCCCCGTTCCACCGCATACGAAAAGTGCTCGCGCATATGTCCCGAAATGTCGGTGTATTATTACGCGAGAAGTAGTTATCTCAGTAAATAAGATGCCTTGTCGCAATCGGAAACGCGTTCAAGGGCTCGTCTCCAAAACGGAGTCGATTGATTAGCTTTGAGTAACAGCCTGCCTAGTGCCTAGTATCTGTATAATGATGCGTATCTACGTATGATGTGCAACTCCCATAGAGTCATAGGCATCGATCAGCGGAAGGAACAGCACGCCAACCGGTTCCAAGCAGCAGCGACGTTCCCTGTTTGGTCCTCGATCGCCTGCCAACGTCGGCGGCATGGCGCTCCTGAAGCGCAGCTGCACCGCAGCGCTGCTCGACGAGGACGACGAGTCGTCGTACCCGTTCAAGATGCCGGGCAGCCTCGCGCGCACCACCGCGCCGGTGGCCAAGATGATGCGGGTGTGGAACTACAAGCAAGGCTCGGGCCTCGGCGCGCGCGGCCAGGGCATCATCGCCTCGCCCCTATAAAGGCCATCCAGCATTGCTCAACCGCTGGCATCGGCCACTCTGAGATGACGTACAAGAACGGCCTGCATGGCGCGTCGGCGCCGTCGCCGCCGGCCCAAGACGAGTGGCACGAGTCGGCGGCCGTCTCACGGGCCCTGGGCCTCGAACGGGAGTGCTACGAGAAGACCCTCGCACTGCTGCGCGATGTGAAGCTTCAAGGCGACAATAGCGTGGAGACGGCGGAGGCGCTGGCGGCGATCGTCGAGTCCGAGGAGGTGCTGCTCCGGGGGAAGAAGCGTGCGCCAGGGGCGTGGAGGGCCGCGTTGCCTACTCCGGTCGTGCAGCACATCGTCGAGCGGGTCCTCACGCCGAGGATCGCCGTGAAAGCGCGAGAGTGGGAGCCGTTGTGGAGCACGGGCTGCGACCATTGGCTACGCCCATGGATCCCCTTGATCGGACACTTGCCGGAGAGCCTCTACGGCACCGTGGAGAGCAATATCAGCGGCGGCTGCTACGACGTCATCTCCCCGTGGAAAGACTACTTCGGCCCGACGCATTAGGAGATCTTCTCCCGGCGTCACATCCTGCCTAGGCTCACACGATGGCTGCAACAGCTGAAGATCACACCACCAAAGCAGCGCGACACTAAGTTCCGCAAGGTGATGTCGTGGACACCTCTCCTGTGCACCCAAGACGTGGTGTCGATCCTAGAGCAGGAGTTTTTCGGCAAATGGGAGAGCGTGCTGCGCCACTGGCTGGAGTCCGCGAGGCCATCGTCGGGGGAGGCCGCAGCGTGGTACGCCGGCTGGAAGAACCTCTTCACCCCGGAGCTGCTCCACGACGAACGTGTGCTCGCACGGCTGGAGGCCAGCGTCGCCACAGTGGATCGAGAAGCGGAAGACCTCAACCGACTTGTTTGTCATGCATAGTTGATACTAGTCTGCTACAAGCCTATGTCAGCGATCAAGAAGGGCGCCAAGGTGAAGTTCAAGTTGAAGGCCGGCCCAAGAGGCAGCCTCGCCTACCCGCTCGGCTAGCTGGGCCTGAGTGGGCTTTACCGGGCGATACTTATACCCTTTAATTAGAATAGACCGGTGGCGATTGGCACAACGGCTAGATGGCGTGTGTGGTGTGAGCTCCTGCGCGAGCCAGATTCACCTGTACTCCTCCTCCTCTCCTCTTTGTAGCTCGAATTCGGCATCAATGGTGTGAATACGAAACCTAGCCCTCACAATCTGGTATCAGAGCCGTTCTAGTCCTAGATATTCCAATCCACCACCGCCACACCAGATTCGCCGTCCGCCGCCGCGCCGAGGCCATGGAGAAAATTTCGCCGGAGACCAAGGCGATATACGAGCTTCTTCGGGCCGATTTCAACGCCGCCCTCTCCAGGAGCTCGGCGGAGCGCAACGAGGAGATGACCATGGCCTTCGCCAAGCTCGACAGCAAGATGGATCAGCTTTCGGGCCACATCGACGACATCAAGGTTGCGATCGGCGTCGACCTCGATGAACGACGCAGTGAGATCGGGGGAGATCGAAGCACCATAGCGTACCCCACCGCCTCGTTGTCTCTGCGAGGAGCGGCACCGCCGACCAGGACCGCACCTCCGAGCAGCGGATCAGGGGGATCTGAAAATTTCCACGGTGAAGCAGATCATCGGGGAGCAGTTCCGAAGTACGTAACCCCCACCAGCACGAGGTACGCAGTCAGAACCCAACCCCTCGAGGCAGATCGTTCATGCTCCTGAAGCAATTCGCCCGCTCCAATCTGAAGTTGTCGGGTTTGGTCCTCGAATTGAATTGCCGCGTTTCGATGGCTCAAATCCCAAGTTGTGGCAGTCGCGCTGTGAGGACTATTTGAAATTATGGAACACTCCGCAGCATCAGTGGGTGTCGTTTGCTTCTGCTCAATTTGAAGGCACGGCGGCGCGTTGGTTAGAGTCGGCTCAGCGCCGTGCTCCCCATGTCAATTGGCCTGAATTTTGCAACCTGCTGCAGTCCAGGTTTGGCAGGAACAAACACCAGAACCTGTTGCACCAGATGTTCAACATTAGGCAGACTAGTTCAGTCGAGGAGTATGTGGAGCGATTTTCGGAATTGTATGATCAGCTGACTGCCTATGAGACTAATCCAAACACGGTGCATTACGTTACCAGATTCATGGAAGGATTAGTTCCATCAGTTCTTTTGTTGGTAGGGATTCAGCAACCTGAAGATTTGGATTCAGCATATGCTCTGGCCTTGTTGTCTGAAGAATTGGGTGAACCAACTGGGTACTCTGGCAGTGCAAATCAAGGAAACAAACGCCAGACCTACTCTAGCTCTCGATCGTCAGTGAACAAAGTTCTGGATGATAAGAAAATCGTTGAACCAGCTCGCGTTCCTCCATCTGAAGATCGATGGGTTGCTCTGCGTGCTTACAGGAAGTCTAAGGGTCTGTGTTTCATCTGTGGAGAACGATGGGCCCGTGATCATCGCTGCAAGCAGGAAATTCAGTTGCACATGGTGCAGGAAATGCTAGACTATGTTCAGAACATGCCCTCTGATCTGAGTGACTCTGAAGAATCAGCTCTTGGTGAGGTCAATGTTATCTGTCTTTCTGCAGCTGCTTTAGGAGATAATTCAGATCCAGCAGTGTCAACCATGAAACTGAAGGTGTATCTGCAGGGACAACCCTTAATTTTTCTGGTTGATTCGGGCAGTACTCATTCATTCTTTGGCTGCATAGTTGCAACTACTGATCAAGGCATTTCTTCATTGCCAGTTTATATGGTTAAAGTGGCTAATGGAAGTTTGGTTCCCTGCTCTCAACAATTGCTGAATGGTAAGTGGTCCTGTGCTGGTAATGAGTTTCTCAGTAACTTCAGGGTTTTTCCCCTGGGATCTTACCATGGAATTCTGGGTTTGGATTGGTTAGCTGCTCACAGTCCTGTGCAAATAGATTGGTCTGCACATTGGTTGTCCTTCCAACACTCAGGGCAACAAATTACTCTGTTGGGTCAAGATGCTATCCCTCAGGTCTATGCTATGGTAGAAATGTCAGCAATGTTGGTATCTGAAGATATGGCAGCATCTGAATTACCCTCTGAAATTCAAGCACTGTTAGCTAAATATGCTCCTGTGTTTGAAGCTCCTTCTGGTCTCCCTCCAAGAAGAAAGTATGACCATAAAATTCCTTTAGTTCCTGGATCTCAACCTGTGTCCAGCATACCCTATAGACTACCTCCTGCTATGAAAGATGAAATGGAAAAGCAAGTGAAAGAGATGTTGGCTGCTGGAATCATTAGACCCAGCACCAGTGCTTTCTCTTCCCCAGTCATATTAGTGCAAAAGAAGGATAAGACTTGGAGACCTGTGTATGATTATAGGAAATTGAATGCTATCACAGTAAAGAGCAAATACCCAATCCCTGTTATTGATGAGTTATTGGATGAGTTATCTGGAGCCTGTTGGTTTTCCAAATTGGATCTTCGACCAGGCTATCATCAAATCAGATTGGCCCCTGGGGAAGAACACAAAACAGCATTTCAGACACATTTTGGCCATTTTGAGTTTTTGGTTTTGTCCTTTAGTCTTACTGGAGGGCCTAATACCTTCAATTTGCCCTGAATGAAACACTGTCACCCTGTGTCAGGAAATTTGTGTTGCTTTTCTTTGATGATATCCTCATATTCAGTGCTTCTTATGCACTGCACTCACAGCATTTGGAAGAAGTTTTGAAGCTGCTCTTACAACATCAGTGGCAAGTGAAACTGTCAAAGTGTGCTTTTGCACAAACTCAGGTTGTTTACTTGGGAGATGTTATCAGTGGCCAAGGGGTAGCTACTGACCCTTCCAAGATTTCTATTATTCAGAACTGGCCAACACATGTGTCTGCTAAGGAAGTCAGGGGATTTTTAGGCCTGGCTGGGCACTACAGGAAGTTCATAACCCACTATGGTATGTTGAGCAAACCTCTTACCAATCTCCTCAAGAAGGGAGTTCCATTTCTCTGGACATCCAATGAAGAGAAGCATTTGTACTTCTGAAACAAGCTCTAACATCAGCTCCAGTTCTGGCCTTACCTAATTTCTCCAAGAAATTCATTGTTGAAATAGATGCTTGTGATGTAGGTATTGGGCAGTACTTATGCAGGATGGCCATCCAATTGCTTATGTGAGCAAAGCTCTTGGGCCCAGAAATCAGACACTTTCAGTCTATGAGAAGGAATACTTGGCCATTCTTCTAGCAGTGGAACATTGGCGCCAGTATTTACAGTTATGAATTTACCATCAGGACTGATCAAAGAAGCTTGGCCTGTCTGACAGAGCAACGTTTGCATACCAGGTGGCAGCAGAAAGCACTTACTAAACTACTTGTGCTACAGTATTCCATTGAATATAAAAAGGGGATTGAAAATAGTGCTGCCGATCCCCTTTCCAGACGACCTGCAACTCCAGGGGACACAGTACCAGAACTGCAGCATATCTCATCTGCCCAACCTGCTTGGTTATCAGAAGTTTTGCAAAGTTATGACAATTACCCAGCAGCTCTAGAACTCTTGCAACAGCTATCCACGTCGCCCACTTCTCACAGGAAATTCACTCTCAAGGCTGGTGTCAGCAGACAGGGGCAATGTGTTTGGTTGGGTTGTGACGTGGCACTGCACAACAAGGTATGTGCCGCTTTTCATGACAGCCCGCTGGGAGGACATTCTGGATTCCCAGTAACTTATAGGCGTGTCAGGCAGTTATTTCGATGGAAAGGCATGCGAGGGTTCATTAAAAACTATGTTCAGAGTTGTCTGGTGTGCCAACAGGCCAAACCTGAAAGAATTCCTTCTCCTGGTCTTCTTCAGCCTCTACCAATACCTTCATTGCCTTGGGAAATGGTTACAATGGAATTTGTTGAAGGTTTGCCCCCGTCAGGCCGTTACAACTGTTTGTTGGTGATTATTGATAAGCTCTCCAAGTACACTACAGGAATCAGTTACTTTGCCATCAGCCACAGCGGACGGCAAAGGCACGTATGGCGGACGGCAAAGGCCTTTGTCGTCCGCCGCTGACGGCAAAAGTGGACGGCAACGTACGGGATGGCAAAGAGCTACATTGCCGTCCGCTTCGGGCGGCTGACGGCAAAGGGTCCTTTGCCATCAGCTGCCAATGGCAAAGAATACAGACGGCAATAATTGCGTTGTTACTCCATTAGGTGGTTAACAGTAAGCCTTTGCCGTCGGCCGCTGACGGCAAACATCGGAAGGCCTTTGTCGTCCGCCGTTGTAGGTAAAGTTTTTTTTCTCTTTGCCGTCAGCCACTGTTGGCAAACTGACCAAATAGGTCAGCCTCCTAGGAAACACAGTTGCCTGCCACGTGGCCTCTTTGCCGTCCGCTGCTGATGGCAAAGATACCTTTGCCGTCGGTGGCTGACGGCAAAGAGCCTGCATATTGGCTCTTTTTTTCTGTTTTTTTTTAAATCCAACAATTTTCACAGCAAATATATATGACATATATAGATATATTTCACAGAGCTATTTAACAACACATAAGTTTCATCGTACATACATATATAGTCCCATCCACTCATACATAGCAAGTTCCATCAAGATAGCAAAGTTGCACATACATATTACAATGCGAAGTTTCATTAAGATAGCAAGTTCCATCGTAGCAAGCTAGAAGAATACTAGAAGAGAATGAAATTAAAAACAAGCACTCCATCATAGCAAGCTAGCTCCCGAGAAGTGAATGAAATCTGCAAAATGGCAAATAAGAAAGTTAGGAAAAGGTGACTAGAAGAAGAAGACTAGAAGAAGAAGCACGCCATCGTTTGTGAGGTAACTTAGGTGAAATGGATCGTTTATGAGCTACCTTAGGTAAAATGCATCATTTTTTTAGAGCTAATGTATGTAAAATGGATCGTTTATGAGCTAACTAAGCTAATTATGCCGTTTTTACATAAGTAAGGTAAGTACATGTCATTATTGAGCAAACCTAGTTAACTAAGCATATTATAACTAACTTAGGTCATTTTGGAGGAAACAAAGCTAGGTATAGATCGTTTTAGAGCTAACTTAGGTAAAATGGCTGGTTTTGGAGGAAACAAAGAAGCTACGTCTAGGTCATTAAGGTAAGCATATTGGATGAAATAAAGCTAAGTCTAGGTCTTTATGCATTTGTTAAGCAAAAAACTAGAGAAACTTACCTTGATCATGGAGGTGTGGGAGCGGGCTGGCTCAGGCCAGTAGCTGGAGAAGGATCGTGTGATGCTTGTGTGGAGTAACACTGCACAAAAGATCATTTCCAATGTTTCGTTAGCATGATGACACTCAAATGTTAAGACTAGCAAGTAATGTCCATTCAAATTAAACTCACTGTGGTCTCAGGAGCAATCTCTGGATCAATGGCTATGGAGCCATGGGACCTCCCGCCACTAGATATCATCACCTGCTCTGGATTGTAGGGCATCTGGCTCGGGTTAAACTCCTCCCCTATCCTCGCCTTCCCCTTGACTTGCTTGTAAGAGGCAGTGTGGGCCATGGCATACAGGTCATACCCCTCTGGCACCTTATCCGTCTTATTGTAGCATGCCTGAAAGAGAGAAACAAAGTAAATTAGTAATTAAAGGGCTCAAGCTAGCATGATGAATGAATTGCATTAATAATGAAGCAAACCACATTACCCAATTCCGCCCGAACTGATATAAGCTGGAGCTACCTTGATGGTGTGGCACACCTTCAATTTGGGCACGTTTGTCCTTGGCCTCAGTCGGCTCCCCTTCCATCTTTCAATACCTGCCATGACAAAGAGTAAACGAAATTAGTACAGCATAAAAAAAATACCGACATGAATAATAATATGTATATCACTTAAGTGTATCATCATCAAGTACAACATAAAAAATTGAATACCTGACACTACTAATAATCTCGATTAGTATCATCAATAAATGCATAATCATCATCATCACTATAATCAATGACGGGCTCATAGGGTTCAGTGGCATCAACATGTGGAAGGCCACCTTTACGTAATCGGTCAAGCATTGAGAGGTCATCCGCAGCAGTAACCTCTTCTTGTTCCGGCTCTTCTTGTTCCTCCTCTGGGGTGATGTGGGATTCACTGTCGCTGTCTACTTCAATGTTTTGGGGTGAAGTATACCGGTTCTTGAAACGCTTTTTGGAAAGACGTATCTCTTGGAAGAATTCTCCTTCATATGTGTCTGGGTTAATGTGAGGTTCATAATCCTCTTCCTTTGGGGGAGATAGTCTAGCACGTGGCGGCACTTCATAAACGACATCCCAACCTTTCAGATTTGGATTAGTTTGGCAGGCCCAGGGTAGATAGAATACTTGGGTCGCCTGTTGAGCCATAATATAGACATCAGGAACATCTAAATGGGTGCTTTGGTTGATTTCAACTAGCCCTATATGTTCATGAGTCCTTCTAGTCTCCTTCGGCTGAAACCAATAACATTTGAAGACTACCACATTCGGTGGGTTTTCACCATAGAATACAAGTTCATAAATTGCTTCAACTCTCCCATAATACTCGGTACCTCCTTCGCCGATAGCAGATACACAACAATTTGTAGACTTTCGGTCAGCCATAGATAGCTCTTTGCCATAGGTACGAAAACGATACCCGTTGATGTCGTATTTGTCAAATGAACGGACCTTATAGTCAAAACCATTAGCGACTTGTCTCAATTCGGCGTCCATAGACTCTGAATTAGCCTACAAGTTTAATATGAAAGGATTGTTGCATTACGCACAAATGAGCGAATGAAATGAAATTGTCTAATAGAATTTACCGTTTGTTTGAACCAAGAGATGAAACCGGGATAGCCGCCTCCTTGCTTTGCGAGAAGCTCATACTCTTCGACGGAATCCTTTTGGATCACCGCTCCATACAAGAATAGGGCGACGTATCGACTGTATGAAATATCCAGGAATAAGAGCAGTTCAAAGGAAATAGAAATTGCGAAACAATGTACCGAGAACTTACTCGATGTACGGCCGCACTTCTATCAGGTTGTTGAAGATATACAACGAAATGGTCCGCCATTCTTCGTTATCCAAAGATACTAGATTTGAAACACTGGCTGGTGCGAGATTGCCTTTGAATAGTCTGAGGTTGGATCCACCCTTTTTAGGCTCGTTAGCATTGTACCGAGGCTTCGGATTATGTAAATGACGATTTTTGGTTTCGTAGTGTGCTGTCACGAAGTTTGCTGCCTCCTAAGTGATGAATGCCTCAGCCATAGACGCTTCAATTCTACATTTATTTTTACATTTTTCTCGAAGCGTCTTCTGCATCCTCTCAGTTGGGTAGCACCAACGATTTTGCACGGGCCCCCCCAATCTTGCCTCGGTCGGGAGATGCAAAATCAAATGCTGCATTGGATTAAAGAAGCCCGGTTGAAAGATCTTCTCTAACTTGCAGATCAATTCTGGCGCTAACTCTTCCATTTCTTGTAGCACGCCGGGCGATAGTTCTTTCGCACAAAGAACACGGAAGAAATAGCTGAGTTCTACGAGTATTAGCCATTCATCCTCAGGGATGAAGCCACGCAACATCACCGACATTACCCGCTCAATCCATATGTGCCAATCATGACTCTTGAGACCAAATATCTTCAATTTATCAAGACTCGCTCCCCTCTTTAGATTCGCTGCATACCCATCGGGGAACATCAACTGCATTTTCACCCACAAGATAATTTCCCTCATAGCTGGCCTTCCAAGATTGAACCATGCCTTTGGCTTTGTCCAGTTCTGCTTTCCTTTCGGTTCTTTCATGTTTTGTAACGGCCTATCACATAGCGCCTCCAGATCGACTCTAGCCTTAGTATTATTCTTTGACTTCCCATCTATGCCGAACAATGTACCAAAAAGTGCCTCGGCGATATTCTTCTCAGTGTGCATCACGTCAATGCTGTGTGGGCAAAGGAGGTCTTTGAAGTAAGGCAGATCCCATAAGCATGTTTTGTGAGTCCAGGCGTGCTCAGAATTATACCCCTTGAAGTACCCTAGACGCTCTGGATTTGGCTCCAGAGCGTTTAACTGATCTAGGGTCTGTTGGCCTGTCAACGCAGGTGGTGCAGAGTTTTTTACAACTCTACCTCTGATGAAGTTCTTCTTGTCTTTCCTGAACTTATGGCGAGGATCCAGGAACTGTCTATGCATGTCGAAGCAAGAAAACTTGCGACCGGCCTGAAGCCAACGAAACTCATGAGCTCCCTTGCATGTGGGGCACGGGAACCTTCCATGCGCACACCAGCCAATGAATAGCGCATACGCCGGCAAGTCATGCGTCAAGTACATGTACCAGACACGCATTATGAAGTTTCGTTTGCTATAGGCGTCGTATGTCTTGAACCCATTATCCCAGGCTTCTTGCAATTCGTCCTTAAGCGGCTGCATGTACACATTCATATTTTTCCCTGGATAGTTGGGCCCTGGAATTATCAACATCAGGAAAATTTTCTTTCTTTGCATAATCTGTCCGGGGGGGAGATTGAGTGGAAAGACAAATACGGGCCAACAACTGTATTGGGCTGCCGTCATACCAAACACACTGAACCCATCGGTGCTGATGCCGACTCGAGGATGCCTCGGATCTGCCGCTTTGTCAGCATGTAATTCATCAAACTTTTTCCACGCAACACCATCCGATGTGTGTACCATCATCAGATTACCATCTGCATCTAGTTTGGTTCTTTTGCCTGTTTTGTGCCATGTCATCTGTCTGGCCGTCTCTTCGACCATGAAAAGACGTTGAAGTCTTGGTACGATTGGCATATACCGAAGAACACTAACAGGGATTTTGGTTTGTGTCTTCTCACCCATACCATTGTCTATCACAATATACCTGGAACACTTGCAAATGGGACAATAGTTCAAGTCCGCATAGTCAAGCCTAAATAAGGCACATCCTTTCTCACAAGCATGTATCTTCTCATAGGGCATCTTCAGTGCACGGAGGATTTTGTCCGACTGGTACAGGTTTGCAGGCATTACATGGCCTTTGGGTAGAAAGCATCCAAATACTGTCATAATTGCGTCATAGCATTCTCTTCCCAAGTTGAACTGAGCCTTCAAAGCCATTACTTGTGAGATGGCATCCAACTGACAAAGCTCAGTGTGCTCGTGGAGCGGACGTTTTGAAGACTCCAACATTTCATTCAAGGCCTTTGCAGATTCCTCCATCTCCTTGTCCGAATCCCGAGCGTCATCATAGTCTTGCACCATGTTTTCCATCCCGGTACCATGCTCGTCGGTGCGACGATGATCCACCTCAGCTCGATCACGTTGGGCAGACTCACCATGAAATGTCCACACCGTATAATCGGGCGTAAAACCATTCTTCTGCAGGTGTTTACCCATTTCAGCCTCTGTCCTCTTTTCCCAATTGCCGCATCGGAAATAGGGGCACCAAGTTTTCCTCTGGCCATTTGCAAATGCTGCTTGCACAAACCCCTTGGTTTTTGTGAACAATTCAGCGCTCCATTTGTTCTGACCAGTGTGACCGGCATACATCCACGCACGATCACTCATCTTGACTTTCAGAGCTACTGGACACACAACAATTATATATATAATTCACCATGTATATATTCATCAGTTGATCTACTTTGTCAATTTTATTACGTCCATGCAACCTACACTCTAATAGGTAATGATAGGTCCTAATTTCACCTGAGTATGTGTAGATTGGGTTCATTTTCCCAAGCTATGCTCCGGATCCGACGCAAAATTTCGGCAGCACCTCCCCGCTGTTCTCCTGATACACGTCTCTGCAATAAATAGAGAGGATGTGTACCCGGAGAACAACAGGGGTGGCACTGACGAAATTTATGCGTCGGATCCGGAGCAAAGCATATGGGAAAACGAACCCAATCTACACATACTCGGGCTGTCCATGGATAGCGTTGGACAATTCGAAAGAATCAAGGTTATAAATATGCAAATGCATGCATATTTATAACTATGACGCTTTCGAACGGGAGACACATATTGGTTACGCATACTGATGATTCAAGACACATATATAGCTAGCTACCAAATTTCATGTCATTTGTGCAAATAATTAATGGGGGAGAAGGACATGTCATTTGTGCTCACCCACGAACGAAGGGGCAGAGCTCGTCAAACGCACGGCGAGGTCGTCGAACACCAAACCTCGCAGCGATGAAACAATTGCACATTTAAATCTACCCGATCAACACAATTATATATGATGTTTTTCATAACAAAATCGAAAAATATATGACCTAACTAATAATTCACAAATATATAACCCCGTCGGCCTCTGGAAGGCCAAAGAGAACCTTTTCGAGAGGTTTAGGGGGTTGGGGTGTCATGTCGATGTCGGGGTGCTGTTTCGGGGTTAGGGTGTCGTGTCGGGGTCGGGGTGTCGGGGTGTGGTGTCGTGGTCTGTGTGTCGGGGTGTGGTGTCGGGGTCGGGGTGTCGGGGTCAGGGTGTCGGGTTCAGGTGTTGGGGTGTGGTGTCGGGGTCGGGGTGTCGGGGTCAGTGGTCGGGGTGTTTCCTTCTATCCTTCTTCTTCTTTCCTTCTCTTCTTCTTCTTTTTTCTTCTACTTTCCTTTCTTCTTCTTCTTCTTCTATCCTTCTTCTTCTTTCCTTTCTTCTTCTTCTTCTTCTTCTTTCCTTTCTTCTTCTACTTCTTTTTTCATCTTTTTTCTACTTCTTTTACTTCTTTTCTTTTCTTCTATTCTTCTTCTTCTACTTCTTCTACTTCTTTTCTTCTTCTTCTTTTTCATCTTTTTTCTACTTCTTTTCTTTTCTTCTTTTTCATCTTTTTTCCACTTCTTCTTCTTTTCTTCTACATATTCCTTTTTCGAACACTAACACTAAATTTTCTTCTTTTCTAACACTAAATCTAACACTAACACTAACACTAACAATTAAACAAGAATTAAATAGCAAAAAAAAAGAAAAACAGAAAAAAAAACTCACCGGAGCAGGGGGCGACGCTGGCGCCGGGGTGGTGGGTGGGTGGGGGGCGGCTGGGCTCCGGGGCAGTGGGATGGCCGGGCGGCGGGGGCGGGGGCGGCGCCGGGCGGGAGGGGCGGGGGCAGCACCGGGCGGCGGGACGGTGGGGGCGGTGGTGGGTGGGGGAGGGGGTGGGAGCGGCGGTGGCGCCAGGCGGCGGGGGGCGGTGGCGGGTGCGGCGAGGGCGGGGGCGGCGCCAGGCGGCGGGGGCGGGGGCGGCGGGGGCGGGGGCAGAGGAGGTCGACGGAGAGAGATGAATAACGGGCGGGGGAGGGGGCTCGACCGTTAGTTAGGTTAGTTAGGGTAGCCTTTGCCGTCCGCCCTCCTTTGCCGTCCACTTTTCTTCATATTTGTCGTCTGCGGCGGACGGCAAAGCGGGGGGATGTTAAGTATTTTTTAACCAGCTCCTCAGTGGGCCCGCCCTCCCTCTTTGCCATCTGCTAGCGGAAGGCAAACATTCTTTGTCGTCAGCTAGTGGACGGCAAAGAGCTGGCTGATGGCAAAGGCTTTCTTTGCCATCAGCCAGTTCTTTGCCGTCTACTTTTGGGTAGCTAATGGCAAAGAGCTTCTTTTCCGTCCACTAGCTGACGGCAAAGAGATGGCGGATGGCAAAGTAGCTGATTCCAGTAGTGGTATGGCCACTTTATCCCCTTGCATCATCCATTTTCTGCTGAAAGTGTTGCTGAGGCTTTCCTGAACACTGTCTACAAACTGCATGGTATGCCCCGCTCCATAGTTTCAGACCGTGGTCGCATTTTCACAAGTAAGTTTTGGAGTGAGCTGTTCCAAAAATCAGGCATTCAGCTTCGCATGAGCTCTGCTCGACACCCACAGTCGGACGGCCAGACAGAGCGTGACAATCAGCAAGTAGAGTGTTTTTTGCGGTGCTTTGTCAGTGGACACCCGTCACGGTGGGCTAAATGGATTCCAGTTTGTGAATTTTGGAATAACACAAACTAGCATTCGGCAACTGGAAAACCCCTATTTGAAATTATATATGGACATGCGCCACGCCACTTTGGTTTATCTGCTGAAAGTACTGTTCAGTCTGAAGATTTGCAGCAGTGGCTCAGCGATCCCCTGGTGATTATGGACTCAGTTAAGCAGCATCTGCTTCGTGCTCAGCAACGTATGAAACATCAAGCGGATAAACATCATTCTGATCCCTCGTTTGCAGTTGGGGACAAGGTTTTTCTCAAGCTCCAACCGTACCTTCAGTCATCTGTGGCACCGAGAGCGAATCACAAGTTGGCGTTCAAATTCTATGGCCCCTTCGAAATTGTGGAGCGCATCGGAGAAGTAGCTTATCGTCTGTGGCTTCCTCCTACCAGCAAAGTGCACCCTGTTTTCATGTGTCACTTCTCAAGAAAGTGATTGCTCCCCACAACCAGGTGCTCTCGCAACTTCCTTCTCCGGATGATCAGTTCCAAGTACCAGAACAAGTGTTGCAACAGCGAGTGATCCGTCGAGGCTCTGATTCCGTGCTCCAAGTCTTGGTCAAGTGGAGCTCGTCTCTACTAGATATGGCTACCTGGGAAGATAAGATCACTCTGCAGCAAAAGTTTCCCAGGGCGCCGGCTTGGGGTCAAGCCGGGTTTAACAGGGGAGGGATTGTCAGCGATCAAGAAGGGCGCCAAGGTGAAGTTCAAGTTGAAGGCTGGCCCAAGAGGCAGCCTCGCCTACCCGCTCGGCTAGCTGGGCCTGAGTGGGCTTGACCGGGCGGTACTTATACCCTGTAATTAGAATAGACCGGTGGCGATTGGCACAACGGCTAGATGGCGTGTGTGGTGTGAGCTCCTGCGCGAGCCAGATTCGCCTGTACTCCTCCTCCTCTCCTCTTTGTAGCTCGAATTCGGCATCAATGGTGTGAATACGAACCCTAGCCCTCACAGCCTACAACATCTTGTGAGGTTGTAGTCACTTATGATCAGCCATGTAATGGTTGTAGTCAGTTATGATCAGCAATATAATGGTTGCAGTCACTTATGATTACCAATGTAATGGTTGTAGTCAATTATGCCATATTTGACACTCAGAAGCAATACATTATTGCAGCACAGATGCTTGAATGAAAATTATTTCAAAATAGTAAAGGGGTCCAAATCCAGATTTGCAAGTTTTCATGAATTTTTGCAGTTCTACATGTAGACTTTGTGACAGTGTAAAACAAGGCACAACATATCTTCAGCTTTCGACATTGCTTTGTAGAGATCTCTGCTTGAACGTACAAGAAGCTGGGTTTATGACCGGGTTTATATAGCAAGGCAATGACATCCTAGGAAACGGAGATGGATAAAAGACTAGAAAAGCTGTTGGGGAGATCGATATGTTTTATGTTCTTATTGGGTGAAAGCCCGAAGCAACCCCCTGAAAATAGCAAGTTTTGTTGCTCTCAAGTGCATGTTGCCTTTGTCAATTGATCAAACCAAACATTTTTTCCCGATATATCTAAATATTCGAGGCCGTCAAGGCGCCAAAGGCAGCTTAAGCTTAATATCATGGCGGTTAAAGAAACATGTTTATTAATTATTTGGATATATACTAACTTATAATTGATCTAAATATGGACCATCCCACTAGAAAAATTCCAATGTTTAGTGAGACTTGGGTTCATCATATTCATAAGTGCATTTTTGTGATAAATAGTGACCAGATTTGTACTACTCACTACTTTCTGTGTATGCTAAATGCAATCCTTTGTGCGTGAGAATACTTCCTTTTTGTTTGGATTATGGAGCTAGTGGCCACATTTATAGCATCTCCAACGGCAACCCGCAAAAATCCTGCCGCATCCGTCCGCAGACAGGGGGACCACTCTTTGGACATGGATGCGGGAGGCAGCCATCCAACGTAGTCACATACATTTTCACAACAAGTCAAACCAACCGAACGAAACTCGTTCAAACAAGTCCGAAATTCATATAAACACGGCCGGATTTCATATAAACATACCGGATTTCATACAAACATGACAGATTCATTACAAATACATCAAAGCGGTCCTAAGTGGGCTCCAGAGTATAATTAATACCTAATATAAATGATCACCGGTGTCCGGTCCTCGTCTCTGATCATCAGCCCCGAGAACTGAAACTTCACCGTCTCCAGTTCCGCCGATGTAGTCTCCAGCTCTGCCTTCATGACCCCCGCCTCCGGAGCCTCGGAAACCGAGGTTGTCTGCCTTGATGTCGCCGCCAAGCGACTAATCGTCCGAAGATGCTCAACCCATCAAGCTTGGCATCGACGGGAGGGGAGGAGTGGTGGCCTTCCTGGGACGCGAGCAGCGGCTACCTACCGTGCACTACTCTTCCTCGCTGTCGGCGGCGCTCTCGGGCATGCCGACTTCTTTGTGGTCGTGGCGCCGGGGTGCAGCCTCGGCGATGTCCTCCTCGTTGGTGTCGCCAAACAACACCTCGCCTGCGTCATCATCACACCCCTTGCCGGCGGCCGCCACCTTCGCCACCCGCGGTCGGTACTGCCAGCGGGCGAGGCAGAGCGGTAGGACTCGAGCATCGCTTCCTGCTCCGCCAGGTCAGCGTCCGGCGCGACCGCCCTGCCGGTGGCGACCTGCTCCTCCGCCTGCAGATGCTCCTGGAGGAGGTTGTGGTTGTAGTTGGCGTTGGCCTGTGCCTCCCGGAACTGCTCCTCCCGCACCATGTCCATATAATGGGTACTGGCCTCGCCGATGGTCATGCTGCAATGCATCGGCAATGGTGGAGCCGAGAAGGAGGGTGTCGTGGAGGAAGAGGAGGGTGGCGCTGGCTCATCGTCGGAAGCGTCCTCCATTTGCATGTCCTCTGGCTGCCTGTCAGCCTGCCAGTTGGCAGGAATGGAAGCCATGGCCTTCTTCTGCTCCGACGTCAGCCCGTCTCAGAGAATTCTGGCGGTGGAGGGATCCATGTCGGGGAGTGGTGCAGAGAGG
The DNA here is from genome assembly GCA_963921465.1 of Triticum timopheevii. Lineage (NCBI taxonomy): Eukaryota > Viridiplantae > Streptophyta > Magnoliopsida > Poales > Poaceae > Triticum > Triticum timopheevii. The sequence goes on from OY997271.1 coordinate 116,375,160, forward strand.
GATGAATGTGGCTATGGCCGAGGTAGCGGTTTATATATCACCGGTGGGCGGCAAAGGGACGGACGGGTGGCGCCAGAGGAGACGCCTCGACAATCGCGTGCCATCAATGCAGGCGGTAGACGGAAGGACGAGTGGCCGTCGTGTCATTTGAACACGCAGCAGTCGCCTGCACCAGGAAGTGGCGCGGGTGGCGCTCTCTCAGCCGGCGCGCCGCTTCAATACCGGCGCCACTGAGCGGTTGCGTCCACTCTAACCGGGCATGAATGCGGGCACTGAAGCTCTGCAGCGGAGCTGACCAAAAACGCTCGGGAGGGGAAGTGGTTTTTGGTGGGCCAAGTCGGTCAGAAGCGGGCTTGAGATTGGTCCGAACTCCCACAAACCTCTCTCATTTTTGTCTCCGGTTTACGAAAGAAATCACGCCCGTGCCACACCACGCGGACCGACACGAGACCATGTTGGATGGCTTTTGCGGCCCGGACCATGCAGTACGGACAGTTGCACGAGGTTTAAGTGTCAGCGTTGGAGATGTCCTTATCGTCAAGGAATCAAAGGCAGCTTACGACATCTCCAATGCTAACCCACAAACTGGGCACCGCATTCATATGCAGACATGCATACAGGAGCTGGCCATCCAACGTTATCCGCATATGTCCAGCGGCCATCCAAACAAAATTGATCTGTATTTAAACAAAATGGATGAACTTCATTGAAATTTGGATAACTTTTACATAAAATAGGATGATTTTCGACATATTTGCACTAGACCGGACTCTAATCTAGCCTAAAATGATGGCTAGTGCCTGTTCCCCATCTCCGGCCGGCTATGAGCCCCAAAAAATGAAGCTCCGCCTCCGCAGCCTGCCAGCGGCTAGTCGGTCAATGATGATGAACCCGCGGCCAAGCTTGGCTTGAGTGGGAGTGAAAGTGCGGTGGCCTTCATGAGATACGAGCATTGATGATAACCCACAAGTATAGGGGGTCAGTTGTAGCCTTTCTCGATAAGTAAGAGTGTCGAACCCAACGACGAGCTAAAGGTAGAACAAATATTCCCTCAAGTTCTATCGACCACCGATACAACCCTACGCAGCTTAACGTTCGCTTTACCTAGAACAAGTATGAAACTAGAAGTACTTTGTAGGTGTGATAGGATAGGTTTGCAAGATAAAAAAGAGCATGTAAATAAAAGCTAGGGGCTGTTTAGATAAAGGAACAACTAAGTTAGTTTTAGTAGAGAGCTTTTTGTCACAAGAAAGTTACTTGTCCCTAGGCAATCGATAATTAGACCGGCAATCAATATTGCAATTTTATATGAGGGGGAGGCATAAGCTAACGTACTTTCTCTTCTTGGATCATATGCACTTATGATTGGAACTCTAGCAAACATTTGTAACTACTAAAGATCATTAAGGTAAAACCCAACCATAGCATTAAAGTACCAAGTCTTCTTTATTTCCATACGACATAACCCACTTATCCGTGTTTGTGTTTCTATCACTCACGCAACACAGACAATAAGAAAACCATTAACATATTGCAAACCCTATAGCGGAGATCCCTCATGCTTGTGCGACATGGAGAGCACCATAGGACAGCACCAATAATAAAACATGCAACTCAAACCAATCACGATCATCAATCAACCCATAGGACAAAACGGATCTACTCAAACATCATAGGATAGCCATACATCATTGGGAAATAATATATAACATTGAGCACCATGTTCAAGTAGATATTATAGTGGGGAGAAGAGGTGTTACACCGCTGCATAGAGTGGGAGAGAGTTGGTGATGACGGCGGCGAAGTTGCTGGTGTAGATCGTCGTCACGATGATGGCCCCAGCGGCGTTCCGGCACCATCGGGAGAGAGGGGGAGAGAGCCCCCTCCTTCTTCTTCTTCCTTGACCTACCCTCTAGATGGGAGAAGGGTTTCCCCTCTGGTCCATGTCTTCCATGGTGGCGGAGGGGCGAGAGCCCCTCCGAGATTGGATCTCTCTCTGTTTTCTTCTGTTTTTGCGCTCCCCGATTCTGGCCTTTCACCATTTCTTAAATTCTCGGAGATCCATAACTCCGATTGGGCTGAAATTTTAACACGATTTTTATCCGGATATTAGCTTTCTTGAGGCGAAAGAAGGGCACCAACCACCTTACGGGGTGACCACAAGGGCCCAGGGCGTGCCCTACCCCCTAGGGCATGCCCCCTGCCTTGTGGCCCCCTCGGGCATCGTCTCACGTTGATTCTTTTTTCCAAAAATCATATATATTCCAAAAAAAATCTTCGTAAGTTTTTATCGTGTTTGGACTATGTTTGATATGGATTTTATTCAAAACAAAAAACATGCAACAAACAGGAACCAGCACTGGGCACTGGATCAGTATTTTAGTCCCAAAAATGGTATGTAAAAGTTGTAGAATATTGGCATGGAACAATAAAAAATTATAGATACGACGGAGACGTATCAGCATCCCCAAGCTTAATTGCTGCTCGTCCTCAAGTAGGTAGATGATAAAAAAGATATTTTTTATGTGGAATGCTACCTAGCAAAATCTTGCTCATATAATCGAATCATTGCATGAATATTAAGACATGAGTGATTCAAAGCAATAGTCTATCATTTGACATAAAGACAATAATACTTCAAGCATACTAATAAAGCAATCATGTCTTCTCAAAATAACATGTCCAAAGAAAGTTATCCCTACAAAATCATATAGTCTGGCTATGCTCCATCTTCACCACACAAAGTATTTCATCATGCACAACCCCGATGACAAGCCAAGAAATTGTTTCGTACTTTTAATGTTCTCAAGCCTTTTCAACTTTCACGCAATACATGACCGTGAGCCATGGATATAGAACTATAGGTGGAATAGATGGTGGTTGTGAGGAGAAGACAAAAAGGGAGATAGTCTCACATGAACTAGACAAATTAATGGGCTATGGAGATGCCCATCAATCGATATCGATGCAAGTGAGTAGGCATTGCCATGCAATGGATGCACTAGAGCTATAAGTGTATGAAAGCTCAAACTGAAAACTAAGTGGGTGTGCATCCAACTTGCTTGCTCATGAAGACCTCGGGCATTTGAGGAAGCCCATCATCGGAATATACAAGCCAAGTTCTATAATGAAAAATTCCCACTAGTATATGAAAATGACAACATAGGAGACTCTCTCTATGAAGAACATGGTCCTACTTTGAAGCACAAGTGTAGTAAAAGGATAGTAGCATTGCCCCTTCTCACCTTTTCTCTCATTTTTTTTGTTTTTTTCGGTCCATCTCTTTTCTTTTGGCCACTTTTTTTATTTTTCATCCGGAGTCTCAGCCCAAGTTGTGGGAGAATCACTGTCTCCATCATCCTTTCCTCACTGGGGCAATGCCATAATAATGATGATCATCACACTTTTATTTACTAACAACTCAAGAATTATAACTCGATACTTAGAACAAAATATGACTTTATATGAATGCCTCCGGCGGTGTACCGGGATGTGCAGTGACTCAAGAGTGACATGTATAATAATTATGAACGGTGGCTTTGCCATAAATACTATGTCAACTACATGATCATGCAAAGCAATATGACAACGATGAAGCGTGTCATAATAAACGGAACCGTGGAAAGTTGCATGGCAATATATCTCGGAATGGCTATGAAAATTCCATTATAGGTAGGTATGGTGGCTCTTTTGAGGAAGGTATATGGTGGGTGTATGGTACCGGCGAAAGTTGCGTAGTACTAGAGAGGCTAGCAATGGTGGAAGGGCGAGATTGCGTATAATACATGGACTCAACATTAGTCATAAATAACTCACATACTTATTGCAAAAGTCTATTAGCTATCGAAACAAAGTACTACACGCATGCTCCTAGGGGGATAGATTGGTAGGAAAAGACCATCGCTCGTCCCTGACCGCCACTCATAAGGAAGATAATCAAAAAATAAATCATGCTCCGACTTCGTTACATAACGGTTCACCATACGTGCATGCTACGGGAATCACAATCCTTAACACAAGTATTTCTACCAATCCAAAATTACTCACTAGTATGAATCTAATATAACCATCTCTATATCGCAAAACTATTGCAATGAATCAAACATATCATATTTAATGATCTACAAGTTTTATGTAGGGTTTTATGACTTACCATGTGAATGACCAATTCCTGATGACTCTCTAAATAGATATAAGTGAAGCAAGAGAGTTTAATACTTTCTACACAAGATATGCCCATGCTCAAACAAATATAAGTGAAGCAAAAGAGCATTTAACAACTGGCAGTTTTCTATGTGAAGAGAAACGGGCAATCCAAACTTCAAATGATATAAGTGAAGCACATGAAGCATTCTATAAATCCATACTCAAAAGATATAAGTGAAGTATAAAGAGCATTCTGTAAATCAACCAAGGACTATCTCATACCAGCATGGTGCATTTGTTAAAAGAAAAATAAAAGCACACAACGTTCTAAGATTTATGCATATCATGTGACGAATAAAAATATAGCTCCAAGTAAAATTACCGATGATCGTTAGAAGAAAGAGGGGGTGCCTTTCGGGGCATCCCCAAGCTTAGTTGCTTGAGAGTCCTTGAATATTACCTTGGGGTGTCTTGGGCATCCCCAAGCTTAGGCTCTTGCCACTCCTTATTCCTACATCCATCGTGATCTCACCCAAAACTTGAAAACTTCAATCACACAAAACTTAAGAAAAACCTCGTGAGATCCGTTAGTATAGTAAAAAAATCAGCATTTTAAGGACTATTGCAAACCAATTCATATTTTGTTTTTGCATTGTAGCTATTGTATTATAACTTCTCAATGGCCTATACCACCGGTAAAATCGATAGTTCCATCAAAACTAGCAAAACAATGCGTCAAAAACAGAATATGTCTTAAACTGGACAGTCTATAGTAATTTGAACATCTACCATACTTCTATCACTCTAAAAAGTCTGAAAAATTAGGACAAGATAAACAATTTGTATAGAAGTACTGTGCAAAAAGTTTCTGAAACGTTTTCCTTGGATTGACTGTGTGGGATGTACATACGAACGGAAATATTTTCCCTGGATTGACTGTGTGGGATGTACATAAGAACGGAAACATATTCCTTGGATAGACTCTGTGGAATGTACACGACGAACGGAAATGTTTGTTTGGGACTGACTGTGTGGGATGTACATACGAACAGAAACAATTGGGTTTCGATGCCTCGCCCGATGGCACACGAGCTCATTTTGCCCCAGCCTGTGCGCCAGGAGGGCCTATCCCCAACGGTTTCTAGGTCGTGTGGAAGGACCCCCCTATCGCCCACACTCACTTGGCGACGGTTCCAAATGTCGTCATGGAAAGGGGTTAAAAACCGTTTGTATATCAGCCCGATGTACCAGTGGTTGCTCAGAAAGACGAGACGAATACAAATACGCGGTCCGTTCGTCTGCCACATGTCCCTAGCATAGCGAACATGCAACCATCCCCCTCCATTTCGAATGTCTGAAAATGTCAAACACCGGGAATACTTTCCCAGATGTTCCCCCTTCACGAGTAGCACCTAGTACCGCGTTAGGGCACACCTAGCACCGCCTAATGTCATGTCATGCATCTGTTTGCATTGTATTCATTGTTTCTTCCCCCCCTCTTCTCTCTGGTAGACTACAAGACTGACGTTGCTGCTGCCCCGATCGACTACGGTGTTGATGACCCCTCCTTCTCAGCAGATCTTCCAGGCAAGAAAACTCCTCTTAATCAACCAGATATCGCCCACTCTCTTCTCTCTTATTCTTGCATTAGGTTTGCTAATGTTGTTGATTTGATAGCTCCTATTCTGTTGCATAGCCTATCATTGTTTCTACAATTGTTGATACTCTTACATGCTATCCTAAATTCTTAGTATAGGATGCTAGTTTTCTATCAATGGCCCCACATGCTTGTCCGCTATGCTATACTATCAGGCCATGCTCACTTGTGGAGGTGATCACGGGTACATACATACATACATACATACATACATACATACATACATACATACATACATACTATACATGATACATGATGTGACTAAAGTCGGGTCGGATCGTAGAGTACACGCAAGTGATTCCAATGTGGGGGCTGAAAGGACATGTGGTTCCATCCAGGTAGTGGTGGGCCTGGGTTCCTGATGGCCCCCGGGTGTTACTTTGTGGCGGAGCGACAGGGCAGGTTGTGACCACCTAGGCGACAGGTGGGCCTGGTCCTGGTCGATGTCTGTGGATACTTCAGTAACACGCTTAACGAGATTGGGTATTTGATCTGAGTTGGCCACCGGCCTATACGCACTAACCACCACGCGGGAACAGTTATGGGCACTCGATGTCGTAGTATCAGCTAAAGCCATCTAGACGTCAGCGACTGAGCGGTGCGTGCTGGGTTGGACAGCGTAAAGCATCCTCCTTTGTAATGGAGGCTGCCAGGTCTGGTCACCAGACGCGTACGCAAGATGCAGGTGTGCAATGGGAGATGGGCCCAATACCCCTACACGCATAGGATTTAGACCGGCGTGCTGACCTCTCTGTTAGGCCTAGGTAGGGCTGCGACGTGTTGATCTTCAGAGGCCGGGCATGACCCAGAAAAGTGTGTCCAGCCAAAGTGATCGAGCGTGTTGGTTAATGTGGTGCACCCCTGCAGGGAAGATTGATCTATTCGAATAGCCATGTCCATGGTAACAGGACGACCCGGAGTTATACCCTGACCTCATGACAACTAGCACAAGATACTTAATAAACCACACCCTTTCAAGTGCCAGATACAACCCGGTGATCGCTCTCTCGCAAGGTGTCGAGGAGAGGATCGTCGGGTAGGTTTGTGCTATACGTTGACACTTGATACTATACTTGCTACTCTCTTCTATATGCTTCATGATGGAGGCTACCAGAAGCGTAGTATTTGCTAGGACTAGCTTTCCCCCTCTTATTCTAGCATTCTGCAGTTTAGTCCACAGATACTATCCATTTCATTGATAGCAATGCATATGTAGTGTAGATCCTTGCTTGCGAGTACTTTGGATGAGTACTCATGGTTGCTTTGCTACTTCTTTTTCCCCTTTTCCCGGTTATTCGATCATATGATGGAGTCCAGGAGCCAGAGGATCTAGAGGATGTTTCTACGTGGAGTTCGGCTTCGTGGAGTAGTTAGGAGGTCCGAGACAGGAGGCCTTGCCTTTTTTATCGTTGCTACTTTTGTGCTAGCCTTCTTAAGGCAAACTTGTTTAACTTATGTCTATACTCAGATATTGTTGCTTCCGCTGACTTGTTTATGATAGACCTTATGTATTTGAGCCCTCGAGGCCCCTGGCTTGTAATATGAAGCTTGTATGACTTTAATTTGTGTCCAGAGTTGTGTTGTGATATCTTCCCGTGAGTCCCTGATCTTGATCATACACGTTCGCGTGTATGATTAGTGTACGATTGAGTCGGGGCGTCACATGTTGAAAGTGCAACTATCCCTAGGTGGTTTTGGTAATTCATAACAACATATAGCTCATTGAGCTAATTCTATTCCAAGACAAATATTTCAGGAAAGCTCAATGAATGGCATGGCATGGATGATGAAAGTGGATCCCTCAAAATATTAAGGACAAAGGATTGGCTCAAGCTCAAAAGCACAAGACTCTACATTTTACATTTTAGTGATCCAAGATCACATTGAGTCTATAGGAAAAGCCAATACTATCAAGGAGGGATGAGGTGTTGCTTAATGAGCCTCTTGCTTCAAGTGCTTAGTGATATGCTCGAAAAACCCTCAACTACTTTCTCACATCCACATATGACCTAAACCCAAAGTCAAAATTGGTCCTACCGATTCTTTCTATCCGGCGCCACCGAGTAAAAATGTCATAGCCACTGCCACAATCCCTAGGCAAATCGGTCTTACTAATAGGGATCTCGGTCTCACCGAGATGGGATTGTAATCTCTCTGTTTCCCTTTGTAACGTTTCGGTCTAACCGAAGTGTTCAATCGGTCCCACCGAGATTGCAATGTAAACTCTCTGTTTCCCTTTCGTAACATTTCGGTCTCACCGAAAAGAGCGAATCGGTCCCACCGAGTTTACCTGACCAACTCTCTGGTTAGCTAATTACCAAAATCGGTGTCACTGAGTTTGTGTAATCTGTCTCACCGAGATTACGTTATGCCCTAACCCTAACCATATCGGTCCCACCGAGTTGCATGTCGGTCCCACCGAAAACCCTAACGGTCACTAGGTTTACTAAATCGGTCTGACCGAGTTTGTTGATTCGGTCCCACCAAGATTGGTAAATTGTGTGTAACAGTTAGATTTTTTGTGGAGGCTATATATACCCCTCCACCTCCTCTTCATTCGTGGAGAGAGCCATCAGAACAAACCTACACTTCAAACTTACCAGTTCGGAGAGAGAACCACCTACTCATGTGTTGAGGCCAAGATATTCCATTCCTACCATATGAACCCTGATCTCTAGCCTTCCCCAAGTTGCTTTCCACTCAAATCTTCTTTCCACCAGATCCAAATCCTATGAGAGAGAGTTGAGTGTTTGGGAGACTATCATTTGAAGCACAAGAGCAAGGAGTTCATCATCAATGCACCATTTGTTACTTCTTGGAGAGTGGTGTCTCCTAGATTGGCTAGGTGTCACTTGGGAGCCTCCGACAACATTGTGGAGTTGAACCAAGGAGTTTGTAAGGGCAAGGAGATCGCCTACTTCGTGAAGATCTACCGCTAGTGAGGCAAGTCCTTCGTGGGTGACGACCATGGTGGGATAGACAAGGTTGCTTCTTCATGGACCCTTCGTGGGTGGAGCCCTCCGTGGACTCGCACAACTGTTACCCTTCGTGGGTTGAAGTCTCCATCAACGTGGATGTGCGATAGCACCACCTATCGGAACCACGACAAAAACATCTGTGTCTCCAATTGCGTTTGAATCCTCCAAACCCTTCCCTTTACATTCTTGCAAGTTGCATGCTTTAAATTGCGCTGCTCATATACTCTTTGCATGCTTGCTTGAATTGTGTGAAGATTGCTTGACTTGTGCAAAGATAGTTAATATCTGCCAAAGTCTAATATTGGGAAAAGGTTAAGTTTTTAATTGGTCAAGTAGTCTAATCACCCCCCTCTAGACATACTTCAAGGTCCTACAAGTGGTATCAGAGCTTTGGTATCCATTTGCTTTGATTTCCATAGATTTTGGTGGTTATAGCCTTGGTTTCACAACCTAGGAGAGTATGGCGTCTAGCAAGGGGAATTATCACCGTAGAGGTCCTTACTTTGATGGCACTAATTTTGCTAGTTGGAAGCATAAGATGAAAATGCATAATCTCGGACATAACCCCGCCGTTTGGGCTATTGTGTGTATTGGCTTGCAAGGTGAATTCTTTGATGGGAGAGAACCGAACCGTGAAGCTAGTGCGGATGAATTAAAGATGCTGCTATTCAACGCTCAAGCTTGTGATATCCTCTTCGATGGCTTGTGCCCCGAAGAATTCAACAAAGGAAATTTGCGATACTTTGATTGATATGCGTGAAGGTACCGACTCCATCAAGGAATCCAAGTTGGATGTGCTCCAAAGTCAGCTTGACAAACTCAAAATGAAGGATGGTGAAGGTGTCGCTGAAATGTACTCTAGGCTTGCTCTTATCACAAATGAGATTGCCGGCTTAGGAAGTGAAGAGATGACCGACAGATTCATCATCAAGAAGATCCTAAGAGCATTGGATGGAAAATATGATACCGTGTGCACATTGATCCAAATGATGCCAAACTACAAAGATCTCAAGCCAACGGAAGTCATTGGAAGAATTGTTGCTCATGAGATGTCACTCAAGGATAAGGAGGAACTTCACAACAAGTCAAGTAGTGCTTACAAAGCCTCATGTGAAGCCCCTACATCATCAAGTGAGAAACAAACCTTCAATGAAGAATTGAGCTTAATGGTGAAGAACTTCAACAAATTCTACAAGAGTAGAAGCAAAGAAAGAAGCTCTAAGTCAAGGTCCTACAATGACAAAAGATCTTCTAGTCGAGAGCGCAATTGCTACAATTGTGGGAGACCCGGACACTATTCCAATGAGTGTACGGCACCCTACAAAAGAAGAGGAGATTCTCCAAAGAGAAGAAGTAGAAGAGCAGAATCACCACCAAGAGAGAGGAGGAGTAGAGATGATCGTTATGAGCGAAGACCCTCACGGAGAAGCAAGGATTCAGAAAGGAAGGACAAGTCATCAACGAGCTACACAAAACGAAGACATCAAGCTCATGTTGGTGAATGGGTATCCGGCTCCGACTCCGACAATCACTCCGAGAGAAGCTATCACTCTGACTCCGAATATACTCAAGATGAAGGTGTTGCCGGTCTAGCACTTGTGTCAACCAACTCCTACGACATATTTGATTCACCAAATGAAGGAACTGGAAGATGCTTCATGGCCAAAGGTCCTAAGGTAACACACCCCGAATATGTTGATTTTAATAGTGATGAAGATGACTTGTTAGGTGATGATGATTTACTTATTGACAACTCTAGTGATGAATACTATGATGAAACGTCAATTAATCATGCTAATCAAGATAAAACGAATGACAATGATAAGGAGAAGATTGAGCATCTAACTAAAGAACTAAACACTCTTAAGTTAGCTCATGAAACTATCTTCGAAGATCATCGAGAACTTTTAAGGGCTCGTGAGAAGTTATGCTTTGAAAAGCCCAATCCTGAGCAAGAGCATGAGTTCTTAAAGGCAATCAATGATGATCTCCGTAAGAAAAGTTCTTCTTACATTGCCAAGCGTTTACTCTTATCTACTTACATGCCTCAAGTCAAGTCTAGTAACAAGAACAAGAAAGATTCTTCCTCTAGTAGTAACAATAATAATGCCAAATCCAATATTGTTGCTTCTAGTAGTTCTCTTTATTACACTAATGATTCTCTTAGCCAAGTTACACTTGAGCAAGAAAATAGCTTATTGAAGGGAATTATAGAGAAAGGTGTATACAAGAGCCTTGTCGGAAGTAAGCAATTCAAGGAAATTGTATGCAAGCAAGGAAGGCACCGGAAGAATCAAGGTGTTGGTTTTGAATGAAAGTTCAATGCCAATGGAGTTGAGTGGGAAGAAGATCAATACCCCAAGATGAAGTTTGTTCCTCAACAAGAGAAGTATGATCCTACTTCCTTCAAGGGAACACAAGCACCAGATGATCTTCCACCACAAGACCACAAGAACAAAGGCAAGGACAAGCTTCAAGAGGATATTGATGCATTTGAAGAAGCACCTAAGTCCTTGGTCAAGTGGGTTCCCAAGACTACGTCAAGTTCTACTTCATCAAGTACAACTACAACTCCAAGGATTCCCATAAAGATGATGTGGATCCCGAAGAATAAGAACTAGAGAGTTCTTGAGGGTGACTCCGCCAACATTCTTCACTCATATCATTATGGGAAGGACAAGTGCAATCAACTTTGATATCTTGCACTAGTTCAAGGAGTCACAAACCCTCATGTTGGTAAGGCAAGGGACATGGTAACCTAATGTTTTCATGGACATCATATTGTGTGAGCATCACTCTATGTCTATGGATATTCTTGTTTGTTCCTTGTGGGACTAACCCATGTAGGTATTGAAAGTGCAACTCACTCCAAAGGATTGCTCCAAATGATCTACATCAACGTTGAGCATCCACATCTTCAACACCTACATGAAGTCATCATCGACAAAACCCAAGGTTAGTTCATCCCTCTAAGGGGGGATATCACATCTAGGGGGAGCTTAACTCTAAGAATTGAGTCAAAGCAACTCTAATGATGTGAACACATCAATGCATTATGTAAAAGTGGTACCCCACTTGAGCTTAAAGATGAGTATGACCTATGATCAAATGTTATCATTTGACTCCTAAGTCAATATACTCATATATAAATGACCTAGTCATCGCCAATTGTTTGATAGTTGCTAGAATTGGTTGTGCATGCTTTGCCACATATTTCATTTGCCATTTTATTGTGTGAGCATGTTGGTTGCATATTTTACTCATTTGAGGACATCCACTTGTTGTTTTGATTGATTGGTTTCTTTTTATTTTGCCAAGTGGATGGACAAGAATGCCTAAGAACCTTCTCTAGCTATCTATGCATTTCTCGTCTCAAACTCTATTCATGCTACATCACAAAATTTTATCAAGTCAGATTCGAACCACTCTGTGTGAGGAGCACTCGGAGTCCCCGATTCGTCATAGACTTAAGCTTCCAAAACTTCTTTGTGCTTTTCGGTCTGACCGATTCTTCCATTTCGGTCATACCGGTATCACTAAGTCGATCTAGGTTTTCAATCTCGGTGCAACGGATTAGAACTTTTCGGTCACACCGAGTTGCTGTAACTGTCAACAGTTATGCATCTCGGTGCCACCGAGTCGTTCCACTCGGTCACACCGACAGTGTCGGGCTATATATTCACACGGGCAAAAATTTGGAAAACTTTCTCCAAACCTCTTCGCCCGCGCATAGCTCGCTCTGCCTTCTAGGTCTTCAGATCGTCGACTTCGTCGCCGGCCGCCTCCTGTCGCTGGTCTCCGCCGCCGTCAACGGATTTCATCTCCGCTGTTGCCGCCGTAGCGAGTTCATCGCCGAACTAGGGTATGAACTCGATCACAGTTCTATCCTCGTCTGATTCTCAGCACATTGTGTTCATTATGATTCTTTCCACGATTGAAACACCTCTATCCAGTCAAAACAATCCTTAGAATAGATGCAATTTGAAAATTTAGGGTTAGGTTTCCGCCAAAACCATCTCGGACCCACCGAGTTGAAAAACTCGGTCCCACCGATTCGGCTAACGCCATTGCACTAGTAACTCTCGGTCAGACCGAGAATTGCTAATCGGTGTGACCGATTTTAGAACTTTGTGAAACCCTAGCAGTCTTGGTGCCACCAAACTTTGACTCGGTCTGACCGAGTTCACTAGTTTAGGTTCCAAAACTGCTTCGGTATCACCGAGTTTGAAAATCGGTTGATCCGAAATGCTTTCTATGGAAAACTAAACTAAGTTTTTGAATCATTCTTTTGCAAAAATCTCTGCATTTTGTGATGCTCATCCACTCTATCTCATCTACATCTATTCACAGGGTCAGCAGTCACTGTTTGCAACATGTCTGATCAAAGTGACAGCCAGAACAGGGAAGAGGAGCAGATTCACATGAGTGAGGGCACTAGTACCTCTAGCTCTTCAGATGATGGCAGCAGAAGCACTCCCAGCAATTTGCCCAAAGCTGCCACTAGGACAAGGAAGAAAAGAACCTCAGACTCTGAGGATAAGGATTATGTGGCAGTAGAGGATGAGGCCACTTCCAATAAGAAGGTAGTCAAGAAAGAATATGGGTCAGCTGCAGCCACTAAGCCAGTTGTGCAGAAAAAGGCACCTGCCAGAAGGGTACCCACTTCCAAACCCAGGAAGGTTGCCACTGGATAAACCATGAAGTTTACTATTGAGTCAGAAGATGAGGCTGCTGGTCAAGACAAGAAGAAGAAGAGAGTCAGAACCACCACTGCCAAAGTTCTTGGCAAACCCTCTATGAGGAGAGACTCTGAGGAAGAGGAAGAAGAGGTTGCTGCACCAGCACCCAAGGCACAAAAGCTGATGGGTGATGCTATAAAGTCAGGGGCTGCATCATCAAAGCCCAAAGAAGCACCCAAAGCTGCCTCCAAGCCCAAGAATGCACCAAAGAGGAACACCAGGAGTATACCAGCTGCTGAGAAGAACAAGGCCCCAGTGCCTGAAGTTGCTACTGAGGAAGATGATGAAGGACAAGTCCTGAGGAAGCTTAAACCCAAGATTCCAGACCACAATGATGCTCATCCTGTGGCTGAGAACATGAAGCTGAGAAAGGATGCAGGACTCGGACAATGGAGGTTGTCTGATACCTATGCTATCAGGAGAAGGACTGTTGTTGATTACAGGTTCCACACTAAGGAACAACAGGATTTCTATGAGACAGTGTTGTTGGACAAGAAGCCTATAGTTTGTGACATGAGGTGGGTCGACTGGACCTACATGAAGGAGAATGAGGAACACTATCCTGGAGTGCAAGATAGGTTCAGTGCGTGTTGAGTTGCAGACTTTGTTGGGCAGAAGCTCACAAACTGGAATGATGAGCAGGATAGTTTGGATGTCTAAAGGTACGAGATACCAATCAACTATTGAGGAATGGGAAAATCTGATCAATGCCCCAAAGGAGAGTGAAGATGACTTGTACGTTTATCCAAAGAAAAAGATGGATCGCAATTCTATGTCACATATGTACAAGGAGATCCCAGACAAAGCTCCTGAGACTTTCAAGTTTGGGTCAGTCTATTTTCTTCTGTTAGGGCTGCCAACGATCAACTGGATCCTAAGGCACACTCTTTTGCCCAAGTCAGGTGACCACAACATGATAAGAGGCCATGCTATAAACTTGCTACACTTGTTTGATGTGCCATAGAAATTCAAGGTCATGAGCCTCATTGTTGAGACTATCAAGAGGACAGCAGCAGACCAAAAGAGAAGCTGTGGATATGCCCCACAAATTCAGGAGTTGATTAACTCAATGATGGGCACAGGAAAATATCTGTTGGATAAGGAACACTTTGTTCTCTATCCAGACTTTGAGGACAATCAAGTTGTGATGAATGAGAATGAACCATCATCAGTTCAAGCTCAAGAGAAGAAGGAGAAGGCAAGGACAGAGAAGGCTACCAAGATGCCAACAATGGAAGAGGCATCTCAGTACTTTCTGAAAAGCAAACAGGATCAACTAGGCTACTTGATTGCATCCACTCTGAGGATTGAGAAGGGGCTGGCGACCTTGACTCAAAACTAGGAGAGCCTGGAGAGGATCATGGAGCATAAGTTCTACAATTTAGATGTGAAGGTGACTGAGATCCAGTCTGTTGTTGAGCAGCTTCAGGATGACATGCAGGACAGGAAGGGCAGGACAACTACAGATGCATTTGCCAGAGTGCCTAGAGCTCAGAGATCAGCTGCAGTGCCAGTGATAGACACCAGAGCCACTTCATCTGCACCAGCTACAGCTCCTACAGCTCCATTGCAACCAGCTTCAGCACCCACACCTCCAGCTCCATCTACATCAACTGATGCTTTCGTCCTTGGCATTCTATCCACACCATCACCTGAAGATCAAGCCTGAGAGTCGGTCTAGTACTATGCATTTTCTATGAACTTTTTGGTAACTTGTTGCCAAAGGGGGGGGGGATGTATAGATCATAGGCTTCGAGAGAGAGTGTTGCTTTTTGTTCTCTCTTGCTTTGGTGGTTAAACTTTATTTGCTTGTTTGAGATACTCTATGTCTGTGTGATACTTGATGATCATGTGTTTGATCATATGCTACATTTATGCTTGTTGGATGACATTATCTTACTTATCCTTATATGATCATTCACTTTGCTTGGTGATGAGTGCATGTATTCAGTCTTTATTATTTTGAGCGCTCCACCAAGATGTATGTGACATGGAAAAGTAACCCATGAGCTCCACTAATTCCTTGTCCATTTGCAGTCCAAAGCAAATCTTAAACTATGCACAAATTTAGAGGGAGTTCTTGCTTATCACATACTTCTCAAAGCGACGATGTTTTTTAATCTTATTATCATTTGTCGAAGCTTTGATCTATATGTTGTCATCAATTACCAAAAAGGGGGAGATTGAAAGTGCAACTATCCCTAGGTGGCTTTGGTAAATCATAACAACATATAGCTCATTGAGCTAATGCTATTCCAAGACAAATATTTCAGGAAAGCTCAATGAATGGCATGGCATGGATGATGAAAGTGGATCCCTCAAAATATTAAGGACAAATGATTGGCTCAAGCTCAAAAGCTCAAGACTCTACATTTTACATTTATTGATCCAAGATCACATTTAGTCTATAGGAAAAGCCAATACTATCAAGGAGGGATGAGGTGTTGCTTAATAAGCCTCTTGCTTCAAGTGCTTAGTGATATGCTCCAAAAACCCTCAACTACTTTCTCACATCCACATATGACCTAAACCCAAAGTCAAAATCGGTCCTACCGATTCTTTCTATCCGGCGCCACCGAGTTCAAATGTCATGGCCACTGCCACAAACCCTAGGCAAATCGGTCTTACCGATAGGGATCTCGGTCTCATCGAGATGGGATTGTAATCTCTCTATTTCCCTTCGTAACGTTTCGGTCTAACCGAAGTGAGCGATCGGTCCCACCGAGATTGCAATGTAAACTCTCTGTTTCCCTTTTGTAACATTTCAGTCTCACCGAAAAGAGAGAATAGGTCCCACCGAGTTTACCTGACCAACTCTCTGGTTAGCTAATTAACAAAATCGGTCTCACCGAGTTTGTGTAATCTGTCTCACCGAGATTACGTTATGCCCTAACCCTAACCATATCGGTCCCACCGAGTTGCATGTCGGTCCCACCCAAAACCCTAACGGTCACTAGGTTTACTAAATCGGTCTGACCGAGTTTGTTGATTCGGTCCCACCGAGATTGGTAAATTGTGTGTAACGGTTAGATTTTGTGTGCAGGCTATATATACCTCTCCACCTCCTCTTCATTCATGGAGAGAGCCATCAGAACAAACCTATACTTCCAACTTGCCAGTTCTGAGAGAACCACCTACTCATGTGTTGAGGCCAAGATATTCCATTCCTACCATATGAATCTTGATCTCTAGCCTTCCCTAAGTTGCTTTCCACTCAAATCTTCTTTCCACCAGATCCAAATCCTATGAGAGAGAGTTGAGTGTTGGGGAGACTATCATTTGAAGCACAAGAGCAAGGAGTTCATCATCAATGCACCATTTGTTACTTCTTGGAGAGTGGTGTCTCCTAGATTGGCTAGGTGTCACTTGGGAGCCTCCGACAACATTGTGGAGTTGAACCAAGGAGTTTGTAAGGGCAAGGAGATCGCCTACTTCGTGAAGATCTACCGCTAGTGAGGCAAGTCCTTCGTGGGTGACGACCATGGTGGGATAGACAAGGTTGCTTCTTCGTGGACCCTTCGTGGGTGGAGCCCTCCGTGGACTCGCGCAACTGTTACCCTTCGTGGGTTGAAGTCTCCATCAACGTGGATGTACAATAGCACCACCTATCGGAACCACGACAAAAACATCCGTGTCTCCAATTGCGTTTGAATCCTCCAAACCCTTCCCTTTACATTCTTGCAAGTTGCATGCTTTAAATTCCGCTGCTCATATACTCTTTGCATGCTTGCTTGAATTGTGTGAAGATTGCTTGACTTGTGCAAAGATATCTAAAATCTGCCAAAGTCTAAAATTGGGAAATGGTTAAGTTTTTTAATTGGTCAAGTAGTCTAATCAACCCCCCTCTAGACATACTTCAAGGTCCTACACATGTGCACCTCAGAAAAGTTGAGTAGAGATGAAGGAAAAAGGCTTTCTGATAAAGAGAGAACAAGTTTCAGAAGTGTTGGTGGGGCACTGCAATACTTTACCTTAACTAGGCTAGACATTGCCTTTGTGGTGAACAAGGTGTGCTAGTCTATGCATTCCCCTATGGAACAACACTGGGGTGCGGCCAAGCAGATCCTTCGCTATGTTAGAGGAACTATGGGTGTTGTTTTTAAAATCAGGAAAACATCTTCATCCCTGTTGAGCGCTTTTTCGAAGGCCGACTGGGCAGGATCGGTGGACGATCGGCGCAGCACAAGCGGTTTTGTGATTTTCTATGGGGGTAATCTAGTGTCCTGGAGTGCAAGGAAGCAGGCAATGGTGTCCCGATCCTCGACTGAAGCAGAGTACAAATCCTTGGCCAAAGCCACATCGGAGATCATCTGGTTTCAGCCATTGCTTCAGGAGCTGGGTGTCATTCAAAAACAAACTCCAGTATTATGGTGTGACAATTTGGGAGCCACATATTTGTCTGCCAACCCCATGTTTCATGCTCGAACAAAGCATATCGGAATCGATTTTCATTTCATCCGAGAAAGGGTGGTTGAGAAGGCTTTGCAAATCAGATTTGTATCCATCAATGACCAGCTAGCAGATGGACTAACAAAACCTATCAATGCACAACAACTCCGACGACTTTGTAACGATCTCAATCTTGGAGGATGAGATCGAGGGGGAGTGTTAAGATTAACGTATGTGTTGTGCAGATAAGTATTTAGAGGGTTAAGGTAGTTAGCTAGGCTTGCGTATCAAGTTGTAAAGCTATAGGATTCTGTTGGTTGTAATCCGGTTGTTAGCTCCGGGATTGTGGACGCAACAACCTCATCTCTATGCATATAAATAAACCCTATAAATAAAGAGGAGTTGGCATCTATTGGATGCATGGATCAAAACCCTGATTCCCTCGCAGTTTTCACAGGATATACAACGCATCATGAGCATACACCTAGTTGCTGCATGATTAAGAAACATACAAGCAACAAAAATAACACACATGAGAAATGTAATGCCCGGATAATTAAGCTACAGTATACCTATGCTAATGATGCCACTTCACCTCCGATTACTGTTGCTAATCCCACGTTAGTTCAAAATGATTCAAATTCAAATATGAATTATAGGCATACCACAAAAGTTTTTAAACACTAAAACTAAAATGTTCGGTTGATGGAGAATAATCCGTACATTGTATTGGTGAAGAATCCACACTTCTATAAAGTATTTAAATGCACTATAGTTGTTAAAACAGTAGTTTTTTCGAAAAGGGGGTTTGCCCCGGCCTCTGCATCAGAAGGATGCATACAGCCATATTATTAATACTCAAAAGGTCCAACATAAGTCTCAAGGTCTCAAATAAAAGAAATAAATGTTCAAAAAGACCACTAAAGCAAAAACAGGACAGCCACAACCGGCAGGCAACAGATATGAAACTAAACACTTATCCTATTACATGACCGCCATCCAAACCGGTTGAAGATATCCCGTGCTACCGTCTCCCATCGGATAGATCCAGTAACCAAATGCTCGTTGGCCTCCGTCGGAGTGAGTAGAGACCACATACAGATGAGTGTAGTGGCCCTAAAAACAACCTGCAAGAAATGAATATTTGTTGTTCTGTTAAAAACCAAGTCGTTTCTGCAGTTCCAGACTGCCCATAATAAAGCACATACTCCTACACATATATGCCTCGCTGTTTTTGTGTCAATCTCATCTAGCCGCGTCCCAAATAATGCATTGATGGAACTCGGAGGAGTTATATTAAAGGCTATGTGGACCGACCTCCACAAAATTTTTGTCAAAGGGCAGTCAAGAAAGAGGTGTTTGATTGATTCAGCACTATCACAAAAACTACATCTTTCAGATCCAGTCTAGTTGCGCTTTGCCAAATTGTCCTTAGTGAGGATGTCCTGTTTGGGGACTGATACGTCTCCAACGTATCTATAATTTTTGATTGCTCCATGCTACTTTATCTACTGTTTTGGACTATACTGGGCTTTATTTTCCACTTTTATATTATTTTTGGGACTAACCTATTAACCAGAGGCCCATCCCATAATTGTTGTTTTTTGCCTTTTTCAGTATTTCGAAGAAACAGAATATCAAATGGAGTCCAAACGGAATGAAACCTTGGGGATCGTGATTTTCCAACCGAACGTGATCCAGGAGACTTGGACCCTACTCCAAGAAGCTTCCGAAGAGGTCACGAGGGTGGAGGGCGCCCCCCCCCCCACTGGGCGTGCCCCCCTACCTCGTGGGCCCCTCGGAGATCCACCGACGTACTCCTTCCTCCTATATATACCTACGTATCCCCGTATGATCAGAACGGGAGCCAAAAACCTAATTCCACCGCCGCAACCTTCTGTATCCACGAGATCCCATCTTGGGGCCTGTTTCGGAGCTCCACCGGAGGGGACATCCACCACGGAGGGCTTCTACATCAACACCATAGCCCCTCCGATGAAGTGTGAGTAGTTTACTTCAGACCTTCGGGTCCATAGCTAGTCGCTAGATGGCTTCTTCTCTCTTTTTGGATCTCAATACAATGTTCTCCCCCTCTCTTGTGGAGATCTATTCGATGTAATCTTCTTTTTGCGGTGTGTTTGTTGAGACCGATGAATCGTGGGTTTATGATCCAGTATTATCCATGGGAAAATATTTGATTCTTCTCTGAATTCTTTTATGTATGATTGAGTTATCTTTGCAAGTCTCTTCGAATTATCCGTTTGGTTTGGCCAACTAGATTGGTAGTTTCTGCAATGGGAGAAGTGCATGGCTTTGGGTTCAATCTTGCTGTGTCCTTACTTAGTGACAGAAAGAGTTGCAAGGCACGTATTGTATTGTTGCCATCAAGGATAACAAGATGGGGTTTTTTTATCATATTGCATGAATTTATCCCTCTACATCATGTCATCTTGCTTAAAGCGTTACTCTGTTTTTAACTTAATACTCTAGATGCATGCTGGATAGCGGTCGATGAGTGGAGTAATAGTAGTAGATGCAGAATCGTTTCGATCTACTTGTCACGGACGTGATGCCTATATACATGATCATTGCCTAGATATACTCATAACTATGCTCAATTCTGTCAATTTCTCAAAGTAATTTGTTCACCCACCGTAGAATACTTATGCCCTTGAGAGAAGCCACTAGTGAAACCTATGGCCCCCGGGTCTATTCTCATCATATCAACCTATATCACTTTATTTACTTGCTTTGTTTTTACTTTGCCTTTACTTTTTACTTTGCATCTATCTATCAAAAATATCAAAAATATTATCTCTATCAGATCTCACTCTCGTAAGTGACCGTGAAGGGATTGACAACCCCTAAGCATTGGTTGCGAGTTGCTATCGTGTTGTGCAGGTACGAGGGACTTGCGCGTGACCTCCAACTGGATTGATACCTTGGTTCTCAAAAACTGAGGGAAATACTTACGCTACTGTGTTTCATCATCTCTTCCTCTTCAGGGAAACCCAACGCAAGCTCGAGACATAGCAAGAAGGATTTCTGGCGCCGTTGCCGGGGAGGCTTACGCAAAAGTCAACATACCCAAGTACCCATCACAATCCCTATCTCTCGCATTACATTATTTGCCATTTGCCTCTCATTTTCCTCTCCCCCACTTCACCCTTGCTGTTTTATTCGCCCTCTCTTTCCCAATCTCCTCCTCTCTTTCCCGGTTTCCTTTTTCTCGCCTTTTTGTTTTCTTGTGTGTTGGATTACTTGTTGCCATGGCGCAAGATAATACCAAATTGTGTGACTTCTCGAATACCAATAATAATGATTTCCTTAGTACTCCGATTCCTCCTCTAAATAATGATGAGTCTTGTGAAATCAATACCGCTTTGCTGAATCTTGTTATGAAAGATCAATTCGCCGGCCTTCCTAGTGAAGATGCCGCTACTCATCTAAACAATTTTGTTGATTTGTGTGATATGCAAAAGAAGAACGATACGGGTAACAATATTGTCAAATTGAAGTTATTTCCGTTTTAGTTAGAGATCGTGCTAAAGTTTGGTTTTTATCTTTGCCTAAAAATAGTATTGATTCTTAGAACAAGTGCAAAGGTGCTTTTATCTCTAAGTATTTTCCTCCCGCTAAGATTATCATTCTTAGGAACGATATCATGAATTTTAAACAACTTGATCATGAGCATGTTGCCCAATCTTGGGAAAGAATGAAATTGATGCTTCGCAATTGTCCTACTCATGGTTTGAATTTATGGATGATCCTACAAAATTTTTATGTCGGATTGAATTTTGCTTCTAGAAATCTTTTAGATTCGGCCGCGGGAGGCACGTTTATGGAAATTACGTTAGGAGATGCTACAAAATTGCTTGATAATATTATGGCTAATTATTCTCAATGGCATACCGAAAGATCTTCTAGTAAAAAAGTGCATGCTATAGAAGAAATCAATGTTTTGAGTGAAAAGATGGATGAAGTTATGAAGATGTTTGCTCCTAAAAATACTCCTCTTGATCCCAATGATATGCCTTTATCTACTTTGCTTGAGAATAATAATGAATCTATGGATGTGAAGTTTATTGGTAGGAATAGTTTTGGAAATAACGCTTATAGAGGGAATTTTAATCCTAGGCCTTATCCTAGTAATCCTTCTAATAATTATGGAAATTCCTACAACAACTCTTATGGAAATTTTAATAAGATGCCCTCTGAATTTGAGAGTTGTGTTAAAGAGTTTATGAATTCACAACAGAATTTTAATGCCTTGCTTGAAGAGAAATTGCTTAAAGTTGA
Source organism: Triticum timopheevii (assembly GCA_963921465.1). Taxonomy (NCBI): domain Eukaryota; kingdom Viridiplantae; phylum Streptophyta; class Magnoliopsida; order Poales; family Poaceae; genus Triticum; species Triticum timopheevii. The sequence continues at coordinate 116,397,368 of OY997271.1, forward strand.
TGATTTGGCTAGGAACGTTGATAGAATTTCTCTTGAGATTGATTCTTTAAAGCTTAGATCTATTCCTCCTAAGCATGATATCAATGAGTCTCTCAAAGCCATGAGAATTTCCATTGATGAGTGCAAAGAACGAACCGCTAGGATGCGTGCTTCCAAAGATGCCTTTATTAAAGCATGTTCTTCTAATCCCTATGAAAATCAAGATGAAGATCTAAAAGTTATTGATGTGTCACCTATCTATTTTGCAATATGAATGTTGATGAATCTGAATATGATCTTCCTTTACCTAGAAGGTGTTCTAAGAATTCGGAGTTTCTAGATCTTGATGATGAAATTGATGAAAGTGGGATTGAAATAAATAAAAACTGTGATGTTGCTAAGCCCACTATTTTGGATCTCAAGGAATTTAATTATAAAAATTGCTCTTTGATTGGTTGTATTTCCTTGTTGCAATCCGTGCTAGAATCTCCTCATGCTTATAGTCAAAATAAGGCCTTTACCGAACACATTGTTGATGCTTTGATGCAATTTTATGAAGAAAAACCTGAGATGAAAGTTTCTATCCCTAGAAAACTCTATGATGAGTGGGAACCTACTATTAAAATTAAAATTAAAGACTTTGAGTTTCATGCTTTGTGTGATTTGGGTGCTAGTGTCTCTACTATTCCCAAAACTTTATGTGATTTGCTAGATTTCCGTGATTTTGATGATTGCTCTCTAAACTTGCATCTTGCGGATTCCACTATTAAAAAACCTATGGGAAGAATTAATGATGTGCTCATTGTTGCAAATAGGAATTATGTGCCCGTAGATTCTATCATTCTTGATATAGATTGCAATCCTTCATGTCCTATTATTCTTGGTAGACCTTTCCTTAGAACGATTGGTGCAATTATTGATATCAAGGAAGGGAATATTAGATTCCAATTTCCTTTAAAGAAAGGCATGGAACACTTCCCTAGAAAGAAAATAAAATTACCATATGAACCTATCATGAGAGCCACTTACGGATTGCCTACCAAAGATGGCAATACCTAGATCTATCCTTGCTTTTATGCCCAGCTAGGGGCGTTAAACGATAGCGCTTGTTGGGAGGCAACCCAATTTTATTTTGTGTTTTTTGTTTTTCTTCTGTTTAGAAATAAATAATCCATCTACCTTCTGTTTGGATGTGGTTTTATGTTTTAATTAGTGTTCGTGCCAAGTAGGACCTATAGGATAACCTACGATGATAGTTGATTTGATTCTGCTGAAAAACAGAAACTTTAGCGCTCACGAGATTTGCTGTCATTTTTTACTGGAGAGTGATTTTGCGTTGATTATTTTTGCCACTGATCAATAAACAAATTTTCCAGGACTTCCTATTTTGGTAGAATTTTTAGAGTTCCATAAGTTTGCGTTAGTTACAGATTACTACAGATTGTTCTGTTTTTGACAGATTCTGTTTTTCGTGTGTTGTTTGCTTATTTTGATGAATCTATGGCTATTAAATTAGTTTACAAACCATAGAGAAGTTGGAATACAGTAGGTTTAACACCAATATAAATAAAGAATGAGTTAATTACAGTACCTTGAAGTAGTCTTTTGTTTTCTTTCTCTAACGGAGCTCATGAGATTTCTGTTGAGTTCTGTGTTGTGAAGTTTTCAAGTTTTGGATGAATTCTTTTGATGGATTATGGAACAAGGAGTGGCAAGAGCCTAAGCTTGGGGATGCCCATGGCACCCCCAAAATAATCCAAGGACACCAAAAAGTCAAAGCTTGGGGATGCCCCGGAAGGCATCCCCTCTTTCGTCCACTTCCATCGGTAATTTACTTGGAGCTATATTTTTATTCACCAACATGATATGTGTTTTGCTTGGATCGTCTTGTATTATTTGTGTCTTTGCTTGTTAGTCTACCACAATCATCTTTGATGTACACACCTTTTGAGAGAGCCATACATGAATTGAAATTTTTTAGAATACTCTATGTACTTCACTTATATCTTTTGAGCTTGATAGTTTTGCTCATAGTGCTTCACTTATATCTTTTGAACTTGATAGTTTTGCTCATAGTGCTTCACTTATATCTTTTGAGCTTGATAATTTTTGCTCTAGTACTTCACTTAGATCTTTTAGAGCACGGTGGTGGATTTGTTTTAAAGAAACTTGATCTCTCATGCTTCACTTAGATTATTTTGAGAGTCGTTAATAGCATGGTAATTTGCTTAATGTTAATATACTTGGTGTTCAAGATATGTGAAACTTTCTTTTGAGTGCGTTGAATACTAAGATAAGTTTGATGCTTGATAATTGTTTTGAGATATGAAGGTGATAATATTAGAGTCATGCTAGTTGAGTAGTTGTGAATTTAAAGAATACTTGTGTTGAAGTTTGTGATTCCCGTAGCATGCACGTATGGTGAACCGTTATGTGATGAACTCGGAGCATGATTTATTTATTGATTGTCTTCCTTATGAGTGGCGGTCGGGAACAAGCGATGGTCTTTTCCTACCAATCTATCCCCCTAGGAGCATGCGCGTAATACTTTGCTTTGATAACTTCTAGAATTTTGCAATAAGTATATGAGTTCTTTATTACTAATGTTGAGTCCATGGATTATACGCACTTTTTCCCTTCCTCCCACCATTGCTAGCCTCTCTAATACCGCGCACCTTTCGTAGGTATCATACACCCACCATATACCTTCCTCAAAACATCCACCATACCTACCTATCATGGCATTTCCATAACCATTCCGAGATATATTGCCATGCAACTTTCCACCGTTCCATTTATTATGACACGCTCCATCATTGTCATATTGCTAGCATGATCATGTAGTTGACATCGTATTTGTGGCAAAAGCCACATTTCATAATTCTTCCATACATGTCACTCATGTTTCATTGCATATCCCGGTACACCGCCGGTGGCATTCATATAGAGTCATATTTTGTTCTAAGTATCGAGTTGTAATTGTTGAGTTGTAAGGAAAATAAAAGTGTGATGATCATCATTATTAGAGCATTGCCCCAAGTAAGGAAAGGATGATGGAGTCTATGATTCCCCCACAAGTCGGGATGAGACTCCAGACGAAAAAAAAGAGGCCAAAAAAAGGAGAAAATGCCCAAATAAAAAAATGAGAGAAAAAGAGAGAAGGGACAATGCTACTATCCTTTTACCACACTTGTGCTTCAAGGTAGCACCATGATCTTCATGATAGAGAGTCTCTCATTCCGTCACTTTCATATACTACTGGGAATTTTTCATTATAGAACTTGGCTTGTATATTCCAATGATGGGCTTCCTCAAAATGCCCTAGGTCTTCGTGAGCAAGCGAGTTGGATGCACAACCACTTTGTTTCTTTTGTTGAGCTTTCGTATACTTATAGCTCTAGTGCATCCGTTTCATGGCAATCCCTACTCACTCACATTGATATCCATTGATGGGCATCTCCATAGCCCGTTGATACGCCTAGTTGATGTGAGACTATCTTCCCTCCTTTTGTCTTCTCCACAACCACCGTTCTATTCCACATAAAGTGCTATATCCATGGCTCACGCTCATGTATTGCGTGAAGATTGAAAAAGTTTTGAAAATGTTAAAGTATGAATCAATTGCTTGGCTTGTCATCGGGGGTTGTGCATGATTTAAATACTTTGTGTGGGGAAGATGGAGCATAGCCAGACTATATGATTTTGTAGGGATAACTTTCTTTGGCCATGTTATTTTGAGAAGACATAATTGCTTTGTTAGTATGCTTGAAGTATTATTTTTTTATGTCAATACGAACTTTTGTCTTGAATCTTCTGGATCTGAATATTCATACCATGATTAAGAAGATTTACATTGAAATTATGCCAAAGTATCACTCCGCATCAAAAATTCTTTTTTTATCATTTACCTACTCGAGGACGAGCAGGAATTAAGCTTGGGGATGGTTGATATGTCTCCAACGTATCTATAATTTTTTATTGCTCCATGTTACTTTATCTACTGTTTTGGATTATATTGGGCATTATTTTCCACTTTTATATTATTTTTGGGACTAGCCTATTAACCGGAGGCCCAGCCCATAATTGTTGTTTTTTGCCTTTTTCAGTATTTTGAAGAAACAGAATATCAAACGGAGTCCAAACGGAATGAAACCTTCGGGATCGTGATTTTCCAACCGAACGTGATCCAGGAGACTTGGACCCCACTCCAAGAATCTTCTGAAGAGGTAATGAGGGTGGAGGGCGCGCCCCCCCACTGGGCGTGCCCCCAACCTCGTGGGCCCCTCGGAGCTCCACCGACGTACTCCTTCCTCCTATATATACCTACGTATCCCCGTATGATCATAACGGGAGCCAAAAACCTAATTCCACCGCCGCAACCTTCTGTATCCACGAGATCCCATCTTGGGGCCTGTTCCGGAGCTCCGCCGGAGGGGGCATCCACCACGGAGGGCTTCTACATCAACACCATAGCCCCTCCGATGAAGTGTGAGTAGTTTACTTCAGACCTTCGGGTCCATAGCTAGTAGCTAGATGGCTTCTTCTCTCTTTTTGGATCTCAATACAATGTTCTCCCCCTCTCTTGTGGAGATCTATTCGATGTAATCTTCTTTTTGCGGTGTGTTTGTTGAGACCGATGAATTGTGGGTTTATGATCCAGTATTATCTATGGGAAAATATTTGATTCTTCTCTAAATTCTTTTATGTATGATTGAGTTATCTTTGCAAGTCTCTTCGAATTATCCGTTTGGTTTGGCCAACTAGATTGGTAGTTCTTGCAATGGGAGAAGTGCATGGCTTTGGGTTCAATCTTGCGGTGTCCTTACTCAGTGACAGAAAGAGTTGCAAGGCACGTATTGTATTGTTGCCATCGAGGATAACAAGATGGGGTTTTTATCATATTGCATGAATTTATCCCTCTACATCATGTCATCTTGCTTAAAGTGTTACTCTGTTTTTAACTTAATACTCTAGATGCATCTTGGATAGTGGTCGATGAGTGGAGTAATAGTAGTAGATACAGAATCGTTTCGATCTACTTGTCACGGACGTGATGCCTATATACATGATCATTGCCTAGATATACTCATAACTATGCTCAATTCTGTCAATTTCTCAACAGTAATTTGTTCACCCACCGTTGAATACTTATGCCCTTGAGAGAAGCCACTAGTGAAACCTATGGCCCCCGGGTCTATTCTCATCATATCAACCTATATCACTTTATTTACTTGCTTTGTTTTTACTTTGCCTTTACTTTTTACTTTGCATCTATCTATCAAAAATACCAAAAATAATATCTCTATCAGATCTCACTCTCATAAGTGACCGTGAAGGGATTGACAACCCCTAAGCGTTGGTTGCGAGTTGCTATCGTGTTGTGCAGGTATGAGGGACTTGCGCGTGACCTCCTACTGGATTGATACCTTGGTTCTCAAAAACTGAGGGAAATACTTACGATACTGTGCTGCATCTTCCCTTCCTCTTCAGGGAAAACCAATGCAAGCTCGAGACATAGCATGGACAAACCACATAAACACTTTGATCTTCAAGGGCACTTTGACTTTCCAAACATGTTTCGACCTAGGAATGACGCTAGCGTTGATAATATTCAAATACATGGATTTAACCGAGAACTCCCCATTCTTAGTTAGTTTTGAGCATATCAGATCGGGCTGTTGAGAAAGTTGTATATCCATCAATCTTCTCACATGATGGAGCCAAGCTTCCCAACGGTTTCCCACTAGTGTCCTCCTGAATTGAATATTAAGAGGATTGGACTGAAGTACTGGTGCAACATAAGCGTCTCTTCGCTGAACAATATTATAGAGAGAAGGATATTGGATTGCAAGGGGCGTGTCCCCTAGCCAGGTATCCTCCCAGAATCTTGTGGAAGTTCATTTCCAACTACAAACTTTGTCCTGTTAAAAAAGACTAATTTCACTCGCATCAGTCCCTTCTAAAAAGGCGAATCAGTCGGTCTTACCATCACCTGGGACAAGGTTTTGGAGTGAAGGTACTTATTACGAAGAATCTTGGCCCATGTGGCATCCGTCTCTATAGATAACCTATACAGCCACTTGCTGAGAAGACATCTGTTCTTCACCTCTAAATTTTCAATGCCCAGACCCCCTTGGTCTTTTGGCCTACAAATGATATCCCACTTAGCGAGTCTATATTTTCTTTTTAATTCATCGCTCCGCCAGAAGAAGCACGACCGATAGAAATCTAGCCTTTTCCATACTCCAACTGGTACTTCGAAAAAGGACAAGAGAAACATAGGCATACTTGTGAAAACCGAATTAATAAGAATCAATCGTCCTCCGTATGACATAAGCTTGCCCTTCCAGCAGCTTAGTTTTTTCGAATTGATCTTCAATGCACTTCCCCTCCTTGTTTGAAAGCTTGTGATGGTGGATTGGTAATACCCAAATACGTGAAGGCTAAAGACCCCAATTCGCACCTGAACAATTCCTTGTAAGCTTGTTGTTCTTCTTTAGCTCTTCCAAAGCAGAACAATTCACTTTCGTGGAAGTTAATCTTTAACCCCAATAATTGTTCGAACAGGCATAAAACCAGCTTCATGTTTCTAGCTTTAGCCAAATCATGCTCCGCAAACATGATAGTATCATCAGCGTACTGTAGGATAGACACTCCCCCGTCAACTAAATGTGGAACGAGGCCACCTACCTGACCATCATCCTTAGCACTTCCTATTAGGATTGTCAACATGTCAACGACTACATTGAACGGAATCGGCGACATCGGATCTCCTTGCCTTAGACCCTTGTGTGTATGGAAATAATGACATATGTCATCATTTACCCTGATTCCAACACTCCCTTTTTGCATGAAAGAATCAACCTGATCTCTCCAGGCCCGATCGAATCCTTTCATACGCAAAACTTGGTGAAGAAAAGGCCATTTTACCTTGTCGTACGCTTTATCAAAATCCACTTTGAAGACCACCCCATCTAGTTTATTCGTGTGGATTTCATGGAGCGTTTCATGCAGCACCACAACCCCTTCTAGGATGTTTCTGTCCGGCATCAAAGCAGTTTGAGACGGCTGCACCACAGAATGCGCAATCTGCATAAGCCTATTTGTCCCAACGTTGGTGAAGATTTTAGAGCTAACATTAAGAAGACAGACCGGCCTAAATTGCTCTATCCTCACAGCCTCTATCTTCTTAGACAGCAAAGTAATTGTACCAAAGTTCAAGTGAAACAGTTGTAACTGTCCCAAGAAGAGATCCTGGAACATCGGGAGCAAGTCACCCTTAATGAAGTGCTAGCACCTTTTATAAAACTCCGCCGGAAAACCAACCGGTCCTGGAGCTTTATTATTTTTCATTTGGGAAATTTCTTCAAACACCTCTTTCTCCGAAAATGGGGCTCTCAAAATATCGTTCTCATCTGCTGCGAGCTGAGGAACATCCTCTACCCTTGACTCGTCCAAGGATACAAAATTATCCTCGGGCGGCCCAAACAGCTGCTTATAGTAATTGGTGATATAAACCTTTAGGTTCTCCTTCCCTAAAATCGTCCCCTCCTCTTGCTCAAGCTGAAATATTCTCTTCTTTTGATGCTTGCCATTCGCAATCATGTGGAAGAATTGCGTGTTATCATCCCCTTGGATGATTTTGCAAACTTTAGCTCGCAGTGCCCACTTCAATTCCTCCTCTCGAAGTAGTTCTTTTAATCTCAATTCGGCCTCCACTTTAGTTTCCAGCTCTCTGGTATCTAAAATGGAGGACTCAGCTTTTAAATCTAGGGATTGAATAAGTAGAAGGATCCTTTCCTTCTCAGCCTTATATATCCCACTCAGGTGTTTGGCCCAACCCTGTAAAAACTGCCTCAAATGCCTAATCTTATTCTGCCATCTCTCAACATTCGTTCTCCCTCCTAAATCTTTAGCCCATTATCTTGCTATTAGATCCAGGAACCCTTCTCTTTCAAACCACGTTGATTTGAAAGAAAACGTACTCTTGTTCCCCACATGCGTAGCCTCTCCTGAGTCAACCAACAGTGGGGTGTGATTAGAGATCGCGCGAGAAAGTGCATGGCCCATAACTAGGGGAAAATTCTGCTCCCATTCGACGCTCGCTAGGACCCGGTCCAGCTTCTCAAATGTCGGGATTGGTAATGTATTGGCCCATGTGAACTTTCTATCAGAAATCTCAATCTCTCGAAGTTCTAAGCTTTCAATAATTGTATTAAACATAAATGATCATCTACCGTCAAAGTTATCATTGTTTTTTTCCTCCCGTATACGGGTAATGTTAAAATCACCCCCAATTAGGATTGGGAGCTGCTCGTTACCGCAAATATGGACTAAATCTGCCAAAAAAAATCTGGTTTTAGTTCAGGCTGCACGGCACCATACACCGCCACCAAAGCCCAATTAAACCCATCGGCCTTCGACCATACCCGAAACTTAACTGCAAAGTCACCCATAACAACATTCCGAACTTCCAACGAATCGCATTTAACCCCCAGTAAAATCCCACCGGATCTTTCTCTTGTAGGTAGGCAATGCTAGTCGAAATCAACCCCTCCCGACAAAGTGCTAAGGAACTGGGGCGGGGGGGGGGGGGGGGGGGAGAAATTGTCCCTTCCAGTTTCGGACAGGGCAATAAAATCCAATTTTTGCTCTATAGAAGCATCCGCTAGAAACCTTCTTTTATCCAAGTCCTTAAGACCTCTGCTATTCCAAACAATTCCTTTCATATTTCATCATGAAATTTCTTAGTGGTTCGAATCCTAGCACTTCTACGCACGGCCGAAGCCGGGTAAATCCTATGATTCCACTTGCGTTTAAGCTTGTTATGGCCCTCTACCCGGTCCTCACAACCGAGCTTAGTGGACGTAACCACCTGAGACTCTGCAATAATGGAATCCTTGGGGGAAGTAGAATATTCATCCTCCTCTGTCTCAGGAGGAGAGGGTGCCAGATCCGCACAAAAGCTATCAAGCACATTGACCCCCAAAGCATCTAGGTCTAAATCGTTCATAGGTTTGACCGCTGCTAGGTTTCTAATCATCTCTAAAGCGCGCTCCACTTCAAGATCCAAGATATCATTAACGGACTTAGAAACTTCAAATTCAACACTACCCAGAGATACTCCCAACTGATTTGCATTATGGATAATCTCATTATTAGAAAAATGCAACATAGAATTGGAAGTTTTGACTGACATACCAGTAGTGACCTCAATATCATGAAGCTTGGCCGCTCGCATGGCGCACCGCAGCTGCATGTCATCAACGTCCGGCTGATCCTGGAGGTGACAGCTCATGAGTCAATCTTCGAATATGGGATCCAGAATCCCTCCAAAAGCGATGATGTCGTCCCGCGTGGCCTTGTTCGGGGTAGGGCCTCCTGCCTGATCCCCAACGGGGCTCAGCTGAGCTGAACCAGTCGGAGAGCTGCCCTGCATCGTCTGCAGGACCGGCGAAGCTCCCTGAGTCCTCACCGCCACAGGGCTCGGCGCGCCCGGCGATCCCGACCCAAGACCGCCACCCGAGGCCCGAGCAGGGGCCGCCCCCTTCAAGGACGGCTAGGGAGAGGTAGGAGCGAAGGCCACTTGCCCACGCCCCCTCCCGATCTGGCGCCTCCTCCGGCGCACAGCGACTCACTGCGAGAGAGGTAGGGGCGGGAGCCACCTGCCCACGCCCTCCTCCTGCACCGGCACCTCCAACAACGTGAGGTGCGTCCACAGCTACACACGGCATCGCCGGACTCGTCGTTCGCCGAGAAGCACCAAGCAGCTCAAGGGCAGTGGGGGAACGGAGGGCCTCCTGCCCATGATCCTCCCCGCCCTTGGAGCGAAGCTCTACAGCCCGTCAAGCTCCATCCTGGAGAAACCATCGTCGCGGAGTCCGTCCCCGGAGATGCTCGTATCACCGATGACACACTGTTAGAAACCAACACCAGCGGTAACTCAAGTTCGGCCGGATCATCCGTCTCCACCCGGTTACTCCATAGCCGACTGGGCGTAGAACACGCTCGGAAAGACCCAAAACGAAGTGAGTTCATCGGAGTCGAGGAACCAGACGTTCCCTTGGTAGACTTATCTGCCTTATCAGACAGCAAAGCCGGCCCCTTAGCCGTCTCCCATGATGCGATCTCTGGCTCCTTACTCTGATCCCTGGGGGGCCCATCCCCCTCAGTCGTATCCATATCCTAGGTGTCATCCCCCTCCTGAGGTGTCGTTGTGTCCTCAATCTCAATCTCCAGCACATACGTGACTCCGGCATAAGTCCACTTCACCACATCCGGAACGAACTCAACACTGACCACACTGACAAGGAACCTCGCGGCCCCATTCGTGCGAGTGAAAGGCATATCTACCTTCTCGATATTTCCAATGAGCGATCCCAAGCTCCAAGCAAAAAGGAAATGATTGGGCGGTTTAGGTGGCGCACCGTAGAACCGTACCCAGACCTGCTCCAAAGTTGTACCCTCTGGATCCTTCTGCTTCCATTCGTCAAAGGCCATAATAATACTGGTACTCGGCACTCTACACATACCCCACTTAAGGATATGCAACTGATCCTCCTTAGTGGGAAAATCAACCTTGTAAGTTTGGTTCTCCAACTTATCAAGGTTCCATTGATAGTTACCCGGTACCAAGTCCCGCAGCTGTCGCACAATCTGTGCCTCTGTCATAGAACCATTGGTCACCTTGACCACAACTGGGAATGAGCTCTCCATCACATGAGTCAAAGGTGCCACATCTGGTGTCTGAAAGAACATAAGCTCTTGACAACACACTCCATAGATGTTAACCACTGGCTTAGGACCTGAAAGAAGTGGACACTCACCGAACGTATGCTGTAGTCTGAGGCAGTAGTCACAAAGCTCATTAGTGCACTCAGCGGTGAAGTGCCCGGCTCACCGCACCTATAGCACGGCATCTTATTCTTCTTAGCAGCCCACTTAGAAAGTTTTTCTCCGTCCGTTTTGTCCGCCCCTTTTTCAGACCCTCTGTCCGCTGCCTTAGAAGTATTGACAATCGGGATGTCAACCACTGTGAGTGCGCAGACCGTTTCTACAGCCACCTGTGGAAGAGCGGGGGAATCTGTGGCCGCCAACATTGGAGTCTCCTCAACCATCAGCGGTGGAGGTGGTTGGCGGGTGGAGGTGGGTGCCCCCCCCCCCCCCGCCCCCTTCTCCCGCCTCGGAAGCGATGTCCACTCCAGAACCGGTTATTGTGTCCGGCAACCCCCTCCACAAAAATCCCGGGCGGTCCCTAGAACCCTCGTCTTAGTCCGCCGCCATGACGGCCGTTGAAATCCTGGCCGGCACTCGAAGATGATGACCCCCGGTGCTATCCCTCGCCATATACATCATAACCATCATCGCCCCACTGCCCGTAACTGTAATGGTATCCATCTCTGCCATTGCCTGCATGATCGTTCCATCCCTGTCCAATCCCACGACTGCGACCAATGGCCTGAGGCTTTGCAGCCGACTGTGAAGCTGGGTCTTTCCTTTGCCGAGCCACAACCCGGGCAGCACCTCGGCCCTAGTCAGGCGGCACAGCAACCCGCGGCTGCTGCTATTGTTGTTGACCTCCATCGCCCTGGGCTGGCCCTGTGTTGGTCAGATGCTACTGCGCCGTCAGCTGTGCCCCTTGGGGCGGCGGTGCTCCTTGTGGCGGAGGCTCCCCCCTCGGCAGCTACGCAGCCCGCGGTGGTGGTGGCCTACCAGCCCCCCTTCATGCCATAGCCAAGGCCGGAGCACCCAAGCACGTCCTCTTGGCATGGCCCGATCCCAACGATGGGAACCCAGGTCTCGGCACACAAGGAACCCTAGGAGCAGTCACCCGTGTGGACTCCGACCCCCGATGACAATCGATCTCATGAGTCTCGACCGGCCTTGCATATGTACGTGTGTCGGTGTTGCCTTCTTGGGCCGAATACACATCCATTCGGACTTCCAATACCGCTGCCTGAACTCCATGCTAGGCCACATACCTAGTAACCATGGATTCCAAGCAGGCCCGCGCAACCTCAGGCCCATCCTGGCCCAATAGCAATTTCAAACGCGCCGCCCTCAACTCCCGGATCGCGGACGACCACGCGGTAGCCGGCGCCGGCGGTGCGCCACCGCCCTTATCTTCCTCTTACACATTCTAGTAACCAGGGTCCAATCCTCCGGCAAAAAATCTGAGAGAGTAGTGTGTGGAAGACATACCTTGGGAATCGGGCCTCTACATGGCCGAATCACGGACGCCGCCGACCGCCGGTGAACAATTCGGTGAACCACGTCCACCTTGTCCTCAGGTCGCAACCCCCGCCTTGCCAGATCATCGCTTGGAACCACCTCGTCGACAAGTACGGCGACATCCTCTATAGAGTAGCCGGGAGCGAACGCCTAGCAGATCACATCTGACGGAGTAGGCGCGTACACTCCGGAGGCTACCCCGTCGTCATCCTCCTCATTGTCGGCTTCAGTGAGGGCCCAGAACCGGCCGCCCACACGCCTTATACGCCTCCAACGTATCTATAATTTTTGATTGTTCCATGCTATTATATTACCCCTTTTGGATGTTTATGGGCTTTATTTTACACATTTATATTATTTTTGGGACTAACCTACTAACCGGAGGCCCAGCCCATATTGCTATTTTTTTTGCCTATTTCAGTATTTCGAAGAAAAGGAATATCAAATGGACTCCAAACGGAATGAAACCTTCGGGAGCGTGATTTTTTGAACGAACATGATCCAGAGGACTTAGAGTGCAAGTCAAGAAGAAGCCGAGGCCTCCACGAGATAGGAGGGCGGGCCCCCCTATAGGGCGCGCCCCCCTGTCTCGTGGGCCCCTCGGGCGGCCACCGACGTACTTCTTCCTCCTATCTAAGCCTACGTACCCCGAAACATCCAGGGAGCCAACGAAGCACAATTTCCACCGCCGTAACCTTCTGTATCCGCGAGATCCCATCTTGGAGCCTTCGCCGGTGCTCCACCGGAGGGAGAATCGACCACGGAGGGCTTCTACATCAACACCATAGCCCCTCCGATGAGTTGTGAGTAGTTTACCACAGACCTACGGGTCCATAGTTATTAGCTAGATGGCTTCTTCTCTCTTTTTGATCTCAATACAATGTTCTCCCCCTCTCTTGTGGAGATCTATTCGATGTAAACTCTTTTTGCGGTGTGTTTGTCGAGATCCGATGAATTGTGGGTTTATGATCAAGTTTATCTATGAAGAATATTTGAATCTTCTCTGAATTCTTTTATGTATGATTGAGTTATCTTTGCAAGTCTCTTCGAATTATCAGTTTGGTTTGGCCTACTAGATTGATCTTTCTTGCCATGGGAGAAGTGCTTAGCTTTGGGTTCAATCTTGCGGTGTCCTTTCCCAGTGACAGCAGGGGCAGCAAGGCACGTATTGTATTGTTGTCAACGAGGATAAAAAGATGGGGTTTATATCATATTGCATGCGTTTATCCATTTACATCATGTCATCTTGCTTAAGGCGTTACTCTGTTCTTATGAACTTAATACTCTAGATGCAGGCAGGAGTCGGTCAATGTGTGGAGTAATAGTAGTAGATGCAGGTAGGAGTCGGTCTACTTTTCACGGATGTGATGCCTATATACATGATCATGCCTTGATAATCTCATAATTATTCGCTTTTCTATCAATTGCTCGACAGTAATTTGTTCACCCACCGTAATACTTATGCTATCTTGAGAGAAGCCACTAGTGAAACCTATGGCCCCCGAGTCTATCTCTTATCATATTTGCTTCCAATCTACTTTTATTTGCATCTTTACTTTTTGCATCTATATTACAAAATACCAAAAATATATTTATCTTATCATACTATCTCTATCAGATCTCACTTTTTCAAGTGGCCGTGAAGGGATTGACAACCCCTTTATTGCGTTGGTTGCGAGTTCTTTGTTTGTTTGTGTAGGTGCGTGGGACTTTTGAGGAGCCTCCTACTGGATTGATACCTTGGTTCTGAAAAACTGCGGGAAATACTTACGCTACTATTGCTGCATCACCCTTTCCTCTTCAAGGAAAACCAATGCAAGCTCATGACGTAGCTAGAAGGATTTCTGGCGCCGTTGCCGGGGAGGTCTTCGCTCAAGTCAAGACATAGCAAGTACCCATCACAAACCCATCTCCCTCGCATTTACATTATTTGCCATTTGCCTCTCAGATTCCTCTCCCCCACTTCACCCTTGCCATTTTATTCGCCCTCTCTTTCCAAATCTCCTCCTCTCTTTCGCTCGCTTCCTTCCGCCTTGCTTTTGTTTGCCGTTATGTCTGAAATTGGGGAGATTATCATCGATATGGACAATAATGATAACATGGAAAATTCTGAGGCTCCGGCCGAAGAACCCCCTATCTTGCATACTAAAAAGTTTCGAATCGGTAGTGGTAACATCATTGGAAAAGGTGTTATTCAATATTTCTTTACTTGTACCGGTGCTATACCTTCCATGGGTGGTTCTATTATTCATAGAACTAGTAGTCTTGCGGATGCCATCGCTATGCTTGTTGTTGAGCTTGAAAGACAATTTATGCATATGCATCCTTGCATACAAAGAATTTTTCTGGGATTTTCTAATATTGAGCATTCTTCTGTTAAACACGCTGTTACTATCTTTTTTGCTCATGAGTTTATATTTATCATAAGAGAGGCCAAAGAAATCTTTGTTCACTATAGGGTGGACGCCGGTCGTCCTCCCATAGAGGCGATCTTCTATGATCAAGAGGAATTTAGGCGTTTTCAATCTTCGGACTATGTTGCTTTCAATGAAACCTTAGAAAAAAGTTTCCTACCAATGTCTTGGTTGATAGAATTTAATGAACTTAATAATGATTTTGCCCTTCGAAACAATGAGCTAGGATACTCTCTTGAGCATAGGCTCACGAGATTTTGCCACAAGGATGCTTTTAGTGATGAATTAATTGTGCATTATGAAGGGCCAAGGGAGGAACCCCTTCCTCCTGAGATTGATCTTGGGGACTTCTGTCCCGCTAAATTTAGCCCTTTTGATTACTTTTGCTTGCCTCAAAGAAAACTTTCTGCCGAATGTAGAGAATATGAGATGAGCTTTCAAGATCTATCTTATTATTATGGCACTACTTAGATCTATCTTCGCTTTTATGCCTAGCTAGGGGCGTTAAAAGATAGCGCTAGTTGGGAGGCAACCCAATTTTCTTTGTGTTTTTTGTTTTTTTCCTGTTTAGTAATAAATCTTGCATCTACCTTCTGTTTAGATGTGTTTTTATCTTTTAATTAGTGTTTGTGCCAAGTAGAACCTATAGGATAACCTATGATGATAGTTGATTTGATTCTGCTGAAAAACAGAAAATTTGCGCGCACGAAATTAGTTTTGTTAAATCACAGAAACGCGATTTTGCATTGATTATTTTTTATGCTGATCAATAGACAAATTCTACAGGACTTCCTATTTTGGTAGGATTTTTAGAGTTCATAAGTTTGCGTTAGCTACAGATTGCTATAGACTGTTCTGTTTTTGACAGATTCTGTTTTTCGTGTGTTGTTTGCTTATTTCGATGCATCTATGGCTAGTATTAAGTGATATGAACCATAGAGAACTTGGAATACAGTAGTTTTAACACCAAAATAAATAAAGAATTAGTTATTTACAGTACCTTATGTGGTGGTTTCGTTTTCTTTCACTAACGGAGCTTATAAGATTTCCTGTTGAGTTTTGTGTTGTGAAGTTTTCAAGTTTTGGGTAAAGCTTTTATGGACTATGGAATAAGGAGTGGCAAGAGCCTAAGCTTGGGGATTACCATGCCACCCGAAGATATTCAAGGATAGCCAAAAGCCTAAGCTTGGGGATGCCCCAGGAAGGCATCCCCTCTTTCGTCTTCGTTCATTGGTAACTTTACTTGGAGCTATATTTTTATTCGCCACATGATATGTGTTTTGCTTGGAGCGTCGTGTATTTTATTAGTGTTTGATTTTTATTTTACCACAATCATCCTTGCTGTACACACCTTTTGGGAGAATCCCACTTGATTGAAATTTATTAGAATTCTCTATGTGCTTCACTTATATCTTTTGAGCTTGATAGTTTTTGCTCTAGTGCTTCACTTACATCTTTTAGAGCACAGCGGTGGCATAATTTTATAGAAATTGCTAGTCTCTCACGCTTCACTTATATCTTTTTGAGAGTCTTTTAGAACAGCATGGTATTTGCTATGGTTATAAAACTGGTCCTAGAATGGTAGGCATCCAAGTTGGGTATAATAAAAACTATCATAGGAAGTGAATTGGATGCTATGATCAATTTGATACTTGATAATTGTTTTGAGATATGGAGGTAGTGATATTAAAGTCATGCTAGTTGGGTGATTATGAATTTTAAAAATGCTTGTGTTGAAGTTAGCAAGTCCCGTAGCATGCACGTATGGTTAAAGTTGTGTAACAAATTTGAAACATGAAGTGTACCTGGCTTGTGCATCCTTATGAGTGGCGGTCGGGGACGAGCGATGGTCTTTTCTACCAATCTATCCCCCTAGGAGCATGCACGTAGTGCTTGATTTTTGATGACTTCTAAATTTTTGCAATAAGTATATGAGTTCTTTTGACTAATGTTGAGTCCATGGATTATACGCACTTTTACCTTTCCACCATTGCTAGCCTCTTCGGTACCGTGCATTGCCCTTGCTCACCTTGAGAGTTAGTGCAAACTTCGCCGGTGCATCCAAACCCCGTGATACGATACGCTCTATCACACATAAACCTCCTTATATCTTCCTCAAAACAGCCACCATACCTACCTATTATGGCATTTCCATAGCCATTCCGAGATATATTGCCATGCAACTTTCCACCATTCCGTTTATCATCATCATGACATACTTTACTTTTGTCATATTGCCATTGCATGATCATGTAGTTGACATCGTATTTGTGGCAAAGCCACCATGCATTATTTTTCATGCATGTCACTCTTGATTCATTGCACCATCCCGGTACACCGCCGGAGGCACTCATATAGAGTCATATCTTGTTCTAGTTTCGAGTTGTAATTCATATGTTGTAATCAATGAAAGTGTGATGATCATCATTATTAGAGCATTGCCCAAAAAGAAAAAAAAAGGCCAAAAGAAAAAAAGTGCCAAAAGAAAAAAAGAAAATAAAAGAAAATAAATAAAAAGGGCAATGTTACTATATCTTTTTCCACACTTGTGCTTCAAAGTAGCACCTTGTTCTTCATCTAGTGAGTCTTATATATTGTGCTTCAAAGTAGCACCGTGTTTTTCATATAGTGAGTCTCATAAGTTGTCTTTTTCATACTAGTGGGAATTTTTCATTATAGGACTTGTCTTCTATATTCCTACGATGGGCTTCCTCAAATGCCCTAGGTCTTCGTGAGCAAGCAAGTTGGATGCACACCCACTAGTTTTCTTTTGTTGAGCATTCATTTATAGCTCTAGTGCATCCGTTGCATGGCAATCCCTACTCCTCATGTTGACATCAATTGATGGGCATCTCCATATCCCGTTGTTTGTCCTCGTCAATGTGAGAACTTTCTCCTTTTTTGTCTTCTCCACACAATCCCCATCATCATATTCTATTCCACCCATAATGCTATATCCATGGCTCACGCTCATGTATTGCGTGAAGATTAAAAAAGTTTGAGATTATTTAAGTATGAAACAATTGCTTGGCTTGTCATCGGGGGTATAGAAGTTGGGAACATCTTTGTGTGACGAAAATAAAGCATAGCCTAACTATATGATTTTGTAGGGATGAACTTTCTTTTGCCATGTTATTTTGAGAAGACATGATTACTTTGATTAGTATGCTTGAAGTGTTACTATTTCTTTTATCAATATGAACTTTTATTTTGAATCATTTGGATCTGAACATTCATGCCACAATAAAGAAAATTACATTGAGAATTGTGCTAGGTAGCATTCCACATCAAAAATTCTTTTTTTATCATTTACCTACTCGAGGACGAGCAGGAATTAAGCTTGGGGATGCTTGATACGTCTCCAACGTATCTATATTTTTTGATTGTTCCATGCTATTATATTACCCCTTTTGGATGTTTATGGGCTTTATTTTACACATTTATATCATTTTTGGGACTAACTACTAACCGGAGGCCCAGCCCGTATTGCTGTTTTTTTTCCTATTTCAATATTTCGAAGAAAAGGAATATCAAACGGAGTCCAAACGGAATGAAACCTTCGGGAGCGTGATTTTTGGAATGAACGTGATCCAGAGGACTTGGAGTGCAAGTCAAGAAGCAGCCGAGGCCTCCACGAGATAGGAGGGCGCCCCCGCTATAGGGCGCGCCCCCTGTCTTGTGGGCCCCTCGGGCGGCCACCGACGTACTTCTTCCTCCTATATAAGCCTATGTACCCCAAAAACATCCAGGGAGACAATGAAGCATAATTTCCACCGCCGTACCCTTCTGTATCCGCGAGATCCCATCTTGGAGCCTTCGACGGCGCTCCGCCGGAGTGGGAATCGACCATGGAGGGCTTCTACATCAACACCATAGCCCCTCCGATGAGTTGTGAGTAGTTTACCACAGACCTACGGGTCCATAGTTATTAGCTAGATGGCTTCTTCTCTCTTTTTGGATCTCAATACAATGTTCTCCCCCTCTCTTGTGGAGATCTATTCGATGTAAACTCTTTTTGCGGTGTGTTTGTCGAGATCCGATGAATTGTGGGTTTATGATCAAGTTTATCTAGGAATAATATTTGAATCTTCTCTGAATTCTTTTATGTATGATTGAGTTATCTTTGCAAGTCTCTTCGAATTATCAGTTTGGTTTGGCCTACTAGATTGATCTTTCTTGCCATGGGAGAAGTGCTTAGCTTTGGGTTCAATCTTGCGGTGTCCTTTCCCAGTGATAGCAGGGGAGGCAAGGCACGTATTGCATTGTTGCCATCGAGGATAAAAAGATGTGGTTTATATCATATTGCATGCGCTTATCCCTTTACATCATGTCATCTTGCTTAAGGCGTTACTCTGTTCTTATGAAATTAATACTCTAGATGCAGGCAGGAGTCGGTCGATGTGTGGAGTAATAGTAGTAGATGCAGGCAGGAGTCGGTCTACCTGTCACGGACGTGATGCCTATATACATGATCATGCCTAGATGATCTCATAATTATTCGTTTTTCTATCAATTGCTCGACAGTAAATTTTTCACCCACCGTAATAATTATGCTATCTTGAGAGAAGCCACTAGTGAAACCTATGGCCCCCAGGTCTATCTCTTATCATATTTGCTTCCAATCTACTTTTATTTGCATCTTTACTTTTTGCATCTATATTATAAAATACCAAAAATACATTTATCTTATCATATTATCTCTATCAGATCTCACTTTCGCAAGTGGTCGTGAAGGGATTGACAACCCCTTTATTGCGTTGATTGCGAGTTCTTTGTTTGTTTGTGTAGGTGCGTGGGACTTTTGAGGAGCCTCCTACTGGATTGATACATTGGTTCTCAGAAACTGAGGGAAATACTTACGCTACTATTGCTGCATTACCCTTTCCTCTTCAAGAAAAACCAACGCAAGCTCAGGACGTAGCAATGTCCGAGGCAGCCTGATCCTCTCGCGTCGCCCCCCTGGATCGCCGCCGGCGTCATGGGTGTCGCCCCTCGAGTCGCCCCTTGGGGAGAGATCACTTACCAGAGAAAACAAGGCATACTGGTAAAAGTTATTATTTAAATACGGTTTATAATTAATAAAATATCAAACTAATTTATTTGGGAGCCCAAAATTTTGTGGCATTAGAATATGTAGTAACACTATTTTAGGAACTAATTTTATATTTTAAAAAACTATAGTAAATAGAAAATAAAGTAAACTGTAAAAAGAAAATAAATAAAAATAAAAATAACAAAATAGAAAAAAAAGAAAGAAAAGGAGAACCCCTGCCCCCACTAGGCCTCGGCCCAGCTGGCCATTGGGCCAACCAGGCCGGCCCATCCGTGCCTACTAACCTCCCCCACCCCTGAAACCCTAGCGCACACCACCCCACTTTCGCCACTCCTCTCTCTGCTCCCCCCGATCCAGACCGGATCGGGCGCTCGACGGCGCCCCTCGCCACGCCAACCGCGCCGCCCACCGCCCCTGACGCTGCTGGACCTCATCGTCGCCGAAGCCACCTCACTTGCCACACCGTGCTCCTCGTCATCGACCACGTCCCCGTCCTCCTCCCGAGCCCCGCCGCCCATTCCCTATGGCCCCTGTGAGCTCACCCTCTCCTCTCTCCCCCGCGTGCCCTGCCTCCCCCCACACTGGCTGCCTCCGGCTGCTCGCTCACCGCACCCACAGCTCCGCACGCGCCCGCCCTGTCGCCCCTCGCACGCGCGCTTGCCTGCGCTGCCCCGCGCCCGCCGTTCCCACACACGGTCGCAGCCCCTCACGCGCTCGCGCCCTCGCCGCTGCTCGCACGCGCCCCCGCGCCCTCTTGGCCTCGCCTCCGCCTTGACCCGCTCCCGCCGCACCCGCCTTTGCCAGCCGTTGCCTCGCCCGCCACTGCCCGCACCTCTCCTACTGCGCCAGGACATGCCCGCGCTCGTCGCCCGCGCTCCCGTCGCGCCCTCGCCAGTCGTCCAGCTCGCAGCCGAGTGGTGGCTCCACCCGCCCGCGCCCGCGCCCGCGCCCCGCTGCTGCTGCCACTCCGGCCACGACGCCTTCCCGCGCCGTCCGCACCTCCGGCGTGCGCTCTCCCCGCCACCGCCTAGGGCCGCCGCTCGCCGCTGGCGGCTGCCGGCGCCCCGCCGCGCCCGACAGCCTAGCCTCCATGCCCGGACGGGCTATGCTTCCCCTGGGTTCGCCCCATCGGGCACCCGCACCCACACGCCCGATAACCCATCGCGCTAGGCCCCCCTGGCCCAATAACAAGTGGGGCCCAGCCCCCTGGAACATTAGGAAAAAAGTTCTTTTAATTAAATAAATAAAAATTAATTAATTAATTAACTTAATTAACTTAACCTAATTAATCTCTTAATTAAACTAGTTAACTTGGTTAATTTGTTAACAGTCAATGACAGTGGGACCCACACGTCAGTTTGACCCAGTCAAACCCCCTGTTGACTGCTGACGTCATGCTGATGCTATTTTTGAATTATTTAATAAAAATAATTTAGAAATTGATTAAAACTTTGAAAATTAATATAAAGTAATCCGTAGCTCGGATGAAAATACTTTGTACATGAAAGTTGCTCAGAACGACGAGAGAAATCCGAATACGCAGTCCGTTCGTCCACCACACGTTCCACGAACATGGAACAATTCAGCTCTGGTTCATCTGTCCGAAAACGTCAAACACCGGGAATATTTTCCCGGATGTTTTCCCCCTTCGCCAGTATAGCGTACTACCGCATTAGGGCACACCTAGCACCGCTCATTGTCATGTCATGTATCGTCATGCATATGTTTGCATTATATTTTTTGTTTCTTCCCGCTCTTCTCTTGTTAAACACCGAGACTGACGCCGCTGCTGCCCCGATCGACTATGGTGTTGACGACCCATCCTTCTTGCGAGAGCAACCAAGCAAGCTGATACGTCTCCAACGTATCTATAATTTTTGATTGTTCCATGCTATTATATTACCCGTTTTGGATGTTTATGGGCTTTATTTTACACATTTATATCATTTTTGGGACTAACATACTAACCGGAGGCCCAGCCCGTATTGCTGTTTTTTTTGCCTATTTCAGTATTTCGAAGAAAAGGAATATCAAATGGAGTCCAAAATGGAATGAAACCTTCGGGGTGTGATTTTTGGAATGAATGTGATCCAGAGGACTTGGAGTGCAAGCCAAGAAGCAGCTGAGGCGGCCACGAGGGTGGAGGGCGCGCCCACCCCTACAGGGCGCGCCCTCCTATCTCGTGGGCCCCTCGGACGGCCACCGACCTACTTCTTCCTCCTATATATACCCACGTACCCTGAGAACATCCAGAGAGCCAACAAAAAACAATTTCCACCGCCGTAACCTCCTGTATCCATGAGATCCCATCTTCGAGCCTCCTCCGGCGCTCCGCCGGAGGGGGAATCGTCCATGGAGGGCTTCTACATCAACACCATAGCCCCTCCGATGAGTTGTGAGTAGTTTACCACAGACCTTCGGGTCCATAGTTATTAGCTAGTTGGCTTGTTCTCTCTTTTTGGATCTCAATACCATGTTCTCCTTGATCTTCTTGGAGATCTATTCGATGTAACTCTTTTTGCGGTGTGTTTGTCGAGATCCGATGAATTGTAGGTTTATGATCAAGTTTATCTATGAGAAATATTTGAATCTCCTCTGAATTCTTTTATGTATGATTGAGTTATCTTTGCAAGTCTCTTCGAATTATCATTTTGGTTTGGCCTACTAGATTGATCTTTTGCAATGGGAGAAGTTCTTAGCTTTGGGTTCAATCTTGCGGTGTCCTTTCCCGGTGACAGCAGGGGCAGCAAGGCACATATTGTATTGTTGCCATCGAGGATAAAAAGACGGGGTTTATACCATATTGCATGAGTTTATCCCTCTACATCATGTCATCTTTCTTAATGCGTCAGTCTGTTCTTATGAACTTAATACTCTAGATGCATGCTGGATAGTGGTCAATGTGTGGAGTAATAGTAGTAGATGCATGAAGGAGTCGGTCTACTTGTCGCGGACGTGATGCCTATATACATGATCATGCCTAGATAATCTCATAATTATTCGCTTTTCTATCAATTGCTCGACAGTAATTTGTTCACCCGCCGTAATACTTATGCTATCTTGAGAGAAGCCACTAGTGAAACCGATGGCCCCCGGGTCTATCTTTTATCATATAAGCTTTCAATCTACTTTTATTTGCATCTTTAATTTTGCAATCTATATTATAAAATACCAAAAATATATTTATCTTATCATACTATCTCTATCAGATCTCACTTTCGCAAGTGGTTGTGAAGGGATTGACAACCCCTTTATTGTGTTGGTTGCGAGTTCTTTGTTTGTTTGTGTAGGTGCGTGGGACTTTTGAGGAGCCTCCTACTGGATTGATACCTTAGTTCTCAAAAACTGAGGGAAATACTTACGCTACTATTGGTGCATCACCCTTTCCTCTTCAAGGAAAACCAACACAAGCTCAAAACGTAGCAAGAAGGATTTCTGGCGCCGTTGCCGGGGAGGTCTTCGCTCAAGTCAAGACATACCAAGTACCCATCACAAACTCATCTCCCTCGCAGTTACATTATTTGCCATTTGCCTCTCGTTTTCCTCTCCCCCACTTCACCCTTGCTGTTTTATTCGCCCTCTATTTCCAATCTCCTCTCTCTCTTTCGTTTGCCTCTTTTTTTTGTTTGCTTGAGTGTTGGATTACTTGTCGCCATGGCGCAAGATAATACCAAGTTGTGTGATTTCTCCAATACCAATAATAATGATTTTCTTAGTACTCCGATTGCTCCTCTTAATGATGTTGAGTCTTGTGAAATCAATATTGCTTTGCTGAATCTTGTTATGAAAGATCAATTCGCCGGCCTTCCTAGTGAAGATGCCGCTACCCAGCTAAACAACTTTATTGATTTGTGTGATTTGCAAAAGAAGAAAGATACAGACAATGATATTGTTAAATTGAAGTTATTTCCGTTTTCCCTTAAGAGATCGTGCTAAAGTTTGGTTTTCGTCTTTGCCTAAAAATAGTATTGATTCTTGGAAAAAGTGCAAAGATGCTTTTATCTCTAAGTATTTTCCTCCCGCTAAAATCATCACTCTTAGGAACGATATTATGAATTTTAAACAACTTGATCATGAGCATTTTGCCCAATCTTGGGAAAGAATGAAATTGATGATTCGCAATTGCCCTACTCATGGTTTGAATTTATGGATGATCATACAAAAAATTTATGACGGATTGAATTTTGCTTCTAGAAATCTTTTAGATTCATCCGTGGGAGGCACGTTTATGGAAATCACTTTAGGATATGCTACAAAACTCCTTGATAATATTATGGCTAATTATTCTCAATGGCACACCGAAAGATCTTCTAGTAAAAAAGTGCATGCTACAGAAGAAATTAATGTTTTGAGTGGAAAGATGGATGAACTTATGAAATTGTTTGCTACTAAGAGTTCTCCTCTTTATCCCAATGATATTCCTTTGTCTACTTTGATTGAGAATAATAATGAATCTATGGATGTGGATTTTGTTGGTAGGAATAGTTTCAGTAACAATGCTTATAGAGGAAACTTTAATCCTAGACCGTTCCCTAGTAATCCCTCTAATAATTATGGAAATTACTACAATAATTCCTATGGTAATTTTAATAAGATGCCCTCTGATTTTGAGAATAGTGTGAAAGAATTTATGATCTCTCAAAAGAATTTTAATGCCTTGCTTGAATAAAAGTTGCTCAAAGTTGATGATTTGGCTAGGAACGTTGATAGACTTTCGCTTGATGTTGATTCTTTGAAACTTAGATCTACTTCTCCTAAGCATGATATCAATGAGTCTCTCAAAGAAATGAGAGTGTCCATTGATGAGTGCAAAGAAAGAACCGCTAGATTGCGTGCTAAGAAAGATTGCTTTGTAAAGGCGTGTTCTTCTAGTTTCCATGATAATAATGATGAAGATCTTAAAGTTATTGATGTGTCTCCTATTAGATCTTTGTTTTGCAATATGAATCTTAATAATGATGGGACTGGAGATGAGTCAACTTTAGTTAAAAGGCGTCCCAATAATTCAGAGTTTTTAGATCTTGATGCTAAATTTGGTAAAACTGGAATTGGAGAGGTCAAGACTTTAAATAGCATTGAACCCACTATCTTGGATTTCAAGGAATTTAATTATGATAATTGTTCTTTAGAAGGTTGTATTTCCTTGTTGCAATCCGTTGTGAATTCTCCTCATGCTTATAGTCTAAATAAAGCTTTTACCAAACATATCGTTGATGCCTTGATGCAATCTTTTGATGAAAAACTTAATTTGGAAGTTTCTATACCTAGAAAACTTAAGGATGAGAGGGAACCTACTATAAAGATTAAAATTAAAGATCATGAGTGTTATGCTTTGTGTGATTTGGGTGCTAGTGTTTCCACGATTCCTAAAACTTTATGTGATATTCTAGGTTTACATGATCTTGATGATTGCTCTTTAAATTTGCACCTTGCGGATTCCACCATTAAAAAGCCAATGGGAAGGAGCAATGATGTTCTCATTATTGCAAATAGAAATTTGGTGCCAGTAGATTTTATCGTTCTTGATATAGATTGCAATCTTTCTTGCCCTATTATTCTTGGTAGACCTTTCCTTAGAACGATTGGCGCGATTATTGATATGAAGGAAGGGAATATTAGATTCGAATTTCCATTAAGGAAAGGCATGGAGCACTTTCCAAGAAAGAAAGTCAAATTACCTTATGAATCTATCATGCGAGCTACTTATGAATTGAGTGCCAAAGATGGCACTACTTAGATCTATCCTCGCTTTTATGCCTAGCTAGGGGCGTTAAACGATAGAGCTAGTTGGGAGGCAACCCAATTTTATTTGTGTTTTTTTGTTTTTGTTTCTGTTTAGTAATAAATTTTGCATCTACCTTCTGTTTAGATGTGTTTTTATGTTTTAATTAGTGTTTGTGCCAAGTAAAACCTATAGGATAACCTATGGTGATAGTTAATTTGATTCTGCTGAAAAACATAAACTTTGCACGCACGAAAATAATTTTACTAATTCACAGAAACATACTTTTGCATTGAGTATTTTTGCTGCAGATCAATAGACAAATTTTTCAGGACTTACTATTTTGGTAGGATTTTTAGAGTTCCATAATTATTCGTGGGTTACGGATTGCTACATACTGTTCTGTTTTTGATAGATTCTGTTTTTCGTGTGTTGTTTGCTTATTTTGATGCATCTATGGCTAGTATTAAGTGGTATGAACCATAGATAACTTGAAATACAGTAGGTTTAACACCAATATAAATAAAGAATGATTTCATTACAGTACCTTATGTGGTGGTTTTGCTTTCTTTCACTAACGGAGCTTATGAGATTTCCTATTGAGTTTTGTGTTGTGAAGTTTTCAAGTTTTGGGTAAAGATTTGCTGGACTATGGAATAAGGAGTGGCAAAAGCCAAAGCTTGGGGATGCCCATGGCACCCCAAGATATTCAAGAATAGCCAAAAGCCTAAGCTTGGGGATGCCCCCGGAAGGCATCCCCTCTTTCGTCTTCGTTTAGCGGTAACTTTACTTGGAGCTATATTTTTATTCGCCACATGATATGTGTTTTGCTTGGAGAGTCTTGTATGATATTAGTATTTGATTTTTAGTTTTACACAATCATCCTTGCTGTACACACCTTTTGGGAGAATCCCACTTGATTGAAATTTATTAGAATACTTGATGTGCTTCACTTATATCTTTTGAGCTAGATAGTTTTTGCTCTAGTGCTTCACTTATATCTTTTAGAGCACGACGGTGGCTTAATTTTGTAGAAATTGCTAGTCTCTCATGCTTCACTTATATTATTTTGAGATTCTCTTAGAACAGCATGGTATTTGCTATGGTTATAAAATTGGTCCTAGAATGGTGGGCATCCAAGTTGGGTATAATAAAAACTATCATAGAAAGTGAATTGGATGCTATGATTAATTTGATACTTGATAATTGTTTTGAGATATGGAGGTAGTGATATTAAAGTCATGCTAGTTGTGTGATTATGAATTTAAAGAATGCTTGTGTTGAAGTTAGCAAGTCCTGTAGCATGCACGTATGGTTAAAGTTGTGTAACAAATTTGAAACATGAGGTGTTCTTAGATTGTGCATCCTTATGAGTGGCGGTCGGGGACTAGCGATGGTCTTTTCCTACCAATCCATCCCTCTAGGAGCATGCGCGTAGTGCTTGGTTTTTGATGACTTCTAGATTTTTGCAATAAGTATATGAGTTCTTTTGACTAATGTTGAGTCCATGGATTATACGCACTTTTACCTTTCCATCATTGCTAGCCTCTTTGGTACCGTGCATTGCCCTTTCTCACCTTGAGAGTTGGTGCAAACTTCGCCGGTGCATCCAAACCCCGTGATATGATATGCTCTATCACACACAAACCTCCTTATATCTTCCTCTAAACAGCCACCATACCTACCTATTATGGCATTTCCATAACCAATCCGAGATATATTGCCATGCAACTTTCCACCGTTCCATTTATCATCATGACACACATTACTATTGTCATATTGCCATTGCATGATCATGTAGTTGACATCGTATTTGTGGCAAGGCCACTTTGCATAACTTTTCATACATGTCACTCTTGATTCATTGCCCATCCCGGTACACCACCGGAGGCATTCATATAGAGTCATATCTTGTTCTACTTTTGAGTTGTAATTCATAAGTTGTAAATCAATAAAAGTGTGATGATCATCATTATTAGAGCATTGTCCTCAAAAAGAAAAAAAGAAGAAAGGCAAAAAAAAGGCCAAAGAAAAAAAGGCCAAAAAAAGAAAGCCCCAAAAAAAGAAAAAAAAGAAAAGAAAAAAAAGGGGGCAATGTTACTATCTCATTTACACACTTGTGCTTCAAAGTAGCACCATGTTCTTCATATAGAGAGTCTCATATGTTGTCACTTTCATATACTAGTGGGAAATTTTCATTATAGAACTTGGCTTCCTCAAAATGCCCTAGGTCTTCGTGAGCAAGCAAGTTGGATGCACACCCACTAGTTTTCTTTTGTTGAGCTTTCATACATTTATAGCTCTAGTGCATCCGTTGCATGGCAATCCCTACTCCTCATGTTGACATCAATTGATGGGCATCACCATAGCCCGTTGATTATCCTCGTCAATGTGAGACTTTCTCCTTTTTTGTCTTATCTACACAATCCCCATCATCATATTCTATTCCACCCATAGTGCTATATCCATGGCTCACGCTCATGTATTACGTGAAAGTTGAAAAAGTTTGAGATTATTTAAGTATGAAACAATTGCTTGGCTTGTCATCGGGGGTGTAGAATTTGGGAGCATTTTTGTGTGACGAAAATGAAGCATAGCCTAACTATATGATTTTTGTAGGGATGAACTTTATTTAGCCATGTTATTTTGAGAAGACATGATTGCTTTGATTAGTATGCTTGAAGTATTACTATTTGTTATGTCAATATAAACTTTTATTTTTAATCATTTGGATCTGAACATTCATGCCACAATAAAGAAAATTACATTGAGAATTATGCTAGGTAGCATTCCACATCAAAAATTCTGTTTTTATCATTTACCTACTCGAGGACGAGCAGGAATTAAGCTTGGGGATGCTTGATACGTCTCCAACGTATCTACAATTTTTGATTGTTCCATGCTATTATGTTACCCGTTTTGGATGTTTATGGGCTTTATTTTACACATTTAAATCATTTTTGGGACTAACCTACTAATCGGAGGCCCAGCCCGTAATGCTGTTTTTTTTGCCTATTTCAGTATTTCGAAGAAAAGGAATATCAAACGGAGTCCAAACGGAATGAAACCTTCGGAAGCGTGATTTTTGGAACGAACGTGATCGAGAGGATTTGAAGTGCAAGCCAAGAAGCTGCCGAGGGGGCCACGAGGGTGGAGGGCGCGCCCACCCCTACAGGGCGCGCCCCCCTATCTCGTGGGCCACTCGGGTGGCCACCGACCTACTTCTTCCACCTATATATACCCACGTACCCCGAGAACATCCAGAGAGCCAACGAAAAACAATTTCCACCGTCGTAACCTTTTGTATCCGTGAGATCCCATCTTGGAGCCTCTTCCGGCGCTCTGTCGGAGGGGGAATCAACCACGGAGGGCTTCTACATCAACACCATAGCCCCTCCGATGAGTTGTGAGTAGTTTACCATAGACCTTCGGGTCCATAGTTATTAGCTAGATGGCTTCTTCTCTCTTTTGATCTCAATACCATGTTCTCCTTGATCATCTTGGAGATCTATTCGATATAACTCTTTTTGCGGTGTGTTTGTCGAGATCCGATGAATTGTGGGTTTGTGATCAAGTTTATCTATGAGAAATATTTGAATCTCCTCTGAATTCTTTTATGTATGATTGAGTTATCTTTGCAAGTTTCTTCGAATTATCAGTTTGGTTTGGCCTACTAGATTGATCTTTCTTGCAATGGGAGAAGTGCTTAGCTTTGGGTTCAATCTTGCGGTGTCCTTTCCCAGTGACAGCAGGGGCAGCAAGGCACGTATTGTATTGTTGCCATCGAGGATAAAAAGATGGGGTTTATATCATATTGCATGAGTTTATCCCTCTACATCTTGTCATCTTTCTTAATGTGTTACTCTGTTCTTATGAACTTAATACTCTAGATGCATGCTGGATAGCGGTAGATGTGTGGAGTAATAGTAGTAGATGCATGCAGGAGTCGGTCTACTTGTCGCGGACGTGATGCCTATATATATGATCATGCCTAGATAATCTCATAATTATTCGCTTTTCTATCAATTTCTCGACAGCAATTTGTTCACCCACTGTAATATTTATGCTATCTTGAGAGAAGCTACTAGTGAAACCTATGGCCCCGGGTCTATCTTTTATCATATAAGCTTTCAATCTACTTTTATTTGCATCTTTACTTTTCCAATCTATATTATAAAATACCAAAAATATATTTATCGTATCATACTATCTCTATTAGATCTCACTTTCGCAAGTGGCCGTGAAGGGGTTGACAACCCCTTTATTGTGTTGGTTGCAAGTTCTTTGTTTGTTTGTGTAGGTGTGTGGGACTTTTGAGGAGCCTCCTACTGGATTGTGCGACGCCCTGGTAATTAAGCTACAGTGATCCTCTGCTAGTGATGCCACGTCACCTCGATTATAGTTGCTAATCTCGAGTTAGTTCGAAACTGATTCAAATTCAAATTCAAAATTTGGTAAATAATAAAAGTTCTCAAACATTAAAATAAAATTGTTCGGTTTGTACTAGATATTACATAGATAATTATGGTGCAACAAACCCATTTTTATAAAATGCCTACGTAGTTTAAAATGAAATTAAATAGAAAGGAGAATAAATAAAAAGAAAACAGAAAACTAAAAGAAAAAGAAAAGGAAAGAGAGAAGGCCCCCCTACTGGGCTTTGGCCCAGCAGGCCGGCCCTTTTCGGCCGCAGGCCCAACCGGTCTCCCCCCACTTCTCCTTATCCCCCCCCCACGAACCCAAACCCTAATCCACCCACTCGCCCCCCCCCCCCCCCCCGCACGATCCACTCGCTCCCTCCCCCCCCACTCCCCCGATCCAGATCAGGATCGGGGCGACCACGCCCCCCCCCCCCCCGATCCCATCATCCCTGTCGCCGCCGCACGAGGGACCACCTCGCCGGAGTTTTCCCTCCCGCTGGCTCTGGATCGGCACCCGAGCCGATCCCCGTTGCCAGCGCTCGCCACCGCTCCGCCGTCGCGGGATCCGCCGCCTCCTCGTCTCCTCCTCACACCGCGGGACCCCGCCGTCGCTGCTCGACGCCGCCCCGCCGCCAGGAACCCCGTCGCCGGACTGCTCCTCTCCGCCGTCGTCCCCGTCACCCCCCGCTGCCCCGTGCCCTACTCCCCGACGTGAGCTACCTCCTTCTCTTTCTCTGTCGCCGGCGTCGTCCTCCCCCCCACCGCAGCGCCCGCGAACCGGAGCCGGAGCTCATGCTCCGGGCTGCCCTCGCCGCGTCGGCCACGCTCGACGCGCGCGCCCGCGCTCACCGCGCCTGTAGGTGCGCCCAGTCGCGCACGCCCTCTCCTCGACGCGCCCGGGGCGCGCCCCGCAACCGCTCGCGCCTCGTGGCCTCACTGCTCGCGCGCGCTCGCGCCGACCGCAGCCGCTGCTGCCCTTCTCCGTCCCCCTTGTGTGCCACGCCCCCCTACGGATCCCCTCACTGCCGACCCGCGTCCACCCAGGCCGTCCCAGGCCACCGGCCTCCCTCTTCTCCGGCGCCCTGCCGTGGTCGCCGGCGCCCAGCCGGGTGTGCCCCTGCCGATCACGCCCGCAGCGCCCATACGGGCTACGCCCGCACCCGCACGCCCCGGCGCCCGTGTGCCCGTGCCCGTTAAGGCCCATAGGGCCTATGACAGCCGAGGCCCATGCCCCTGAGAACGTTTAAAAAAAATGAAAAAGAAAAAGAATTAAAAAAATAAATAAAAAAATAGTTAATTAATTAATTAACTAAATTAATTAAGTTAATTAATCCTACTTAATTAATCTAATTAACCTGTTAGTCTAACTAAACAGTAATTAGATTAAGCTAAACCCTAATCAACCTAACAGAGTATGACAGGTGGGTCCCACTGGACCCACACGTCAGGTTGACCAGGTCAATGGTCAACGTTGACTGCTGACATCACTCTGATGTCATGCTGACGTCATCATTTACTATTCTGGATAATGTTGGGATAAATAATTAATTAAATTCCAGAAATTAATAAAATCTTTAGAAAATCATATCTTTTAATCCGTAACTCGGATTAAAATATTTTCAACATGAAAGTTGCTCAGAACGGCGGGACGAATCCGGATACGCAGTCCGTTCGTCCGCCACACCCCCCTAACCTATCGAACTCGCAACTTTCCCCCTCCGGCTCCTCTGTCCGAAAACACGAAACACCGGGGATATTTTCCCGGATGTTTCTCCCCTTAACCGGTACCACCTCATACCACGCTAGGGCACGCCTAGCATCGTTACTTGTCTTGTCATGCATCGATATGCATCTGTTTACATGGTATTCATTGTTTCTTCCCCCTCTTCTCTCCGGTAGACTACGAGACCGACGCTGCTGCTGCCCAGATCGACTACGGAGTTGACGACCCCTCTCTCTTGCCAGAGCAACCAGGCAAGCCCCCCCCCCTTGATCACCAGATATCGCCTACTCTCCTCTATACTGCTTGCATTAGAGTAGTGTAGCATGTTACTGCTTTCCGTTAATCCTATTCTGATGCATAGCCTGACATTGTTGCTACATCTGTTGATACCTTACCCGCAATCCTAAATGCTTAGTATAAGATGCTAGTTTATCATCATTGGCCCTACATTCTTGTCAGTCTGCCTTGCTATACTATTGGGCCGTGATCACTCGGGAGGTGATCACGGGTATATACTATACATATATACATACTACAGATGGTGACTAAAGTCGGGTCCGCTCGAAGAGTACCCGCGAGTGATTCACGGATTGGGGGCTGAAAGGACCTTTGTCCCGACGGCCCTCTGTGTGGATCTTTGTGGCGGAGCGACAGGGAAGGTTGAGACCGCCTAGGAGAGAGGTGGGCTTGGCCCTGTTCGGCGTTCGT
Source organism: Triticum timopheevii (assembly GCA_963921465.1). NCBI lineage: Eukaryota > Viridiplantae > Streptophyta > Magnoliopsida > Poales > Poaceae > Triticum > Triticum timopheevii. Next base: position 116,429,619 of record OY997271.1, read on the forward strand.
GGTTATTTAACACGCTTAACGAGATCTTGGTATTTGATCTGAGTTGGCTACGAGTCTATACGCACTAACCATCTACGCGGGAGTAGTTATGGGTAGCCCGACGTCGTGGTATCAGCCGAAGCACTTCAGACGTCAGCGACGGAGCGGCGCGCGCCGGATTGGACTGGAACGCCACTAGGCTAGGTCTGCTTCCGGCCGCCCTCGCAACGTGCAGGTGTGTTATGGGCGATGGGCCCAGACCCCTGTGCGCTTAGGTTTAGACCGGCGTGCTGGCCTCTCTGTTTTTCCTAGGTGGGGCTGCGACGTGTTGATCTTCCGAGGCCGGGCATGACCCAGGAAAGTGTGTCCGGCCAAATGGGATCAAGCGTGTTGGGTAAGTTGGTGCACCCCTGCAGGGAAGTTAATCTATTCGAATAGCCGTGATCTTCGGTAACAGGACGACTTGGAGTTGTACCTTGACCTTATGACAACTAGAACCGGATACTTAATAAAACACACCCTTCCAAGTGCCAGATACAACCGGTGGTCGCTCTCTCTCAGGGATACGAGGAGGGGATCGCCGGGTAGGATTATTGCTATGTGATGTTACTTGGAGGACTTCAGACAGCCCTCTTCTACCTGTTGCAAGACGGCGGTGACCAGAAGCGTAGTCTTCGATAAGACTAGCTATCCCCCTCTTATTCTGGCATTCTGCAGTTCAGTCCACTGATATGGCCCTTTACACATTTATCCATGCATATGTAGTGTAGGTCCTTGCTTGCGAGTACTTTGGATGAGTACTCACGGTTGCTTTCTTCCCCCTTTCCCCCCTTTCCTTTCTTTCTGGTTGTCGCAACCAGATGCTGGAGCCCAGGAGCCAGACGCCACCGTCGATGACGACTACTACACTGGAGGAGCCTACTACTACGTGCAGCCCGCTGACGACGACCAGGAGTAGTTTAGGAGGATCCCAGGCAGGAGGCCTGCGCCTCTTTCGATCTGTATCCCAGTTTGTGCTTGCCTTTTTAAGGCAAACTTGTTTAACTTATGTCTGTACTCAGATATTGTTGCTTCTGCTGACTCGTCTATGATCGAGCACTTGTATTCGAGCCCTCGAGGCCCCTGGCTTGTATTATGATGCTTGTATGACTTATTTTATTTGTAGAGTTGTGTTGTGATATCTTCCCGTGAGTCCCTGATCTTGATCGTACACGTTTGCGTGCATGATTAGTGTACGATTGAATCGGGGGCGTCACAAGTTGGTATCAGAGCCGACTGCCTGCAGGAATCCCCCTTCCAACTCCTTGGCCGAAGTCGAGTCTAGACATTGCAAAAACTTTTACTAAGTTGGCTGTGTGCCTTACGGGCCCACGTCGCCATCGGGTGGTATTAGGATCTTTTATTCCTCGTCTATTCTCTGGGACTCTGATCTCTCTACTATTCGGGTTAAATGAATTTGCTAACTCTAAGATTAGGATCTCGTGATCGCATCCACCCGAAGAGCCCCGTATTGCAGAGGATCGCCTGCTACATCAGAAGATTCCGAAGATACTCTCTGATGTTCTCTCGAGACTTGTGCCCATCACTTTGGCTATTCCTGAATACCGATAAATCCGTATGGATAACTACTTACACTTGCCATTCATGCGATCATCCCCCATTGATCTTGTTATTACAAGATACCCCGAAGTTTTTCGCTATTATTCCGAGAATACCTTGTGCCTACTGCCTGGCAGTTCTTTGCCACATGAATACCCCTTCAAATAAATCCTCGCACTTGTCGAAAATCCGCTCATCCCTAGTTGTTCATGTGTTTCACAAAAGTATTCAAAATACTATTCGATCTTCCGAAAATCCTCTGGAGCCTTTTGCTCTTGAAATTCTTGCTTGCTTGCATTATGGTTAATCCCATAAGTCTCTTAGTCTTATTGACATTCCTTGTCATTACCATTTTGAGTCTGTTGACTCAATATGTTTGCGAATACACGCAATCATCATTGATCCTTATAAATTACCTTCCCGGCTGAGCTGCCATTCTTTTAACTAGAATTGGTTCTCGACCAATCCAATTGCCATTGATTGTACCCTAAGGCTATTCAACTTATCCATCCCTAATCAGAGCATTACTTTTGATCCTTCGATTTGGATTCATAATTCCTTTGCATTTATGCTTCGAATTAGTCAGATGATTCTATAACCTGATGCATTTGCATTCTTTCCTTTTCTGGTTGAGTAGCGATACTCACATCAGGTCCTTTGTGGACCGTCAAGTCCTTTGTTGGATTATTATCCGACAGTGTTCTTTATATTCAAATAACCTTGTGAGCCCTTCCACGGATATATAAAGCCTTTGGTAATTTGTATCCTCTGTTTTCTCAACCATGCTCTGTTCTCGAGCTGGTGGTAATTACTATTGAAGTTTGTGGTATATGTTCCTAAGATGCCCTGATGGGTTGAACCTACGCATTCCCTAATCCGTGTGAACCCGAAAGATTTCGCGGGTCATACTTGTCTGGTAGTGCACCAGGTAAAACTTTCAAGAACTAATGTCATTTTTGAAATACGAGAGGTTAACGGAAGGTTATGCATTGACGAAGTGGGAGTCGACCTTGAACCTTTGTGTTCATGCCCATGGACACGATGTAGATCCTATTATGGAAGCTTCTTGCAATAATAACTATTTCCTTAAAAATATCATCTAGATCTGTGAATTGACCCTTTGCAATCGTGGTTCCGCCCCTAATTTCTTCCTTTGATTCCATTTCTCAGACAAGTAAAAGCGCTTGTCTTCTATAGATCTATACACCACACTTCAACCTTTAATTTGATATGCCTTCGAGTATTATCTCCCTGATATCTCGAGGATATCATGCCATTGCACTACATGTTATGAATTTGTGCCGGAATAATACCTTTCCCTATCATAGTCACTCCATGAGTTTTCGGTTGTCGTCAACCGAGAACTCCGAATAGTGAATCGAGTCCGCACTGCGATTCGACAACTCTTAGTAATCTTCATTGCTTACGAGTTTAATACTCCATCATGGCATTCCTAGCCTTATCGGCTACATTATTATCGTGCTAAATTTAATTGTGCTATCTGGTTCTTCCCGGAGCACAAATTTCGACGGTGAGCTAATCTTGCGTCGATCTTCCTAGTCATATCATTTCTCCTTGAACAACAAACTTGATTTGAGTTTGTGTCGTACCCATGATTCCAATAACCTTTCGCTTCATCATTCCTTTAACTTGATGTCATCGCCGATCGATTACATCTTCATGAGATCTCTCGACAAATGTGTTGTGATCATCATCAGCATTCCGAGCTCTTCCAGGGTATCAAGAATTCATGATGAGAAATACCATCCTTTCCCTCGATGAATTGTATTATCATCGACCACTTTATTGCCTTCCGTTCAACACAAACTTCTCCATGTTTTGTGTTATACCTTGAGTTCCTTGCTATCCAACATTTGTTCTTATTTACCTTGAAGTATTACCACCTTTTTATGTTAAGGATGTTGTGAGAATTGCTCCACCTCTTAAGGATTCTTGGTATAGTGATACTTCTCACCATCACCATTCTTTCTGGTGTTGTTTCTAACCGTGATACCAATAGGTGAACGGTGTTGTTTGGATTCCGCCCTTCTATCAACTCTATTGCTTTGGAGTTAATGGTCAACATTACATCCTTAGGCCATTGATCACCATTCTAACATTGATCGTACTACCTAAGCCCCTATTTAGGGTGCACCTTTCAAACATGGTGTAACTGAGCATGTTTCCCTCGAGCATACATCATTATGTCATTTGATCTGAAAAATGTTATCTCCTTCACATGATTGTGGAAATCCATCTTTTGTTAATCTCGATGAATTGCTGCTGATTCTATCAGCGACCTCCTCATCCTCTTGTTGGTTTACTGATTAACTCTTGTTTCGAAACTCGCTTCCATAGTTCATTTCTTGAGAATTTTACAATGTCATCTTGTCGGTTTGTGTTGCACCTTTTCCTCTCGGACCCCCTGAGTTTGAGGTATCATGACACCAATTGGATATGAATCTCGGTCAGATATGATGGTTGGGACAACTTTCCGAGAGTTATGATGTTGATCCTTTGGTGACCCGGTAACCTGATGTCATGCCTAGCACCCCCCCCCCCCCGGCTGGAGGACCTATCATTATAGATTCCTTTTCAGCAAGGTTATCCATTCACCCATGAGGAAATTGTAAGACTTATTCTACAAGTTATTCCTGATGGATCCTTCGTGTTTACAGAGTCTGATCTTCACATGAAGACCATGTCAATGCTATCTCGAAGCATGTCAATGGTACTCCGATTTTCAACAGGAACATTTGAAGCACGATGCTAGATTTTATTTATCATTTATCCTAACATCGTTGTATGGGTAATATCATGAGATTCCTCCCCCCTTACCTAAAGGGTTTTCTACATTATATCCTGTCATGGATATCATGCTCTACTTGTCCTTGGGAAGGATATACCCCTGAAATATGTGTATAAACACATTTTCCATTCCATTGTTCTATTTGATCTGATGATCACCTTTTCCTTTCCATTGTTTTGTTTAACCTTTCTTGTGATCTATATGATCTAAGCAGTAATATTCTCCTGCTTATGTAAGCACCTCGGTGTACAACTCTGTCAGCAAGACCCTGTTACTATTGTTGAAAACATTCCGGTAACCACCGATGGATAAGAACCTTGCCTATTGGTCCGCCTCTTTCAACGAGCAGGAATTGGTTCTCTTCGTCCCTCGCCCTTGGTAGCGACGTTGCTGCCGACATAATCGACGGGCACCCTCTGACATGCCTTGCTTACATGATCGTGCAAGACGTCTCCGCCCTTCCTACTTTAACCACATGGTAGGCCCATAACCCACAGTTCCACAGGATCGAAACCTGACTCTCCGGCACACCCATATCTCCGAAGTTATTCCTCACGATTGGCTTCGTATGAAGATCACCAACCACCTTCCTAGAGACGATCTATTCTGGTATCGGATGCAATACTTATTCTCGTTGCTCTGGACCCCTTTCACCCTTGTTTCAGGCATCGAACGATTGCCTACCCGCTCGAAACTTCTCATGGTACCTTCGTACTTTGCTCTCGATACTTTCTTTAGTTTCAATTCGGGAGTTACTTCCCACCACCTTCCCTGTGTTATTGACAAGATAATCAACCTTGCAGAGGTTCGTTCCCCCGGAATACCCCCCCCCCTTTGTTCTTTCTTAAGTACGATGGAGATCATGAAGGAAGGACGACGATTTCATCATGATGCATTGAGGCATAGGAGTGAAGACATCAATGCTATGGATCCACCTCTTCGAGGAGAGCAACCAAAGACGAGAAGATTCGTTAGGATTTCGTAACCAGACCTTTCCCCCCTGGTCCCCCTCTTAAATCTCGGGACGAGATTTCTTGTAGTGGAGGAGAATTGTGACGCCCGGGTAATTAAGCTACAGTGATCCTCTGCTAGTGATGCCACGTCACCTCGATTATAGTTGCTAATCTCGAGTTAGTTCGAAACCGATTCAAATTCAAATTCAAAATTTGGTAAATAATAAAAGTTCTCAAACATTAAAATAAAATTGTTCGGTTTGTACTAGATATTACATAGATAATTATGGTGCAACAAACCCATTTTTATAAAATGCCTACGTAGTTTAAAATGAAATTAAACAGAAAGGAGAATAAATAAAAAGAAAACAGAAAACTAAAAAAAAGAAAAGGAAAGAGAGAAGGCCCCCCTACTGGGCTTCGGCCCAGCAGGCCGGCCCTTTTCGGCCGCAGGCCCAACCGGTCTCCCCCCACTTCTCCTTATCCCCCCCCACGAACCCAAACCCTAATCCACCCACTCGCCCCCCCCCCCCCCCCCGCACGATCCACTCGCTCCCTCCCCCCCACTCCCCCGATCCAGATCAGGATCGGGGCGACCACGCCCCCCCCCCCCCCGATCCCATCGTCCCTGTCGCCGCCGCACGAGGGACCACCTCGCCGGAGTTTTCCCTCCCGCTGGCTCTGGATCGGCACCCGAGCCGATCCCCGTTGCCAGCGCTCGCCACCACTCCGCCGTCGCGGGATCCGCCGCCTCCTCGTCTCCTCCTCACACCGCGGGACCCCGCCGTCGCCGCTCGACGCCGCCCCGCCGCCAGGAACCCCCTCGCCGGACTGCTCCTCTCCGCCGTCGTCCCCGTCACCCCCCGCTGCCCCGTGCCCTACTCCCCGACGTGAGCTCCCTCCTTCTCTTTCTCTGTCACCGGCGTCGTCCTCCCCCCCCCACCGCAGCGCCCGCGAACCGGAGCCGGAGCTCATGCTCCGGGCTGCCCTCGCCGCGCCGGCCACGCCCGACGCGCGCGCCCGCGCTCACCGCGCCTGTAGGTGCGCCCAGTCGCGCACGCCCTCTCCTCGACGCGCCCGGGGCGCGCCCCGCAACCGCTCGCGCCTCGTGGCCTCACTGCTCGCGCGCGCTCGCGCCGACCGCAGCCGCTGCTGCCCTTCTCCGCCCCCCTTGTGTGCCACGCCCCCCTACGGATCCCCTCTCTGCCGACCCGCGTCCACCCAGGCCGTCCCAGGCCACCGGCCTCCCTCTTCTCCGGCGCCCTGCCGTGGTCGCCGGCGCCCAGCCGGGTGTGCCCCTGCCGGTCACGCCCGCAGCGCCCATACGGGCTACGCCCGCACCCGCACGCCCCGGCGCCCGTGTGCCCGTGCCCGTTAAGGCCCATAGGGCCTATGACAGCCGGGGCCCATGCCCCTGAGAACGTTTAAAAAAATGAAAAAGAAAAAGAATTTAAAAAAATAGTTAATTAATTAATTAACTAAATTAATTAAGTTAATTAATCCTACTTAATTAATCTAATTAACCTGTTAGTCTAACTAAACAGTAATTAGATTAAGCTAAACCCTAATCAACCTAACAGAGTATGACAGGTGGGTCCCACTGGACCCACACGTCAGGTTGACCAGGTCAATGGTCAACGTTGACTGCTGACATCACTCTGATGTCATGCTGACGTCATCATTTACCATTCTGGATAATGTTGGGATAAATAATTAATTAAATTCCAGAAATTAATAAAATCTTTAGAAAATCATATCTTTTAATCCGTAACTCGGATTAAAATATTTTCAACATGAAAGTTGCTCAGAACGGCGGGACGAATCCGGATACGCAGTCCGTTCGTCCGCCACACCCCCCTAACCTATCGAACTCGCAACTTTCCCCCTCCGGCTCCTCTGTCCGAAAACACGAAACACCGGGGATATTTTCCCGGATGTTTCTCCCCTTAACCGGTACCACCTCATACCACGCTAGGGCACGCCTAGCATCGTTACTTGTCTTGTCATGCATCGATATGCATCTGTTTACATGGTATTCATTGTTTCTTCCCCCTCTTCTCTCCGGTAGACTACGAGACCGACGCTGCTGCTGCCCAGATCGACTACGGAGTTGACGACCCCTCTCTCTTGCCAGAGCAACCAGGCAAGCCCCCCCCCCTTGATCACCAGATATCGCCTACTCTCCTCTATACTGCTTGCATTAGAGTAGTGTAGCATGTTACTGCTTTCCGTGAATCCTATTCTGATGCATAGCCTGACATTGTTGCTACATCTGTTGATACCTTACCCGCAATCCTAAATGCTTAGTATAAGATGCTAGTTTATCATCATTGGCCCTACATTCTTGTCAGTCTGCCTTGCTATACTATTGGGCCGTGATCACTCGGGAGGTGATCACGGGTATATACTATACATATATACATACTACAGATGGTGACTAAAGTTGGGTCCGCTCGAAGAGTACCCGCGAGTGATTCACGGATTGGGGGCTGAAAGGACCTTTGTCCCGACGGCCCTCTGTGTGGATCTTTGTGGCGGAGTGACAGGGCAGGTTGAGACCGCCTAGGAGAGAGGTGGGCCTGGCCCTGTTCAGCGTTTGCGGTTATTTAACATGCTTAACGAGATCTTGGTATTTGATCTGAGTTGGCTACGAGCCTATACGCACTAACCATCTACGCGGGAGTAGTTATGGGTATCCCGACGTCGTGGTATCAGCCGAAGCACTTCAGACGTCAGCGACGGAGCGGCGCGCGCCGGATTGGACTGGAACGCCACTAGGCTAGGTCTGCTTCCGGCCGCCCTCGCAACGTGCAGGTGTGCTATGGGCGATGGGCCCAGACCCCTGTGCGCTTAGGTTTAGACCGGCGTGCTGGCCTCTCTGTTTTGCCTAGGTGGGGCTGCGACGTGTTGATCTTCCGAGGCCGGGCATGACCCAGGAAAGTGTGTCCGGCCAAATGGGATCAAGCGTGTTGGGTAAGTTGGTGCACCCCTGCAGGGAAGTTAATCTATTCGAATAGCCGTGATCTTCGGTAACAGGACGACTTGGAGTTGTACCTTGACCTTATGACAACTAGAACCGGATACTTAATAAAACACACCCTTCCAAGTGCCAGATACAACCGGTGGTCGCTCTCTCTCAGGGATACGAGGAGGGGATCGCTGGGTAGGATTATTGCTATGTGATGTTACTTGGAGGACTTCAGACTGCCCTCTTCTACCTGTTGCAAGACGGCGGTGATCAGAAGCGTAGTCTTCGGTAAGACTAGCTATCCCCCTCTTATTCTGGCATTCTGCAGTTCAGTCCACTGATATGGCCCTTTACACATATATCCATGCATATGTAGTGTAGTTCCTTGCTTGCGAGTACTTTGGATGAGTACTCACGGTTGCTTTCTTCCCCCTTTCCCCCCTTTCCTTTCTTTCTGGTTGTCGCAACCAGATGCTGGAGCCCAGGAGCCAGACGCCACCGTCGATGACGACTACTACACTGGAGGAGCCTACTACTACGTGCAGCCCCCGGACGACGACCAGGAGTAGTTTAGGAGGATCCCAGGCAGGAGGCCTGCGCCTCTTTCGATCTGTATCCCAGTTTGTGCTAGCCTTTTTAAGGCAAACTTGTTTAACTTATGTCTGTACTCAGATATTGTTGCTTCCGCTGACTCGTCTATGATCGAGCACTTGTATTCGAGCCCTCGAGGCCCCTGGCTTGTATTATGATGCTTGTATGACTTATTTTATTTGTAGAGTTGTGTTGTGATATCTTCCCGTGAGTCCCTGATCTTGATCGTACACGTTTGTGTGCATGATTAGTGTACGATTGAATCGGGGGCGTCACAGATTGATACCTTGGTTCTCAAAAACTGAGGGAAATACTTACACTAGTATTGCTGCATCACCCTTTCCTCTTCAAGGAAAACAACGCAAGCTCAAGACATAGCACAAGCCCCCCCCCCCTGATCACCTGATATCGCCTATTCCTTCTCTCTACTGCTTGTATTAGAGTAGTGTAGCATGTCACTGCTTTCGGTTAATCCTATTCTGTTGCATAGCCTGTCATTGTTGCTATAATTGTTGATACCTTACCTGCAATCCTAAATGCTTAGTATAGGATGCTAGTTTATCATCAATGGCCCTACATTCTTGTCCGTCTGCCATGCTATACTATCAGGTCATGATCACTTGGGAGGTGATCACGGGTATATACTACACATACATACATACTATTCAGGTGGTGACTAAGTCGGGTCAGCTTACCCGCGAGTGATTCACGAATTGGGAGCTGAAAGGACATTTGTCCCGACGGCCCTCTGAGTGGATCTTTGTGGAGGGGCGACAGGGAAAGTTGAGACCACCTAGGTGAGAGGTGGGCCTGGCCCCTGGTCGGCGTCCACGGTTACTTCATAATAACACACTTAACAAGATCTTGGTATTTGATCTGAGTCTGGCCACTGGCCTATACGCACTAACCAACTACGCGGGAACAGTTATGGGCACTCGACGTCGTGGTGTCACCCGAAGCCTTCTTGACATCAGCGACTGAGCGGCGCGCGCCGGATTGGACCGTGTAACGGAACTTCCTTTGTAATGGAGCTTGCTAGGTCTGCTCACCGGCCGCCCTCGCAACGTGTAGGTGTGCAATGGGCGATGGGCCCAGACCCTTGAGTGCATAGGATTTAGACCGGCATGTTGACCTCTTTGTTGAGCCTAGGTAGGGCTGCGACGTGTTTATCTTCCGAGGCCGGGCATGACCCTGGAAAGTGTGTCCGGCCAGAGGGATCGAGCGTGTTGGGAAATGTGGTGCACCCCTACAGTGAAGTTTATCTATTCAAATAGATGTGTCCATCAGTAAAAGGACGACCTGGAGTTGTACCTCGACCTTATGACAACTATAACCGGATCTTTAATAAAACACACCCAAACAAGTTCCAGAGACAACCCGGTGATCGCTTTCCCACAGGCCGACAAGGGGAGGATCACCGGGTAACATTATGCTATGCGATGATACTTGGTGAACTTACCATCTATTCTCTCCTACATGCTGCAAGATGGAGGCTGCCAGAAGCATAGTCTTCGATAGGACTAGCTATCCCCCTCTTATTCTTGCATTCTGCAGTTCAGTCCACCGACATTGCCCCTTTACATAGATACCCATGCATATGTAGTGTAGATCCTTGCTTGCGAGTACTTTGGATGAGTACTCACGGTTGCTTTGCTCCCTCTTTTCCCCATTTTCCTCTTCTTCTCGGATGTCGCAACCATATGCTGGAGCCCAAGAGCCATACGCCACTGTGGACGACGACCCCTACTACACCGAGGGTGGCTACTATTACGTGCATGCCCCCGACGACCAGGAGTAGTTTAGGAGGATCCCAGGCAGGAGGCCTGCGCCTCTTTCAATCTGTATCCCAGTTTGTGCTAGCCATCTTATGGTACCTTGTTTAACTTTATGTCTGTACTCAAATGTTGTTGCTTCCGCTGACTCGATTATGTTCGAGCACTTGTATTCGAGTCCTCGAGGGCCCTGGATTGTAATATGATGCTTGTATGACTTATTTTACTTTTAGAGTTGTGTTGTGATACCTTTCCGTGAGTCACTGATCTTGATCGTACACGTTTGCATGCATGATTAGTGTACGATTGAATCGGGGGCATCACAAGAAAGAACAAGAAAAACACCGGCCACAACAAAGCCATAGTAAAACGAAACTAGGCGAAGGCGAGTAGTGTGGAAGGCCTATCCGGACACTATGCCACCACCCATAAGGGATAAAAACATCCCCGACCATCCGCTCCGAACCTATACACACGACTGAAAACAATGCTTAATGTTTCAATCGTTGTAAGGAAGATCACGAATGGAGCCAGTGCATAGACCAGTTGATAACATGTATACGTGATGTAGTTTTAGAATTAAAAAACATGTCATTTCTATGTAGCCACATCAATCAAATCAAGGCAGCTCTCACCCTTATAAACGCACTAAAAACTAGAAGAACGAATGTTTCCCTATAAAAGAATTTGTTTTTTGTTAGTTGTTGACAAGAAATAGAATATCTCCAGAATATTTCACTCTCCTTGTAGCTCTGTGCTCCATGTTGGTGGCCAGGTTGGCTGGTGATGCCCAGTTTATGAGGGTTGGGTTGTCTTGGTTTTAGCCCGGGTTTCTTTGAATTAACCTGGCAATTCTCACTCTATTTTTAATCAATGAAATGGCTAGTCTTTTGACTCGTTTCAAAAAGAAAAATTATTGAACACTATGGTGTAAAAAAATTTCTAATGGTATCACGGTCGTGTTGGAACCGGATAGTCCGAAGGTGATGACATTAGTTGCTCTAGACGGTTAAACTTCGTCAATCAAAACCCAGCAAATTAATCGCTATGTGTTGTTCCATTGGGATCCATAATTGATGTATTCAATGTTTTTTTTATCGTTGGTACTACGTAGTAGTAGAAGTATGGATAATGTTGGCTAAGTGACCTGTTCCCAAACCAAAATTCCCCCCTCGAGTGCAAAAAAAGAAAAAAAAAACTCCCTAAATCTAAATCGCACACACATGAGACCTATTTGAAGAGTCCATTGTCTAAAATGAGGGTAGCTTTCAAGCTAAACTGTTGTGCAAAGTTGAGTTCTTTTAGACGTGGAACTAGTTTCTTGTTCGGACTCCACCGCCTATGAAAAGTGATCTCCGCGTATGTACCGAAATGTTGGTGTATTATGCAAAGTAGTTATCTCAGTAAAGAAAGTAAATAAGATGCTTTGTCGGAATCGGAAACGCGTTCAAGGGCTCGTCTCCAAAACAGAGTCGATTGATTAGCTTCTACTCCTAGTAGCTATATAATGACTACCATAGCATACGCATCGATCAGCAGGAGGAACAGCACGCCGGCCGGTTCCAAGCAGCAGCGACGTTCCCTGTTTGGTCCTCGATCGCCTGGCAACGTCGATCGGCGGCATGGCGCTCCTGAAGCGCAGCTTCACCGCAGCGCTGCTCGACGAGGACGACGACTCATCGTACCCGTTCAACATGTGCCGGGCAGCCTCGCGCGCACCACCGCGCCGGTGGCCAAGATGATGCGGCTGTGGAACTACAAGCAAGGCTCGGGCCTCGGCGCGCGCGGCCAGGGCATCATCGCCCCTATAAAGCCCATCCAGCATTGCTCAACCGCCGGCATCGGCCACTCCGAGACGACGTACAAGAACGGCCTGCATGGCGCGCCGGCGCCGTCGCCGCCGGCCCAAGACGAGTGGCACGAGCCGGCAGCCGTCTCACGGGCCCTCGGCCTCGAACGGGAGTGCTACAAGAAGACCCTGGCGCTGCTGCGCGACGTGAAGCTTCAAGGCGACGACAGCGCGGAGACGGCGGAGGCGCTGGCGGCGATCGTCGGGTCCGAGGAGGCGCTCCAGGGGAAGAAACGCGCCCCGGGGGCGTGGAAGGCCGCGTTGCCTCCTTCTGCCGTGCAGCACATCGTGGAGCAGGTGCTCACGCCGAGGATCGCCGTGGAAGCGCGAGAGTGGGAGCCGTTGTGGAGCCCGGGCTGCGACCATTGGTTACGCCCGTGGATCCCCTTGATCGGACACTTGCCGGAGAGCCTCTACGGCACCGTGGAGAGCAAGATCAGCGGCGGCAGCCTCGACATCATCTCGCCATGGAAATACTACTTCGGCCCGACGCATTGGGAGGTCTTCTCCCGGCGTCACATCCTGCCCAGGCTCACACGATGGCTGCAACAGCTGAAGATCACACCACCAAAGCAGCGCGACACTAAGTTCCGCGAGGTGATGTCGTGGACGCCTCTCCTGCGCACCGAAGACGTGGTGTCGATCCTAGAGCAGGAGTTTTTCGGAAAATGGGAGGGCGCGCTGCGCCACTGGCTGCAGTCCGCGAGGCCGTCGTCGGGGGAGGCCGCGGCGTGGTGCGCCGGCTGGAAGAACCTCTTCACGCCGGAGCTGCTCGACGACGAACGCGTGCTGGCATGGCTGGAGTCTAGCGTTGCCATGGTGAATCGAGAAACAGAAGACCTCAACCGCCTTGTTTGTCATACATAGTTGATTCATACTAGTCTGCCACAAGCCTACAACAGCTTGTGAGGTTGTAGTCACTTATGTTTAGCAATGTAATGGTTGTAGTCAGTTATGATCAGCAATATAATGGTTGCAGTCACTTATGATTACCAACGTAATGGTTGTAGTCACTAATGCCATATTTGACACTCAAAATCAATACACTACAGCAGCACAGATGCTTGAATGAAAATTACAAAATAGTAAAGGAGTCCAAATCCATATTTCCAAGTTTCGTGAATTTTTGCAGTTCTACGTGTACATTTTGTGACAGTGTAAAAAAGGCACAACATATCTTCAGCTTTCGACATTGCTTTGCAGAGATCTCTGCTTGAACGTACAAGAAGCTGGGTTTATGACCGGGTTTATATAGCAAGGCAATGACATCCTAGGAAACGGAGATGGATAAAAGACTAGAAAAGCTGATGAGGAGATCGATATGTTTTATGTTCTTATTGGGTGAAAGCCTGAAGCACCCCCCTGCAAATAGCAAGTTTTATTGCTCCGAAGTGCATGTTGCCTTTGTCAATTGATCAAACCAAGCGTTTTTTCCCGAGATATCCAAAGATTCGAGGCCGTCAAGGCGCCAAAGGCAGCTTAAGCGTAATATCATGGCGATTAAATGAAAATTATTTACCTATTAGCTGGCTTTTGTTTTACAATGAAGAAAAAATATGTGTTTTTAGAGTTTACTCAGACGCGTAGCAAATATGATGTGGGTATAATTGTGATTGGTTTGGTGTCAAATAGAGTAATTAAGAAATGAAGTATGGATTTTTCATTAGAAGTATCTGCTTTCTTTACATTGTTTGATGGGGCCTGCTACGCCTCGGCCGGCGGATCTTTTAAAAAGATCGGCCGCCTAGCGAGACGTTCGTTTCTGTGACTCGAGCTGTCAGTTCCTTTTCTCTAATTTCTTTCAACAACACGCTTGTTGCGAAATCTTCTCTTCTCTAATTTCCTGCAACAAGACCTTTGTTGCGAAAACCATTCTTCTCTAATTTCCTGCAACAAACCTTTGTTGCAAAACCTCTTCTTTTCTAATTTTCTGCAACAAGACCCTTGTTGCAAAAATTGCAAACACATCTCTTGTTGCGTCTAATTTTCTGTAACAAGACCCTTCTTGCAAAAATTGCAACAACATCTCTGGTCGCATCGCGCACTAACACAGTCGTCTTTTGATGTCGCTGTTCCGAAACTTGGAGTCGGCATGGAAGTACGGCGTGGTGATGTGGCTACTGCTAGCGCCGGTGGTGCCAAAACAGCGCTGAGGTTGTTGGTGCTCCACGCTTGCGTGGCGGATCTCGCCGGATCCGGTCGCCGGGAGGCGTTTGACGGCAGAGATCCGGCCTGGATGCGCTCATGACGACGTTCTATAGGCAAGGGCGCTCGGCTTGATTGCAGGTTGTGAGTGCTCGGTTTGCAACAGACAATTTGTTTCGATGAGGCCAACTGAAACAATGGATGGGTTGCAAGAACTGTACTAGGATAAAGATTCCTTCTGAGTTGTTCGATCCAAATCAAATCCAACGGCTACGGAGAAGGTGGATGCACACACAAACATCCGCCGTTTGAGCGATAGTGTTTTCTTGTTTGATTGTGGTTTTTCCTCCGATCAGTAACATCGTTCCACCAAATCAGATCAATGAAGGATTCCTATAAAAGGAAATTCTGTTGTTCTTGACGAGAAACCGCACATCTCCGCAAACAGTCAAGAAGATCTCATAGTAAATCTAACAGAGTCCAAGTCGCTAGACTGTCCCGAATCATGACGCCACTTCACCTTCATTTAATGCCGCAGGAACCTCTTCACCCCGGAGCTGCTCGACGACGAACGCGTGCTGGCATGGCTGGAGTCTGGCGTTGCCATGGTGGATCGAGAAACGGAAGACCTCAACCGCCTTGTTTGTCATAGTTGATACTAGTCTGCTACAAGCCTACAACAGCTTGTGAGGTTGTAGTCAGTTATGATCAGCAATATAATGGTTGCAGTCACTTATGATTACCAACGTAATGGTTGTAGTCACTAATGCCATATTTGACACTCAAAAGCAATACACTATTGCAGTACAGATGCTTGAATGAAAATTACAAAATAGTAAAGGAGTCCAAATCTAGATTAGCAAGTTTTCGTGAATTTTTGCAGTTCTACGTGTACATTTTGTGACACTGTAAGACAAGGCACAACATATCTTCAGCTTTCAACATTGCTTTGCAGAGATCTCTGCTTGAACGTACAAGAAGCTGGGTTTATGACCGGGTTTATATAGCAAGGCAATGACATCCTAGGAAACGGAGATGGATAAAAGACTAGAAAAGCTGTTGAGGAGATCGTATGTTTCATGTTCTTATTGGGTGAAAGCCTGAAGCACCCCCCTGAAAATAGCAAGTTTTGTTGCTCTGAAGTGCATGTTGCCTTTGTCATTGATCAAACCAATCGTTTTTTTCCTGAGATATCCAAAGATTCGAGGCCGTCAAGGCGCCAAAGGAAGCTTAAGCTTAATATCATGGTGATTAAAGAAACATGTTTATTTATTAATAGTCTATATACTACCCTTATATTGATCTAAATATGGACCGTCCCACTAGAAAAATTCCAATGTTTAGTGAGACTTGAGTTCATCATATTCATAAGTGCATTTTTGTGATAAATAGCAACAAGATTTGTACTACTTACTACTTTCTGTGTATGCTAAATGCAATCCTTTGTGCGTGAGAACAATTCCTTTTTTTTGGATTATGGAGCTAGTGGCCACATTTACCGCATCTCCAACGGCAACCCGCAAAAATCCTCCCGCATCCGTCCGCGGACAAGGGGGCCACCCTGCGGACACGGATGCGGGAGGCAGCCATCCAACGTAGTCGCATACATTTTCACAACAACTCAAACCAACCGAACGAAATTCGTTCAAACAAATCCGAAATTCATGTAAACATACCATATTTCATATAAACATGACGAGTTTCATTACAAATACATCAAAGCGGTCCTAAGCGGGCTCTGGAGTATAATTAATACCTGATCTAAATGATCGCCGGTGTCCAGTCCTCGCCTCCGATCATCAGCCCCGACAACTGAAACTTCACCGTCTCTGATCATCAGCTCAGCCCATCAAGCTTGGCGTCGACGGGAGGGGAGGAGCGGTGGCCTTCCTCAGACACGAACGGCGGCGACCTACCATGCACTACTCTTCCTCGCTGCCGGTGGCACTCACGGACGTGTCGGCTCCCTCGTGGTCGTGGCGCCGGGGCACGGCCTCAGCGGTGTCCTCCTCGTTGGTGTCGCTGAACAACGCCTCGCCTGCATCGTCGTCACACCCCTTGCCGACGGCCGCCACCTCCGCCACCCACTGTCGGTACCGCCAGCGAGCGAGGCGGATCTCGCGGGTGGAGCAGTAGGACTCGAGCATCGCCTCCTGCCCTGCCAGGTCCGCGTACGGTGCGACCGACCTGCTCCTCCATCAAGCTTGGCGCCGACGGGTGGGGAGGAGCGGTGGCCTTCCTAGGACACGAGCAGCGGCTACCTACCGTGCACTACTCTTCCTTGATGTCGGCGGCGCTCTCGGGCATATCGACTTCTTTGTGGTCGTGGCGCCGGGGCGCGGCCTCGGCGATGTCCTCCTCGCCAGCTTCGCCGAACAACGCCTCGCCTGCGTCGTCATCACACACCTTGCCGGCGGCCGCTGTCGGTGTCAAAACCGACGGATCTCAGATAGGGGGTCCCGATCTGTGCGTCAAGGCTGATGGTAACAAGAAGTAAGGGACACAGGTGTTTACCCAGGTTCGGGCCCTCTCGATGGAGGTAAAACCCTACTTCCTGCTTGATTAATATTGATGATATGGATAGTACAAGAGTAGATCTACCACGAGATCGTAGAGGCTAAACCCTAGGAGCTAGCCTATGATGGTATGAATGTAATTGTGATCGGCCTTCTAAGGACCAACCTCTCCGGTTTATATAGACACCGGAGAGGGCTAGGGTTTACATGGAGTCGGTTACAAGGAAGGAAATATAATATCCGGATCGCCAAGCTTGCCTTCCACGCCAAGGAAAGTCCCATCCGGACACGGGCCGAAGTCTTGAGTCTTGTATCTTCACGCTTCAATAGTCGTGACGTTGTACACAGTCCGGCTGTCCAGATACCCCCTTATCCAGGACTCCCTCAGTAGCCCCTGAACCAGGCTTCAATGACGATGAGTCCGGCGTGCAGTATTGTCTTTGGCATTGCAAGGCGGGTTCCTCCTCCGAATACTCCAAAATGGTTATCGAACACGCAAATCGTGTCCGGATCTGAAAAATGATGTTCCATACCACCGTAGAGAGAATGATATTTCATAAATGCAATCTGCTGACAACTTTTCCCGACGACGTGACACGTTATTATGATCGGATCCTTTATTCGAACCGTTTCCACACAACCAGCTACAACGCATATCACGAGGCGGTTTCTGTGACACGTCTTGTCAAAGCAGAGATCGTGTCCCCTTATTACGGGATTCTCATCAATACGGGCACGGGTGATCTCACCATGCCATTAACCGTGGCGCTTGGGAAACAAGCGATTTCCAATGGGCAAGTGGGGAGGCGTACCGCTTTCGGCGCCTCTATAAAGGGATAAGATTCCCCCATTTGCACCCACGCCTTCTTCCTCCTTTTCCCATTCTTGCCCCCTCGAGCTCCAGCACCCAAGCCCAAGTCTTCCCCGCACAGCTAAACATGTCTGAAGCAGGAGGCAAGTGGGTGGCTGATACGTCCATTTTGCATCATGCTTTTATATCAATATTTATTGCATTATGGGCTATTATTTCACGTTATGTCACAATACTTATGGCTGTTCTCTCTTATTTTACAAGGTTTACATGAAGAGGGAGAATGCCGGTAGCTGGAATTCTGGGCTGGAAAAGGAGCAAATATTGAAGGACTATTCTGCGCAACTCCAAAAGTCCTGAAACTCCACAGAATACCTTAAAATAAATAAAGAAAAATCATCGCCAAAGATGAAGGCCAGGGGTCCCACACCCTGCTCACGAGGGTGGGGGCGCCCCCCTGGGCGCGCCCCCCTACCTCGTGGGCCCCCTGGTGGCTCTCCGACGTCCATCTTCTCCTATATGAAGTCTTTCGATGAGAAAAAACAGGAGAGAACCTTTAGGGACGAGACTCCGCCGCCACGAGGCGGAACCTTGGCGGAACCAATCTAGGGCTCCGGCAGAGCTGTTCTGCCGGGGACACTTCCCTCCGGGAGGGGGAAATCATCACCATCGTCATCACCAACGCTCCTCTCATCGGGAGAGGGCAATCTCCATCAACATCTTCATCAGTACCATCTCATCTCCAAACCCTAGTTCATTTCTTGTATCCAATTCTTGTCTCCAAGTCCGGGATTGGTGCTAGCAGGTTGCTAGTAGTGTTGATTACTCTTTGTAGTTGATGCTAGTTGGTTTATTTGGTGGAAGATCATATGTTCAGATTCTTTATGCACATTATTACCCCTCTGATTATGAACATGAATATGCTTTGTGAGTAGTTACGTTTGTTCCTGAGGACAAGGGAGAAGTCTTGCTATTAGTACTCATGTGAATTTGGTATTCGTTCGATATTTTGATAAGATGTATGTTGTCTAACCTCTAGTGGTGTTATGTGAACGTTGACTACATAACACTTCACCATTATTTGGGGCTAGAGGAAGGCATTGGGAAGTAATAAGTAGATGATGGGTTGCTAGAGTGACAGAAGCTTAAACCCTAGTTTATGCGTTGCTTCGTAAGGGGCTGATTTGGATCCATATGTTTCATGCTATGGTTAGGTTTACCTTAATACTTTTGTTGTAGTTGTGGATGCTTGCAATAGAGGTTAATCATAAGTGGGATGCTTGTTCAAGTAAGAACAGCACCCAAGCACCGGTCCACCCACATATCAAATTATCAAAGTACCGAACGCGAATCATATGAGCGTGATGAAAACTAGCTTGACGATATTCCCATGTGTCCTCGGGAGTGCTTTTCCTATTATAAGAGTTTGTCCAGGCTTGTACTTTGCTACAAAAACGATTGGGCCACCTTGCTGCACTTTATTTACTTTTGTTACTTGTTGCTCGTTACCATTTATCCTATCACAAAACTATCTGTTAGCATTTATTTCAGTACTTGCAGAGAATACCTTGCTGAAAACCGCTTATCATTTCCTTCTGCTCCTCGTTGGGTTCGACACTCTTACTTATCGAAAGGACTATGATAGATCGCCTATACTTGTTGGTCATCAAGACTCTTTTCTGGCGCCGTTGCTGGGGAGTGAAGCGCCTTTGGTAGGTGGAATTTGGTAAGGAAAAATTTATTTAGTGTGCTGAAATTTTCTGTCACTTGTTACTATGGAAAGTAATTGTCTGAGGGGCTTGTTCGGGGTATCTTCACCCCGTCCAGTTGAGCCAAGAGTTGCTCCTCAACCTACTGAACCTATTGAAAATGAAACTCCTTTTGAAATTCCTTCGGGTATGATGGAAAAACTCCTAGCTAACACTTTTGCAGGAGGTGGAACAAAGCATCCTGGCGAACATCTACGCTATGTGGATGATATTTGTGGACTATTTAAGCTTGCAGGTATACCCGATGATGTTGTTAAGACGAAGGCTTTCCCTTTATCTTTGGAGGGAGACGCATTGACATGGTATAGGCTATGTGATGATACGAGATCATGGAACTATAAAAGAGTGAAATTGGAATTTCATCAAAAGTATTACCCTATGCATCTTGTTCATCGTAATCGCAATTATATATATAATTTTTGGCCTCGCGAAGGAGAAAGCATCGCTCAAGCTTGGGGGAGGCTTAAATCAATGTTATATTCATGCCCCAATCATGAGATCTCAAGAGAAGTGATTATGCAAAAAAATTATGCTCGGCTTTCTGATAACAATCGCACCATGCTCGATAATTCTTGTGTTGGCTCTTTTATGATGAAGCCTATTGAATTTAGATGGAATTTATTGGATAGAATTAAACGCAACTCTGAAGATTGGGACCTCGACGAAGGTAAGGAGTCAGGTATGACACCTAAGTATGATTGTGTTAAATCTTTTATGGATACCGATATTTTCCGTAAGTTTAGCACTAAATATGGACTTGACTGAGATAGTAGCTTCTTTCTGTGAATCTTTTGCTACTTATGTTGATCTCCCCAAGGAGAAGTGGTTTAAATATCATCCTCCCATAGAAGTAAAAGTAGCTACACCTATTAAAGTTGAAGAAAAGACTATCACTTACAATGATCCTATTGTTCCCACTTCTTATGTTGAAAAACCACCTTTCCCTGTTAGAATGAAGGATCATGCTAAAGCTTCAACTGTTGTTCGTAAAAGCAATACTAGGACTTATACACCTCCTAAGCAAGTCAAAGTAGAACCCAATATTGATATTGTTAAAGATCTCTTGTCTGATAATATTGATGGGCATGTTATTCAATTCTCTGGTGAAACTGCTAGAATTGCTAAACCCTGTGATTGAGATAAACATAGACCTGTGGTAGGCGTGCCTGTTATTTCTGTTAAAATAGGAGATCATTGTTATCATGGCTTATGTGATATGGGTGCTAGTGCTAGTGTTATACCCATTGGCTTATACAAAGAAATTATGCATGAGATTGCACCTGCTGAGTTAGAAGAAATTGATGTTACGATTAAACTTGCCAATAGAGATACTATATCTCCAATGGGAATTGTTAGAGATATTGAAGTCTTGTGTGGGAAAACCAAATATCCCGATGATTTTCTTGTTCTTGGTTCTCCACAAGATAGCTTTTGTCCCATCATATTTGGTAGACCCTTCTTGAATACTGTTAATGCTACGATAGACTGCAATAAAAATATTGTTACTGTTGGTTTGGATGATATGGTTCATGAGTTTAATTTCTCTAAATTTAGTAAACAACATCGTGAGGAAGAATTGCCTAGTAAGGATGAAATTATTGGTCTTGCTTCTATTGATGTACCTCCTAGTGATCCTTTAGAACACTATTTTCTAGACTATGAAAATGATATGTTCATGAATGAAAGAAGGGAAATACATGAAGTATTCTTTAAATAGGAACCTATTCTGCAACACAATTTGCCTGTTGAAATCCTAGGGGATCCTCCTCCGCCCAAGGGTGATCCTGTGTTTGAGCTTAAACCGTTGCCTGATAATCTTAAATATGCTTACCTTGATGAAAAGAAAATATATTCTGTTATTATTAGCGCTAACCTTTCAGAGCATGAAGAGGAAAGATTATTGAAAACTCTGAAGAAGCACCGTGCCGCTATTGGATATACTCTGGATGATCTTAAGGGCATCAGTCCCACTCTATGTCAACATAAAATAAACTTGGAAGCTGATGCCAAACCAGTTTGTGATCCTCAACGACGTTTGAATCCTAAAATGAAAGAAGTGGTAAGAAAGGAAATACTCAAGCTTCTGGAGGCAGGTATAATTTATCCCGTTGCTGATAGTCCGTGGGTAAGTCCTGTCCATTGTGTCCCTAAGAAGGGAGGTATTACTGTTGTCCCTAATGATAAAGATGAATTGATTCTGCAAAGAATTATCATAGGTTATAGGATGGTAATTGATTTTCGCAAATTAAATAAGGCTACTAAAAAAGATCATTACCCCTTACCTTTTATTGATCAAATGCTAGAAAGATTATGCAAACATACACATTATTGCTTTCTAGATGGTTATTCTAGTTTTTCTCAAATACCTGTGTCGGCTAAAGATCCATCAAAGACTACTTTTACATGCCCTTTTGGTACTTTTGCTTATAGACGTATGCCTTTTGGTTTATGTAATGCACCTGCTACCTTTCAAAGATGCATGATGGCTATATTCTCTGACTTATGCGAGAAAATTTGTGAGGTTTTCATGGATGACTTTTCCGTCTATGGTTCCTCTTTTGATGATTGCTTGAGCAATCTTGCTCGAGTTTTGCAGAGATGTGAAGAAACTAATCTTGTCTTGAATTGGGAAAAGTGCCACTTTGTGGTTAATGAAGGTATTGTTTTGGGGCACAAAGTTTCTGAAAGAGGTATTGAAGTTGATAAAGCCAAGGTTGATGCTATTGAAAAGATGCCATGTCCCAAGGACATCAAAGGTATAAGAAGTTTCCTTGGTCACGCCGGATTTTATAGGAGGTTCATTAAGGACTTCTCAAAAATCTCTCGGCCTCTGACTAATTTATTACAAAAAGATGTACCATTTGTCTTTGATGATGATTGTGTAGAAGCATTTGAAATACTTAAGAAAGCATTAGTCTCTGCACCTGTTGTTCAGCCACCTGATTGGAATTTACCCTTTGAAATTATGTGTGATGCTAGTGATTATGCTGTAGGTGCTATTCTAGGGCAAAGAGTTGATAAGAAATTAAATGTTATCCATTATGCTAGTAAGACTCTAGACAATGCTCAAATAAATTATGCTACTACCGAAAAGGAACTTTTAGCAGTTGTATTTGCTTGTGATAAATTCAGACCCTATATTGTTGATTCTAAAGTTACTATTCACACTGATCATGCTGCTATTAAATATCTTATGGAAAAGAAAGATGCAAAACCTAGACTTATTAGATGGGTTCTCCTGCGGCAAGAATTTGATTTGCATATCGTTGATAGAAAAGGAGCTGAGAACCCCGTCGCAGACAACTTATCTAGGTTAGAGAATGTTCTTGATGACCCGCTACCTATTGATGATAGCTTTCCTGATGAGCAATTGAATGTCATAAGTACTTCTCGTAGCACTCCATGGTATGCTGACTATGCTAATTATATTGTTGCTAAATTTATACCACCTAGCTTCACATACCAACAAAAGAAAAAGTTTTTCTATGACTTGTGACATTACTTCTGGGATGACCCACATCTTTATAAAGAAGGAATAGATGGTGTTATTAGACATTGTATACCTGAGCATGAACAGGAACAGATCCTACGCAAGTGTCACTCCGAAGCTTATGGAGGACACCACGCTGGAGATAGAACTGTACATAAGGTATTGCAATCCGGTTTTTATTGGCCTACTCTCTTCAAGGATGCCCGTAAGTTTGTTTTGTCTTGCGATGAATGTCAAAGAATTGGTAATATTAGTAGACGTCAAGAAATGCCTATGAATTATTCACTTGTTATTGAACCATTTGATGTTTGGGGCTTTGACTATATGGGACCTTTTCCTACCTCTAATGGATACACTCATATTTTAGTTGCTGTTGATTATGTTACTAAGTGGGTAGAAGCTATTCCAACTAGTAGTGCTGATCATAACACTTCTATTAAAATGCTTAAGGAAGTTATTTTTCCGAGGTTTGGAGTCCCTAGATATTTAATGACTGATGGTGGTTCACATTTTATTCATGGTGCTTTCCATAAGATGATTGCTAAATACGACATTAATCATAGAATTGCATCTCCATATCATCCGCAGTCTAGTGGTCAGGTAGAATTAAGCAATAGAGAGCTCAAATTAATTTTGCAAAAGACTGTCAGTAGGTCTAGAAAGAATTGGTCCAAGAAACTTGATGATGCATTATGGGCCTATAGAACTGCATACAAAAATCCTATGGGTATGTGTTCGTATAAAATGGTTTATGGAAAAGCTTGTCACTTACCTCTCGAATTAGAACATAAGGCATATTGGGCTATTAAAGAGCTCAACTATGATTTCAAACTTGCTGGTGAGAAGAGGTTATTTGATATTAGCTCACTTGATGAATGGAGAACCCAAGCATATGAAAATGCCAAGTTGTTTAAAGAAAAGGTTAAAAGATGGCATGACAAAAGGATACAAAAGCGTGAGTTTAATGTAGGTGATTATGTGTTGCTATACAACTCTCGTTTAAGATTTTTTGCAGGAAAACTTCTCTCCAAACGGGAAGGTCCTTGCGTTATCGAGGAGGTCTATCGTTCTGGTGCCATAAAAATCAACAACTTCGCAGGCACAAATCCGAAGGTGGTAAATGGTCAAAGGATCAAACACTATATCTCAGGTAATCCTATAAATGTTGAAACTAATATTATTGAAACCGTAACCCCGGAGGAATACATAAAGGACACCTTCCAGAACGTTTCAGACTTCGAAAAGGAATAGGTATGTGGTACGGTAAGTAAACCGACTCCAAAACAATTTTTAGGGCAATATTTCTCCGTTTTGGAATATTTAGAAAAATAGAAAAATAAGTAGCAGTCCGGGGAGCACACGAGGCCTCCACGAGGGTGGAGGGCGCGCCCCCTACCTCGTGAGCACCTCGTGTGCCCTCCGGACTCTGTTTCCTTGCACGATACGTATTTTGGTCGGTAAAAATTCATTAGATATACTCCCGAAGGTTTCGACTCTCGTATCACGCAAATCTCCTCTGTTTTCATTTTGAGCTATTTCTGCTGCAGATTAGAGCAAGATGTCTTCCCAAGATTTGGTGGGAGAGAGCTACATGGCTGATTATATTGCAAATCCAAAAGTATATGGGAATGCGGAGCATTATGGCTGGACCACGGAGGAATAAGAATACTATGATCCAAAGAGGAAGGAGGAAACTAGTTCCGACGAAGAGGACTATCCCCTACCTCAACCTGGTGATATGCATGTGGAGTTCAAGAAGTCCAGCCTCCCTAAGGTCCAATCTATCCCACCTTGTTTTTCGCAGGACAGCAAGGCATCACTATGCAAAAAGATAAGGAAACTTGAGCTCAAGAATGAGGATCTAAGGGAGGAAAATTTTAGCCTCAGACGCAAGCTGGAGAAGAAAAATGCAACACCTCCATCACCTCCGAGGAAATAATCACATGGGTATGGGCACTCCCCTTGGCAACTGCCAAGCTTGGGGGAGGTGCCCTGGTATCATATCACCATCACAACTCCTATCTTTACCGTTTTTCTTAGTCCGATCCTATTAGTAGTATCTTGATTTAGTAGAATAAAGTCATGGCATGATCTAGTTTTGAGTTTTGCTTTATGATCCTTCTTTGTAATCGAGTCCGTGAGCTATATAATAAAGATTAGTGTTGAGTCAAGGGCTTGAGTATTTTGCCATGATCTTGGGTGATTAGAAGAAAAGGAATAAAAAGAATCAAAGAGTTCATATTGATCTTATTGAAAGTAATGACTTCACATAGAAACAGTATGATGATTTAAAGTTGTTGGGAGTTGATAAATCTAGCTTTGGTCATCGTTGCAATTAATAGGAAGTAATAAGGAAAGAGAGGTTCCACATATAGATATATTATCATTGACATCTTTTATGATTGGGAGCACTCATTAAAATATGACATGCTAAAGAGTTGATGTTGGACAAGGAAGACAACATAATGAGTTATGTTTTCTTACATCTGTGATAAAGTATGTTGTTATGGATCCTCTACCGTGTTGAGCTTGCCTTTCCCCCTCATGCTAGCAAAATTCTCAGCACTAAGTAGAAATACTACTTGTGCTTCCAAATACCCTTAAACCAGTTTTGCCATGAGAGTCCACCATATCTACCTATGGATTGAGTAAGATCCTTCAAGTAAGTTGTCATCGGTGCAAGCAATAAAAATTGCTCTTCAAATATGCATGACTTATTAGTGCGGAAAAAATAAACTTTGTACGAACTTGTTGTGGACGCAATAAAAGCGACGGACTGCATAATAAAGGTTCACATACAAGGGGCAATATAAAGTGAGGTTCTTTTGCATTAAGATTTTGTGCGTCAACCCTAAATGCGCATGACAACCTCTGCTTCCCTCTGAGAAGGGCCTATATTTTATTATTATCCTCTACTTTATGCAAGAGTCACGGTGATCTTCACCTTTCCTTTTTTATTTTATCCTTTGGCAAGCTCAGCATGTTGGAAAGAACATGATATATATATCTAATTGGATGTGGGGGAGCATGAATTATTATTGTTGACGTTACCCTTGAGGTAAAATGTTGTGGGGCAAAACTATAAGCCCCTATCTTTCTCTGTGTCCGATTAAAACTCCGTAACCACAAGTATTGCGTCAATGTTAGCAATTATGAAGGACTAAGTGATAGTTGAGTATGTGGACTTGCTTTTAAGCTCTGATATAGACTCTTTCTGATGTTATAATAAATTGCAATTGTTTCAATGACCGAGGGTATAATTTGTTGATGCTCAATAAGGTTTCTGATTCATACTTTGGCTTTGTGAAAAGATCATCACTTGAACTTGAGTAACCTTATGACAAAATTTATATATGTTGCTGTTATGAAATAATCATAATGCCTTCATGTCCGTATTCCATTTTTATCGACGTCCCTACCCCTAAACATGAGGACATATTTATTGTTATCGGCTTTTCGCTTGAGGACAAGCGAGCTCTAAGCTTGGGGGAGTTGATACGTCCATTTTGCACCCACGCCTTCTTTGCCCATTCTTGCCCCCTCGAGCTCCAGCACCCAAGCCCAAGTCTTCCCCGCACAGCTAAACATGTCTGGAGCAGGAGGCAAGTGGGTGGCTGATACGTCCATTTTGCATCATGCTTTTATATCAATATTTATTGCATTATGGGCTGTTATTTCACGTTATGTCACAATACTTATGGCTATTCTCTCTTATTTTACAAGATTTACATGAAGAGGGAGAATGCCGGCAGATGGAATTCTGGGCTGGAAAAGGAGCAAATATTGAAGGACTATCCTGCGCAACTCCAAAAGTCCTGAAACTCCACGGAATAGCTTAAAATAAATAAAGAAAAATCATCGCCAAAGATGAAGGCCAGGGGGCCCACACCCTGCTCACGAGGGTGGGGGCGCCCCCTGGGCGTGCCCCCCTACCTCGTAGGCCCCCCTGGTGGCTCTCCGACGTCCATGTTCTCCTATATGAAGTCTTTCGATGAGAAAAAAAGAGGAGAGAACCTTTCGGGACGAGACTCCGCCGCCACGAGGCGGAACCTTGGCGGAACCAATCTAGGGCTCCGGCAGAGCTGTTTTACCGGGGAAACTTCCCTCCGGGAGGGGGAAATCATCACCATCGTCATCACCAATGCTCCTCTCATCGGGAGAGGGCAATCTCCATCAACATCTTCATCAGCACCATCTCATCTCCAAACCCTAGTTCATCTCTTGTATCCAATTCTTGTCTCCAAGTCCGGGATTGGTGCTAGCAGGTTGCTAGTAGTGTTGATTACTCCTTGTAGTTGATGCTAGTTGGTTTATTTGGTGGAAGATCATATGTTTAGATTCTTTATGCACATTATTACCCCTTTGATTATGAACATGAATATGCTTTGTGAGTAGTTACGTTTGTTCCTGAGGACAAGGGAGAAGTCTTGCTATTAGTAGTCATGTGAATTTGGTATTCATTCGATATTTTGATAAGAAGTATGTTGTCTAACCTCTAGTGGTGCTATGTGAACGTCGACTACATAACACTTCACCATTATTTGGGCCTAGAGGAAGGCATTGGGAACTAATAAGTAGATGATGGGTTGCTAGAGTGACAGAAGCTTAAACCATAGTTTATGCGTTGCTTCGTAAGGGGCTGATTTGGATCCATATGTTTCATGCTATGGTTAGGTTTACCTTAATACTTTTGTTGTAGTTGCGGATGCTTGCAATAGAGGTTAATCATAAGTGGGATGCTTGTTCAAGTAAGAACAGCACCCAAGCACCGGTCCACCCACATATCAAATTATCAAAGTACCGAACGCAAATCATATGAGAGTGATGAAAACTAGCTTGACGATATTCCCATGTGTCCTCGAGAGCACTTTTCCTATTATAAGAGTTTGTCCAGGCTTGTCCTTTGCTACAAAAAGGATTGGGCCACCTTGCTACACTTTATTTACTTTTGTTACTTGTTGCTCGTTACCATTTATCCTATCACAAAACTATCTGTTACCATTTATTTCAGTACTTGCAGAGAATACCTTGCTGAAAACCGCTTATCATTTCCTTCTGCTCCTCGTTGGGTTCGACACTCTTACTTATCAAAAGGACTACGATAGATCCCCTATACTTGTGGGTCATCAGTGGCTTCCACCGTCAAGGAGGAGCACATCCCCAATCTTCGAGCAGACGGATACTTGGCCGCGGACATAGCGCACCGTCTACCAGACGCCGAGCAGGTCATTCCGACCCCAGGACCCCACGAGAGGGTCGTATTCATCGCCCACTTCGTCCGTGGACTGGGATTCCCACTCTATCCCTTCGTCCGTGAGCTTATGTTCTACTACGGGCTAGATCTCCATGATCTAGCCCCGAATTTCGTCCTCAACATCTCGGCGTTCATCGTCGTGTGCGAGGCCTTCCTCCGCATTCGGCCCCACTTTAGCCTATGGCTGCAAACTTTTTGCGTGAAACCGAAGGTGGTAAGAGGCCAACAGGAGGAGTGCGGAGGGGCCATGGTGGGCCGAATGCCCAACGTCACATGGATTGACGGCTCATTTGCGGAGACCATAAAAGGATTGCAATCCGGGTGGTTTTACATCACCGAGCCACGCGACGCAAACTGGGCGGCGGCCCCCCGAGTTCCGATCCGGAGCCCCCATGCGGCTCACCTCCTGGGAGAGGAAGGGCCTGTCCTGGGGCGATTCCACAGAGCTGGCCGGACTCCAAACATGCGTTAAAAGCATGAAGGACAAGAAAATCAAGCTTGTCAATGTGATCTAGGTCATGCTTGTTCGCCGAATCTTGCCCTGCCAGAGGCGGGCAGTCAATCTATGGGAGTTCGTCCCCACCGAGCACCAGACGCTCTAGAGGCTCTACTCCATGACGCACAAAGGCGCATGGAAGGAGTTGTTC
This sequence comes from Triticum timopheevii, assembly GCA_963921465.1. Taxonomy (NCBI): domain Eukaryota; kingdom Viridiplantae; phylum Streptophyta; class Magnoliopsida; order Poales; family Poaceae; genus Triticum; species Triticum timopheevii. The sequence continues at coordinate 116,458,771 of OY997271.1, forward strand.
AAGGCCTCCGAAGTGCCTCCTCCGATGACCGCGGGCTTGACGCTGCGCGGGCTCCTATGCAGGTGAGTTCTTAGACTGACACCAGACTTAGTTCTTCCTGATATATTCATGGGAGTGCCTTAAGTAATTGTGCATGTTTATTTCAGGATTACGTGGAGATGGCGGAGCGGGTTCACTGCCCATCTCCGCTGCCAGAAGACCCAGCCGATGTTCTCCTGATGGAGATGTTGGTCCCGACGCCGTACAAGGTGCCGGAGAAGAAGGCCGAGAAGAAGGCCCCGGGGATCCGAAAGGGTCTCCGGCGGAAGGTTGTGACGGAAGCCTCGTCCGAAGACGACGAGGCGGACTCCTCCCGTGAAGGGGAGGATGAAGAAGATGAAGACGCCCCCTCCGGAAAGGATGAGGGGTCCGGGGAGGCGGACATGGGGGCCGGAAAAGGTCCTCGGCGCCGGGCCGTCATTCCCCTGTCGTCCGATGATGACGAGTTGGATTCCTCCCGTGGAGGCGGGGGGAATCAGGAAGAGATCCTACCTTCCCCCACCGGGGGGGGGGGGGAGAAGAGGAAAACCGCCCCAGGAGGGGAGGCTGGGGCGTCCAAGAAGGCGAAGGGGCCCCTTCCGGACTACTCCGCCTTAGCCGCTCTCAGCGAGGAGGGGTGGCTGCCTAGGGGGAAGCCCCTAGCACGATCGTAAGTGTTTGCATTCTATCATGTCTTCACCTCATAGTTTTTGTATTTATAATGCCGAACATATATGCAGTCCGGCCAGGGATCATCCCGAGGTATCCTCCTCCGGGTCCCTGAGCAATTCGGAGATGAATTCGCTTCCGACGGCCACCACTCCACAACCTGCGGACGACACGGAGGTGTTGTCCCAAAGGCTCCCAGAGCGAGGGGAGGTGACTCTGGAGACGCCCCAAGGCGGGGTCCCAGACGTCGGACACGCGGGGTTTAAGATCCCCGCGGATCGTGTCGACGAGAGCCACGGCCAGCAGGGCTCTGAGCCGAACGCAATTTCGGAACCTTTGATGGTTCCGGACACGGGCAGGCGAGCCGTTTGCGTTGCGGACTTCTGTTACGCATGAGGCGCTGGACGGTCTGTTGGAAGCGCTTTGCGGCGCTTCCCTGGACGATGGGCACCGTACTCTTATGAGTACGGTGATTCGAAAGGTTTCGTCCGCCAAGAGCAGACTAACCGAAGCTTGCACCAGCCTCCTAACAGGCTTCGAGGTGAGTAATAAATATGTGCAAAATTACCACCCAATAGGTAGTAGCCCCTGATACTCTGTTTGGCGTTCGGAAAGAAAAGCCGAGGAGAGGGTCAATTAAAATCTGCAGGAGTCTAATCATAAGTATTGTTTTGAATAAGCAGGCTATGCTGCTTGCTGCTGCTTCCCGTACTGCCGAGGTTGCCGATCTGAAGCAGGACCTGGAGCAGGTGTAGGGAGAGCTCGACCTCACGAAGAGGCAGCACGAAGAGAACAAGGGTAAGTAATTCCCATTCTTATGTGTTTGAGGATAGCCAGAATTGGTGAGTCTAACAACTAAGCACCGTGACCGTGTAACAGGGGCCCCCGCCGAAGTGGCGGCCCTGAAGAAGGCGTTGTCCGAGGCCGAAGACAAGGCGGCCTTGGAGTGTAAGGAGCGCGAAAAGCAATGTGCTAGGGTAGGTGAGGTACAGCAGGAGCTCCAGGACCTCGGCAAGAAATGCGAGTCCGTGGAGCATGATCTGAAGGCAAAAGAGACCGAGCTTGCGAAAGCCCTGATGAGCTTAAAAGACGCCAGGGCCGAAGCCGAGAAAGCACAGCAGGAGATCCAGGAGGCCAAGAAGATAGCAGCGGGTAAGAAGTTCTTTATGCAAAGCAAACATGTGGAGGAGGCGTTTCTTTTACTTACTCGAATTCGGAGCTCTCCAGGGGCATTCACAGATCTGCCATGCAGCGTAGCAGACGCTGCGGAGTTCTACCGTGCCCAGGAGGGGAACTCAACGGAGAAGCTGTTCTGGTCCCAGTATGCTAGGGCCGAACACCCGATGCCTCTGAGTGACCAACAGAAGTAGTTGGTCGAACTCCACAAGGCGGCCGAACTGGCTATGAAGGGGTTCATAGTCCGGATGTGGCCTGGTGAGCTCATGCCCAGTAGGTACTTCGTCCTGATCAAGCGGATGATGGATGCCTGCCCGCGGCTTGAGATGATCAAGCGATCCGTGTGCATCGAGGGTGCCCGCCGGACCCTTGCCCGCGTCAAAGTGCATTGGGGCAAGATGGATGCGGAGAAGCTGGTCAAGGACGGGCCGCCGGAGGGCAAGGCGCATCGCCATCCCGAGCTATACTATGATGGCGTTATGAAGGGTGCTTGCCCCGTGGCTGATGAATGTACCAAAGACACCATTTTTGAATGAATTCACTTCTGTCATGGTTGTATTTTAAGGATGAAGTTACTTGCGCTATGTAGCGCTTTTGTTATTTAAAATATTACCTTCTGTGCGGCTGTTTATAAAATCCTGAAAGTAGGCCAGTCGTCGGCTTCCGCCCCCACGCGACTAGCACTGGGGTGTTCGTGGAAAACCCGGACACTCTTTATCCAAATTTTTGGTCCCTTAAGGAGGTGTCCAGCGCAGCGAACGAGGCAATCGGACTATGCAGCTTTATAACTTTCACCTAGCCATAGAAGTCTACAATTTTAAATTTCGGCGAAGCACCTAGAATCCGGAAGGCCAAATTGGGGCGCTATATACGCCTTGATCAGACAAAGCCGATTTATCGCCTAAAGCATAAAATCTTTAAGGATTTTAGTACCTCTCGAACAGCGACCAGCTCTCGCCACATCATGCCGGTCAGTTTTCGGCTTTCTCTACTGAGGTGCTCGTCCGGAAGAACCGGGACACAATCGCAGTAGTTCACCCTGCGCTACCTTAGCCGATATAACGGAACGTAAGGCACCAAAACAAGGGAGTCGGGCTATCCCAACTGTAGACCCAAGACATGATTCGGAGCTGATGCATATAGTGCTATAAGTTCGGGGTGCCGCACTGTTGAAAGTGTTCGGACTTTTAGTTGCCATATTACGGGGCGTCGTAAGGAGCCCCTGGCAAACTGGCCGTACCAAGGTGTACGGATGCAATACCAAATAAACATTTATAAGAGAAAAATACTCAAATAAGGATAATAAGCTGACGCTATATATAATCTCCATTTGACGAAAAATACGTTTAAGCGTATGTTTACAATGGATGCATTAGGCAGAGATAAAAATAGGACTATTTGACATGTCCTATCCAGCGGCAAGCCGTGTGCAGATAGATGAAGCAGGTATAATGATCATAAATAGATTCCACCTAGGTATTTCGTTCTGTGCACAACGTCTATTGCCTCCGTGGGTATTTATTCCATATGAGTCCGTCAATTCGGCTCTTCTGAGGCTGCTGCGCTAACGCGGTGTCCTGAAAGGTAAAAGGAAAGAGTATGCAGGTTTTTAGCGGTTACCCGCATTGTCGACCGAGTCGTTGATGCGCCTCCGCCTATGCCCGAGGTATCTTGAGTGCGTAATTGTGTACGCGTGGCACGAATGCTGCTTTGGAGGGGCTTAAGTGGAGGCCGGACTGCTCATCATGATCTTGACCTTCGTGTTGATCCTGCTACGGGGTGCTCCGGACTTGTTTGACAGTGCTCGAAGTCATCGCCGGATTGGTTCGTCGGAGGAGGCCGCATTGTACTTCTGCCGTGAGGGCTGCCGTATGCTCTTCTGTTCGAAGGGAGTGGTCCATATTTCCGTTGACAGTGATGACCCCGCGCGGTCCCGGCATCTTGAGCTTGAGATATGCATAGTGTGGCACCGCATTGAATCTTGCGAATGCGGTTTGTCCGAGCAGTGCGTGGTAGCCACTGCAGAAAGGGACGATGTCGAAGATCAGCTCTTCGCTCTTGAAGTTGTCTGGGGATCCGAAGACCACTTCCAGTGTTATAGAACCCGTGCAGCGGGTCTCTACTCCAGGAATAACACCTTTAAAGGTGGTTTTGGTGGGCTTGATCCTTGAAGGATCAATGCTCATCTTGCGCACTGTGTCCTGATAAAGCAGGTTCAGGCTGTTGCCACCGTCCATAAGGACACGCGTGAGGTGGAATGCGTCGATGATTGGGTCTAAGACCAATGCGGCTGAGCCGCAGTGACGGATGCTGGTAGGGTGATCCCTACGGTCAAAGGTGATCGAACAAGCTGCCCATGGGTTGAACTTGGGGGCGACTGGCTCCATCGCATAGACGCCCCGTAGTGCCCGCTTCCGTTCCCGCTTGGGGATGTGAGTGGTGTAGATCATATTGACCGTTTTCACCTAGGGGGAAATTTCTTCTGCCCCCCCCCCCCCCATATTCGGACGCCGGGGCTCATCGTCATCGTTGCTGTGCAGCCCCTTGTCCTTGTTTTCAGCGTTTATCTGGCCGGCCTGTTTGAACACCCAGCAGTCTCTATTGGTGTGGTTGGCTGGTTTGTCCAGTGTGCCATGAATTTGGCACGAGCGCTCTATTATGCGGTCCAAACTGGACGGTCCCTGATTATTTCTTTTGAATGGCTTTTTCCGCTGTCCGGATTTAGGTCTGCTGAATCCAGCGTTGACTGACGTGTCTTCCGTGCTGTCACCGTTATTCCGTCTCTTATGTCTATTGCGTCGTGGCTTGCCGTTAGCATCGCGGCCGTCTGAAGTGCCAGAATGTGGCGTGGCGCCGCTACAAGCCAACCAGCTATCCTCTCCCGCACAAAAACGGGTCATTAGGGTTGTGAGAGCTGCCATAGACTTGGGTTTTTCCTGGCCGAGGTGTCGAGCGAGCCACTCGTCACGGATATTATGCTTAAAAGCCGCCAGGGCTTCGGCGTCCGGACAGTCAACTATTTGGTTCTTTTTAGTGAGGAACCGTGTCCGGAATGTTCGTGCTGACTCTCCGGGCTGTTGAGTAATGTGGCTCAGGTCATCAGCGTCTGGTGGTCGCACATATGTGCCCTGGAAGTTGTCAAGGAATGCATCTTCCAGGTTTTCCCAACTGCCAATGGAATTTGCTGGCAGGCTGTTTAACTAGTGCCGAGCTGGTACTTTGAGCTTAAGGGGGAGATACTTGAAGGCGTGTAGATCATCTCCGCGGGCCATGTGAATGTGGAGAAGGAAGTCTTCGATCCATACTGCGGGGTCTATTGTGCCATCGTATGATTCGATGTTTATGGGTTTGAACCCTTCTAGGAATTCATGATCCATTACTTCGTCTGTGAAGCAGAAGGGGTGTGCGGCGCCTCTGTGCCGGGCTATGTGGCTACGTAGGTCGGATTGGTCTGGGTTGCTATGTTCGGCCCGGCCGGATTTGTTGATGATGTATCCGGCGTGACGGTCGTCATCGCGCGCTGGGGCACGTCCCCTCGATTCGTAGATCGATCTTGGCTGTCTTGCTTTATTGTCCAGAATATCTTGCAGGTCGTGCCTATTGCCCTGAGCCATAGTGTATCAGCGTGGGGGTGCAGGCTGGTATCCAGTTTTGTCACGGCCACGGGGTGGCCGGTCAGGCATTTGGCGTTCGAGTCCATATTCCTCGGCTGCCAGGACTTCAGTCCATCTATCTGTGAGCAGGTCTTGATCAGCTTGTAGTTGCTATGGCGGGGCTTGGAGCGGCACAGACGACGCCCATTCTTTGATTTTCTTCCCGAGGGGCTGTCCTCCGCTGCCTCGTCGCCATTAGTTTCCTTCGGAGTGTCCACCATATATATATCATATGAGGAGGTGGCCGTCCACCGCCCGGTGAGTGGTGGCTCCTGTGATTCCCCTACAACGCCGTCCATACCGTCGATGTCTTCGGAGTCAAAGTCAAGAACGTCAGTTAGATCATCGATCGTGGCAATGAAGTGGGTGGTGGGTGGGCAACGAATTCTGTCGTTGTTTGCTTCCCACTCGAGCCGGACATAGTTCGGCCCGGAGTCTCCTGACAAGGACAGAGACTTCAATAAGTCCAGCATGTCGCCAAAGGGCGAATGTTGAAAAACGTCTGCCGCGGTGAACTCCATCACTGGAGCCCAACCAGGATCGGCGGGCTCGGGGGTGCGCGGACTGGAACCTGCGTCCGGATATGAATCCGGGGGTCCGGAGTCACAGGTTCCCTCAGAGGTGAAACCTGTGTTCGGCTCCATCGCCGATGAAGGTACGGCCTGCGGGGCGGGGTCCAGCCCTCCGTCTTTAGGCGAAGCAACCTGTCCCGGATTTATATCCGAGGCTTCCGCGGGGACGATATCCCGAGCGATGTCTGACAGCAGGTCTAAGTCGTGCTCGTCACGAGTGTTCGTCGCTTCTGGCGCTGGCCCAAATCCGTCGAAGACCAAGTCTCCGCGGATATCCTCCATGTAGTTCAGGTTTCCGAACCTTATTTGATGGTCGGGTGCATAGCTATCGATCTGCTCCAAGTGGCCAAGCGAATTGGCCCGCAGCACGAAGCCGCCGAACACGAAGATCTGTCCGGGGAGGAAAGTCTCACCCTGGACAACGTCGTTAATGACGATTGAAGGAGCCATCGAGCCTGACGGCGATGTCACAGAGGAACTGTCAATGAAAGCACCAATGTCAGTGTCAAAACTGGCGGATCTCGGGTAGGGGGTCCCAATCTGTGCGTCAAGGCTGATGGTAACAAGAAGTAAGGGACACAGGTGTTTACCCAGGTTCGGGCCCTCTCGATGGAGGTAAAACCCTACTTCCTGCTTGATTAATATTGATGATATGGATAGTACAAGAGTAGATCTACCACGAGATCGTAGAGGCTAAACCATAGGAGCTAGCCTATGATGGTATGAATGTAATTGTGATCGGCCTTCTAAGGACCAACCTCTCCGGTTTTATATAGACACCAGAGAGGGCTAGGGTTTACATGGAGTCGGTTACAAGGAAGGAAATATAATATCTGGATCACCAAGCTTGCCTTCCACGCCAAGGAAAGTCCCATCCGGACACGGGCCGAAGTCTTGAGTCTTGTATCTTCACGCTTCAATAGTCCAGACGTTGTGCACTGTCCGGCTATCTGGATACCCCCTTATCCAGGACTCCCTGAGCCACCTCCGCCACCCGCGGTCGGTACTGCTAGCGGGCGAGGCGGAGCGGTAGGACTTGAGCATCGCTTCCTGCTCCGCCAGGTCAGCGTCCGGCGCGACCGCCCTGCCGGCGGCGACCAGCTCCTCCACCTACAGATGCTCCTAGAGGAGGTTGTGGTTGTAGTTGGCGTTGTCCTGTGCCTCCCGGAACTACTCCTCCTGCACCATGTCCATATAATGGGCACTAGCCTCGCCGGTGGTCATGCTGAAATGCATCGGCAAGGGTGGAGCCGAGGAGGAGGGTGCCGTGGAGGAAGAGAGGGTGCGCTGGCTCGTCGTTGGAGGCATCCTCCATTTGCATGTCCTCCGGCTGCCTGTCAGCCTGCCAGTTGGCAGCAATGGCAGCCATGGCCTTCTTCTACTCCGACGTCAGCCCGTCTCAGAGAATTGTGGCGGTGGAGGGATCCATGGCGGGGAGTGCTGCGAAGAGGGATGAATGTGGCTATGGCCGAGGTAGCGGTTTATATATCACCGGTGGGCGGTAGAGGGACGGGCGGCTGGCGCCGGAGGAGACGCCTCGACAACCACATGCCATCAATGCAGGCGGCAGACGGACGGACGAGTGGCCGTCGTGCCGTTTGAACGCACGGCAGTCGCCTACACCAGGAAGTGGCGCAAGTGGCGCTCTCTCAGCCGGCGCGCCACTTCGATACCGGCACTAGTGAGCGGTCGCGTCCACTCTAACCATGCATGAATGCGGGCGCTAAAGCTCCGCAGCGGCGCTGACCGAAAATGCGCGGGAGGGGGAGTGGTTTTTTGGTGGGCCAAGTCGGTTAGAAGCGGGCTTGAGATTGGTCCGAACTCCCACAAACCTCTCCCATTTTTGTCTCCGGCTTTCCAAAGAAATCACGTCCGGGCCACGCCCTGCGGACCGACACGAGACCATGTTGGATGGCTTTTGCGGCCCAGACCGCGCAGTCCGGACAGTTGCACGAGGTTGGAGATGCCCTTATCGTTAAGGAATCAAAGGCAACTTTGACATCTCCAATGCTAACCCACAAACTGGGCACCGCATTCATACGCGGACATGCATACGGGAGCTGGCCATCCAACATTATCCACATACGTCCAGCGGCCATCCAAACAAAATTGATGCGTATTTAAACAAATGGATGAACTTAATTGAAATTTGAATAACTTTGACATAAAATAGGATGATTTTCGACATATTTGCACTAGACCGGACTCTAATCTAGCCTAAAATGACGGCTAGTGCCCGTTCCCCATCTCCGGCTAGCTATGAGCCCCAAAAAATGAAGCTCCGCCTCCGCAGCCTGCCCGCAGCTAATCGGTCGATGATGACGAACCCGCGGCCAAGCTTGGCTTGAGTGGGAGTGAAAGTGCGGTGGCCTTCATGGGATACGAGCGTCGATGATAACCCACAAGTATAGGGGATTAGTTGTAGCCTTTCTCGATAAGTAAGAGTGTCGAACTCAACAAGGAGCTAAAGGTAGAACAAATATTCCCTCAAGTTCTATCAACCACCGATACAACTCTACGCAGCTTAACGTTCGCTTTACCTAGAACAGGTATGAAACTAGAAGTACTTTTTAGGTCTGATAGGATAGGTTTGCAAGATAAAAAAGAGCATGTAAATAAAAGCTAGGGGCTGTTTAGATAAAGAAACAACTAAGTTAGTTTTAGTAGAGAGCTTTTTGTCACAAGAAAGTTATTTGTCACTAGGAAATCGATAACTAGACCGGTAATCATTATTGCAATTTTATATGAGGGAGAGGCATAAGCTAACATGCTTTCTCTTCTTGGATCATATGCACTTACGATTGGAACTCTAGCAAACATCTGTAACTACTAAAGATCATGAAGGTAAAACCCAACCATAGCATTAAAGTATCAAGTCCTCTTTATTCCCATACGCCATAACCCACTCATCCGTGTTTGTGTTTCTATCACTCACGCAACGCGGACAATAAGAAAACCATGAACATATTGCAAACACTACAGCGGAGATCCCTCACGCTTGCGCGACATGGAGAGCACCATAGGACAGCACCAATAATAAAACATGCAACTCAAACCAATCACGATCATCAATCAACCCATAGGACAAAATGGATCTACTCAAACATCATAGGATAGCCATACATCATTGGGAAATAATATATAATGTTGAGCACCATGTTCAGGTAGAGATTACAGTGGGGATAAGAGGTGCTACACCTCTGCATAGAGTGGGAGAGAGTTGGTGATGACGGCAGCGAAGTTGCTGGTGTATATCACCGTCACGATGATGGCCCCGACGGTGTTCCGGGGAGAGAGGGGGAGAGAGCCCCCTCCTTCTTCTTCTTCCTTGACCTACCCTCTAGATGGGAGAAGGGTTTCCCCTCTGGTCCATGGCTTCCATGGCGGCGGAGGGGCAAGGGCCCCTCCGAGATTGGATCTCTCTCTGTCTCCTTCTGTTTTTGCGCTCGCCGATTCTGGCCTTTCACCGTTTCTTAAATTCTCGAAGATCCATTACTCCGATTGGTCTGAAATTTTAACACGGTTTTTATTCGGATATTGGCTTTCTTGAGGCGAAAGAAGGGCACCAACCACCTTACAGGGTGACCACAAGGGCCCAGGGCACGCCCTACCCCCTAGGGCGCGCCCCCTGCCTTGTGGCCCCCTCGGGCATCGTCTCGCGTTGATTCTTTTTTCCAAAAAATCACATATATTCCAAAAAATCTCCGTAAGTTTTTATCGCGTTTGGACTCCATTTGATATGGATTTTCTTCGAAACAAAAAACATGCAACAAACAGGAACTGGTACTGGGCACTGGATAAATATGTTAGTCCCAAAAATGGAATAAAAAGTTGCCAAAAGTATGTAAAAGTTGTAGAATATTGACATGGAACCATAAAAAATTATAGATACGATGGAGACGTATCAGCATCCCCAAGCTTAATTCTTGCTCGTCCTCGAGTAGGTAAATGATAAAAAAGATAATTTTTGATGTGGAATGCTACCTAGCAAAATCTTGATCATATATCTAATCATGGCATGAATATTAAGACATGAGTGATTCAAAGAAATAGTCTATCATTTGACATAAAGACAATAATACTTCAAGCATACTAATAAAGCAATCATGTCTTCTCAAAATAACATGGCCAAAGAAAGTTATCCCTACAAAATCATATAGTCTGGGTATGCTCCATCTTCACCACACAAAGTATTTCATCATGCACAACCCCGATGACAAGCCAAGAAATTGTTTTGTACTTTTAATGTTCTCAAGCCTTTTCAACTTTCATGCAATACATGAGCGTGAGCCATGGATATAGCACTATAGGTGGAATAGAAGGTGGTTGTGAGGAGAAGACAAAAAAGGGAGAAAGTCTCACATGAACTAGACAAATTAATGGGCTATGGAGATGCCCATCAGTCAATATCGATGCAAGTGAGTAGGGATTGCCATGCAATGGATGCACTAGAGCTATAAGTATATGAAAGCTCAAACTGAAAACTAAGTGGTTGTGCATCCAACTTGCTTGCTCATGAAGACCTCTGGCATTTGAGGAAGCCCATCATCGGAATATACAAGCTAAGTTCTATAATGAAAAATTCCCACTAGTATATGAAATTGCCAACATAGGAGACTCTCTCTATGAAGAACATGGTGCTACTTTAAAGAACAAGTGTGGTAAAAGGATAGTAGCATTGCCCCTTCTCGCCTTTCTCTCATTTTTTTGTTTTTTCGGTCCCTCTCTTTTCTTTTTGCCACTTTTTTTATTTTTCGTCCGGAGTCTCAGCCCGAGTTGTGGGAGAATCATTGTCTCCAGCATCCTTTCCTCACTGGGGCAATGCCCTAATAATGATGATCATCACACTTTTATTTATGTACAACTCAAGAATTATAACTCGATACTTAGAACAAAATATGACTTTATATGAATGCCTCCAGCGGTGTACCGGGATGTGCAATGACTCAAGAGTGACATGTATAATAATTATGAACTGTGGCTTTGCCATAAATACTATGTCAACTACATGATCATGCAAAGCAATATGACAATGATGAAGCGTGTCATGATAAACGGAACCGTGGAAAGTTGCATGGCAATATATCTCAGAATGGCTATGAAAATGCCATTATAGGTAGGTATGGTGGCTCTTTTGAGGAAGGTATATGGTGGGTGTATGGTACCGGCGGAAGTTACGTAGTACTAGAGAGGCTAGCAATGGTGCAAGGGCGAGAGTGCGTATAATCCATGGACTCAACATTAGTCATAAAGAACTCACATAATTATTGCAAAAGTCTATTAGCTATCGAAACAAAGTACTACGCGCATGCTCCTAGGGGGATAAATTGGTAGGAAAAGACCATGGCTCGTCCCCGACCGCCGCTCATAAGGAAGACAATCAAAAAATAATTCATGCTCCGACTTCGTTACATAACGGTTCACCATACGTGCATGCTACGGGAATCACAAACCTTAACGCAAGTATTTCTACCAATCCACAATTACTCACTAGCATGACTCTAATATCACCATCTCTATACCGCAAAACTATTGCAACGAATCAAACATATCATATTCAATGATCTACAAGTTTTATGTATGGTTTTATGACTAACCATGTGAATGACCAATTCCTGATGACTCTCTAAATAGATATAAGTGAAGAAAGAGAGTTTAATACTTTCTACACAAGATATGCCCATGCTCTAACAAATATAAGTGAAGCAAAAGAGCATTCTACAAATGGCGGTTTTCTATGTGAAGAGAAACGGGCAATCCATACTTCAAATGATATAAGTGAAGCACATGAAGCATTCTATAAAGCCATACTCAAAAGATATAAGTGAAGTGCAAATAGCATTCTATAAATCAACCAAGGACTATCACATACGAGCATGGTGCATTTATTAAAACAAAAATAAAAGCACACGGCATTCTAAGATTTATGCATATCATGTGACGAATGAAAATATAGCTCGAAGTAAAATTACCGATGATCGTTAGAAGAAAGTGTTGGGGAACGTAGCAGAAATTCAAAATTTTCCTACGTATCACCAAGATCTATCTATGGAGAAACCAGCAACGAGGGGAAGGAGAGTGCATCTAGATACCCTTGTAGATCGCTAAGCAGAAGCGTTCAAGTGAACGGGGTTGATGGAGTCGTACTCGTCGTGATTCAAATCACAGATGATCCTAGCGCCAAACGGACGTCACCTCCGCGTTCAACACACGTACGGAACGGAGACGTCTCCCATGCCTTGATCCAGCAAGGAGGAGGGAGAGGTTGATGGAGATCCAGCAGCACGACGGCATGGTGGAAGTAGCGGGATTCCAACAGGGCTTCGCTAAGCGCTGCGGGAGGAGGGAGATGTGTCACGGGAGGGAGAGGGAGGCGCCAGGCCTTAGGTATGGTTGCTCCTCCTTTTCCCCACTATATATAGGGCCAAGGGAGAGGGGGGAGGCGCAGCCCTTGCCCCTTCCTCCAAGGAAAGGGTGCGGCCAAGGGGGGGAGGAGTCCATCCTCCCCAAGGCACCTCGGAGGTGCCTTCCCCCTTTAGGACTGTCCCCTTTTTTTCTTCTCTTGGCGCATGGGCCTCTTGGGGCTGGTGCCCTTGGCCCATGTAGGCCAAGGCGCACCCCCTACAGCCCATGTGGCCCCCCGGGGCAGGTGGCCCCACCCGGTGGACCCCTGGGACCCTTCCGGTCGTCCCGGTACAATACCGATGACCCCAAAACTTGCCCCGATGGCCGAAATAGCACTTCCTATATATAATTCTTTACCTCCGGACCATTCCGGAACTCCTCGTGACGTCCGGGATCTCATCCGGGACTCCGAACAACTTTCGGGTTACCGCATACTAATATCTCTATAACCCTAGCGTCACCGAACCTTAAGTGTGTAGACCCTACGGGTTCAGGAGACATGCAGACATGACCGAGATGACTCTCCGGTCAATAACCAACAGCGGGATCTGGATACCCATGTTGTCTCCCACATGTTCCACGATGATCTCATCGGATGAACCACGATGTCAAGGACTTAATCAATCCCGTATACAATTCCCTTTGTCTATCGGTACGATACTTGCCCGAGATTCGATCGTCGGTATCCCGATACCTTGTTCAATGTCGTTACCGGCAAGTCTCTTTACTCGTTCCGTAACACATCATCCCGTGATCAACTCCTTGATCACATTGTGCACATTATGATGATGTCCTACCGAGTGGGCCCAGAGATACCTCTCCGTTTACACGGAGTGACAAATCCCAGTCTCGATTCGTGCCAACCCAACAGACACTTTCGGAGATATCTGTAGTGCACCTTTATAGCCACCCAGTTACGTTGTGACGTTTGGTACACCCAAAGCATTCCTACGGTATCCGGGAGTTGCACAATCTCATGGTGTAAGGAAAAGATACTTGACATTAGAAAAGCTTTAGCATACGAACTACGATCTTTGTGCTAGGCTTAGGATTGGGTCTCGTCCATCACATCATTCTTCTAATGATGTGATCCCGTTATCAATGACATCCAATGTCCATGGTCAGGAAACCGTAACCATCTATTGATCAACGAGCTAGTCAACTAGAGGCTTACTAGGGACATATTGTGGTCTATGTATTCACACGTGTATTACGATTTCCGGATAATACAGTTATAGCATGAATAAAAGACTATTATCATGAACAAAGAAATATAATAATAACCAATTTATTATTGCCTCTAGGGCATATTTCCAACAGTCTCCCACTTGCACTAGAGTGAATAATCCAGTTCACATCGCTATGTGACTAACACTCAAGGTCACATCCCCATGTGACTAACACCCAAAGAGTTTACTAGAGTCAATAATCTAGTTCACATTACCATGTGATTAACACTCGATGAGTTCTGGGTTTGATCATGTTATGCTTGTGAGAGATGTTATAGTCAACGGGTCTGAATCTTTCAGATCTGTGTGTGCTTTACAAATCTCTATGTCATCTCCTAGATGCAGCTACCACGTTCTATTTGGAGCTATTCCAAATAACTGTTCTACTTGGAGCTATTCTAAATTGTTGCTCCATTATACGTATTCGGTATCTCTACTCAGAGCTATCCGGATAGGTGTTAAGCTTGCATCGACGTAACCCTTTACGACGAACCCCTTTACCACCTCCATAATCGAGAAAATTCCTTAGTCCACTAGTTACTAAGGATAACTTTGACCGCTGTCCCGTGATCCATTCTTGGATCACTCTTGTACCCCTTGACTGACTCATGGCAAGCCACACTTCAGGTGCGGTACACAGCATAGCATATGTAGAGCCTACGTCTTATGCATAGGGGACGACCTTATTCCTTTCTCTCTATTCTGCCATGGTCGAGCTTTAAGTCTTAACTTCATACCTTACAACTCAGGCAAGAACTCCTTCTTTGACTGATCCATCTTGAACACCTTCAAGATCATGTCAAGGTATGTGCTCATTTGAAGGTACTATTAAGTGTTTTGATCTATCCTTATAGATCTTGATGCTCAATGCTCAAGTAGCTTAATCCAGGCTTTCTATTGAAAAACACCTTTCAAATAACCCTATATGCTTTCTAGAAATTCTACATCATTTCTGATCATTAATATGTCAACAACATATACTCATCATAATTTCTATAGTGCTCCCACTCACTTCTTTGTAAATACAAGTTTCTCATAAACTTCGTATAAACCCAAAATCTTTGATCATCTCATCAAAGCGTATATTCCAACTCCGAGATGCTTACTCCGTCCTTAGAAGGATTGCTGGAGCTTTGCATACTTATTAGCATCTTTCAAGATTGACAAAACCTTCCGGTTGTATCACATACAACCTTTCCTCAAGAAAAGTCGTCGAGGAAACAATGTTTTGACATCCTATCTGCAAGATTTCATAAATGATGTAGTAATTGCTAATATAATTCCAACAGACTCTTAGCATCGCTACGAGTGAGAAAGTCTCATCGTAGTCAACTCCTTGAACTTGTCGAAAAACATCTTAACGACAAGTCGAGCTTTCTTAATGGTGATACTTACCATCATTGTCCGTCTTCCTTTTAAAATCCATCTGCACTCAACAGCCTTACGACCATCGAGCTGTTCTGCCAAAGTCTACACTTTGTTTTCATATATGGATCCTTTCTCGGATTATATGGCTTTGAGCCATTCGTCGGAATCCGGGCCCACCATCGCTTCTCCATAGCTCGTAGGTTCATTGTTGTCTAGCAACATGACTTCTAAAACAGGATTACGTACCACTCTGAAGTAGTACGCATCCTTGTCATCCCACGAGGTTTGGGAGTGACTTGATCTGAAGTTTCATGATCACTATCATAAGCTTCCACTTCAATTGGTGTAGGTGCCACAGGAACAACTCCTGTGCCCTGCTACACACTAGTTGAAGAGACGGTTCAATAACCTCATCAAGTCTCCACCATCCTCCCACTCAATTCTTTCGAGAGAAACTTTTCCTCGAGAAAGGACCCGTTTCTAGAAACAATCACTTTTGCTTCCGGATCTGAATTAGGAGGTATACCCAACTATTTTGGGTGTCCTATGAAGATGCATTTTATCCGCTTTGGGTTCGAGCTTATCAACCTGAAACTTTTTCACATAAGCGTCGCAGCCCCAAACTTTTAAGAAATGACAGCTTAGGTTTCTCTAAACCATAGTTCATACGGTGTCATCTGAACGGAATTACGTGGTGCCCTATTTAAAGTGAATGTGGTTGTCTCTAATGCCTAACCCATAAACGATAGTGGTAATTCGATAAGAGACATCATGGTACGCACCATATCCAATAGGGAGCAACTATGATGTTCGGACACACCATCACACTATGGTGTTCCAGGCAGTATTAATTGTGAAACAATTTCCACAATGTCTTAATTGCGTGCCAAAGCTCGTAACTCAGATATTCATCTCTATGATCATATCATAGACATTTTATCCTCTTGTCACAATGATCTTCTACTTCACTCTGAAATTACTTGAACCATTCAATAATTCAGACTTGTGTTTCATCAAGTAAATATACTCAACATCTACTCGAATCATCTGTGAAGTAAGAACATAACGATATTCATTGCATGCCTCAGCACTCATTGGACTGCACACATCAAAATGTACTACTTCCAACAAGTTGCTTTCTAGTTCCATTTTACTGAAAACGAGGCTTTCAGTCATCTTGCCCATGTGGCATGATTTGCATATCTCAAGTGATTCAAAATCAAGTGAGTCCAAATGGTCCATTTGCATGGAGTTTCTTCATGCAAATACACCAATAGACATGGTTCGCATGTCTCAAACCTTTCAAAAACGAGTAAGCTCAAAGATCCATCATTATGGAGCTTCTTCATGCGTTTTATACTGATATGACTTACGTGGCAGTGCCACAAGTAGGTGGTACTATCATTACTATCTTTTGGCATGAACATGTGTATCACTACGATCGAGATTCAATAAACCATTCATTTTTAGGTGCAAGACCATTGAAGGTATTATTCAAATAAACAGAGTAACCATTATTCTCCTTAAATGAATAACCGTATCGCGATAGACATAATCCAATCATGTCTATGCTCAACGCAAACACCAAATGACAATTATTCAGGTTTAATACTAATCTTGATGGTAGAGGGAGCGTGCGATGTTTGATCACATCAAACTCGGAAACACTTCCAACACATATCGTCAGCTCACCTTTAGCTAGTCTCCGTTTATTCCGTAGCTCTTTTATTTTGAGTTACTAACACTTAGCAACCGAACCGGTATCTTATACCCTGGTGCTACTAGGAGTACTAGTAAAGTACACATTAACATAATGTATATCCAATATACTTCTATCGACCTTGCCAGCCTTCTCATCTACCAAGTATCTAGGGTAATTCCGCTCTAGTGACTATTCCCCTTATCACAGAAGCACTTAGTCTCGGGTTTGGGTTCAACCTTGGGTTTCTTCACTAGAGCAGCAGCTGAATTGCCATTTCATGAAGTATCCCTTCTTGCCCTTGCCCTTCTTGAAACTAGTGGTTTCACCAACCATCAACAATTGATGCTCCTTCTTGATCTCTACTTTTGTGGTGTCAAACATCACGAATATCTCAAGGATCATCATATATGTCCCTGATATATTATAGTTCATCACGAAGCTCAAGCAGCTTGGTGGTAATGACTTCGGAGAAACATCACTATCTCATCTGGAAGATTAACTCCCACTCGATTCAAATGATTGTTGTACTCAGACAATCTGAGCACAGGCTCAACAATTGAGCTTTTCTCCCTTAGTTTGTAGGTTAAGAAAATCGTCAGAGGTCTTATACCTCTTGACGTGGGCACGAGCCAGAAATCCCAACTTCAGCCCTCAAAACATCTCATATGTTTCGCGACGTTTCAAAAATGTCTTTGGTGCCTCAATTCCAAACCGTTTAACTGAACTATCACGTAGTTATCAAAATGTGTATGTCAGATGTTCGCAACATCCACATACAACGTTCGAGGTTCAGCACACTGAGGGGTGCATTAAGGACATAAGCCTTCTATGAAGCAATGAGGACAATCCTCAGTTTACGGACCTAGTCTGCATAATTACTACTATCAACTTTCAACTAAATTTTCTCTAGGAACATATCTAAACAGTAGAACTGCAGCGCGAGCTACGACATAATTTGCAAAGATCTTTTGACTATGTTCAAGATAATTAAGTTCATCTTATGAACTCCCACTCAGATAGACATCCCTCTGGTCATCTAAGTGATCACATGATCCGAGTCAAACTAGGCCGTGTCCGATCATCACGTGAGACGGACTAGTCATCATCGGTGAACATCTTCATGTTGATCGTATCTTCTATACAACTCATGCTCGACCTTTCGGTCTCCGTGTTCCGAGGCCATGTCTGTACATGCTAGGCTCGTCAAGTTAACCCTAAGTGTTTTGCATGTGTAAAACTGTCTTACACCCGTTGTATGTGAACGTAAGGATCTATCACACCCGATCATCACGTGGTGCTTCGAAACGACGAACTGTAGCAACGGTGCACAGTTAGGGGAGAACACTTCTTGAAATTTTAATGAGGGATCATCTTATTTACTACCGTCGTTCTAAGCAAATAAGATGCATAAACATGATAAACATCACATGCAATCAAATTGTGACATGATATGGCCAATATCATTTTGCTCCTTTTGATCTCCATCTTTGGGGCTCCATGATCATTATCGTCACCAGCATGACACCATCATCATGATCTCCATCATCGTGTCTCCATGAAGTTGTCACGTCATCTATTACTTCTACTACTACAGCTAACGGTTAGCAATAAAGTAAAGTAATTACATGACGTTTATGTTGACACGCAGGTCATAAATAAATTAAGACAACTCCTATGGCTCCTGCCGGTTGTCATACTCATCGACATGCAAGTCGTGATTCCTATTACAAGAACATGATCAATCTCATACATCACATATATCATTCATCACATACTTTTTGGCCATATCACATCACATAGCATACCCTGCAAAAACAAGTTAGACGTCCTCTAATTGTTGTTTGCATGTTTTACGTGGCTGCTATGGGTTTCTAGCAAGAACGTTTCTTACCTACGCAAGAACCACAACGTGATATGCCAATTGCTATTTACCCTTCATAAGGACCCTTTTCATCGAATCCGATCCGACTAAAGTGGGAGAGACAGACACCCGCCAGCCACCTTATGCAACTAGTGCATGTTTGTCGGTGGAACCGGTCTCACGTAAGAGTACGTGTAAGGTTGGTCTGGGCCGCTTCATCCCACGATGCCGCCGAATCAAGATAAGACTAGTAACGGCAAGCATATTGAACAATATCGACGCCCACAACTACTTTGTGTTCTACTCGTGCATAGTAACTACGCATAGACCTAGCTCTGATACCACTGTTGGGGAACGTAGCAGAAATTCAAAATTTTCCTACGTATCACCAAGATCTATCTATGGATAAACCAGCAACGAGGGGAAGGAGAGTGCATCTACATACCCTTGTAGATCGCTAAGCGGAAGCGTTCAAGTGAACGGGGTTGATGGAGTCGTACTCGTCGTGATTCAAATCACCGATGATCCTAGCGCCGAACGGACGGCACCTCCGCATTCAACACACGTACGAAACGGAGATGTATCCCATGCCTTGATCTAGCAAGGAGGAGGGAGAGGTTGATGGAGATCCAGCAGCACGACGGCATGGTGGAAGTAGCGGGATTCCAACAGGGCTTCGCTAAGCGCTGCGGGAGGAGGGAGATGTGTCACGGGAGGGAGAGGGAGGCGCCAGGCCTTAGGTATGGTTGCTCCTCCTTTTCCCCACTATATATAGGGCCAAGGGAGAGGGGGGAGGCACAGCCCTTGCCCCTTCCTCCAAGGAAAGGGTGCGGCCAAGGGGGGGAGGAGTCCATCCTCCCCAAGGCACCTCGGAGGTGCCTTCCCCCTTTAGGACTCTCCCCTTTTTTTCTTCTCTTGGTGCATGGGCCTCTTGTGTCTGGTGCCCTTGGCCCAAGTAGGCCAAGGTGCACCCCCTACAGCCCATGTGGCCCCCCGGGGCAGGTGGCCCCACCCGGTGGACCCCCGGGACCCTTCCAGTGGTCCCGGTACAATACCGATGACCCCGAAACTTGTCCCGATGGCCGAAATAGCACTTCCTATATATAATTCTTTACCTCCGGACCATTATGGAACTCCTCGTGACGTCCGGGATCTCATCCGGGACTCCGAACAACTTTCGGGTTACCGCATACTAATATCTCTATAACCCTAGCGTCACCGAACCTTAAGTGTGTAGACCCTACGGGTTCGGGAGACATGCAGACATGACCGAGATGACTCTTCGGTCAATAACCAATAGCGGGATCTGGATACCCATGTTGTCTCCCACATGTTCCACGATGATCTCATCGGATGAACCACGATGTCAAGGACTTAATCAATCCTGTATACAATTCCCTTTGTCTATTGGTACGATACTTGCCCGAGATTCGATCGTCGGTATCCCGATACCTTGTTCAATCTCGTTACCAGCAAGTCTCTTTACTCGTTCCGTAACACATCATCCCATGATCAACTCCTTGATCACATTGTGCACATTATGATGATGTCCTACCGAGTGGGCCCAGAGATACCTCTCCGTTTACACGGAGTGACAAATCCCAGTCTTGATTCGTGCCAACCCAACAGACACTTTCGGAGATACCTGTAGTGCACCTTTATAGCCACCCAGTTACGTTGTGACGTTTGGTACACCCAAAGCATTCCTACGGTATCCGGGAGTTGCACAATCTCATGGTGTAAGGAAAAGATACTTGACATTAGAAAAGCTTTAGCATACGAACTACGATCTTTGTGCTAGGCTTAGGATTGGGTCTCGTCCATCACATCATTCTTCTAATGATGTGATCCCGTTATCAATGACATCCAATGTCCATGGTCAGGAAACCGTAACCATCTATTGATCAACGATCTAGTCAACTAGATGCTTACTAGGGACATATTGTGGTCCATGTATTCACACGTGTATTACGATTTCCGGATAATACAGTTATAGCATGAATAAAAGACTATTATCATGAACAAAGAAATATAATAATAACCAATTTATTATTGCCTCTAGGGCATATTTCCAACAGAAAGAGGGGGTGCCTCCCTGGGCATCCCCAAGCTTACTTGCTTGGGAGTCCTTGAATTTTACCTTGGGGTGCCTTGGGCATCCCCAAGCTTAGGCTCTTGCCATGATACGTCTCCAACGTATCTACTTTTCCAAACACTTTAGCCCTTGTTTTGGACTATAACTTGCATGATTTGAATGAAACTAACCCAGACTGATGTTGTTTTCAGCAGAACTACCATGGTGTTGTTTATTGTGCAAAAAACAAAAGTTCTCAGAATGACCTAAAAATCCACGGAGATAACTTTTGGAAAATATAAAAAATATTGGCGAAAGAATCAAGGCCAGGGGCCCCACACCCTGTCCACGATGGTGGGGGGCGTGCTCTCCCCCCTGGGCACGCCCCCCTGTCTTGTGGGCCCCCTGATGCTCCACCGACCTCAACTCCAACTCCATATATTCCGTTTCGCGGAGAAAAAAATCAGAGAGAAAGTTTCATCGCGTTTTACAATACGGAGCTGCCGCCAAGTCGTAATCTCTCTCGGGAGGGCTGATCTGGAGTCCGTTCGGGGCTCCGGAGAGGGGGATTCGTCGCCATCGTCATCATCAACCATCCTCCATCACCAATTTCAAGATGCTCACCGCCGTGCGTGAGTAATTCCATTGTAGGCTTGCTGGACGGTGATGGGTTGGATGAGATTTACCATGTAATCAAGTTAGTTTTGTTAGGGTTTGATCCCTAGTATCCACTATGTTCTGAGATTGATGTTACTATGACTTTGCTATGCTTAATGCTTGTCACTAGGGCCCAAGTGCCATGATTTAAGATCTGAACCTATTAATGTTTCATGAATATATGTGAGTTCTTGATCCTATCTTGCAAGTCTAGTCACCTATTATGTGTTATGATCCGACAACCCCGAAGTGACAATAATCGGGATACTTCTCGGTGATGACCGTAGTTTGAGGAGTTCATGTATTCACTATGTGTTAATGCTTTGGTCCAGTACTCTATTAAAAGGAGGCCTTAATATCCCTTAGTTTCCACTAGGACCCCGCTGCCACGGGAGGGTAGGACAAAATATGTCATGCAAGTTCTTTTCCATAAGCATGTATGACTATATTCGGAATATATGCCTACATTACATTGATGAACTGGAGCTAGTTCTGTGTCATCCTATGTTATAGCTATTACATGAGGAATCGCATCCGACATAATTATACATCACTGATCCAATGCCTCCGAGCTTTTCACATATTGTGCTTCGCTTATTTACTTTTCTGTTGCTACTGTTACAATTACTACAAAACTGCTATCTTTACTTTTGCCACTGTTACCATTACTATCATACTACTTGCTACTAAATACTTTGCTGCAGATACTAAGTTATCCAGGTGTGGTTGAATTGACAACTCAGCTAATACTTAAGAATATTCTTTGGCTCCCCTTGTGTCGAATCAATAAATTTGGGTTGAATACTCTACCCTCGAGCTGTTGCGATCCCCTACACTTGTGGGTTATGAAGGCAAATTTCTGGCGCCGTTGCCAGGGAGCATAGCTCTATTCTTTGAGTCACTTGGGATTTATATCTGTTGATCACTATGAGGAACTTGAAAGACGAAAGAACCAAGATTTTTCCCTCAACTATGAGGGGAGGTAAGGAACTGCCATCTAGCTCTGCACTAGATTCTCCTTCTGTTTTGAGTAAGCTTGCGACACCTAAACCTGCTACTGCTATGAATTCTGATATATCGCATGTTATTGATGATGCCACTTCTGCTATGCATGATACTTATGATGAAACTACTTCTATGCATGATACCACTTTGCCATTAGGTGAATTTCTTGATGAACAACTTGCTAGGGTTAGAGAGAATGAAATTATTAATGATGATATTATTGATGATAGTGATGATGAAAGTTCTCCCCCTGATTATGAACTGCCTGTTGTTCCTGAGGGTTATGTTATAGATGAAGAAGCTGCTAGAGCTATTTTTGCTTGCAAAGATAGACATGATCTTAAGAAGTTATTAGCTAAATGGAAGCATCAATCTCTTAATGCTAGAATGAAACCTGACCCCGCTTTTGCTACTTCACCTATCTGTGTTACTGATAAGGATTATGAATTCTCTGTTGATCCTGAGATAATTACTTTGGTTGAATCTGATCCTTTTTATGGCTATGAATCTGAAACTATTGTGGCACATCTTACCAAGTTAAATGATATAGCCACCCTGTTTACTAATGATGAGCAGTCTCGCTATTATTATATCCTTAAGATATTTTCGTTCTCATTAAAGGGTGATGCTAAGATTTGGTTTAATTCTCTTGATCCTGGTTGTGCATAGTCCCCAGGATATGATTTATTACTTCTCTGCTAAATATTTTCCTGCTCATAAGAAACAAGCTGCCTTGCGGGAAATATATAATTTTGTGCAAATCAAAGAAAAGAGTCTCCCACAAGCTTGGGGGAGGCTTCTCCGATTACTTAATGCTTTGCCTGATCATCCTCTTAAGAAAAATGAAATACTTGATATCTTTTATAATGGACTAACTAATGCTTCCAAGGACTACTTGGATAGTTGTGCTGGTTGTGTTTTCAGGGAATGAACAGTCGACCAAGCTGAATTACTATTGAATAATATGTTGACTAATGAAAATAATTGGACTCTTCCTGAGGCAATTCTGAGCCAATTGAGCCAACTCTTGAGCCTATTCCTAAACCTACTCCGAAGAAGAGGGGCGTTCTATTTCTCAGTCTTGAAGATATGCAAGAGGCAAAGAAATCAATGAAAGAAAAAGGTACTAAAGCTAAATATGTTAAGAATTTACCTCCTATTAAAGAAATACATGGTCTTAATTTACCGTCTCTTGAAGAAACACATTGTCTTGATAACCCGACATAGGTAGTGAAGGTAAATTCTCTCTATAGATATAACAAAGTTGAAATTCCTTCTACTAAATTTCATAGCCCATGCTTAGATGAATTTGATGACTTTATGGCTAGACAAGAAAGTTTTAATGCTTATGTTGGTAGAGAATTAAAGAATAATTCTTTTGAAATAGGACGCTTGAGTGATTATATGGCTAGAGTTAAAGGTGAACTTAAACTCATTAGCAAATATGCTTCTGTGGTTACCACTCAAGCCGAGCAAGTACTTAAAGCTCAAAGTGATTTGCTCGATGAATTAAATAGTAAACATGACTTTGCTGTTAGAGTGGCTACTAGAATTGTTAGAATGACTCAGGAACCTTTGTATCCTGAAGGCCACCCTAAGAGAATCGAGTAGGATTCTCAGAGAAATAATTTAGAGGCGCGTAGTTCTTCTAAAAAGAAAAAGAAAAATGATAGGACTTTGCATGCTTCTAGTGAACCTGTTGTAGACACACCTGAGAATCCCAATGATATTTCTATTTCTTATGCTGAAACACAATCAGGTGATGAACATGAACCTAGTGATAATGTTAATGATAATGTTCATGTTGATTCTCAACCTAGCAAAAATAATGATGTAGAGATTGAACCTGTTGTTGATATTGATAACCCACAATCAAAGAATCAACGTTATGATAAGAGAGATTTTGTTGCTGGGAAGCACGGTAGAGAAAGAGAACCATGGGTTTAGAAACCCATGCCTTTCCCCCTAAACCATCCAAGACAAAGGATGATGAGGATTTTGAGCGTTTTGCTGAAATGATTAGACCTATCTTCTTACGTATGCGCTTAACTGATATGCTTAAATTAAATCCTTATGCTAAATATATGAAGGATCATTACAAATAAAAGAAAGATATAGGAAGCTGAAATTTCCACCATGCTTGCTAATTATACTTTTAAAGGTGGAATACCAAAGAAACTTGGAGACCCCAGGGTACCTACTATACCATGCTCCATTAAAAGAAACTATGTTAAAACTGCTTTATGTGATCTTGGAGCTGGTGTTAGTGTTATGCCTCTCTCTTTATATCATAGACTTGAATTGAATAAGTTGACACCTATTGAAATATCTTTACAAATGGCTGATAAATCAACTGCCATACCTGTCGGTATTTGTGAGGATGTGCCTGTTGTGGTTGCAAATGTTACTATCTTAACGGACTTTGTTATTCTTGATATTCCCGAGGACGATAGTATGTCGATTATCCTTGGTAGACCCTTTTTGAATACTGCAGGGGCTGTTATTGATTGCAACAAAGGCAATGTCACTTTTCATGTTAATGGTAATGAGCATACGGTACACTTTCCGAGGAAACAACCTCAAGTTCATAGCATCAATTCTATTGGAAAAGTTCCAACTATCATTATAGGAGGTTTTGAATTTCCTCTTCCTGCTGTCAAGAAAAAGTATGATATTCTTATTGTTGGGGATGTTCATATCCCCGTTATTTGAAATTTCTCCGGTTCCATGTTATTCGGAATGAGTTTGTTAACAAGACTTGATCAACATTGTTAGTGGATTTATTTTGATGATCACGAGATGGACGAAACTAGATGGCACAACCTTCTGTACCCTCTTTTTACTTTCTGTTATTTAGAATAAATAAATAAAATAGTACACTACAAAAAATACACTTCCGTGATGATACGTGTTTGTCACAGTAGGTCGCGTTTTTTGTCATGCATGTACATCCATGAGAAATTTATGACAGAATCAAGATAGTCATACCTATGCTTTCGTAGAAGTGTTCCATGAAATTACCAACATTATCATTTCGGAAGTGTCCACTTCCATGACGATAAATCGCGCATCACAGAAGTGCTTTCATCAAGGGTGACCGACACATGGCATCCACCATAACAGAACGCCGTTAAGCTATCGGGTCGGGTTTTGGATTCGATAACCCATTAACAGCCCCAACCAATGTGGATTTCCACGTGTAAAATCATCATTGGCTGGAGGAAACACGTGTCTGCTCGTCGTTGGGACAGATGTCATCCACTCATTGGATGGAAGGCGCCTATGATACGTCGACACGTGGCATGGCCCAACAAAGGCCCATTCCTGTGAAAAGGCCGGCCCGTTTGACTTGGTCAAAATGTGGCGGGCCGGCCCATGGAAAGCCTGTTAACGGCATGTTCGCATATAGCCCATTTACAGCCCGCTAACCCAAGGCCCGTTACGCCCTATCCGAATTAGGCCCAGTAGTGTCATCTGGGCCACCCAATATGATTCCAGCCCGTTTTCACTTTTGGCCCATGTATGGCCCATGACGTCTTTCAGCCCATATGAGGCCCTATGTAACTCTTGGCCTATTAAAGGCCCGTGGTGAAACTGGCCCATAATGAAAAGTGTAGAACTTTACACCCATTAATGGCCCATGGTGAAACTGGCCCGTAATGAAGAGTGTATCACTTTATACCCATTAATGGCCCGTTATTCCGTTGGGCCGTTTCCAACCCATGTTATCTTTCGGCCTTCTCGGAGCCCATTTATTCTTGGGCTCATTTCCAGCATTCGTTTACTTACGGCCCGTTACTGTCATTTCTGCTTGTGGGCCAAATTCAGCCTGTGGTTACAATCGGCCCGTTTGTGGTCCGTTAATACGTTGGGCCGTTTTCATAGCGTCATGAAATACGGCCTATTAACGATGGCACGTTATGGTCGGCCCATGAACGGACGATTCCAACTCTAGCCCGTTTACGGCCATAATGCGGCCTGTTATTGGCCCATGTTATCATACTGCCCGTATAAGGCCCATTGATGATACGGCCCGTAGAAAGCCCATTGTTTCTACGGCCCTTAGAAGGCCCATTGTTTCTACGGCCCATAGAAGGCCCACTGTTTCTACGGCCCGTAGGAGGCCCAGTGTCACTACAGTAAATATTAGCCCATGGTTATTGTAGCCTAGTTTTAAAAAATAGGTTATTGCAGCCACTAGCAAACCGCGGAAAAAGAACTGCAATGACTACAAGCAAACAAATAAACAAGACAACAAGGAAATAAATAAGCAAGCAACTTACGCTAGGCTATCACGGCTATCACATATTACATCCACTGGGCATCAAAGTTCGCCACCAGTGCAAATAAACGCGCCGACAAAAGAATATACAAACCTGAGAGCACTTCAGAAGGCACTAGGCCTGGCCAGGAAGGGCCCCCAAACAGCTGAAGAAGCTGAGTAGACCTCAGTTGTGTCAACGATAGATGCATCAACACTGGATTTAAGGCTTGATGGTGCGCACGGTAGTCCTCTGACATCTTCATTGCATCTTTGACTTCAAGTCTGAGCTTAGCTGAAGCAAGCCTTTCCGCTTTAAGTTGAGACTAAAGAAGTCGAACTGATTGAGGCAGCGACTGCACAGAGGTTGTCTCACACCTTCTGGTGAGTAGCTTCAACTCACTGTCTTCATCAAGACAGGACCTTGGGGTCATCTCGCTGTCCACAAGATGGTTTGGCTCACTATCTTCCCTAAAGTTCTGCCTGGCGTAAGAGATACGACTCTGAAAGAGAAACAAGGAGACACGTAACAGGTTTCACAATTATATAAGCAAATAAATGGATCTGTTCTGCATAAGGAACATGTTTTTATAACTACAATTTGAAACCGGTAGTTGTTGCAAACATCCAATCAGATGTAAACAGCAAAGCAAACACCAGTGGAGGAAATGATGCCTATCCAAATCTATACTAGAACAAAGTTTGAAGGCTTGAGAAGGATGAACTTACATTACATGTTAACACGGGCTGGACAAAGCCCTTCTCCATGTTGATGGAAGGATAATTCAATAAATTCCCCAAAGAAAATTCTTTATAAGCGTTGCCATTATTCTACATTTTGCAAAGAGTAAATATAGATCAAATAATATTGGAAGAAACAGAGGATAATGAAGCTCAGGTGCAGACTGATGATACATAATCAAATAGCAATTAATTAAGTACAGCGTTACAAGGCAAAAGGGAGAGAGGTACTGATGAGAGCAATGCAGAGCCCATTATTGTTTTGAGATCGTATGATCCTTTGAGCAAGGAGATTCATCTGAAATTAGTTTTCATACAAGAGAGAAGGTAAGGCACAAGAAGAAATTTAGGAGTTCAAATTTTGAATTGATATCATAGACAGTACCTGACGCTGGGCTCCGAGCAGTTCTAATAGGGGTTTGGCCACTGGAGTAGGGGTAAAGTGTGGTACAGTTGGGCCTATGTTTTCTGTGGATGCTGATCTATCTGATTTAACAGGTATCACTACCTTTTCCAAATACCTAGTTTGTACTCCTTGAGGATCTTCACTCACCCTCTTCCTTTTGGACATCTATTACGAAAGAACAACATTTGACTGGAAAAACATAGTGTGACGACACATGGAATAGGTACAGAAAATGGATAGGTATGGCATATAATCATGTATGATGCTTAAACTAAGCAGATGGTGTAACAAAGTAGAAGTAATGCAAGAGGTCAGATGCAAAATATGTGCGACCAATACAACTTTGCAAAGCTAGAGCAAGCACCTTGATGGGTGAATAAGATAGGCCATCCTCCACCATGCCAAGTTTGTTAGCCAGTGGATTGTTCCGCAATATTCCTCTCGTGCGCCCATTCTCATATTCATTTTGATAATGTTCAATATCTGACATGCATGAAAACATAAAAACAAGTGAGATTTTCTTGGTAATGCAGAAGTGATTCTAATCTAATACTGCCTCCCTGTAAACCCCTTTGTGCTATCTCTGTAATTCTTTTAAAAGATGCCATGCATGCTGTAATTTGTTTTGTGCATTAATATAATGTGGCCTACTACTCAAAATATGAGAGCTCCAGAAGTGATGACACTTCGCAGATGATAGCTTCAACATATAGTAAAGAAGAACAAGTCGACCTGACCTGACAGATTTAAAATATACTAAGGGAGAACAACTCGACCTGACTAGTCGACCGCAAGAGAAGAGTATCATCTTAAAGAAGAGCAGAAGAGCAAATAGATTGAAGATATTACAAGTCTTTCAATACAATGTCGGTTGGCCACCCATGATGAACCAGAGCGCATAGAGAAATACTATTCTTTCCGGTCTCTCCATATGTGGCTCACATGCATTTCGAAACTAAAGTAGGAACATTTAGCTCACCAATTAAACATCTCTCAGTTTTACTAATATTAGTAATAATATCAGATATGAATTTGTACAACTTAGCTTGTTTAGCTCGATGGGTGGAGTAGTGCTATTACGACACGAACCATGTAGGCTAATTGTGGTCATCATAAAATGGGGAAAACATAAGCATGATGAGTACAATGTTGACCGTGGCAGTGGGATGGCAGATCTGAAGCTGCAAACCACGCAAAGGGTAGTTAGCAACCGATGTTTGCTTTGAAATAACAACTAATATTTGGTATGGACAAGAAAGTATGGTCAACAAGTGACAAAGAAATGCAATTATGCTGTCTCTCTATATGTCGCGACATGCATTTGGAAACTCAAGTGGGACCTTTAGCTAACCAATTAAATGTGTCGGTTAACTAATATCAGTATCATATGACAATCATATTTGAACAACTAAGCTTTTAAATTCTGAGTGTTGTGTTGTTTAGCTTGAAGGGTGGAGTAATGCCAGTACGACAGAAAGCACCTACGCAGATCATAGTAGAATAGATAAAAGGGGAAAACCCTAAGCATCAAGAGAAAAATCTGGAAAGTGAAACTAGCTGGACCAGTGGGTGGCGCACATGCTTTTCGAAATGAATATAAGAACATTAGGTGACCAATTAAACGTTCTCTGTTTTAGTGATATGAGCATCATATCAGATTCGTATTTCAACACGTAAGCTTTGGGTTGAGGTCTTGAGGAGCAGTGCTAGCATGACACGAAGCACCTACGATGATGGTAGTGAATATAAAGGGGGGAAACCATAAGCTTTACGAGTATAGTGCCCGTGCCATGGCGGATCTTAAGGTGCAAACCGGACAAAGCTACTTCGCAACCAATGTTTGCTTTCAACTAGCCACTACGATTTGGTACGGACAAGAAAAGTACAGTAAACAAATTACGATCTATTTTCCGGGTGAGATCAATAACTTAAGCACATATGGAAGAGTACCACCTCTCTTGCGATGCCGTGTAGGCCTATGCTGATACGTTGAGGGTGCTACGGGTGCGATGGCTGTCGGCAGCGCGGAAGAAGACTTTAGACGGCAGACGGTCGGGTCGGGGGATATATCCTGTTGCCGTGGACGAGGCGGTCGTAAGAGCGGCAACGGCAAGGTGGACGACGGCGCCGATGAAGCGAGAGGAGGCGATGAAAGGATCCTAGTCTAGCGCCGTGGATGAGAGACGTCCATCTCTTGTAGTGGACGACGGGGTAGGGGTAGTGGCTCCGGCAAGGTGGAGGCTGGGGTGGCGGACGGAGGAGGCTGGCCGCAGTCCGGAGGTTGTCGTGCCGCCGAAGGTGTATGAATGGGGAAATGGAGGGGAGGGGGATCTCAAACTTTGGGACGCGCTTCTCTGAAATGGGGGAAAGTTTCGAACTTATCCCCCGTTTAAAATTTCGGACATCGCGTCGGTTGGGGATAGGACGGTAATCTCGCATCTCCCAAATATTTGCCGGTAACTATTTCGGGCGAGGAGAGGGTGTTTTGGCGCCCACGGTGTATGAACGGGGCTGACAGGTAGGGCAGTTGTGTCACGTCTGATGGAAGTTACACATCTGCCCCTATTTAAAATATTAGCCTACATCGATTTCGGACGAGGAGTGTTTGTTTTGACGCCCACCGTGTATGAATGGGGAAATGGAGGAAGAGACACATGTCTTTCGGACGAGCTTGAATCAAATGTGTTTTGCCGCCCACGTTTGGCGCCCACCGTGTCTGAATGGGCTCAGAGGCCGTCATGTCACGTCTGATTGAAGTTACTAGTCTACCCCTATCGACAACAGTGTAAATCCGGTCGATAAGGATGTACTCAGTGTCAGGGGTAGACAATAATTTCCATCTCGCAAACACTTGCTTCGGGCAGCCCACAAATTATAGTGGGTGTTTAGCTGCTTCATTCAAAACTTGGGAGAATTAGCATTCACGTTTGCCCTGGGACCTGGCAAACTAAATTCAAATCCAATTTGTATTCGATTAGGAATATCCACAGATAATTATACATTTTGTTATTTATTTCTTCAACACCACAACAAAGATTTATTCCACCTTTATATATGATTATGATTTAGAAATGCCGTGATCTTTGAATTCAATAGGTTGGATACACTCTGATTCAAATAGTTATTTCATCAAATACAATATGCTCACACGAAAAATAGTTCACCTTATGTCAATCATACAAGTACTGAGGATTACGTTGCCTAAAAAATTCGGATCATTACAACACATGGGCAACATGGAATTCCGGACAACATAGGGGGTCTTGCAACATAATCCATTTAGAGACATGACACAACATGCAAGTACAATAATCTAATGACAATTTCAACTGGTACCTAAAGAAGAACCGGGATTACCTTGGGCTTCAGATAGCAGAAACAGCAGGACCTCCTCCGTCTTCAAATGCAACATTCTTACTTCCTCCAATTCTTGGGTTGCTTGCATAATGTGTGCCGCTAATTCCGTAATTTCCAGCCTCAAGATAAAGATTACCTCATTCATGGCAGCCACACCATCTCTTTCTGCCTCTAGTAGAGCCTCAAGCACTATAATATCTGTGCTCAGACTGCTCTCCGGCGGTGTTGCCTCTGAACTGCTACCATCTGGTAACATGGATGGCGCACTGCTTCCATAAATAGATTCTGGGGTTGTACATTGTGTCCTAGTGTGAAGGGCATCCTGAAAGGTTTCCAATGGACATAAGTAAGAGATAGTTATCATATGATCCAGGCAGTAAGCTTACATGGTAAATGACAGACGAATTATTGCCGAGCGTGGCAAACTATATTTGAATGGTTCGAAGCAGCATCAGCCGAAAAGAAATTAAAATGGTAAGATGAAACTAGGGATGTAAGTGGCAAATAAACAACATCCGCCAGTCCCATCTAGTTAGTTTTTGCTACCTCCCTAGTTCATTTTCCTCAAAAAACAAAAACTCTTCTGAACTATCATACCACTAGTGGACTTTAATCGGGATTAAACGGGACCCAGTTGACATCCCTAGTTGAAAGGGAGTGTACAACCGCTATATTTAAGTTGCCAAGGCATCTAAGTAGTTGAAATAATCTGAGAAAGCACTTAACAGTGTGGCCTCATAAAAACTACGAAGACAGTCTTGTGATGAAGTTGAGAGGAAAAGTTAAGGACTCAAATGAAATAGGCATGCATTTCTTTACGATAGTACAGCAGGCACTGCTGACATATTGGCCAACTCAGGTATAGCATAACAACAAACAAGCATTCGAATCAAGCAATACAGCAAAGCAGACAACTGAACTATTTGTAATTCGGTAGTATTACACGTTGAGGGCACAAGCCAAGAAAGCAGCCCACTCGCATTACATTTCACATGTACTAAAACACATTGGCTTACCATATGTTGTTGTGAAGCCTAGCTGCTGTTACAATGTTCTTTGAAAATATTGTCAGCATCACGTGGTTGCAAATCTAGTTGTTGTAGTTTATTCTGCACCATCTATTTAGGTAAAATTAATTTTAATCGCATGCACTGGTCCGAATTGATCATCAATGGTTCACCTAAACTAATGAAAGAAGGGTGTGTGCATACACGACAATATATCTGCTTCCCTCTATTTTTATGCTTGTTCGAGGTGCCAGCCCCAAAAGAACAAATATTTTGCTTGATGGGGTTGGCAGCTCCATAATTAATAGAAGCATCAAATTAGTCAGAGGCTCGGAGCAGTGATGTAATAGCTAGCATCAGAAAATGTAGGGTAAAACGAACAAAAAGCAGCGGAACCACATGCTAGTTTGCTGATGTGTAATTAAGCATAGAGAACATTAACCAGTCTGATGGAACCAACAGGTGGCATCAGAACAAAACTAAAGCATATTAACTATATGTGCACTGGTATGTAATTTAGCACATGTAACATGTTCACTGCCAGAAGTATGGCCCTATAGGTGCAAGCAAAATAACGCGTCTCATGAAAAACTGAATGATGCCCTGAAGAAATTCAAAGGTGCGGTGCTTATGCTAGGAAAGTGAACGTAGGCGCCGGTCGTTGGATGATTGTACCTGATTCTCGGCAGCGTATGGGTATCGTTGTCATACTTGATAGCTAAGGATCATCGATGGTGCTCGTGTTGTGGTTGAGTTTGGGCTGGCTGAAGCGGCTCTGGTGCTACGGTTGCGGCGCCTGTTGACATAAAAGAAAGCTCATTTGTGGTAAGTGAACAGTTGCACGATAAAGAGAAAAATCGAAGGAGTACAAATCGAAATAACCTAATGAGGCTGCGGCGTCGGTAAAGCAGGGCCGGTGGAGTTGAATATGGCGTCCGTGGAGTGGGTCCGGTG
This sequence comes from Triticum timopheevii, assembly GCA_963921465.1. Taxonomy (NCBI): domain Eukaryota; kingdom Viridiplantae; phylum Streptophyta; class Magnoliopsida; order Poales; family Poaceae; genus Triticum; species Triticum timopheevii. The sequence goes on from OY997271.1 coordinate 116,491,886, forward strand.
CAGTGGACGAAGGCTTCGGCGGACGCGTTGTACAGTGCTTTCGGTGAGGCGGATCTATTGCCGAGGACGAGGGCTTGTATGAAGGGCCAGCAAAAGGGGCGGACGAGGGAGTCAGTGAAGGGCCTACGCTGTGGTGGACGAGAGCGCCGGTTAAGCAGATCCGGTGCGGTGGACCATGTTGGCGGTCAAGGAGATCTGGAGCGGTGGACAAGCCAGTCGCTAAAGCGGCTCCGGTGAAGTGGTGAGTTGGCAGTTGGGGGTTCCAAGGTGCGGAAGGTAGATCCGGCGGGGTGTGAGGTCCACCGCTGCGGCGGAGGACTAGATTTGGCAGCTTGCCATGGTTGGGGGGTCGGGGAGGGGAAGGGGAGGGGCTCTGGGAAGAATGTTGGGGGAAAAGAGGGGAAATCAATGGAGTTACCAAAGCAGCCCTTTTCCGTTCATGTGGCAGGGGTAAAACAGGAATATCGCAGGGCTAAACTTTCGGGCGCATGATATTTCGATGTGAGCGGGAAGTTTGAAAGCTTTTGGCGCCTAAAATAATAAGTATTCTGCTCTCGTACGGCTGACTATGATATCATGGCCGACAATTTGTTTGTTTTGCACGCAAAAAAAAGTGCAAGTTTTGAAAATCAATGTCTCCAACTCGAAACTTAGATTGTCCATTCAATTCAAATATGGATCATTGAGCTACTACAAGCAAATACCATCATACGGTCCAATTCAAATGAAATTCCAAATGTGTTTATCCTAAATATGATGACAAAAGCAAAAATGTGTATGTGTATGAATAAAGTGAATGATTATAAAGTTTGAACATGCCCGTATGTGTATATCTCTAGGTTTGATATATGAATTTGAAATCACGAAATTCCGGCTTAAAAAATGTACCTCCATTTAAATGAATTACTCAAGCTAATGATGGATTCGAATTCCAAAATTCCAATCTTAGGTTTGTAATTCTGGTACATCAAGGTATATCACGCATGTTCAAAAGTATCGTTATCTCATAGTACAAACTGTGAAACAAATTGATCAACCATGAGTGCACAATATCTCAATTACGCTAAAGTCCCTCAAATATAGACACCTCACTCTTTATCTGAAGTCACCCCCCACCACACACACACACACACACACACACATAGAGAAGTCATTCTCTCCCCCAGACACCAAAACACGAGCACATTAACACCCCTCTCTCTTGTAAAGTCCGGACCCCAACATAGGTCTCTATCACTTTGTCTCCCGGGCATGCACACATCTCTTCCCTCACTCTCTAGGTCTCCCGCTATCTCTCTTACCCAAGCACACGCACTATGTATAGTGTATATTTCCCATACACACAAAACGTCGCCCCCAAACGTCTATATCCCTAGTTATGTGGTTCTCGCGCACTCACCTCACACACCACCCCCACTGCAAACAAGCACACTTTGTCTCCTTGTGCACCACTCTCCTCTTTCTATCTCTCCCACATGCAGACCCGCCCCAGCTCCTTCCCTGTATACATATATGTCGTGACTCTTTGCATAGCTCCCTAATGTATAATCATTCTCGATTTCGCACATTGTTCTCTACACCATCTATTCTAGATCTCTCATGAAGTCCCTATCACACACACGATGACTCGCTTCCCCTGCGTCTCCGTTCATAGGCCAATTTCGGACAACATCAACATTGTCTCCCTATCTATACGCCATTTATGGACACAAACGACCCCTCTCTCCCCCTCTCTTCCTCTCTCTCTCTCTCTCTCTCTCTCTCTCTCTCCGTCGCTAGCTCTCTCTTTCTCTCTCTCTCTCTCTCCATCTCTCTCTCTCTCCGTCGCTAGCTCTCTCTTTCTCTCGCTCTCACACCCCTCTCCCACACACACACACTCGATGTCTCTTCCAAATAGTCTGCTCCCCCCGCCCGCACCCGTGCTATCTCGCTACTACACATGTCACACCACTCCCCCTTCCCTTATACTAGGCTTACATCATCAGTGGTCTCTCTACTCCACATACACTCTCTCCCTGTCACACACAAACGCGTGCACAAACACACACAGACACGCACAAACACCCATTTATCTGGATCCTCATCTCTCCCCATGTCCGCATGTGTATCTCACACACTCACTATCTAATTATGTATATGTGTCTCCACGTTACACAACACAAAGCCCCATATACATGTCGCTCTCTATCCTCCACACACATAGACACAAAGAATCTGTTATCATTGCCTCAGTCTCTAACATATCGCACACGCACTCTCTCTCTCTCTCTCTCTCTCTCTCTCTCTCTCTCTCTCTTTCTCTCGCTCTCACACCCATCTCCCACACACACACACTCGATGTCTCTTCCAAATAGTCTGCTCCCCCCGCCCGCACCCGTGCTATCTCGCTACTACACATGTCACACCATTCCCCCTTCCCTTATACTAGGTTTACATCATCAGTGGTCTCTCTACTCCACATACACTCTCTCCCTGTCACACACAAATGCGTGCACAAACACACACAGGCACGCACAAACACCCATTTATCTAGATCCTCATCTCCCCCCATGTCCGCATGTGTATCTCACACACTCACTATCTAATTATGTATATGTGTCTCCACGTTACACAACACAAAGTCCCATATACATGTCTCTCTCTATCCTCCACACACATAGACACAAAGAATCTGTTATCATTGCCTTAGTCTCTAACATATCGCACACGCACTCTCTCTCTCTCTCTCTCTCTCTCTCTCTCTCTCTCGCAAACACGCTCAACTAGGGTTTCCCCGTGAATAACTTACCGTCTACTCATCAACAGTCGTGGCAGTACGGCGAACACGAGACATGAAAAAGAATAAATCTACATGTGCTTAGACCACCTAGTATGACTACTAGGACTAGAGCAAGCCAAAAAGCGCGCCGCCGTCACCCCCTCCTTGTCGGTGACGGGAAAATCTTTGTTTTACATAGTCGAGAAGTCATTGTGCTAAGGCCCCACATGCCGAGGTGTTGAATAGAATGTAGATGCTAGTTTACGGAAGCAAGTATCGATAATACATTTGTATCTCCATACTTATATTTCTTCTTTTATAAAAAACCGAGTTGGTGATGATGGTACGTGTGCCAACATGCAATATAGACCATCTGATCTATATCTGACGGATGGAAATTAAACTAAAAGATACCCGCACCCCTCTCCACATTTGCAGAAAAGGCGTTCCCTCGTTCATCCTTATCTCCAACAAACCTCATTGTTGAGCAATTAAGAAAGGAAGCCTCTGGAACAAACTGGCCTAGTGGCCGCTGCCGGCGTCGTCAATCCCCATGCCTCCGCTCAGTCCGACCACCAACCACCACCACACCCAACTCCTCTTCACCTTATCTCATATTTCTCGAGATATCATTAGTTTTTACACATGGGATTACTCCCGCAAGGGTCAATCACAACAAGTGTTTTTATAAAAAAAATGCATCTTGATGTTCCGTTAATGCACGGATCTTGCTAGTACTCCTACACAAGACTAAGTTGGTGATGCTGGTGTGTCTGCCATCCGTTGTTTCTGACCATTAGATCTACATCTAACGATTGTGAGGTAAGTTGTTGCCTTTTCTCACCAACATCCCACTTGTCTACCAATTTGCAGAAAAACCCATAATTAGTATCTTAAAACCAACCACATCCCTCCCTGGCCTCACCAAAACAGCCCAAGGAATATATTATAATTGAAACATAATATACATATGTATATCAAAATTAGGGTGTTTTGTACCAAGTTTGTGAATAAGTATTATTCTAATTATGATTCCTTGCAACGGACATGAACATTGCTAATATTTCCAACCATGTATTTTTTTCTAGTATTCCATAGTTTCGAGTTTTCCATCAAGATATTAGTCACTCATGGTTAATGTTTACTTTCAATCATGTACACATATGCACTATGTAACTAGCCTTGCTTATTGGCTTCCAAAGCTTAACTTTCTCTCCTACTTACAATATGTAGAGTATTTAACAAAAAACTACCACTTTCAACCTGCCCTAGGAAGAATCTATTGTACAAAAAATAGCAAAAACATACCCAAAATTTCTTAATCCATGCCAAAAACTACTACTACCTCCGTTTCAGTTTACAAGTCTTGCGCGTATACCTAGGTTGTCAATTTTATCACCCTAATATAAACTATATAGCACAAAAATTATACCTTTTGAAAGTAGAAGCTCCATAGTTTATGTTGGTATATTTTTTGTAATATATGACTTGTATTAGGTTGCTCAAATTGACAACCTAGGGGTACGCGCACGCCATGTAAACTGAGAGAGAGGTAGTACCTAGTACTCCTACCGATTAGGTTCGTTTAAACCCATTTATGACTAGGTTGGCCCACACGTCCGCGCTGACGAGGAAGCTTAAACCAACACATTTTGTTTGACCGTTGACACGAGGGACCCATATCTGACCTTCTATCCTGTTATTCCCCCTCAAATCATTATTTTTCCTGAACATTACTTCAAACAGTACTGATGCGTGTTCGTCGGTGGCGCCGGTGATGAGCGAGTTGGCCGCCGCTCTGCCGGACGGGCCGGACGCCGCGGTGGCCTCCGCACGGGTTGGCAGGCTGGCCCGAGCGTGACTCATGAGCGAGCAAGCCGCCGCGCTGGCCTTCGCTCGAGCCAGATGGTTGGCCTGAGCGCGGCACGTGCGAGCAAGCCGCCGCGCTGCCGTGCCAATCTAGTTAGCAAACCTTGCAGACAAGTAGCTGGACGGAGCTATCTTGGCTAGCTAGCAGCCGCGAGCGCCGGACGGAGCTGGCATCCGGGCTGCCGCAACATGGGCTCCGCACCGCCGGCGGTTTTGACCTCGCCTTCTGTCGGCGGTGGTAGCTGCGTCCCATGGCCGAGGATGACTAGGTGGACGGGCCGGAGGTAGGAGGTCACTCGAGCATTTTGGTTGGTAAGAGCATGTACAATGGTTGATAAGGTAGTCTTATCTTACGTCTGCCACGTATGCAAGTGGTAGTAGTTTCTTGGCATTTTAGTGGTTTCTTGCATTATTAGGGGTTTCTTGTAAGGAAAAATGTACGTACTACTAGCGACAAAAGGCGATTCTAGGTTGCGTTGTACTCCAACGAGTACTACTAGTGGTCGCGGGAGTGTATACCTTCTTTTGTGGGTTCGATCCCGGCCGAACGCACGGCGGCCTTTTTAAAAAAAATAGTACTACTACACTTCGCTGCGAGCCAATATTTTACACGGGTAGTTTGAGTTGTGAAGTCAAACGGACGTGCGGCCCCACAATCTGGGTGCACTGGACAGCCTAGCCACGTGAACGGGTTTTCCTTCCCAGCATCCCGTGGCTCGCGTGCTCGCCCTAGCCGCACCTTGCTTGCAGCTTCCTCATCAGCTAGTAGTAGCATATTTAAACTAGCGCCTCCCAATTAAGCCCGAGGAGCCAGAAAAGCCTGGCGGGGCATTGGGAACTGTGCAATATGGCTCTGTACTCTATGTAAAGTGTTGTACTACTAGTACTCTGTAGCTTGTGGCGTTGCACGCATGGACTTCACTCCTCTTGACGTGTTTATTTTTGAAACGGATACAAAAGCTTTGCTTCATCTCATTCATAAAGAAGGAACTACTAACAATGTTCGACGAGATCCATTACACCTCCACAAATGGAAGCGAAAAGCCTAGTCTCGCTGTATCAAATAACTCAAATGTTCTGCCCCCGCAGACCGCAGTAACCGTCGCTGATAAACAGGCTGCTAGTGTGTGCGTGAGAAGAGCGGATGAGTAGGCCAGCTACTCCTACATGAGAGGAGCGGCTGAATATAGCACCGAGAGTACCCACTAGGCCACTACGTAGGTGTACTTCCCCTGCATTGATAGTACAGTGATGGTTCTAGAGAACAGTAGTACCCTCCACTTCCAACTGTAGCTCCTTGGCCCTGAGATTCAAGAGTTCAAAACTGGTGCACTATACTATACTAGACTAGACTAGAAGTATAGTACATCGCACTAATACTCGTAGTTGAGAAAGTAGTACTGGTACTGCTACAATACGAGTACGTACTCCTCCATCACATAATGTAAGACGTTTTTTGACACTAGTTGGCGTGTACAAAAAATGGCAAAAACATACCCAAAATTTCTTAATCCACGCCAAAAACTACTACCTAGTGCCAAAAATTTCTTACTAGTGCTATTATTTACAATATAATGCAATCCCATAACGTTCCATAATGCTAGTACTAGTAGTAAATAATAGCCTCACCCCTTTGCTGAGGAACGATCTACAATTGGAAGGGACGAGGCCCTGCGGTTACTACGCTCTTATCTCCTCCTCGCCAGTTCCCCTCCCCCCGAAGAGAAGGCAGTTTGTCACTGCTCCCATGGATTCGCCAGGCGGTTCTCCTCCTCGTCGGGGCTGGGAGACCTTGGACGACGATCCTCTGGGAGAAATCGCACGCTGCTCCGACGTCCTCACCACCGCAAGACTCGGTGCTTCCTGCACCAACTTTTTCAAGACGCTGCTTAAACAGGTTTGGGAAAAGGCCATGCTTGTTGGTCTTCCATGCTTCCTCGAGGAGAAGGTTCTTCTATGGGACAATCCTTCGAACAGTCCACCGCTCCCTAGCCATGGTTGCACGTTGACTCCGATAGAGTTGCCGACGTTGAGAGGTAGTCAGATTTTGTCCAATGAGCAGGTCAGTAATGGAGTTTGATCATGTAGTACTTAGTTATTCCATTTCCATCCCGTAATTTCTCTGCTGCCCACTGTCTTATATATAGGTCTGGGTCGGTGACAATGAAGATTAGCTTGCATACCTTCGGCCGGATACCACCATCATTTTGCACAACATCCACAGCAGTGCGGCCATTCCGGTAGACCCCTTCTCCACCATTGGGATCGGCCTTCCGGACTGGCTGGGCTTGAATACGTATGATGATGCCTACATGAGATTGAAGAAGATAGCAATTGCGGACCCGCCGACAAAGCGATGCAGCTATGACGCTTACTATCTCATCGCGGTGTTCGACATAAGGATTGCCATCAATGCAAGACGCAGTAACGGCAGAGGTTGGCGCATGTTGGCGGCGGCAGATTTGTACCCCTACACGTTCGAAGACGTCATGCGCCATCTAGGCCGCATCTTCGCGGTGACAAGCCAGTGGACTTGTTTCATCTGGTTGCCATCCTACGGTACGGGAGATTACAAATGGAATGCACAAACCATCCTTTGCATCCCTAACGGTACTCCATTATTTTGTAGGGACCAGTCATCCCCCAATCAAAATAAGATCGCCAATCCTGGATGTGCATTTGCATCCACGATTTGGTCTAACCTGGAACCTTGTAACTGACTTTGGCATATTGGGATCAACTATCTTAGCAGTCGTTACCCATGGTACCACTGATGTGCAACATGGTCACACAATGTACCACAATCGGACCGTCACCATCTACCCAGGTATTCCATTTCTTAACCCTCTCGCCTTCTCTTTCATTGTTGTACTAGTAGTATACTTAGTACTACTAGTAGGAGTACTTTTTACCTTGGAGGACGCGTATAGCTAGCTGGGCCCTTGAAGACTTGAACCCACTAGCTACCACCATTATTGTTTTTCCATGTCTTACTATCTCATTCATGTAGCCAAGAGTGGCTATATATAATAAGCCGGTTATTTTACTTCCTCTATACCGGAGTAGTACTATTTGCTGCACAGTATTACTGACCGCCATATTTGAGCACAACATTGTTATGCATGGACCTTGACTATGTACGTCACCATGTGTCCAGATCTGGGATGCCGCGTGTAATAGATGAACGGCGCCGAGTTCGACCCCCGTGATGCTACGTGGGTGCCGAGGAACACTCTTGGAAAGTACTCGCTTTTCATCGGGGACAGCTACCCCATTGTGAAGCGGATGCCACCTTCCGTGCACGACACGGAAGGCCTGCCGTTCATGAAGCATGGTTGTGTCTTCATTGCGCACCGCCACATGAACGACATGCTGGGACACGCTATCCCTGATTTATGCCGCTTCAGCTTGGATGAGTCTCCATCGTGTGGAACCGGACTGGAAAGCGGCGACAATGATTCCCGTTACCCACCGCTATGGATCGTGCCATCCATGAAGAACACCTGGGACTGGAACCTGGAGGAGGACATGCATGTAGCCCATCTATAACGTGTAAGTGGAGTACGGTAATTGTGAACGGCAGCGCTGTGAATATATGTAGACTAGTCATGCACAAATTTATCACATGAATTGGAGATGAACTTGTGTGGCATACTAGCATTTGTCCTTTAGAATTTATTACTAGTAAATGTGTTATGTGTACGTGCAAACTTGTGTGGTTGTTGCACGGGCTCCAACACGCTCTTTGAGAAAAAAGGTGGCACAGCTTTGGATATACGTGACGTGGCGGCATCATACAGTAGCATCGTTCGCTATAGTTGTAGTACACTCCTACTAGGACAACAACTCCTATAAAATTGCGCTTGGCTCTTTGCCTCTTCGGGAGGTTCAACAGTTCATACTCGTGTGAACCTTGCACTTGCCTCTTCGCCTCTTCGGAAGGTCCAACAATGATGATACTACAGTACAATATGTGTCTGGCAATCTGACACGGATTGAACTACTGCACGTCCACCGCGAGGGCGAGGGCGAGGGAGAGGAAGAGGGAGAGGGCGCTGTAGTCAAAACCCTCTCCTCGTCCTACGAACCACCGCGCGCGTGGGCGAGGGAGAGGTGTAGTAAGCAAGCTTCTCCTCATTCGGCGAGTTGACGGGACACATCAAAGCAGTACTAGTACTAGTAGTAGTCCATACTGCGTCCTTTCCGATTAATATGGCTTAATTTGAAACAAGAAAAATACACTGGCGGTCAACGTATGTAACTATACGCTCTTTACGGTCACTATATATAGTTTTGTGTCGATTATACGATCACTAGATCATCATAGAGCACCGTATTGCACCCTACTGACCGGCCACATAGTCGACGTGGCACTTTGTTGACTGGTTAAATTGTCACCTAGTTTCTGGGTCCCACCTGTCAGTTGGTGGAGCAAAGAAATCAGTTAAACAAAACTTTATGCAGGCGCCACACGAGTCCAACCCTTGCGCCCGAACCACCCTGGATGTGTATGTGAGTGCATGCACGTGTCCTCCCTCGGCCTTCCAACAAATAGTGTACATCGGCTATAAAACAAAGAGTGTAGTAGTACATGATGTTGAAAGTGCAACTATCCCTAGGTGGTTTTGGTAATTCATAACAACATATAGCTCATTGAGCTAATGCTATTCCAAGACAAATATTTCAGGAAAGCTCAATGAATGGCATGGCATGGATGATGAAAGTGGATCCCTCAAAATGTCAAGGACAAAGGATTGGCTCAAGCTCAAAAGCTCAAGACTCTTCATTTTACATTTTAGTGATCCAAGATCACATTGAGTCTATAGGAAAAGCCAATACTATCAAGGAGGGATGAGGTGTTGCTTAATGAGCCTCTTGCTTCAAGTTCTTAGTGATATGCTCCAAAAACCCTCAACCACTTTCTCACATCCACATATGACCTAAACCCAAAGTCAAAATTGGTCCCACCGATTCTTTCTATCCAGCGCCACCTAGTTCAAATGTCATAGCCACTGCCACAAACCCTAGGCAAATCGGTCTCACCGATAGGGATCTCGGTCTCACCGAGATGGGATTGTAATGTCTCTGTTTCCCTTCGTAACGTTTCGGTCTAACCGAAGTGAGCGATCGGTCCCACCGACATTGCAATGTAAACTCCCTGTTTCCCTTTCGTAACATTTCGGTCTCACCGAAATGAGCGAATCGGTCCCACCGAGTTTACCTGACCAACTCTATGGAAAGCTTATTACCAAAATCGGTCTCACCGAGTTTGTGTAATCAGTCTCACCAAGATTACGTTATGCCCTAACCCTAACCATATCGGTCCTACCGAGTTGCATGTCGGTCCCACCGAAAATCCTAACGGTCACTAGGTTTACTAAATCGGTCTGACCGAGTGTGTTGAATCGGTCCCATCGAGTTTGGTAAATTGTGTGTAACGGTTCGATTTTGTGTGGAGGCTATATATACCCATCCACCTCCTCTTCATTCGTGGAGAGAGCCATCAGAACAAACCTACACTTCCAACTTACCATTTCTGAGAGAGAACCACCTACTCATGTGTTGAGGCCAAGATATTCCATTCCTACCATATGAATCTTGATCTCTAGCCTTCCCAAGTTGCTTTCCACTCAAATCTTCTTTCCACCAGATCGAAATCCCATGAGAGAGAGTTGAGTGTTGGGGAGACTATCATTTGAAGCACAAGAGCAAGGAGTTCATCATCAATGCACCATTTGTTACTTCTTGGAGAGTGGTGTCTCCAAATTGGCTAGGTGTCACTTGGGAGCCTCCGACAAGATTGTGGAGTTGAACCAAGGAGTTTGTAAGGGCAAGGAGATCGCCTACTTCATGAAGATCTACCGCTAGTGAGGCAAGTCCTTCGTGGGCGACGGCCATGGTGGGATAGACAAGGTTGCTTCTTCGTGGACCCTTCGTGGGTGGAGCCCTCCGTGGACTCGCGCAACCGTTACCCTTCGTGGGTTGAAGTCTCCATCAACGTGGATGTACGATAGCACCACCTATCAGAACCACGACAAAAACATCCGTGTCTCCAATTGCGTTTGAATCCTCCAAATCCTTCCCTTTACATTCTTACAAGTTGCATGCTTTAATTTCCGCTGCTCATATACTCTTTGCATGCTTGCTTGAATTGTGTGATGATTGCTTGACTTTTCCAAAGATAGCTAAAATCTGCCAAACTCTAAAATCGGGAAAAGGTTAAGTTTTTAATTGGTCAAGTAGTCTAATCACCCCCCCCCTCTAGACATACTTCAAGGTCCTACAAGTGGTATCAGAGCCTTGATCTCCATTTGCTTTGATTTCCATAGCTTTTGGTGGTCATAGCCTTGGTTCCACAACCTAGGAGAGTATGGTGTCTAGCGAGGGAAATTATCACCATAGAGGTCCTTAATTTGATGGTACTAATTTTGCTAGTTGGAAGCATAAGATGAAAATGCATATTCTTGGACATAACCCCGCCGTTTGGGCTATTGTGTGTTTTGGCTTGCAAGGTGAATTCTTTGATGGGAGAGAGCCGAACCGTCAAGCTAGCATGGAAGAATTGAAGATGCTGCAATACAACGCTCAAGCTTGTGATATCCTCTTTAATGGCTTGTGCGCCGAAGAATTCAACAAAATCAGTCGTCTTGAGAATGCAAAGGAAATTTGGGATACTTTGATTGATATGCATGAAGGTACCGACTCCGTCAAGGAATCCAAGCTGTATGTGCTCCAAAGTCAGCTTGACAAGTTCAAAATGAAGGATGGTGAAGGTATCGCTGAAATGTACTCTAGGCTTGCTCTTATCACAAATGAGATTGCCGGCTTAGGGAGTGAAGAGATGACCGACAGATTCATCATCAAGAAGATCCTAAGAGCATTGGATGGAAAGTATGATACCGTGTGCACATTGATCCAAATGATGCCAAACTACAAAGATCTCAAGCCAACGGAAGTCATTGGAAGAATTGTTGCTCATGAGATGCCACTCAAGGATAAGGAGGAACTTCACAACAAGTCAAGTGGTGCTTACAAAGCCTCATGTGAATCCCCCACATCATCAAGTGAGAAACAAACCTTCAATGAAGAATTGAGCTTAATGGTGAAGAACTTCAACAAATTCTACAAGAGTAGAAGAAAAGAAAGAAGCTCTAAGTCAAGGTCCTACAATGACAAAAGATCTTCTAGTCGAGAGCGCAATAGCTACAATTGTGGGAGACCCGGACACTATCCAATGAGTGTATGGCACCCTACAAAAGAAGAGAAGATTCTCCAAAAAGAAGAAGTAAAAGAGAAGAATCACCACCAAGAGAGAGGAGGAGTAGAGATGATCGTTATGAACGAAGACCCTCACGAAGAAGCAAGGATTCGGAAAGAAAGGACAAGTCATCAAGGAGCTACACCAAACGAAGACATCAAGCTCATGTTGGTGAATGGGTATCCGGCTCCGACTCCGACAATCACTCCGAGAGAAGCTATCACTCCGACTCCGAATATACTCAAGATGAAGGTGTTGCCGGTCTATCACTTGTGTCAACCAACTCCTACAACATATTTGACTCACCAAATGAAGGAATTGGAATATGCTTCATGGCCAAAGGTCCTAAGGTAACACATCCCGAGTATGTTGATTTCAATAGTGATGAAGATGACTTGCAAGGTGATGATGATTTACTTGTTGACAACTCTAGTAATGAATACTATGATGAAACGTCAATTAATCATGTTAATCAAGATAAAACAAATGACAATGATAAGGAGAAGATTGAGCTTCTAACTAAAGAACTAAACACTCTTAAGTTAGCTCATGAAACTATGTTCGAAGATCATCGAGAACTTTTAAGGGCTCATGAGAAGTTACGCTTTGAAAATCTCAATCGTGAGCAAGAGCATGAGTTCTTGAAGGCAATCAATGATGATCTCCGTAAGAAAAGTTCTTCTTACATTGCCAAGCGTTTACTCTTATCTACTTACATGCCTCAAGTCAAGTCTAGTAACAAGTACAAGAAAGATCCTTCCTCTAGTAGTAACAATAATAATGCCAAATCCAATATTTTTGCTTCTAGTAGTTCCATTGATTCCACTAATGATTCTCTTAGCCAAGTTACACTTGAGCAAGAAAATAGCTTATTGAAGGGAATTATAGAGAAAGGTGTTTACAAGAGCCTTGCCGGGAGTAAGCAATTCGAGGAAATTGTACGCAAGCAAGGAAGGCACCGGAAGAATCAAGGTGTTGGTTTTGAGTGAAAGTTCAATGCCAATGGAGTTGAGTGGGAAGAAGATCAATACCCCAAGACGAAGTTTGTTCCTCAACAAGAGAAGTATGATCCTACTTCCTTCAAGGGAACACAAGCACAAGATGATCTTCCACCACAAGACCACAAGAACAAAGGCATGGACAAGCTTCAAGAGGAGATTGATGCATTTGAAGAAGCACCTAAGGCCTTGGTCAAGTGGGTTCCCAAGACTACGTCAAGTTCTACTTCATCAAGTACAACTACAACTCCAAGGATTCCCATCAAGATGATGTGGATCCCGAAGAAGAAGAACTAGAGAGTTCTTGAGGGTGACTCCGCCAACATTCTTCACTCATATCATTATGTCAAGGACAAGTGCAATCAACTTCCACATCTTGCACTAGTTCAAGGAGTCACAAACCCTCATGTTGGTAAGGCAAGGGACAAGGTAACCTAATGATCTCATGGACATCATCTTGTGTGTGCATCACTCTATGTCTATGGATATTCTTGTTTGTTCCTGGTGGGACTAACCCATGTAGGTATGTTGAAAGTGCAACTCACTCCAAAGGATTGCTCCAAATGATCTACATCAACATTGAGCATCCACATCTTCAACACCTACATGAACTCATCATCGACAAAACCCAAGGTTAGTTCATCCCTCTAAGGGGGGATCTCACATCTAGGGGGAGCTTAACTCTAAGAATTGAGTTAAAGCAACTCTAATGGTGTGAACACATCAATGCATTATGTAAAAGTGGTAACCCCACTTGAGCTTAAACGATGAGTATGACCTATGATCAAATGTTCTCATTTGACTCCTAAGTCAATATACTCATATATAGATGACCTAGTCATCGCCAATTGTTTGATAGATGCTAGAATTGGTTGTGCATGCTTTGCCACATATTTCATTTGTCATTTTATTGTGTGAGCATGTTGGTTGCATATTTTACTCATTTGAGGACATCCACTTGTTGCTTTGATTGATTGGCTTCTTTTTCTTTTGCCCAAGTGGATGGACGAGAATGCCTAAGAACCTTCTCTAGCTATCTATGATTTTCTCGTCTCAAACTCTATTCATGCTACATCACAAAATTTGATCAAGTCAGATTCGAACCACTCTGTGTGAGGAGCACTCGGAGTCCCCGATTCGTCATAGACTTAAACTTCCAAAACTTCTTTGTGATTCTTGGTCTGACCGATTCCTCCATTTCGGTCCTACCGATATCACTAAGTCGATCTAGGTTTTCAATCTCGGCGCAACCGATTTGAACTTTTCTGTCACACCGAGTTGCTGTAACTGTCAACAGTTATGCATCTCGGTGCCACCGAGTTGTTCCACTCGGTCACACCGACAGTGTCGGGCTATATATACTCACGGGCAAAAATTTGGAAATTTTCTCCAAACCCCTTCGCCCGCGCATAGCTCGCTCTGCCTCCAGGGTCTCCGGATCGTCTCCTCGTCGCCAGCCGCCTCCTGTCGCTGGTCTCCGCCACCGTCAACGGAACACCCCCTCCGTTGCCGCCGTAGTGAGTTCATCGCCAAGCTAGGGTATGGACTTGATCACAGTGCTATCCCCGTCCGATTCCTAGCACATTGTGTTCATTATGATTCTTGCCATGATTGAAACACTCCTATCCAGTCAATACAATCCTTAGAATAGATGCGATTTGAAAATTTAGGGTTAGGTTTCCACCGAAACCATCTCGGACCCACCGAGTTGAAAGACTCGGTCCCACCGATTTGGCTAATGCCATTGCACTAGTAACTCTCGGTCTGACCGAGAATTGCTAATCGGTGTGACCGATTTTAGAACTTTGTGAAACCCTAGCAGTCTCGGTGCCACCGAACTGTGACTCTGTCTGACCGAGTTCACCAGTTTAGGTTCCAAAACTGCTTCGGTATCACCGAGTTTGAAAATCGGTTGATCCAAAATGCTTTCTGTGGAAAACTAAAACTAAGTTTTTGGATCATTTTTTTGGAAAAATCTCTGCAGTTTGTGATGCTCATCCACTCTATCTCATCTATAACTATTCACAGGGTCAGCAGTCAGTGATTTCAGCATGTCAGACCAAAGTGATAGTCAGAACAAGTCAGAAGAGCACAATCACATGAGTGAGGGCACTAGTCCCTCTAGCACTTCAGATGATGGCAGCAGGAGCACCCCAAGCAATTTGCCTAAAGCTGCCACCAGGACAAGGAGGAAGAGAACCTCAGAATCTGAGGATGAGGATTATATGGCAGAAGAAGATGAGGCTACTTCCAAGAAGGTAGTGCTCAAAAAGGAGTATGCCTCAGCAAAGAACACAAAGCCTAGACTAAATAGGAAGGTCCCTACCAAGAGGACACCTATGTTGAAGGTCAGAGGATCAACTCAAGTACCTGAAAAGCCTGATCCCAAAGAGGCACCTGCAATAAGAGTTACAACTTCCAAACCCAAGAAAGTTCCCACTGGAGAAACTATGAAGTTTACCATTGAATCGGAAGATGAAGCTGTTGGTCAAGATAAGAAGAAGAAGAGAGCCAAAACCACTAATGCCTAGGTTCTTGGCAAACCCTCTATGAGGAGAGAAGGGCAAGACAACCACTGATGCATTTGCCAGAGTGCCTAGAGCTCAGAGGTCAGCTGTAGTGCCTGTGACAGACACCAGAGCCACATCATCTGCACTAGCTACAGCTACTACAGCTCCAGTGCAACCAGCTCCAGCACCAACTCCTCCAGCTCCATCCACATCAACTGAAGCCTTCGTCCAAGGAGCCATCTCTACACCACCACCTGAAGATCAAGCCTGAGAGTCGATCTAGCACTATGCACTTTCTATGAACTTTTTGGTAACTTGTTGCCAAAGGGGGAGAAAAATGTATAGATCATAGGCTTCGAGAGAGAGAGTGTTGCTTTTGTTCTCTCTTGCTTTGGTGGTTAAACTTTGTTTTCTTTTGATTGCTTGAGATAATATGCTATTATCTGTGAGACATTGATGATCATGTGTTTCATCATAAGCTACACTTATGCTTGTTACCTATCCTTATATGATCATTCACTTTGCTTGGTGATGAGTGCATGTATTCAATCTTTATTATTTTGAGCGCTCCACCAAGATGCATGTGACATGGAAGAGTAACCCATGAGCCTAATTCCTTGTGCATTTGCAGTCCAAAGCAAATCTTAAACTATGCACAAATTTAGGGGGAGGTCTTGCTTATCACATACTTCTCAAAGCGATGATGTTTTTCAATCTTATTATCATTTGTCGAAGCTTTGATCTATATGTTGTCATCAATTACCAAAAAGGGGGAGATTGAAAGTGCAACTATCCCTAGGTGGTTTTGGTAATTCATAACAACATATAGCTCATTGAGCTAATGCTATTCCAAGACAAATATTTCAGGAAAGCTCAATGAATGGCATGGCATGGATGATGAAAGTGGATCCCTCAAAATATCAAGGACAAAGGATTGGCTCAAGCTCAAAAGCTCAAGGCTCTTCATTTTACATTTTAGTGATCCAAGATCACATTGAGTCTATAGGAAAAGCCAATACTATCAAGGAGGGATGAGGTGTTGCTTAATGAGCCTCTTGCTTCAAGTGCTTAGTGATATGCTCCAAAAACCCTCAACCACTTTCTCACATCCACATATGACCTAAACCCAAAGTCAAAATCGGTCCCACCGATTCTTTCTGTCCGGCGCCACCGAGTTCAAATGTCATAGCCACTGCCACAAACCCTAGGCAAATCGGTCTCACCGATAGGGATCTCGGTCTCACCGAGATGGGATTGTAATCTCTCTGTTTCCCTTCGTAACGTTTTGGTCTAACCGAAGTGAGCGATCGGTCCCACCGAGATTGCAATGTAAACTCCCTGTTTCCCTTTCGTAACATTTCGGCCTCACCAAAATGAGCGAATCGGTCCCACCGAGTTTACCTGACCAACTCTCTGGAAAGCTTATTACCAAAATCGGTCTCACCGAGTTTGTGTAATCGGTCTCACCGAGATTACATTATGCCCTAACCCTAACCATATCGGTCCTACCGAGTTGCATGTCGGTCCCACCGAAAATCCTAACGGTCACTAGGTTTACTAAATCGGTCTGACCGAGTGTGTTGAATCGGTCCCACCGAGTTTGGTAAATTGTGTGTAAAGGTTAGATTTTGTGTGGAGGCTATATATACCCCTCCACCTCCTCTTCGTTCGTGGAGAGAGCCATCAGAACAAACCTACACTTCCAACTTACCATTTCTGAGAGAGAACCACCTACTCATGTGTTGAGGCCAAGATATTCCATTCCTACCATATGAATCTTGATCTCTAGCCTTCCCAAGTTGATTTCCACTCAAATCTTCTTTCCACCAGATGCAAATCCCATGAGAGAGAGTTGAGTGTTGGGGAGACTATCATTTGAAGCACAAGAGCAAGGAGTTCATCATCAATGCACCATTTGTTACTTCTTAGAGAGTGGTGTCTCCTAGATTGGCTAGGTGTCACTTGGGAGCCTCTGACAAGATTGTGGAGTTGAACCAAGGAGTTTGTAAGGGCAAGGAGATCGCCTACTTCGTGAAGATCTACCGCTAGTGAGGCAAGTCCTTCGTGGGCGACGGCCATGGTGGGATAGACAAGGTTGCTTCTTCGTGGACCCTTCGTGGGTGGAGCCCTCCGTGGACTCGCGCAACCGTTACCCTTCGTGGGTTGAAGTATCCATCAACATGGATGCACGATAGCACCACCTATCGGAACCACGACAAAAACATCCGTGCCTCCAATTGCGTTTGAATCCTCCAAATCCTTCCCTTTACATTCTTGCAAGTTGCATGCTTTAATTTCGGCTGCTCATATACTCTTTGCATGCTTGCTTGAATTGTGTGATGATTGCTTGACTTGTCCAAAGATAGCTAAAATCTGCCAAACTCTAAAATTGGGAAAAGGTTAAATTTTTAATTGGTCAAGTAGTCTAATCACCCCCCTCTAGACATACTTCAAGGTCCTACAGATGTACATCTACACTTCCAATGCATTTAGCCTCTAATCTAAATCGATATTGATTGACTAATGCACCAACTTGTGCTGTAGGTAGAGGATACATGTCTATCCTTAATTATAGCATGCAACAGCTTTCATTTAATCTTCTTATCTCAATGGTCGCATGCACACATAAGTCTGCTACTTTTGGGCGTTAATTATAGCCTGGTCAATGTGTAAATCTCTAAATGTACAGTCTTTCACGGACGTAGGGAGTAGGTTGAGCACTTGAGCGTGAGCGTGTGTGTTGCGTCATGTGCTGTGTGCCGCATGGGTGCGTGAGTTTTGCGTGCGTCCATGTGGAGTACGTGTGAGTGTTGCATGTTGCATGCATGCATGCATGCATGGGGCTTACTCCCTCCCATTGACATGTTCATATTTCAAACTTCCCCTGTTCCCTCCATATGGTGATACTCCCTCTGTTCCCAAATACTCCAGTACGGAGTAAAAGCCTCCCTCTGTTCCCAAATACGGAGTATTTTTCTTTCTACAGATTTCAACAAGTGACTAGGTACGGAGCAAAATGAGTGAAGTGAGCATAGAGGCATAGGGATACTGTAGAAAGGAAATCCTCGTGATGCTCGGTCAGAGAGAACTATTCAACTAGTCTTCGCAGTGAAGTGACAATACACGCTGCAGCAGATGGGACACGTAATTAATAAGCTGAACCAGTGTGTTGGTGTTACTAAATCAGCCTTACCCAGTACTGCCATCATGTTTGCCAGTAGAGCACGCTTCCGCAAATATGCCTACGCACCTGTGTCCTCCATTAACTGACATATGGGTCCTCTTGTGGTAGACCCACATGTCATCGATGTAACTATTTACACTCCGGAGGACGGTGCCTATATCCTGGTAGTAGTACTAGTAGAATTGAGATTTAATGCACTTTCTTCCCCGTCTTCCACTCTTCTTCCTCCTCTCTTCCCCATCATCGGCCGCACACCATTTACCCCCGCTCACTGCTCGCTCGCCCGCGCCATCTTCCTTGGTAGCTCGCACATACCATATCCCCCCGCTCACTGCTCAGCCACACGAGGAGAAGCTTCTTCGCTCGCCCGCCTGAATCCACTTTCCCGCTGGCTCGCAGGCACCGAAAACCCCAATGGCAAAACCGACTGACACGCAGAGCCGCGATTGGAATTCCCTCCCCGATGTTCTCTTGGAGCAGATCTGTAGTCGTATGGACGTACTCAGCACCGTCCATCTCGCCGCATGCTCGGTGTCTTTGTACCATCTACTCGTCTGCAACCGGCCGGCTCTTTTCAAGACACCCTGCTTGCTGATGCCCGATCCTAGCAGGTGGCCCAGACACTGACTTGACGATCCTATGGAGGTTGTCGTGGTGCACCTCGACATGCTACCACTACCCGTCCACCTGTCCTTCATGCGCGGCCACTACTGGGCGGACATGAAGGCCAACTGGATCGTCCTCATCCACCACACCGGTAGTCCGTGGCGTCTCGTGGATATCTACACCCAGCGAGAGATCACCCTTCCATCGTTGGATACCGCCGACATCGAGCCTCGCGGCCCGCCGGACACTCCTGCCTACTACGCACGAGACGCGTCAAGCTTTTGGCTCGACCTCTGTTTGCAAAAAGTTGTAATCTGCGAAGTGCCCACACCATCAGAAGACTACATGGATTACAAGCTCATTGCCTTGTTCAACATGGGATTAGTCTATCTGGAATCCTGTCGTCATACATGGTTATGGCTCATCATCAATCCTGTTGAGGCAACATTTCTGTCTCATGCTATAGTGCACGATGGCATCGTTTACGCGGTCGACGCACAGATTGGCTGCCTATACTGATGGAATCTATCGTCGTGTAATTGTTCTATCTCATCTCATCTTTACCTTGTGAATACGACTGCATGTTCATTTGTTACAAATTTAGAATGCATAGCATGTCTATAACCACATCATTGCTATATGTTCCTCTCATTTCCTAGATTTTTATGACCACACATGTTATTGTTAGAGTTGATATGAGAACAATTGGCATCTAATGATTGTTAGAATACATATTATGAGCATAACATCATGATTGCTATATGTTACTCTCGTTTACTAGATTTTTATAACAACGCATGTTATTGCTTAGAGTTGATATGAGAATAGTAGTAGTAAGTGCTATGGTAGAATATGAGTAGGCGCTGTCATAGCTGTTTTCCTCTCATTGTTACATGATGTTTGAACCATGACTTGTTGTTAGAATATGAAAGCCATTGGCTTATTTTTTTAACTTGGGGTATGATTATGACCACGGCATTGCAATTCTCTGTCTATGATATGTATCACTGTTATAATAATCTTAATTCCACACATACTCTGAACATGATTGTTTATTTTTGTCCTTTTGGTCTCCAATTTGAATTGTTGCAGCGGACGCAAATGCGCTGGCCTTCATGATTCCAGGACCTGGAATCATACCAGCCGATGGGTGCTGGTTTATCGCTCGTTCTGCTGACGGCGGTCATTTGATGCTCATTCGCACATACCAAATTGACCAAACCATTACATCAAACCACATGCAGTACAATGCGTGGGGCGTTCGTGACATTGATGGCTATGGCTGCTTCGTGTTCGACAAAGATCCCAGCTCCGTTGGGCCAAGTGTATTCAACTGGAGGCGGGTTTACAGCCTCGGCAACCACTCCTTGTTCCTTGGGCTCAATTATCCGATCATCCAACCAATCATCGATCACCGGCGATGATTACTGTGCTATGCAACTTCCATTCGCGAGGGGGGCTGTGTTTACACATCATACCGTGGGTTTCATGAATCACCATATCCAGAGATTCGTCGACACAGCTTGTTGCCAGGTAATCTTCAGTGTGTGAAAGGCATCAAGCTTCCATGCGATGGATGGCTTTTGCAAACCCGACATGCGGTGATGTGGTTCATGCCAATAGCAAATATGCACAACTTGATTCGTGCTAATATCTAGACTGAGCCATGTATTATGCTGCTATAGCACGACCCTCTTTTGTTGGATATTATGTACTGTTGTTAGTTTGAAGCACTCCTCTGGTTTGAAGGATAGATATCTTCCTGGGATCAAGTGCATCCTAACTCACTTGCGTAGGATGTACTAATAATGATGATGGAGATGCTGTGCAGAAGCCATATATATACATATATATCAGTTAGGCTTCAAGTGCGTACTTGTTAGTTAAACCTATGTATAAATTGTGATACTAAATATGACTAGTAAGTAGTACAGTAGCAGTACTAGTATACGTCGGTCAAATTATTCATCATGTCCAAACATTGAATTGATGTGACAACACGCTGCGCGTGAGGTGACACAAGAATCCCAGCGGCGTGTTCGGGTATTCCGGACTTCAGATTTGGAGTACCACTTATCTGTTGAAATCTTTTTTTTCGAAATGGAGGCAAAAGATTTGCCTCATCCATTAAATAAGAGGGTAATAGGGTTTAGAGTTTTTACAAGCGCCCTTGCAAAACGGCATGGCAATTACTCTCGTACAACTGTCGAAGAAGCGTGAGTTTTTACTCTGTCGAAATCTTTCATCATTCACTTAAAATAGTCGATTGGTCATACATTGAGTACCATATAACTGGAATTACCGATGCAAGTCGAAGAAGGATTGGCCGGTGCTGCCGGCTGGCGTCAAGTTCGATCCCACGGATCAGGAGCTGATCGAGCACCTTGAGGCCAAAGTGAGTGTTGATAGCGTGAGATTTCAGTCTCTCATCGATTTGTTCATACCAACCATCGACAGCGAGCACGGCATATGCTACACCCAACCTGAGAAACTTCCAGGTAAGACAGCGAGAGGCCGTCTACTTGCACAAACATATTCCTTTGTTTATACCTCTATTTTTCTTTTTAGACGCAGACCTGGTGAAACAATTACAATTTGACAGTTAATAAAAAGTGAAACAAGTGACTGCAACATGCCAAAGATGTTATGAAAATGCCAACTAGGTACACTAAAACTTGTATTCCACAATACTGCAGGTATCACACTGAATGGCCTAAGGAAGCATTTCTTCCAGCGCAATTCCAGGGCGTTCAAAAGGGGCACGTGGACGCGTCGCAAGATACAGTCGGAGTGCGACACGCACGCGATGTGGCACAAGACCGGCAATACCTTGCCTGTGATGGTCAACAGCCGGCAGAAGGGCAGCAAAAAAGGTTCTGGTGCTGCACACCAACAAGAACTTCGAACAGCAGAGGACCAATTGGGTGATGCACCAGTACCGCATCGGGGACCTGGAGCAAGAGAAGGAGCGGGAGCTGGTCCTCTGCAAGATTTTCTACCAGACGAACACTAGGGCCAGGAGTAGTTTGGTATTGGTAGTTGTACTACCTTGTCGTCCGCAAGTTGGTATTGTTGTTAACGATCTTTTGATATGAACTTGCATTTGCTTCCAACCATCATGCCGAGGGTCGATGTGGATATAAAGCTGAATCATTTGTTTCGAAATGAATTCTCAGGCACCTGATTTTTATTTGATGGGTAGCGTAAGCACCCGCCATTCGAATTCCCAGTTCTGCAGTTTTTTCGAAACAAGTGCATGCACTTATTATCACGATAAAAAAACAATATCCGTGCTTGCAGAATTCTCTCGTTTATTGATCACATATATTGTTTTTTCAGGTCGAGCAAGTTTCAACTGGGCTATAGACTGACCAGGGTTAATTTTGTTTTAACAGGCCCAACCCATGACGACTACGGGGCACAAAGATCCAGCAGGTATCTACTGGCCTCTGGCCCGCCAGCGTTAGTTGTCTTACAACATCCGCAGGCAGTTTTGTTACTGAATCAAACACACAGCCCAGTTCTATTTTCCTCTTGAAACGCATGTCCTACATCCGTTTTCTAATCTCTACCTATAGTTTTACTAGTTCATATACACGTATCATTATATTGAAAACGCATAAAATTCCCTTTTCATATTTACATCCTTATTTTTGTTGTTTTTTCCCACCCAGCGCTGATTTTTTTACCACTGGTTTTCCCTTAAACCAACTCAATTGTCCAACATCTTATTTGCTTACAAAAACAAAATGATTTTTTTGGCAAATCAATAAGTTCTTAAAAAATGTTTATCATTTCGGGATTACAACAGTTTGGACTCCACCGAAATATGCAAAATAAGGTTGAACTTTTTGACCGTGGTCCTGGGCAGAAAATGGGCTGTAATAAATTACTTAAGAATTAGCAAATGGGCTCCAAATTATAAAAAATAGCAAATGGGCTGCAAATTGTAAAAAATAGCAAATGGGCTTTATGTTGTCTGCCACAGATTTGGAGGCTGACTTGTGGGCCTACTAAGTTCAATTCATACACAAGGTTTCTTAAAGAAGAAACTTAGTCAACAATTGACTCTACCAGCGTCAGACCGTTAGATGTCAATCTAACGGCAATCGTGCTTCTTCAGTCTCTAATCTTCCTGCCCCAGCCGCCCAAACCAGCACCGTCGGAACCGCCTACTCCCGCCTCCCGTGGCAGGCAGTGCTGCCGGGCAGGCCTCACGGCCCCATCATACTCACATCCCTGGCCTATCTATCCCTCTGCTCACCCACACCTCCTGTTATTTTCTGGCGACGGCAGTCGAACCAGTCAACCCTCGTACTCTCCACCGCTTGGGTAGCCACTGCCGTGTCTTCGCCGGCTCCCTGTCGTTCCCTTCGTAGGCCTTGCCATCGTCCACCTCCCTGGTGCTCTCGGTGCGGCGTGGTTAACGATGTCCATCCAACGGCCGTAGTGCTTCTTCAACCTCTGGTCTTCTTGCCCCAGCCGCCCAAAGCAGCGTCGGTCGTGCTGCATGCTCCTGCCTCCCGTGGCCGGCTGTGCTGCCGCGGAGGCCTCGCCGTCCCCATACTACTCCCACCACTGGCCAGGCCATCCCTCCACTCACCCACTCCCCCTGTTATTCTGCGGCGACGGCAGCCTCACACCGCAGCCGAACCAGTGAACCCTCGTACTCCTCTCCGCGTGGGCATCCACTACCGCGTCTTCCCCGGCTCCGCGTCATCCCCTTCCTAGGCCTCGCCGTCGTCCACCGCCCTGGTGCTCTCGGCGCGGTGTGGTCAATGTGGTCAATGACCGACTTCCATCGGAAGAGTACTGTACGTGGAGAGGCTGACAGCTGGGTCCACGGCAGCCGCAAGGAAGTGCCTCCTTATTACGCGCAAAATAAATATTCCTCCACCTGACAGCACGGACCCACCGGACGGGCCACCAGTATATCACGGAAAAAATGTTTCCCCCCTGACTGTTGTGACCCACCGGACGGGCCACCGTATTTCATGAAAAAAACGTTTGCCCCTGACTGCTGGGACCCACCAGACGGACCACCGTATTTCGCGAAAAAAATGTTCCCCCCGCTGTCAGCTCGGACCCACCGAAAGTGCCTCCTTATTATGCACAGAAAAATGAATACTCCCCCTGCTAGCTGGGACCCACCATGGTGGGAGGCTGACTTGTGGGCCTACTAAGTTGACGGAGACAGAGGGCTTTGTCAACTTAGTCAATAAGAATGAGTGTAGCTCCAATGACCATACGATGTCCATCCAGCGGTCGTCGTGCTTCTTCAATCTCTGCTCTTCCTGCTCCAGCCGCTCAAACAAGCGTCGGCGGGACTGCCTACTCCCTCCTCCCCGCGGCCGGCTATGCTATCGCGCAGGCCTCACCGCCCCACCGTACTCCCATCGCTGGCCTAGCCATCCCTATACTCACCCACACGGCAACACATGCTGTTATTCTCTGGCGAGGGCAGACGAACCAGTAAACCCTCGCACAGTCATACTCCCCTCCGCGTGGGAAACAACTGTCGAGTCTTCCCTGCCTCCGTGTCGTTCCCTTCCTAGGCCTCACTGTCTTCCACCGCCCTAGTGCTCTCGGCGCGGCGTGGTCAACATGGTCAAGGAACGGCTTCCATCAGACGTGGACTGTACGTGGAGAGGCTGACAGCTGGGTCCACGGCTGCAGCAAGGAAGTGCCTCCTTATTACGTGCAAAATAATTATTCCTCCACCTGACATCTAGGACCCACCAGAAGGGCCTCTGTATTTCGTGAAAAAAATGTGCCCCCAGCTGACATGTCGGACCCACCAGCTATCTTCGCACGCAAGGAAGTGCCTCCTTTTTACGCACAAAAAAATGAATACTCCCCCTGCCAGCTGGAACCCAGCATAGTGGGAGGCTGACTTGCGGGCCTACCAAGTTGACGGGGACGGAGGGCTTTGTCAACTTAGTCAATATGGACGATTCTAGCTCCTGTTACCGTACGATGTTCATCCAACGGCCGTAGTGCTTCTTCAACCTCTGGTCTTCTTGCTCCAGCCGCCCAAACCAGCGCTGGTCGTGCGGCGTTCTCCTGCCTCCCGTGGCCGGCTGTGATGCCGCGGAGGCCTCACCGCCCCCTACTACTCCTACCGCTGTCCAGGCCATCCCTCTACTCACCCACACCCCCTATTATTCTGCGGCGACAGCAGCCTCACACCGCAGCCGAACCAGTGAATCCTCGTACTCCTCTTCGTGTGGGCATCCACTGCTGCGTCTTCCCCAGCTCCGAGTCGTCCCCTTCCTAGGCCTCGCCGTCGTCCACCGCCGTGGTGCTCTCGGCGCGGCATGGTCAATGTGGTTGTCGGTGTCAAAACCGACGGATCTCGGGTAAGGGGTCCCGAACTGTGTGTCTAGGCGGATGGTAACAGGAGACAAGGGACACGATGTTTTTACCCAGGTTCGGGCCCTCTCGATGGAGGTAAAACCCTACTCCTGCTTGATTGATATTGATGATATGGGTAGTACAAGAGTGGATCTACCACGAGATCAAGGAGGCTAAACCCTAGAAGCTAGCCTATGGTATGATTGTTGTAATGGTTGTTCGTCCTATGGACTAAAACCCTCCGGGTTATATAGACACCGGAGAGGGCTAGGGTTACACAGAGTCGGTTACAATGGTAGGAGATCTACATATCCGTATTTCCAAGCTTGCCTTCCACGCCAAGGAAAGTCCCATCCGGACACAGGACGAAGTCTTCAATCTTGTATCTTCATAGTCTTGGAGTCCGGCCGATGATGATAGTCCGGCTATCCGGACACCCCCTAGTCCAGGACTCCCTCAGTAGCCCCTGAACCAGGCTTCAATGACGATGAGTCTGGCGCGCATATTGTTCGGCATTGCAAGGCGGGTTCCTCCTCCGAATAATCATAGAAGATTGTGAACACCAGGATAATGTCTGGCTCTGCAAAATAAATTCCACATACTGCCGTAGAGAGAATAATATGTACACAAGTTCAACCTGCTGATGTATTTTGTGGCGTGACATCACACCATGTCACGCCCTCGATGCGGCTATATCTCCCACGTGTCGAAGCACGACTTAGAGGCATAACCGCATTGAAAGCAATGTCGCAAGTGAGGTAATCTTCACACAACCCATGTAATACATAAGGGAAAGAGATACATAGTTGGCTTACAATCGCCACTTCACACAATACATGAGTAAAGCATTACATCATACAGATACAATCAAGGTCCGACTATGGAACCAAAATAAAAGAAGACTACCCCAAATGCTACACAGATCCCCGATCGTCCCAACTGGGCTCCACTACTGATCAACTGAAACGAAACAACACAAAGAACAAGATCTTCATCGAGCTCCTCCTTGAGCTCGGATGCGTCACCTACACGGTTTCATAGGCACCTGCAAACTGGTTTTGGAAGTATCTATGAGCCACGAGGACTCAGCAATCCCATTACCATGGGTATCAAGACTAGCAAAGCTTAATGGGTAAGGAAGGGGTAAAGTGGTGAGGTTGCAACAGCGACTAAGCATGATATGGTGGCTAACTTACGCAAATGAGAGCGAGAAGAGAAACAAAGGAACGACCGTGAAACTAGAAATAATCAAGAGGTGATCCTGAACCCCTACTTACGTCAAACATAACCCAAAGACCGTGTTCACTTCCCGGACTCCACCGAGAAGAGACCATCACGGCTACACACACGGTTGATGCATTTTAATTCGGATATGGTGTCAAGTTATCTACAACCGTACATTAACAAATTCCCATCTGCCACATAACCGTGGGCATGGCTCTCGAAAGTTTAAACCCTGCAGGGGTGTCCCAACTTAGCCCATGACAAGCTCTCGCGATCAACGAAGGAATAGACCTTCTCCCAGGAAGACCCGATCAGTCTCGGAATCCCGGTTTACAAGACATTTCGACAATGGTAAAACAAGACAAGCAAGACCTCCCGGCGTGCCGACATCCTGATAGTAGCCACGCGTATCTCGTCTCAGGCCACGACCGGATGAGCAATCCATACAACTAAAACCAGACCTCAAGTTTCCCTGAGGGGGCGCTGCAAAGGGCTCTAGTTTGGACCAACACTTAGACAAGCATTGGCCCGGGGGGGCTGAATAAAGATGACCCTTGGGTTAATTACTCCCAAGGGAAATATAGGTGGTGGTGAGGCAAATAGTAAAACCAATGTTGGGCCTTGCTGGAGTTGTTTTATTCAAAGCGAACTGTCAGGGGGGTCCCATAAATCACCCGACCGCGTAAGGAACGCAAAATCCGGGAACATAATACCGGTATGACGGAAACTAGGGCGGCAAGAGTGGAACAAAACACCAGGCATAAGGCCGAGCCTTCCACCCTTTACCAAATATATAGATGCATTAATAATATAAGAGATATTGTGATATCCCAACATAACCCTGTCCACCATGGAGTAATCTTCAACTTCACCTACAACTAGCAACGCTATAAGAGGGGCTGAGCAAAGCGGTAACATAGCCAATCAATGGTTTGCTAGGAATGGTGTCAAAGGTTAGAGGTTCATGGCAATTTGGGAGGCTTGAAGAGCAAATGATAGGTAACGCGGCATAGCGATAGAACGAAGCAACTAGCATAGCAATGATAGTAGTGAGATCCAGGGTAGCGGTCATCTTGCCTGAAATCCCGCAAGGAAGAAGAACGAGTCCATCATGAAGAAGACAAACGGGAGTAGTCGAACGAATCCTCACAATCGCAACATTACCGGAACTAAGAAGCAACACCGGAAAGAAACAAACAACATGGTAAATGCACAAGCATAAACATGGCATGAAGCACAAACAAGTATGATGCATGTCCGGTTTAATGAGGCATGGCAAAGTGCAACAAACAATACTATAGGTTAAGTGGAGCTCAATATGCAACGAGTTGCATATTGACAAAACACCACGACAAGTTATTTAGTTCGATCTCGTTTATGTACCCAACAATATTAAATGTTGATTAACATGGCAAGGGGTGAAGCATAACAAAACTACCTACCTAGGCAAGTTTAAATGAGGCCGGAAACAACGAACAACAAGTCCGGAAAATCCCCATGTGCATATTTATGGATTAGGTACTGTTCTGCCCTAAACACCATTTTAATGTTGTTAAACAGCAAAATAAAGTGCACCATGTTAAACTAGGCATTTTCCCACCCCATTTACATATAAAGAACATTTAAAACCGAGCTACGGTTATTTAGTTATGAAATAAATCATTTTAACATGTCATTTGAGCAAATTTAAACAAGCAGCATTTTGAACGTTTTAAACATGGATGAAAGTGGCAAAATATTAAACTAGATGAAATTCTAAGCATTTTACATATATAAATTATTTACAAAAGATGCATGGTTTGTGAGTAATTAAATGCATGAAGTGCAAGGGGTTTTCTGTAAACTGACATTCTCTGGATAAATGGCAAAATTCGCAGGACCAGGAAAAAACATATCGGGCCGAATCTGAGTGCACTGCTGGGCCAACAGAGATGGGCTGGGCTGTGCTCACATTGGGCCTGTTGGAGGCTGGGCCTTGGGGAAGCAGGCCGACAGCAGGAGCTGCGCTGGGCTGCGGGGCGCATGACCCACCTGGCGACGAAGCAAATAAATGCGGGCGCTCTCCTGGCTCGCTCGATCTGGAGCAGGGGAAGTAGAGGCTGGTCGGGACCAGGCCGCGGAGGCGCGACGGCGTCGAGGTGGAGCTGGCGGTGTCTGGCGCGGTGCCACGCGGGAAGGAGGGCGCCGGATCCACCGGACCGAGATGAGGCAAGGGGCGCCATGGATGTGGTCATTGCTGCTCTTTCCTATTCAACAGGGAAGGGGAGAGCAGGGGAGGTCAGAGAGGGCAAGAGAGAGAGCGAGACGGTGACGCGCGACGGCGGGGTCTCACCGGCGAGGTCCGGCGTCGGACGGTGCGGACGGGAGGCCATGTGGACTGGGAGTGGCTGGGCTGCTGATTTGGTCCCTAGGCCATGGATCTGGCCGGAGACGGGAGAGGGAGGCGCGGCCATGGAGGATGCAGCAGCGAAACTTGACGCAGGGAAGCAGCAGAGGGACTTGGCGGGGCGAGGGCGCACGGGAACCGACCGGATCCGGTCGCAGGAGGTCGCCGGGGTCCCGTTCCCTGCCGAAACGAAGCGGAGGCAGGCCGGCGGACTTGGAGCTCCAGGCGACGTATGTTCCCTGCTGCAGCAAGTCAGAGAGAGAGAGGCGTGTGAGGGAAAGAGGAACAGGAGCATGGGAAGAAGGAAGACAGGGGCGCGGGGTCGTCCTCATTAGCCGGTGGCTCCGGCGAGGTCCAGCTAGGGCGCCGGGGACGTGAGGATCCAGGAGGCGGGGATGGTGGCGAGGAGGTGAAGCTCGGGCTCCTGCGGGATTTGAGCGTCGGCGGTCGTTGACTGGAGATGGATCAAAGGGATGGATGGTGGATCTGAAAACGAGGAAGGGGGGTTGGCTGCGCTTGGCTGGATCAGATCTGGGAGGATCACGAGAGAGGATTTAGTGGAGAGTGCGGCGGCGGGTGAAGGGACAAGCCTCCTAACTTCTAGGGTTTGACCAAAATGGACTAGAGGTGGACGAATATATACATCACGGGTTAGGTTAGGGGCTATTTGGTCCCTCCGATCGTAATTGGACGGATGAAAAAGAATAGCTTAGGGAGTCCAAATGAGAAAACGGGGATGTTTTATAAACGTTAGGGGATGATCTGGATCCAACGGTAACGACAGAACGGGTCAGGTTCGGGACAGGTTTCAGACACGCTCAAGAGGGGGGGGGGGTTGTGCAGAGAGGGTCAAACGGTCAGACAACAAAAGAACGGTTGGTCTGAGAAACGTCAACGGAGGCGAGGGAGAAGCGGCAACTAACAACGGATGCACGTTTTATGAAAATGATGCCAATGCAATGCGAATGATGACATAAGACGAGATGCATGACAAAAACAAAATGCAAAAACAAAAGACAAAAACCCAACCATAGAGAAAATAATATATCGCATCTCCGAAAAAGGCAGGAGTTGGAGTTACGAATATGGAAAGCTACATCAGGGGCGTTACAACACTCCACCACTACGAGAGGATCTCGTCTCGAGATCTAGGATGGCACCGGAGGGAAAACGGAAGAGGAAGAGAAGAGGTAAAACTAAGTTGCTTCTTTGACCAATGAGTGAAACCAAAGAACCTTGAGAGGTTGAACAAATTGAAAGAAACAAAACAACGGAGATGACCAAGATTGCAAACAATTCGTTGGACAAGAGGAACAAGGAATATGATGAGAACCAAGAGGTTTAGTGATAAGATAGATATTGAAACCACTCCGGTTAAAACTAGATAGAGGAGGAATAAGATTGATATAATTTGGGCAGCACTCCGACTGTAAATGGAAGGAATTGAACATGAACTTGACAAGATTAGAGGATACATGATGAAATCAACAACACACTGCCTCCAGAATTAAAAGAATGGCACAAGGGGTAAGAAACATTACAAACCGCACTCCGGTTGAGAAGGGAGGCAAAACTTGATAAGATGAGAGAACTCGAATGAAACACGACACTCCGGCTAAATGGATAAGCAAGGAAAATTACATGATATTTACAAAATGAGATGATGGGTCGAAGAGAGTAACATCACAATGCCTCTGGAACAAAAGAATAGAAGATAGATCACTCGAATAACAGAATGTAGGAGAAAATGCAAACTTCTGCCACAAATGGGCTCGGAAAGCACCCTTCCAAGAAGGTTATAACGGAGTTGTTGGAAAACCAACAACGAAAAGAATAAGCTTGTGGCGGGCTTATGAAAACATCTCAAAATTATGAGGTGAGCTTCTGCCACCAACGGAAACAAATGATTGGATTGATATCAACAAGGAGACGAGAAACTTATTTCACCGGGAGGACAAATGAAGAACTTGGGTCATTTATAAGCACCATAAATAGCAACAATCCTTAGGGAAAGCTTTAGGTGAAATATAACCCAAGATAACTCCAATGAAGAGACTGGTGGATTTAAAATACCTCATTCTTGACAACAATATGAATCATGAAACGTGAAGGAAATTGTCAAGAGTGACATAACACCATCTCAAAAGATAAGATAGAAGGAATTGCACTTTGGAATGCAAGACGGAGAATACTTGAGCTTCTCAAAACAAAACAAGTGTTGGGCACCCTGTTTAATTTTGAGTATAGCTTGGCTGATCTTAACTTCAAGAGAAATCTTGAAGAACAATTGAAGAATGAAAAGAATCCTTGATGAACCACCATGTAGAGCCTCCATGAAGAACTTCGGTAATAAAAGGATGATAAAAAAGAAAGGGAAGTTGAAAACACAAGGTGAAGCCTTGCCATGATTTAGATGGAGCTTCGCGATGATATAACCGAGAGAACTTGGAACTCCGAAAAGAAAAGATGATCTTAGAACCGAGAATTTATTCCTGAAGAACAAACTCCAAAGGAAACAATTAATCACTTGGATGAAACAATAATAAGAATTACGTTATGCCTATCCTTCACCAATTTAAATTGATGACAAGCAACGGATTTGGCATACTACTTATTATCGTAGAAAGGATTAAGAGGGATACAACGTAAACTTCAGAAGGTATTGATGGAACCACCGGTGGGATTTGGGAACAACGAATATTTGATATGATAACGAAGGAAGTGAAATCTTGAACGAACCACTGTAAGAATTGAAAATGAAAGTAGCAAAGGCACAATTCACCGGAAAGAATTGGAAAACGAATGAAGATATTTGAGGGGATTTAGATACATGAGAACGAAGAGAACATGAACTGATTAGAGGATATTTGAATGATGCACCGGTAAGATTTGGAGAATGATAGCTACACGCTAAGAATGAAGAATTATGACATGATGGCCTTTCGAGGAAAGAAATGGAAACAACTGAAGAAATGCTCCGGATGGCAAGAAAAGAATTGTCACAATCAAAACAATTATGAGGATAGCATGAAGCTAGAACCACGAATATTCAAGAGAATGCACCAAGATTTAGGAGAAATCCTTCTTCGGTCTTCAAAAGTTGAGAATGACGACGAGAAAGAACGCCAAAATTGTTGAGACACTTCGGAACAAAGAAGAATAGAAATGATGAAGCAACGATGAAAATATTTTGAAAACGATCTTGGAGAAGGGATATGACTGATGAAAAATTCATTCTTACGTCAAACTTGGAAAAGAATTTGCGAATGTCTCCTGATAATTAGAAGAGTCAGGTAAGATCCTGGGAAAAGACCTATGGGTTAGGGGCCCACTCAAAAGAACACCGTTGAAAATATTTAAAAGAGATGTTGCACTGGTTGAATTAAATGACTTGAACGAGATACCAATCTCGAAAGAGCTTGAACGAATGCAGAGTGGAAACATGAATCTTTGAGATATCTTGAGCACTCCGGAATAACAAATAGCGAGAAGTAGAATGATAATGAGGTGCACCGGTATGAGAAGACATTGAAATGAGGAAAAAGGTATGATGAACAAAACTTGACTTGAATCCACCGGAGAAGAGAAAGGAATGAGGAATGACGAACTAGTAGAACATCTTCTTGAGAACCACCGGGTAAGAACATTGACGGAAAAGAATGGAGAAACTTCACAAAAATAAAAGGATACTTGGTAAAGAAATCTTAGTCCTTGAGGAAAAACGGTGGGTGGGCGGGAAAAAACAAAGTCAACTTGGAGACGGATGAAACAAACACCGTTGAGAAGAAATGATAATTGGTCTTGCTGATGTTGAAGTGATCGGATCCACTTGAAGAGAAACACGCCGGTTGAAAAGGATAGACATGACAATCTCGATTGTCGAGAAGGATTGGTATTCACATCAAAGTATGAGAACACCATTTCGGAAAGGTATGGAATCAACACTTGACATTGAAGCAACTCGAATACCACAACTCAAAACAAAAACAAAGGACTGGCTTGCAGAATAAGCCGGAACAAACATATGATAGAGATTTCGTCCGAAGTTTTCGTGGTGGGGCCTACACGGGCTCGATCGTACAGCACCATCATGTACAAGGCAGTGCACATGACATACGAAGCGTCCCCGAGTCGGCATAGCCAAGGACTCTTTAAGACACAATGAGACCACTGTAAAACCAACCGTGAATAGGCGGACCACTAGACGTCCAACCCCAATTTCATATCATACATCCGTCGGAAAGATATCCTAAGAGCTACTTGAATTCCCACCTATGAAACTCCCGAAATTCTCCGGTTATGCAATCAGGTGTTGGGGCTACAGGGGAAGCATAATATCTCACCCAAAACTAGCAAATCCTACATCCAGCTGTATCCATCCTTCAACACATAACCAAGAAACCTTCGGAAATCGTCTACCTCAACCTTCGAAAAGCATCCGTTATACAAGTTATGGCGATACTCCCGTACTCACCTCAGTACTGGGTTATCAGGGTTATCTCACCAACAACTGCATAAAAGAGATTTTCGATGTCGGCGTACTAAACTCAGGTATTCCAGAACTGCAACGATAAAATTATGACGACAACACCTCAGAGCTCAACTCCCCGGGACACTTCCACTAAACCCCTGACAGGAGGCACCAAGACAATGTTCTCATCATAAAACCATCGGAACGATTCCAAGATACCCGCGTGATCCTAAAAAAAATTTAGTGAAATTTGAGAAGAGAAGAGTCAAAACTCTACGTCAGGATGCCTTACCAGAGCGATGAAGAGACTGGGGAGTAAAAAGAATTCCTAACTCTCCGATATATATAATCCTAAATGACTCAAAACATTTTTCTAGACACAACTCGACCGCTAAAAACGATCAAGCAGTGGGGCTCCTAAGGTTGGGGAAGGCTCTGATTACCAACTTGTCACGCCCTCGATGCGGCTATATCTCCCACGTGTCGAAGCACGACTTAGAGGCATAACCGCATTGAAAGCAATGTTGCAAGTGAGGTAATCTTCACACAACCCATGTAATACATAAGGGAAAGAGATACATAGTTGGCTTACAATCGCCACTTCACACAATACATGAGTAAAGCATTACATCATACAGATACAATCAAGGTCCGACTACGGAACCAAAATAAAAGAAGACTACCCCAAATGCTACACAGATCCCCGATCGTCCCAACTGGGCTCCACTACTGATCAACTGAAACGAAACAACACAAAGAACAAGATCTTCATCGAGCTCCTCCTTGAGCTCGGATGCGTCACCTGCACGGTTTCATAGGCACCTGCAAACTGGTTTTGGAAGTATCTGTGAGCCACGAGGACTCAGCAATCCCATTACCATGGGTATCAAGACTAGCAAAGCTTAATGGGTAAGGAAGGGGTAAAGTGGTGAGGTTGCAGCAGCGACTAAGCATGATATGGTGGCTAACATACGCAAATGAGAGCGAGAAGAGAAACAAAGGAACGACCGTGAAACTAGAAATGATCAAGAGGTGATCCTGAACCCCTACTTACGTCAAACATAACCCAAAGACCGTGTTCACTTCCCGGACTCCGCCGAGAAGAGACCATCACGGCTACACACACGGTTGATGCGTTTTAATTCGGATCTGGTGTCAAGTTATCTACAACCGGACATTAACAAATTCCCATCTGCCACATAACCGTGGGCACGGCTCTCGAAAGTTTAAACCCTGCAGGGGTGTCCCAACTTAGCCCATGACAAGCTCTCGCGATCAACGAAGGAATAGACCTTCTCCCAGGAAGACCCGCTCAGTCTCGGAATCCCGGTTTACAAGACATTTCGACAATGGTAAAACAAGACCAGCAAGACCTCCCGGCGTGCCGACATCCTGATAGTAGCCGCGCGTATCTCGTCTCAGGCCACAACCGGATGAGCAATCCGTACAACTAAAACCAGACCTCAAGTTTCCCTGAGGGGGCGCTGCAAAGGGCTCTAGTTTGGACCAACACTTAGACAAGCATTGGCCCGGGGGGGCTGAATAAAGATGACCCTTGGGTTAATTACTCCCAAGGGAAATATAGGTGGTGGTGAGGCAAATAGTAAAACCAATGTTGGGCCTTGCTGGAGGAGTTTTATTCAAAGCGAACTATCAGGGGGGTCCCATAAATCACCCGACCGCGTAAGGAACGCAAAATCCGGGAACATAATACCGGTATGACGGAAACTAGGGCGGCAAGAGTGGAACAAAACACCAGGCATAAGGCCGAGCCTTCCACCCTTTACCAAATATATAGATGCATTAATAATATAAGAGATATTGTGATATCCCAACATTACCCTGTCCACCATGGAGTAATCTTCAACTTCACCTGCAACTAGCAACGCTATAAGAGGGGCTGAGCAAAGCGGTAACATAGCCAATCAATGGTTTGCTAGGAATGGTGTCAAAGGTTAGAGGTTCATGGCAATTTGGGAGGCTTGAAGAGCAAATGATAGGTAACGCGGCATAGCGATAGAACGAAGCAGCTAGCATAGCAATGATAGTAGTGAGATCCAGGGTAGCGTTCATCTTGCCTGAAATCCCGCAAGGAAGAAGAATGAGTCCATCATGAAGAAGACAAACGGGAGTAGTCGAACGAATCCTCACAATCGCAACATTACCGGAACTAAGAAGCAACACCGGAAAGAAACAAACAACATGGTAAATGCACAAGCATAAACATGGCATGAAGCACAAACAAGTATGATGCATGTCCGGTTTAATGAGGCATGGCAAAGTGCAACAAACAATACTACAGGTTAAGTGGAGCTCAATATGCAACGAGTTGCATATTGACAAAACACCACGACAAGTTATTTAGTTCGATCTCGTTTATGTACCCAACAATATTAAATGTTGATTAACATGGCAAGGGGTGAAGCATAACAAAACTACCTACCTAGGCAAGTTTAAATGAGGCCGGAAACAACGAACAACAAGTCCGGAAAATCCCCATGTGCATATTTATGGATTAGGTACTGTTCTGCCCTAAACAACATTTTAATGTTGTTAAACAGCAAAATAAAGTGCACCATGTTAAACTAGGCATTTTCCCACCCCATTTACATATAAAGAACATTTAAAACTGAGCTACGGTTATTTAGTTATGAAATAAATCATTTTAACATGTCATTTGAGCAAATTTAAACAAACAGCATTTTAAACATTTTAAACATGGATGAGTGGCAAAATATTAAACTAGATGAAATTCTAAGCATTTTACATATATAAATTATTTACAAAAGATGCATGGTTTGTGAGTAATTAAATGCATGAAGTGCAAGGGGTTTTCTGTAAACTGACATTCTCAGGATAAATGGCAAAATTCGCAGGACCAGGAAAAAACATATCGGGCCGAATCTGAGTGCACTGCTGGGCCAACAGAGATGGGCTGGGCTGTGCTCACATTGGGCCTGTTGGAGGCTGGGCCTTGGGGAAGCAGGCCGACAGCAGGAGCTGCGCTGGGCTGCGGGGCGCATGACCCACCTGGCGACGAAGCAAATCAACGCGGGCGCTCTCCTGGCTCGCTCGATCTGGAGCAGGGGAAGCAGAGGCTGGTCGGGACCAGGCCGCGGAGGCGCGACGGCGTCGAGGTGGAGCTGGCGGTGTCTGGCGCGGTGCCACGCGGGAAGGAGGGCGCCGGATCCACCGGACCGAGATGAGGCAAGGGGCGCCATGGATGTGGTCATTGCTGCTCTTTCCTGTTCAACAGGGAAGGGGAGAGCAGGGGAGGTCAGAGAGGGCAAGAGAGAGAGAGCGAGACGGTGACGCGCGACGGCGGGGTCTCACCAGCGAGGTCCGGCGTGGGACGGTGCGGACGGGAGGCCATGTGGACTGGGAGTGGCTGGGCTGCTGATTTGGTCCCTAGGCCATGGATCTGGCCGGAGACGGGAGAGGGAGGCGCGGCCATGGAGGATGCAGTAGCGAAACTTGACGCAGGGAAGTAGCAGAGGGACTTGGCGGGGCGAGGGCGCACGGGAACCGACCGGATCCGGTCGCAGGAGGTCGCCGGGGTCCCGTTCCCTGCCGAAACGAAGCGGAGGCAGGCCGGCGGACTTGGAGCTCCAGGCGACGTATGTTCCCTGCTGCAGCAAGTCAGAGAGAGAGAGGCGTGTGAGGGAAAGAGGAATAGGAGCATGGTAAGAAGGAAGACAGGGGCGCGGGGTCGTCCTCATTAGCCGGTGGCTCCGGCGAGGTCCAGCTAGGGCACCGGGGACGTGAGGATCCAGGAGGCGGGGATGGTGGCGAGGAGGTGAAGCTCGGGCTCCTGCGGGATTTGAGCATCGGCGGTCGTTGACTGGAGTTGGATCAAAGGGATGGATGGTGGATCTGAAAACGAGGAAGGGGGGTTGGCTGCGCTTGGCTGGATCAGATCTGGGAGGATCCCGAGAGAGGATTTAGTGGAGAGTGCGGCGGCGGGTGAAGGGACAAGCCTCCTAACTTCTAGGGTTTGACCAAAATGGACTAGAGGTGGACGAATATATACATCACGGGTTAGGTTAGGGGCTATTTGGTCCCTCCGATCGTAATTGGACAGATGAAACAGAATAGCTTAGGGAGTCCAAATGAGAAAACGGGGATGTTTTATAGATGTTAGGGGATGATCTGGATCCAACGGTAACGACAGAACGGGTCAGGTTCGGGACAGGTTTCGGACACGCTCAAGAGGGGGGGTGGTTGTGCAGAGAGGTTCAAACGGTCAGACAACAAAAGAACGGTTGGTCTGAGAAACGTCAACGGAGGCGAGGGAGAAGCGGCAACTAACAACGGATGCACGTTTTATGAAAATGATGCCAATGCAATGCGAATGATGACATGAGATGAGATGCATAACAAAAACAAAATGCAAAAACAAAAGACAAAAACCCAACCACAGAGAAAATAATATATCGCATCTCCGGAAAAGGCAGGAGTTGGAGTTACGAATATGGAAAGCTACATCCGGGGCGTTACACACCACTACCAAGCCTTTACTTGAATCGTTTTTATTATACCACCCCAACGCGTTTAGCGAAGTGGTTTCCTTGGCACGTCTTGTCGAAGCAGAGATCATGTTACCCTTATTCCAGGATTCCCATCAATACGGACGTGGGTAACCCAACCGCACCATTGATTGCGGCGCTTGGGGGATAAGCGAGTTTTACCAGGCCGGGGGGACGCATAGTCTTCGTCCGCCCGTATATATAAGGGGATAAGGATCCGCCTCTTTTACCTACGCCTTCTTCCTCCTTTGCTTATCCATCTCCGCGCACTTGAGCTCCAGCGCCCAAGTCCGCACATCTCGCCTCAACCTTCTCCAGTTATGTCCGGAGCGGGAGGCAAGTGGATGGCCTCCTCCGTTACGGAGGGCCACATCGAAAAACTGCGCGGCGCTGGATACCTGTCCAGCGACATCGCGCACCGGCTGCCCGGCGAGGGGCAGCTCATCCCCACCCCCAGGCCCCATGAGAGGGTCGTATTCCTTCCCCACTTCCTCCGCGGACTGGGCTTCCCACTTCATCCCTTCGTCCGGGGGCTCATGTACTACTACGGCCTAGACTTCCACGATCTGGCGCCAAACTTCATCCTCAACATCTCGGCGTTTATCGTCGTGTGCGAGGCCTTCCTCTGCATCCAGCCCCACTTCGGCTTGTGGCTAAAGACCTTCAATGTCAAGCCAAAGGTGGTGAAGGGCGTCCAAGCGGAGTGCGGAGGCGCCATGGTGGGCAAAATGCCCAACGTCACTTGGCTCGAGGGTGCCTTCGTGGAGTCCGGCAAAGGGTGGCAATCGGGGTGGTTCTACATCACCGAGCCGCGTGACCCTAAATGGGTAGCGGCCCCCGAGTTCAGATCTGGTACCCCTATGCAGCTCACCTCCTGGAAAGAGAAGGGCTTGTTATGGGGTAGTTCAGAGGAGCTGACCGGACTCCAGTCCTGTCTCCAGACCCTGGTGAACAAGAAGCTTAAGCTTGTCAACATGATCCAGGTCATGCTCGTCAGCCGGATTCTCCCCTGCCAGCAACGGGCCTTCAATTTGTGGGAGTTTGATCCGACACAGCACCGGACCCTAAGCGGGCTCTTCGACACGATGTACGAAGCTGCCTGGAGGGTGCTGTTCAAGGGGGGAGAAGCCCCCGCATCCGCAACTGAAGATCGCGGGATTCAGCACGAAGCGCCCGGCCGGCGAGGTAAGCTTTGTTATCCTTTATGGGACACTCATTTCTTTCAAAGTTTGACTCTATGTGGGATCTAAAACTCCCAATGCCTTTAACAGGACTGGCAGAAGACGTCCGGATAGGTTAACTGTCCGGCTCCCCTTCCCGAAGACCCAGCGGACACCCGTTTAACGGGGCTGCTGGTTCCGGCCCTTTATGTGGTGCCGGAGAAGAAGGCCAAGAAGAAGGCCATGGGAACCCAAAGGAGTTCCCGGCGCCAGGTGGTATCGGACTCGTCGTCCGATGGATCCGAGGCGGACTCCTCCCCCGAAGATGAGGAGGGGAAAGAGGACTCTTCCCAAGAGGAGGGAGAGAAGAAGAGGAAGGCTTCCCCAACGAGGGAGGCCGAAGGGTCCAAGAAGGGAAGGACCCTTCCTACGGACTGCTCCGCCAACGCCGACGACGGCGACGAGGAGTGGCCCTCAAGGGCCAAGCCCCTAGCAAGATCGTAAGTATCCGGATTCCTGAATGATTTATAATTTCTCTTTGTGCCACGTAGAGTCCTTCTAATGCCGCATACAACCTGTAGTCCGGCCGAGGACGATCTTCCCGCTTTATCGAGTGGGTCCTTGGCACCGTCGGATGTGGATTCCCTTCCGACTGCCTCAACTCCCCGTGATGCTGACGACGCTGAGGTGGGATCCCATGAAGGGACCCATCGGGAGGAGGAGGCTCCGGAGGTGCCGCAAGGCAACCTCCCGGACTTTGCACCGGACTCCGCACCGGAACCAGCAGTGGTTCCGGAGTCCGGCAGGCGGCCCCTTCGTAAGAAGGGCAAGACCGTGACACCGGCGGCCTCCGTCCAACCGGAGGCGCCGGACAACTTGTTGGAGGCGCTCAATGGCGCTTCCATCAAGGAAGAACACCGTACTATAATGAGTGCGGTGATTCAGAAGGTTCAGCTCGCCAAGAGCGGGCTGACCGAAGCCTGCAGCAGCCTTCTAACAGGCTTTGAGGTAAGAAATTTAAAATATGTAATGTAATACCGCATAGACAGTAGCCCCTGATGCTCGGTTCGGTGTTCGGAAAGAAAAGCTGGACTGAGGATCTAATAAAGATATATGCAGGAGTTCTAAAAATTATGTCAATATGGGATTGCAGGCAGCGCTGCTGACCTTTGTCGCACTGACTGCGGAGGTCGGTGCTTTAAAGCAGAGCCTTGAGCGGTCCGAGAACGAGCTCGGCCTTGCCAAGAAGCAGCTCGAGGACAAAGAAGGTGAGTAACACCGTATTAAATTTGTACCTTACAGAAAAGGATTTTGGTTGCAAGAGAAATAACGAGGATAACGTGGGCACTGCAGGGGCCACGAACGAGGTGGCGACCCTGAAGGAGGCCGTGTCCGTGGCCGAGCGTAATGCGGCTGCGGAATGAGCTGAGAGAGAAGCAGGAGGCGCGGGTGGCGGAGGTGCAGCAAGAGCTCCAGGTTCTCGTGGAAAAGCATGAGAGTTTGGAGCGCGACTCGAAGACTCGAGAGTCCGAGCTTGCCTCGGCTCTTTAGAGTGCCAAAGCCGCTAAGGCCGAAACCCATAAGGCCCTCCAGGAGATCGAGGCGGTGAAGAAGATAGCGGCGGGTAAGGAATTTTTCATGCAAAGCAAGCATGTGAATGTGAATTACCTGTTACTTACCCGAATTCAGAGCTCTCCAGGAGCGTTTGCAGATCTGCCTCGCAGCGTATCTGATGCCGCCGCATTCTACCGGGCCGAGGAGGGGAGCTCGACGGAGAAGGTCTTCTGGTCTCAGTATGCTGAGGCTGGACATCCGGTGCCCCTTAGCGACCAGCTGAAACAGCTGGTCGAGCTCCACAAGGTAGCCGAACAGGCCATGAAGGGCCTCATAGTTCGGCTGTGTCCCGAGGAGGCCATGCCTGGGAGATACTTTGTCCTAGTGCGGCGTCTAGTGGATGCGTGTCCCTGGGTGGAAGTCGTCAAGCGCTCCGCCTGCATTGAAGGTGCCCGTCGGGCCCTTGCCCGTGCAAAAGTGCACTAGGGCAGGCTGGATGCTGAGAAGCTTCTGACGGACGCGCCGCCGGCGGGCAAGGAGTATCGCACGCCCGAAATGTATTATAAGAATGTCCTGAAGGGTGCCCGCAAGATTGCGGATGAGTGCTCCAAAGATGTAATATTTGAGTAGACTCGCAATGTGTTATCCTGTGCGCTGAAAACTTTGTTCATATGCGCTAAGCAATGCTTATTAATTTAAAATATTACCTTCTGTGCGGCCGTTTATCAAATCTGAGAGATGGCAAGTCGTCGG
Source organism: Triticum timopheevii (assembly GCA_963921465.1). NCBI lineage: Eukaryota > Viridiplantae > Streptophyta > Magnoliopsida > Poales > Poaceae > Triticum > Triticum timopheevii. The sequence goes on from OY997271.1 coordinate 116,533,497, forward strand.
CTTCAGCCCCCATGCCACGAGTGCTGGGGTGTTCGGTATAAACTTGAGCGCTCTTGTTCCCATTTTTGGGTCCATCTAGGGAGGCGCTCAACACGATGAACAAGGCAACCGGACTTATAATGCTTGAACACTCTCACTTAGCCATAGAATTCTATAATTTTAAATTTCGGTGAAGCCCCTAGTATTCGGAAAACCGAGTTTGGGGCGCTATCCATGCCTGGGCCGGACAAAGCCGGTTCCTCGCTCTAAGCAGCATAAGTCTTTAGGGACTCGAAAGACCTCTCGAACAGCGACCAGCTCTCGCCTTATCATGACGGTCAGTTTTAACTTTCTCCACTGAGGTGCTCGCCCAGCTCAACCGGGGCGCAATCGCAGTGGTTCTCCCAGTGCTACCTTAGCCGATAAAACGGAACGTAAGGTACCAAAACATGGGAGCCGGGCAAACCCAACTATTGACCCAAGACATGATTCGGAGCCGATGCATATAATGCTATAAGTTCGGGGTGCCGCCCTTGTGAAAGTGTGCGGACTTATCACACCATAAGGCGGCGAACATAAGCCCCTGGTGTATTCGGCCGTACCAAAGTGTACGGATGCAAAATGTCATAAACAAACATATATAAAAAAGGGATGCAATTATAAGCAAAAAGCGATGCATTGTTTATTTAGAAATACTGCCATGAATGCAGAGTGATACAAATAGTGCGGTAAGCAAGGGGTTGGAATATTAAACATGTCCCCATCCAGGGGTAGGCTGCGGAATGGTGTATTAAACAGATTTAATGCTCGTAATGGAGACCACCTGAGTGTTCGTCGTAGCCTTTCTCCTTCCCTGGCTGTTGCATCATTAGTGCGGCAGGTCTGCTACCGGATAGGGCCTCTGGTGAACGGAGTCCTGTGGGTAAGAAAAAGAAAAAAGAAAAAGAGCGACACACTTGGGAGCTCCTGGTGTGGTTGAGCCGCACTCTGGGCCTGTCGTGGTCGTGCCCCTCCCCCTCTGCCCATGGTATCTCCAGAGCGTAATGATGTACGCGAAGGACTGGTCTTGGGATCATGCAAGGGCTGGGGTTGGGGCCGCATTGCTACGCGTGCTCGGAACGTGCCAGGTGGTCTTGATGTATGTTACTCCGGGCGTGCTTGGCCATGTCCGGTCGCTTAACGGCCGAACTTGAGAATTGCCTTAAGAGGCTGCTCTGTACTTCTGCCATGAGAGCCGATGTATGTTCCTCTGTTCGGAGGGAGCGTTCCATGTTTCCGTTGACCGTGATGACTCCTCGAGGGCCTGGCATCTTGAGCTTGAGGTATGCATAATGCGGCACCGCGTTGAACTTTGCAAACGCGGTCCGTCCGAGCAGAGCATGATAGCCGCTGCGGAACGGGACTATATCAAAGATTAACTCCTCGCTTCGGAAGTTATCCGGGGATCTGAAGACCACTTCCAGTGTAACCGAGCCTGTACAATTGGCCTCTACACCTGGTATGACGCCTTTGAAGGTCGTCTTTGTAGGTTTAATCCTTGAGGGGTCTATGCCCATCTTGCGCACTGTGTCCTGATAAAGCAGGTTCAGGCTGCTGCCGCCGTCCATCAGGACTTTGGTGAGGTGAAATCCATCGACGATTGGGTCCAAAACCAATGCGGCGACTCCGCCATGGTGGATACTGGTGGGGTGATCCCTTCGATCAAAAGTGATTGGGCAAGAGGACCATGGATTGAACTTCGGGCGACTGGCTCCATCGCATATACATCCCTAAGTGCACGCTTCCGCTCCCTCTTGGGTATGTGGGTTGCGTATATCATGTTTACCGTCCGTACTTGTGGGGGGAAACCCTTCTGTCCTCTACTGTTCGGCGGCCGGGTCTCTTCCTCGTCATCGCTATGCAGCCCCTCGTCATTGTTTTCGGCAATGAACTTGCCTGCCTACTTAAATACCCAACAATCCCTGTTGGTGTGATTAGATGGCTTTTCGGGGGTGCCATGTATCTGGCAAGAGCGGTCGAGTATTCGGTCCAAATTGGACGGACCCGTAGTAGTTCTTTTGAATGGATTTTTCCGCTGACCGGGTTTAGAGCCTCTGAATCCGGCGTTGACTGCCATATCCTTAGTGTTATCGCCGTTAATGCGGCGTTTGTTTTTGTTTCGACCCGACCTGCCATTGCGGTCCTTGGTATCCGGACTGCCAGAATTTTTGCTGAGGTTGTTACTGCGGGCTAGCCAGCTGTCCTCCCCCGCACAGAAGCGGGTCATGAGTGATGTGAGGGCTGCCATGGATTTCGGCTTTTCCTGTCCTAGGTGCCGGGCCAGCCACTCGTCGCGGATGTTATGTTTGAAGGCTGCGAGGGCCTCTGCATCCGAACAATCGATGATTTGATTTTTCTTTGTTAAGAACCGTGTCCAGAACTGTCTGGCCGATTCGTTTGGCTGCTCAATTATGTGGCTTAGGTCATCGGCATCTGGTGGTCGCACATATGTGCCCTGGAAGTTGTCAAGGAATGCGGCTTCCAGGTCCTCCCAACACCCAATTGACTCTGCTGGCAAGCTGTTAAGCCAGTGCCGAGCTGGTCCTTTAAGCTTGAGTGGGAGGTATTTGATGGCGTGAAGATCGTCACCGCGGGCCATGTGGATATGAAGGAGATAGTCTTCGATCCAAACCGCGGGGTCTGTTGTGCCATCGTAGGATTCAATGTTCACGGGTTTAAACCCTTCAGGGATTTGATGATCCATTACTTCATCTGTGAAGCATAGTGGGTGTGCGGCGCCTCTATATTGGGCAATATCACGACGTAGCTCCAGCGAGCTTTGTCTACTGTGTTCGGCCCGGCCGGAGTTGTTGTATCCGGCGCGACGGTAATCGTCGTGCATCGTGGGGCGCCCACGTGATCCGTAGATCAATCTTGATTGTCTTGCCTTGTCCTCCAATATGTCCCGCAAGTCCGGCGCATTCCCCCGTGGCTTCGTACTTTTCGAGCGGTGCCGGGGTACGGTCCTAATGGAGGGCCTAGGGGCCTCTCTGTCGCGGCCACGAGGTGGTCGGTCTGCCGTATTGTGCGCTGGTGATGAGGGTTTATATTCCTCCTCCTCTAATCAGGGGAGCAACTTTCATTTTGGGTAGCTTTTGGAGGGGCGTTCGAGTTCATACTCTTCGGCCGCCAGGACTTCAGTCCATCTGTTGGCTAGCAGATCTTGATCAGCACGGAGCTGTTGCTGCTTTTTCTTTAGGCTGTTTGTTGTGGCCATAAGCCTGCGTTTAAAACGCTCTTGTTCGACAGGATCCTCGGGCATGACGAATTCGTCGTCGTTGAGGCTTGCCTCGTCTCCAGAGGGAGGCATGTAATTATCATCCTCTACCTCTTCATCTGCCGCTCTCTCGTGAGGGCTGGCTTCTCCGTCCTCCTGTGCTGAATCTTGCTGGAGGGGGTTGTCTTCGGCACTCTCTGGGGTGTTATTATCTCCGGTGCCGGAATCTCCATTCTTGCTGTGGCGGGATTTAGAGCGGCGCCACTGACGTTGGCGCTTGGGCTGTTTCTTAGGAATCTGCCTCCGCTGCTTCTTCGCCATTCCCATCCTTTGGGATGTCCACCATGTATATGTCGTATGACGAGGTGGTCTTCCAATGCCCCGTAGGCGCTGGTTCTTGGTCGTCTCCGGCATCGTCGTCCATACCGTCGATGTCTTCGGAGTCGTAGTCTAGCATGTCGGTTAGATCGTCGACAGTGGCTACAAAGTGGGTGGTGGGTGGGTTTTGAATTTCTTCGTCATCCGCATCCCAACCATCCTGACCGCAGTCCGGCCAGGGCTCTCCTGATAACGAGAGATGCTTTAGCGAATTCAGGATATCGCCAAAGGGTGAGTGCTGAAAGATGTCCGCGGCGGTGAACTCCATGATCGGCGCCCAATCGGATTCGATTGGTAGGGGCGCAGGAGGTGCGGAGTCCGACGAGGAGTCCGGCACCTCAGAGTCACGAGCTTTACGAGGGACAAGGTCAGTATTCGGCTCCATCGCCATAGAGATTGCAGCTCCCGAGGCGGTGTTCAGCCACCTGTCCTCGATCTGCGTGGTCGGCTCCGAACTAGGGGTCGGAGCGGACTCATGTGCGGCCTCCAGGGCACTGTCCGGCGGTAGAGCTAAATCATGCCCATCGTGATAGTGCGGCGCGCTCGGCTGTGGCTCGAATCCATTGAAGATCAAGTCTCCGCGGATGTCAGCTGTGAAGTTTAGGCTTCCAAATCTGACCTGATGGCCAGGGGCGTAGCTTTCGATCTGCTCCAGATGGCCAAGCGAATTTGCCCGTAGTGCAAAGCCGCCGAACACGAAGATCTGTCCGGGGAGAAAAGTCTCACCCTGGACTGCGTTGTTGTTGATGATTGAAGGAGCCATCAATCCTATCGGTGACGACACAGAGGAACTCTCAATGAAAGCACCAATGTCGGTGTCAAAACCGGCGGATCTCGGGTAGGGGGTCCCGAACTGTGCGTCTAGGCGGATGGTAACAGGAGACAAGGGACACGATGTTTTTACCCAGGTTCGGGCCCTCTCGATGGAGGTAAAGCCCTACTCCTGCTTGATTGATATTGATGATATGGGTAGTACAAGAGTGGATCTACCACGAGATCAAGGAGGCTAAACCCTAGAAGCTAGCCTATGGTATGATTGTTGTAATGGTTGTTCGTCCTACGGACTAAAACCCTCCGGTTTATATAGACACCGGAGAGGGATAGGGTTACACAGAGTCGGTTACAATGGTAGGAAATCTACATATCCGTATTGCCAAGCTTGCCTTCCACGCCAAGGAAAGTCCCATCTGGACACGGGACGAAGTCTTCAATCTTGTATCTTCATAGTCTTGGAGTCCAACCGATGATGATAGTCCGGCTATCCGGACACCCCCTAGTCCAGGACTCCCTCAGTGGTCAAGGAACAACTTCCATCGGACGTGGACTGTACGTGGAGAGGCTGACAGCTGGGTCCACGGCCGCCGCAAGGAAGTGCCTCCTTATTACGCGCAAAATAATGATTCCTCCACCTGACAGCAGGGACCCACCGGACGGGCCATCGTATTTCATGAAAAAATGATTCGCCCCCCTGACTTCTGGGACCCACCAGCTACATCTTCGCACGCAAGGAAGTGCATCCGGGCAAAAAAAAACGATTCGCCCCCCTGACTGCTAGGACCCACCAGCTACATCTTCGCAGGCAAGGAAGTGCCTGACAGTTGGGACCCACCTGGTCGAAGCGTACGTACTGTTGTCATTCTGGTCGCGAACGTGTACGTACATACTGGTTGATGTAGAGGCGTGCACGTGTCGTAGTAGAGGTGTGCACGTGTTGTAGTAGAGGCGCGCACGTAGCATGTACACGTATGTACAGCGGCGAGGGTGCAAGAAAGAAAATACGGCCACGTACGTACATACGGGCAGGGTCTCGAACGCCTACTCGCGCATACGTACATGGCTGGGTCGGAACGGAGAAATAGCGTCGTCTTCATGTTCATGGGTAGGCAACGGAATGCGTCGTGTTCATCGGGAGGCAACAGAACACGTGGGAGCCAACCGGCTGGGTCGGAACAGAATTCGTGGTTGTGTTCATCGGGAGGGCTTGGACGGAACAGGCGATGGAAACGAGGCCTGCCGTATCGCACAACGGAGGAAACGTCCTTGTGTTCGACCGGCCACGTTCGAAACAGGGTCATGTTGATCGGGAGGGGCCTGGTACCGCAAAACGGAGGAAACGGACCTCCTACGGTCGAAACGGGGGTCCTGTTGATCGGGAGGGGTGTGGCGTACCGCAAAACGGAGGAAACAGACCTCCTACGGTCGAAACGGGGGTCCTATTGATTGGGAGGGGTGTGGCGTACCGCAAAATGGACGAAACGGACTTGTGTTGGAGCGCTACGGTCGAAATGGGGGGGAGGGGTGTGGCGTACCACAAAACGGGACTCCGTGGGATACTGTTCATCTCCACCGTCGACCTCCTCCAGCCTCCACGGGCTACCGTCGACCTTCTCCAGCCTCCACGGGCTCCTGTTCATCCAGCCTCCACCGCGCGCTACTCCACCGGCTACTGTTCAACCACCCCTCCACGGGCACCCCTCCACTGTCTATTGTTCATCCAGCCCTCCACACCATGGGGTCCTGTTCAACCACCCCTACAGGGCCACCCCTCCACCGTCTACTATTCATCCAGCCCTCCACACCACGGGTTCCTGTTCATCCAGAGGCAACGCCACCGCTCACTGTTCATCCACCCCCCCCCCCGCAACACTCATTGTTCATCCCAGAGGCAGCATCGATCGGCTTCAGTTAGCAGCAGTGGCGAAGGAATCGCTCCATCGGGTTCAGTTAACAGCCATCGATCGATCGCTCGGGTTCAGTAATGCGTAGCCTGCAGTGCAATCGCTCGGGTTTAGTTAGAGCCCAACGCCTCGCTCGGCTTCAGTTAGAGCCAACGCCTTGCACACACACGCATACCTGTACGAGAGAAACGCGCATCGCTCTCCCACCGTAACCGGCAACTCCCCGAAATTTTCCTCCCCCTCGCTTCTACCATGGTTTTTTCCGTCATGGACGGCCCAAAGAATGTCATGCAGCTGCGTCTCTGGCCCGCCCAGGACGAAAAGCCCATTTTCTGTCATGATTTTTTGTCATAGAAGTAGGAGCCCTCCACATCTATGATGATACCGGGTTTTGTCACAATTATCGTCATAGAAGTGCCATATGTATGACAGAAAAATATTCGTTCGGCCCAAAATGTAAAGGATGTGTCTTTTTTTGTAGTGGTATTATCTGTCTGTTTTCTGAATTATCTGTGCAATAAAAAATATCCCGAAAATAAAAGTGCTCCAAATGCTCCGCAAATTTAGTATGACTTTTTATGGAATATTTGAGGATTTTAGGCACTGAAAACACTGCAGGGCGGGCAAGCACCTGGCCACGAGGGTGGAGGGTGCGCCCACACCCCCTGGGCGCGCCCCCCTATCTCGTGGGCCAATGGTGCCCCCCCTCCACTTATTCCTGCACCCACACACACCATATTCCTCCCAAAAAAATTCCCATCCAGCTCAAGCACGAGTTCTAGCTCATTTTGCTGCGATTTTCGATCTCCTTGCTCAAAGCTCCATTCACAAAACTGCTTTGGGAGATTGTTGCTTGGTATGTGACTCCTTCATTGGTCCAATTAGTTTTTGTTCTATTGCTTTATTCATTGCAAATTTGTGCTGCATAGGTGACCCTGTTCTTGAGCTTGCATGATAAATTTATGAGGTCCCAAGTAATTCTAATGCATGATATAGGCTCTAGGCACTTGTAGGAGTGGTTGCTACCAATCTTGTTTAGTTTTATTCACTTTTATTTTGAAGTTACTAAAAATTTCAGAAATTTTTCAGAGAAAGAAATATGTCTAGGAGAATGTACCAAGGTGGTTCCTCATCAAAGGGAGGACCTAGGCATGCTATGTGTGAGCAAGACGATGAACCACCAAGGGATGTCGAAGTGCGAGCTTGTCAGTCACCATCAGAAGAGTTTATGGTCAATGCAGGCATTAAGGATGAATTTGACGCATATGTGCGTAATGCCGATCTTGAGGACTTCTTACAAGATAAGTGTCCTCGATACTACCAATTGACTGATTCATTCGTAAGAAGGTTTAAATATACATCTTCGCGTAATTATCAGAGTGTCCTGTTTGATATTTATGATCAATCTTATACCATGGACTTAGAAGATTTTACAACTGCTTGCAAACTGCCGCAGTGGGGCAATGTTCATGAACCCCACAGATCTGAATATAAAGACTTTCTTGCTGGTATTATTGTGGGAGAATCTAGGGATATAGCACAAGCAACTATAGGGAACATTCATTTTCCTGTTATACATTATTTTGCTCTCTTCATTGGTAGATGCATTAATGGTAAAGATGAAGCATGTCACATGTGTGTCCCTGATCTTTGTGTCCTCAAGAGTGATGTGTTAGGTAATAAAGATTACAACTTGGGGGCAATAGTTGCACGTAGGTTACACAATAATGGTATATCTAGAGATTTATTTGGAGGGATTTATGCGACCCGTGTTGCTAATTATCTTGTTATAGCCCCACGAGAGGAGCATATGGAGTTGCTTCCTGCTTATTTAGATTATAACGCGATGGTCAAACATCGTTTTCTTTTGAGGAATGAACAATTCCTCCAGTATCGACTAATCTTTGATAGACGTAGCTCTGTCCATGTTACTCTCCCTGCTCCTTCCCTTTTTGATTACCAGGCAAAACGAAGATATGTTGTTACCAGAAGGAGGCAGCTGAACACTAGGGGAGAGCAGAGGCAGCTTGCCAACATGCCGCGGCTCAGGATGCATTGGCTGCTGCATCTTAGTACGACCCCAGTTATAACTTCGGATATCAGCCAGGCTATCCTTGGCAATATATAGACCAACTTAGGCCGAAAGCCTAAGCTTGGGGGAGTACGTATTTCTCACCGAGTGTATATTCATGTTCACACACTATTCTAGTTGTCGGTGCTCATACTCTTTTATTGTGTTATCCATGCTAGTTTAATTTCTTTTTCTAGTTTTCTTCTTGTGCGTTTGATAAACCTTAAGAAAAACCAAAAAAATAGTTATTTTAATTTCCGTTCTTGTAGTATTAATTAAAATGTAAACCCAAAAAGATTTCTCGTTCTTCTTTTACCTGTTGGGAGCTTTCCCGTGTAAATAATTTTATTTCTTTTCTTTCCTTTGGGGGTCGAGAGTAGAAGACCATATTGAAAATGTTTAGTGGATCTCATATGCATGATTGTTGATTTAATTTAGAGCCTATTACTTTGTCTTCTCTCTTGAATTGAATGCTTGCAGATTCCAGCTTAGTCCAATGCACGTGCACTATTAGTATTATACACATCGTTCGGTCGTGCAAGTGAAAGGCAATAATGACGATATATGATGGATGATTGAGATGAGAAAAGCTGGTATGAACTCGACCTCTTTTGTTTTTGTAAATATAATGAGTTCATCGTTCATGATTCAGCCTATTATGAAGTAAACATATTTGCAGTGACATTTAGAGATTATAGTTGCTTGTGCCATGCTTAATTAGCTATGAGTTATAATGGTTTACCTTGCGTGCCAACATGCTATTAAAATGATTATGATGTGGTATGACGGGATGGTATCCTCCTTTGAATGAATTGAGTGACTCGACTTGGCACATGTGCACGCATATAGTTGAAACAAATCAACATAGCCTTCACGATATTTATGTTCATGGTGGATTATATCCTACTCATGCTTGTACTTGGTGTAAATTAATTTTAATGCATGTTCATGACTGTTGTCGCTCTCTCAATTGGTCGCCTCCCAGTCTTTTGCTAGCCTTCACTTGTACTAAGCGGGAATACTGCTTGTGCATCCAAACACCATAAACCCCAAAGTTATTCCATATGAGTCCACCATACCTTCCTATATGCGGTATCTATCTGCCATTCCAAGTAAATTTGTATGTGCCAAACTCCAAACCTTCAAATGAAATACTATTTTGTATGCTCGAGCAGCTCATGTTTCAACTAGGGCTGTCTGTATCTTCCATGCTAGGTGGGTCATTCTCAAGAGGAGTGGACTCCGCTCCTCATTCACGAGAAATGGCTGTTAACCGAGATGCCCAGTCCCATGATCAAAAAGATCAAAGCAAACCAAAATAATTAAACAAAACTCCCCCAGGGCTGTTGTTAGTTGGAGGCGCCCGTTGTTTCGAGCAAGCCATGGATTGATGCTTGTTGGTGGTGGGGAAGTATAAACTTTTACCATTCTGTTTGGGAACCGCCTATAATGTATGTAGCATGGAAGATATTGCCATCTTATAGTTGTTGCGTTGACAGTGAAAGTACGCCGCTCAAAATGTTATTCATCTCTATTTTAAAATCGAGCTCTGGCACCTCTACAAATCCCTGCTTCCCTCTGCAAAGGGCCTATCTATTTACTTTTATGTTGAGTCATCACCTTCTTACTAAATGCACCCACTTGAGAGCACACTGTCATTTGCATTCATTATTATTAGTTTATATTGGGTATGACTTGACTGGATCTCTTTTACCATGAATTACAATGTTTAGTCAGTCCTTGATCTTTAAAGGTGCTCTGCATTTATGTTTTGCTGTCTCAGAAAGGGCTAGCAAAATACCATCTTGGTATATCATATTATGATTGTTTTGAGAAAGTGTTGTCATACGAGTTTTATTATTATTGCTCGCTAGCTGATTATGCTATTGATATGAGTAAACATGAGACCTAAGTGTTATTTTGAATATGGTTAGTTCATAATCTTTGTTGAAAACTTGAATGCTGGCTTTATATATTTACAACAACAAGAGCAAATAGAGTTTGTAAAAGTTTTTCTTTATCACTTTCAGTTTATCAACTAAATTTCTTGAGGACAAGCAAAGGTTTAAGCTTGGGGGAGTTGATACGCCTCCAACGTATCTACTTTTCCAAACACTTTTGCCCTTGTTTTGGACTCTAACTTGCATGATTTGAATGAAATTAACCCGGACTGATGTTGTTTTCAGCAGAACTGCCATGGTGTTGTTTATTGTGCAGAAAACAAAAGTTCTCGGAATGACCTGAAAATCCATGGAGATAACTTTTGGAAAATATAAAAAATACTGGCAAAAGAATCAAGGCCAGGGGGCCCACACCCTGTCCATGAGGGTGGGGGCGCGCCCTCCCCCTGGGCGCGCCCCCTGTCTCGTGGGCCCCTTGATGCTCCATCGACCTCAACTCCAACTCCATATATTCCATTTCACGGAGGAAAAAATTAGAGAGAAAGTTTCATCGCGTTTTACGATATGGAGCCGCCGCCAAGTCCTAATCTCTCTTGGGAGGGCTGATCTGGAGTCCGTTCGGGGCTCCGGAGAGGGGGATTCGTTGCCGTCGTCATCATCAACCATCCTCCATCACCAATTTCATGATGCTCAACACCGTGTGTGAGTAATTCCATCGTAGGCTTGCTGGACGGTGATGGGTTGGATGATATTTACCATGTAATAAAGTTAGTTTTGTTAGGGTTTGGTCCCTAGTATCCACTATGTTCTGAGATTGATGTTGCTATGACTTTGCTATGCTTAATGCCTATCACTAGGGCCCGAGTGCCATGATTTCAGATCTGAACCTATTATGTTTTCATGAATATATGTGAGTTCTTGATCCTATCTTGCAAGTCTATAGTCACCTATTATGTGTTATGATCCGACAACCCCGAAGTGACAATAATCGGGATATTCTCGATGATGACCGTAGTTTGAGGAGTTCATGTATTCCCTATGTGTTAATGCTTTGGTCTGGTACTCTATTAAAAGGAGGCCTTAATATCCCTTAAGGTGTGTTTGGTTTGAGAACGAACTGGAACGAAATGTCATGGTTCCATTCCACTAGCACGGGTCGGTTCCGTCCTTGTGTTTGGTAGGAGCAATTTCGAAGAATGGAATGGTTACATGTTGGTGTTTGGTTGGAGAGATAGAATGGAATGGAATTGTTCATCTTCACTTGATTAGATAGATTCACGCTGAATTAGATTTTGATAGAAAACTAATGAATGCTAGTGAACACTTATTATATCGATTAAGAGGTATATACAGACGCTGCAATACAGGTACACAAGATCAAAGAACGAGAATCTATCATAATCAGAGATCAGAAAATAGCATATCACGCACCACACACACACACACCAACGTCCAGAAAAGATCAGATCAGGCACCACTGCTAGAAACAACTATCTATCGATAGCGATGGTCTTTCCTTCACCATGACGGCCGAGTTTGTGAGGCTGCACTTCGAGCGCCTTCAGAAATACTCCAGAGCCAAAGGAAGGAGGAGCCACCGCCAGCAGGTGAGGTCGGGAGGCCGCCGCCGGCCAGCCACAAGACACTGCTCCACTCCTCCTTAGCCGCTACCCGCAGCAAGTAGCTATGGTCGCTCAGATGTGTCCGCGATGGGACGACAGCTCCTCGTTCTTTGCCTGGATGTGTGCGTGATGGGATGGTCGGCTGTGAGGAAGAAAGACGAGCTGGAGGAGAGGCGACAGGGAGGTGAGGGACAGCCGGCGTTGGGTCGGGGGAGTGTGGCGGCGCTGAGATTCGGAGGGCGCGTGCGAGTCGGGGAGGGGGAAGAGACGCAGGTTCCGCTCGTTCCTTGTGGTCCGGTCGATTTGGAGGTATGGCTTGGTTCCGCATATACAGAGAATATTCGTTTGGTGGGAACCAGTCGATTCCGCTCCAGCGATGTACCGAACGCCGGACAAGGCCCAGGTACAGGTCTAACCCATGCCATTCCACTTGCTGATTGAAACTAAACACATCCTTAGTTTCCACTAGGACCCCGCTGCCATGGGAGGGTAGGACAAAAGATGTCATGCAAGTTCTTTTCCATAAGCACGTATGACTATATTCGGAATACATGCCTACATTACATTGATGAACTGGAGCTAGTTCTATGTCAACCTATGTTATAATTGTTGCATGAGGAATCGCATCCGACATAATTATCCATCACTGATCCAATGCCTACGAGCTTTTCACATATTGTGCTTCGCTTATTTACTTTTCCGTTGCTAATGTTACAATTACTACAAAACTGCTATCTTTACTTTTGCCACTGCTACCATTACTATCATACTACTTGCTACTAAATACTTTGCTGCAGATACTAAGTTATCCAGGTGTGGCTGAATTGACAACTCAACTGCTAATACTTAAGAATATTCTTTGGCTCCCCTTGTGTCGGATCAATAAATTTGGGTTGAATACTCTACCCTTGAAAGCTGTTGCGATCCCCTACACTTGTGGATTATCATGCCACTCTTTATTCCTTCATCCATCGTGATCTCACCCAAAACTTGAAAACTTCAATCACACAAAACATAACAAAACCCTCGTGAGATCTGTTAGTATAATAAAACAAATCACCACTTTAAGGACGGTTGCAAACCAATTCATATTTTGTTTTTGCATTGTAGCTAATTTATTATAACTTCACCATGGCCTATACCACCGGTAAAATCAATAGTTCCATCAAAACTAGCAAAACAATGCGTCAAAAACAGAATATGTCTTAAACTAGAAAGTCTGTAGTAATTTGAACATCTACCATACTTCTATCACTCCAAAAAATCTGAAAATTAGGACAAAATAAACCATTTGTATAGTAGTACTGTGCACAAAGTTTCTGAAACGTTTTCCTTGGATTGACTGTGTGGGATGTACATACGAACGGAAACGTTTCCCTGGATTGACTATGCGGGATGTACATAAGAACGGAAACATATTCCTTAGATAGACTCTGTGGAATGTACACAACGAACGGAAATGTTTGTTTGGGACAGACTGTGTGGGATGTACATACGAACGGAAACAATTGGGTTTCGATGCCTCACCCGATCGCACACGAGCTCATTTTGCCCCAGCCTGTGCAGGAGGGCCTATCCCCGACGGTTTCTAGGTCGTGTGGGAAGGACCCCCCCCCCCCTATCGCCCACACTCACTTGGCAACGGTTCCAAATGCCGTCACGGAAAGGGGTTAAAAACCGTTTGTATAGCACCCTGTTGTACCAGTGGTTGCTCAGAAAGACGAGACAAATACAAATATGCGGTCTATTCGTCTGCCACATGTCCCTAACATAGCGAACATGCAACCGTCCCCCTCCGTTTTGAATGTCTGAAAACGTCAAACACCGGGAATACTTTCTCGGATGTTCCCCCCTTCACCAGTAGCACCTAGTACCGCGTTAGGGCACACCTAGCACCGCTTAATGTCATGCCATGCATCTGTTTGCATTGTATTCATTGTTTCTTCCCCCTCTTCTCTCCGGTAGACTACAAGACTGACGCCGCTGCTTCCCCGATCGAATACGGTGTTCACAACCCCTCCTTCTCAGCAGAGCTTCCAGGCAAGCAAACTCCTCTTAATCAACCATATATCGCCCACTCTCTTCTCTCTTATTCTTGCATTAGGTTTGCTATGTGTTGTTGATTCAATAGCTCCTATTCTGTTGCATAGCCTATCATTGTTTCTACAATTGTTGATACCTTTACATGCTATCCTAAATGCTTAGTATAGGATGCTAGTTTTCTATCAATGGCCCTACATGCTTGTCCATCTGCTATGCTATACTATCGGGCCATGGTCACTTGTGGAGGTGATCATGGGTACATACATACGTACAAACTATACATGATACTTGATGTGACTAAAGTCGGGTCGGATCGTAGAGTACACGCAAGTGATTCCGATGTGGGGCCTGAAAGGACATGTGGTTCCATCCAGGTAGTGGTGGGCCTGGGTTCCCAATGGCCCCCGAGTGTTACTTTGTGGCGGAGCGATGGGGCGGGTTGTGACCACCTAGGAGACAGGTGGGCCTGGTCCTGGTCGATGTCCGCGGATACTTCAGTAACATGCTTAACGAGATTGGGTATTTGATCTGAGTTGGTCACTGACCTATACGCACTAACCACCACGCGGGAACAGTTATGGGTACTCGATGTCATAGTATCAGCTGAAGCCATCTAGACGTCAGCGACTAAGCGGTGCGTGCCGGGTTGGACCGTGTAAAGCACCCTCCTTTGTAATGGAGGCTACCAGGTCTGGTCACCGGCCGCGTACGCAACATGCAGGTGTGCAACGGCCATGGGGCCAAGACCCCTGCGCGCATAGGATTTAGACCGGTGTGCTGACCTCTCTGTTAGGCCTAGGTAGGGTTGCGATGTGTTGATCTTCAGAGGCCGGGCATGACCCAAAAAAGTGTGTCCAGCCAAAGTGATCGAGCATGTTGGGTAATGTGGTGCACCCCTGCAGGGAAGATTGATCTATTCGAATAGCCATGTCAACGATACCAGGACGACCCGGAGTTGTATTCCGACCTCATGACAACTAGAACCAGATACTTAATAAACCACACCCTTTCAAGTGCCAGATACAACCCGGTGATCACTCTCTCATAGGGTGTCGAGGAGAGGATTGTCGGATAGGTTTATGCTATACGTTGACACTTGATACTATACTTGCTACTCTCTTCTATATGCTTCATGATGGAGGCTGCCAGAAGCGTAGTCTTCGCTAGGACTAGCTTTCCCCCTCTTATTCTGGCATTCTGCAGTTTAGTCCACAGATACTATCCTTTTCATTCATACCGGTGCATATGTAGTGTAGATCCTTGCTTGCGAGTACTTTGGGAGAGTACTCATGGTTGCTTTACTACTTCTTTTTCCCCTTTTCCCGGTTATTTGATCATATGATGGAGTCCTGCAGCCAGAGGATCCCGAGGATGTTTCTACGTGGAGTTCGGCTTCGAGGAGTAGTTAGGAGGTCCGAGACAGGAGGCCTTGCCTTTTTGACTGTTGCTACTTTTGTGCTAGCCTTCTTTAGGCAAACTTGTTTAACTTATGTCTATACTCAGATATTGTTGCTTCCGCTTACTCATTTATGATAGATCTTTTGTATTTGAGCCCTCTAGGCCCCTGGCTTGTAATATGAAGCTTGTATGACTTTAATTTGTGTCTAGAGTTGTGTTGTGATATCTTCCCGTGAGTCCCTGATCTTGATCATACACGTTTGCGTGTATGATTAGTGTACAATTGAGTCGGGGGCGTCACATGTGCACCTCGGAAAAGTTGAGTAGAGATGAAGGAAAAAGGCTTTCTGATAAAGAGACAACAAGTTTCAGAAGTGTCGGTGGGGCACTGCAATACTTAACCTTAACCAGGCTAGACATTGCCTTTGCTGTGAACAAGGTGTGCCAGTTTATGCATTCCCCTATGGAACAACACTAGGGTGCGGCCAAGCGGATCCTTCGCTATGTTAGAGGAACTATGGGTGTTGGTTTGAAAATCAGGAAAACATCTTCATCCCTGTTGAGCGCTTTTTTGAATGCCGACTGGGCAGTATCGGTGGACAATCGTCGCAGCACAAGCGGTTTTGTGATTTTCTATGGGGTAATCTAGTGTCCTGGAGTGCAAGGAAGCAGGCAACGGTGTCCCTATCCTCAACTGAAGCAGAGTACAAATCATTGGCCAATGCCACAGTGGAGACCATCTGGTTTCAGTCATTGCTTCAGGAGCTGGGTGTCATTCAAAAACAAACTCCAGTATTATGGTGTGACAATTTGGGAGCCACATATTTGTCTGCCAACCCCGTGTTGCATGCTCGAACAAAGTATATCGAAATCGATTTTCATTTCGTCCGAGAAAGGGTGGTTGAGAAGGCTTTGCAAATCAGGTTTGTATCCACCAATGACCAGCTAGCAGATGGACTAACAAAACCTATCAATGCACAACAACTCCGATGACTTTGTAACGATCTCAATCTTGGAGGATGAGATCGAGGGGGAGTGTTAATATTAACGTATGTGTTGTGCAAATAAGGATTTAGAGGGTCCAGGTAGTTATCTAGGCTTGCGTATCAAGTTGTAAAGTTGTAGGATTCTGTTGGTTGTAATCCGGTTGTTAGATCAAGGATTATGGATGCAACAACCTCATCTCTATGCATATAAATAAAGAGGAGCCGGCATCTATTGGTTGCACGGATCAAAACCCTGATTCCCTCACAGTTTTCACACGATATACAACACATCATGAGCATACACCTAGTCGCTGCATGATTAAGAAACATACAAGCAACAAAAATAACGCACATGAGAAATGTAACGCCCGGATAATTAAGCTACAGTAAACCTATGTAATGATGCCACGTCACCTCCGATTACTATTGCTAATCCCACGTTAGTTCAAAACGGTTCAAATTCAAATATGAATTATAGGCATACAACAAAAGTTTTTAAACATTAAAACTAAAATGTTCGGTTGATGGAGAATAATCCGTACATTGTATTGGTGAAGAAGCCGCACTTCCATAAAGTACTTAAATGCACTATAGTTGTTAAAATAGTAGTTTTTTCAAAAAGGGGGTTTGCCCCGGCCTTTGCATCAGAAAGATGCATACGTCCATATTATAATACTCAAAAGGTCCAACATAAGTCTCGAGGTCTCAAACAAAAGAAATAAATGCTCGGAAAGACCACTAAAGCAAAAACAGGATAGCCACAACCGGCAGGCAAAACAACAGATAGGAAACTAAACACCTATCCTATTACATGACCGCCATCCAAACCGGTGGAAGATATCCCATGCTACCGTCTCCCATCGGATAGATCAAGTAACCAAATGCTCCTTAGCCTCCGTCGGAGTGAGTAGAGACCACAAACGGATGAGTGAAGTGGACCTGAAAATAACCTGGAAGAAATGAATATTTGTTGTTCTGTTAAAAACCAAGTCGTTTCTGTAGTTCCAGACTGCCCATAATAAAGCACATACTCCTACACATATATGCCTCGCTGTTTTTGTGTCAATATCATCTAGCCACGTCCCAAATAATGCATTGATGGAACTCGGAGGAGTTATATTAAAGGCTATGTGGACCGACCTCCGCAAAAAATTTGTCAAAGGGCAGTCAAGAAAGAGGTGTTTGATTGATTCATCACTATCACAAAACTACATCTTTTAGATCCAGTCCAGTTGCACTTCGCCAAATTGTCCTTAGTGAGGATGACCTGTTTGTGGATAAACCACATAAACACTTTGATCTTTAAGGGCACTTTGACTTTCCAAACATGTTTTGAACTAGAAATGACGCTAGCGTTGATAATATCCAAATACATGGATTTAACCGAAAACTCCCTATTCTTAGTTAGTTTCCAGCATATCTGATCGGGCCATTGCGGAAGTTGGACATCCATCAATCTTCTCACAGGATGGAGCCAAGCTTCCCAATAGTTTCCCACTAGCGTCCTCATGAATTGAATATTAGGAGGATTGGACTGAAGTACTGTTGCAACGTAAGCGTCTCTACGTTGAACAATATTATAGAGAGAAGGATAGTGGATTGCAAGGGGCGTCTCCCCTAGCCAAGTATCCTCCCAGAATCTTGTGGAAGTTCATTTCCAACTACAAATTTTGTCCTGTTAAAAAAGACTAACTTCACTCACATCAGTCCCATCCAAAAAGGTGAATCAGTCGCTCTTACCGTCACCTGGGACAAGGTTTTGGAGTGAAGGTACTTATTACAAAGAATCTGGGCCCATGTGGCATCCGTCTCTACAGATAACTTATACAGCCACTTGCTGAGAGGACATCTGTTCTTCACCTCTAAATTTTCAATGCCCAGACCCGGATAACCCACAAGTATAGGGGATCGCAACAGTTTTCGAGGGTTGAGTATTCAACCCAAATTTATTGATTCGACACAAGGGGAGCCAAAGAATATTATCAAGTATTAGAAGATGAGTTGTCAATTCAACCACACCTGGATAACTTAATATCTGCAGCAAAGTATTTAGTAGCAAAGTAGTATGGAAGTAACAGTAACGGTAGCAAAAGTAAGAGTAGCAGTTTTGTAGTAATTGTAACAGTGGCAATGGTAAAGTAACTAAGCAAAGATCAATATGTGAAAAGCTTGTAGGCATTGGAGCAGTGATGGATAATTATGTCGGATGCGATTCCTCATGCAACAGTTATAACATAGGGTGGCACAGAACTAGCTCCAGTTCATCAATGTAATGTAGTCATGTATTCCAAATATAGTCATACGTGCTTATGGAAAAGAACTTGCATGACATCTTTTGTCCTACCCTCCCGTGGCAGCGGGGTCCTATTGGAAACTAAGGGATATTAAGGCCTCCTTTTAATAGAGTACCGAACCAAAGCATTAACACTTAGTGAATACATGAACCCCTCAAACTACGGTCATCACCGGAAGTGGTCTCGATTACTGTCACTTCGGGGTTACTGGATCATAACACATAGTAGGTGACTATAGACTTGCAAGATAGGATCAAGAACTCACATATTCATGAAAACATAATACGTTCAGATCTGAAATCATGGCACTCAGGCCCTAGTGATAAGCATTAAGCATAGCAAAGCCATAGCAACATCAATCTTAGAACATTGATACTAGGGATCAAACCCTAACAAAACTAACTCAATTACATTTAAATCTCATCCAACCCATCACCGTCCAGCAAGCCTACGATGGAATTACTCACGCACGGCGATGAGCATCATGAAATTGGTGATGGAGGATGGTTGATGATGACGATGGCGACGGAATCCCCTCTCCGGAGCCCTGAATGGACGCCACATCAACCC
Organism: Triticum timopheevii; assembly: GCA_963921465.1. Lineage (NCBI taxonomy): Eukaryota > Viridiplantae > Streptophyta > Magnoliopsida > Poales > Poaceae > Triticum > Triticum timopheevii. Next base: position 116,552,673 of record OY997271.1, read on the forward strand.
TCTCGAGAGAGATTAGGCCTTGGCGGTGGCTCCGTATGATAAAACGCGATGAATCCTTCTCTCTCATTGTTTTCTCCCCGAACATGAATATATAGAGTTGGAGTTGAGGTCGGTGGAGCACCAGGGGGCCCACGAGGCAGGGAGGCACGCCCCCCACCCTCGTGGACAGGGTGTGGGCCCCTTGGCCTTGATTCTTTCGCCATTATTTTTTATTAATTCCAAAAATATTCTCTCTGGAGTTTCAAGTCATTCTGAGAACTTTTATTTTTGCACAAAAATAACACCATGGCAATTCTGCTGAAAACAGCGTCAGTCCGGGTTAGTTCCATTCAAATCATGCAAGTTAGAGTCCAAAACAAGGGCAAAATTGTTTGGAAAAGTAGATACGATGGAGACGTATCAACTCCCCCAAGCTTAAATTAATCTTTGCTTGTCCTCAAGCAATTCAGTTGACAAACTGAAAGTGATAAAGAAAAGCTTTTACAAACTCTGTTTGCTCTTATTGTTGTAAATATGTAAAGCTAGCATTCAAGTTTTCAGCAAAGATTATGAACTAACCATATTCACAATAACACTTAGGTCTCATGTTTACTCATATTAATGGCATAATCAACTAGCGAGCAATAATAATAAATCTCGGATGACAACAGTTTCTCAAAATAATCATAATATGATATAACAAAATGGTATCTCGCTAGCCCTTTCTGAGACCGCAAAACATAAATGCAGAGCACCCCTGAAGATCAAGGACTGACTAGACATTGTAATTCATGGTAAAAGAGATCCAGTCATCGTCATACTCAGTATAAATTAATAGTAATGGTTGCAAATGACAGCGGTGCTCTCCAACTGGTGCTTTTTAATAAGAGGATGATGACTCAACATAAAAGTAAATAGATAGGCCCTTCGCAGAGGGAATCAGGGATTTGCGGAGGTGCTAGAGCTCGAGTTTTGAAATAGAGATAAATAATATTTTGAGTGACATACTTTCATTGTCAACATAACAACCGAGAGATCTCGATATCTTCCATGCTACACACATTATAGGCGGTTCCCAAACAGAATGGTAAAGTTTGTACTCCCCCACCACCAACAAGCATCAATCCATGGCTTGCCCGAAACAATGGGTGCCTCCAACTAACAACAATCCTGGGGGAGTTTTGTTTGCAATTATTTTGATTTGATTTGAGCATGGTACTGGGCATCCCGGTGACCAGCCATTTTCCCGTGAGTGAGGAGCGGAATCCACTCCTCTTGAGAATAACCCACGTAGCATGGAAGATATAGACAGCCCTAGTTGATACATGAGCTACTCGAGCATGCAAAACAGAATTTCATTTGAGGGTTTAGAGTTTCGTGCATACAAATTTACTTGGAACGGCAGGTAGATACCGCATATAGGCAGGTATGGTGGACTCATATGGAATAACTTTGGGGTTTATGGAAGTGGATGCACAAGCAGTATTCCCGCTTAGTACATGTGAAGGCTAGAAAGAGACTGGGAAGCGACCAACTAGAGAGCAACAATAGTCATGAACATGCATTAAATTTAATAAACATTGAGTGCAAGCATGAGTAGGATATAATCCACCATGAACATAAATATCGTGGAGGCTATGTTGATTTTGTTTCAACTACATGCGTGAACATGTGCCAAGTCAAGCCACTCGAATCATTCAAAGGAGGATACCACCCTATCATACCACATCACAACCATTTTAATAGCATGTTGGCACGCAAGGTAAACCATTATAAACTCCTAGCTGATTAAGCATGGCATGAGAAACTATAATCTCTAATTGTCATTGCAAACATGCTTCATTCATAATAGGCTGAATCAGGAATGATGAACTAATCATGTTTACAAAAACAAGAGAGGTCGAGTTCATACAAGCTTTTCTCATCTCAATCAGTCCATCATATATCGTCATTATTTCCTTTCACTCGCACGACCGAACGGTGTGGATAATAATAATAGTGCACGTGCTTTGGACTAAGCTGGAATCTGCAAGCATTCAATTCAAGGGAGAATACAGGGTAATATGGGCTCTTAGTTAAATCAATAATAATGCATATGAGAGCCACTCAACATTTTCATCATGGTCTTCTCCTCTTGACCCCCAAAGAAAAGAAAAGAAATAAAACTAGTTACACGGGAAAGCTCCCAACAAGCAAAAGAAGAACAAGAAATCTTTTTGAGTTTTTTTAATTACTACTACTAGGGGCATGGAAAGTAAACTAGCTAAAAGCTATAACTATTTTTTTTGGTTTTTCTTAAGGTTATTCAAACACACAAGAAGAAAGCGAGAAAAAAGAAAATAAAGTAGCATGGATAGTACAATGAAAAAGTATGAGTACCGACAACTAGAATGAGTGTGTGAAAATGAATGTAATGTCGGTGACAAATACGTACTCCCCCAAGCTTAGGATTTTGGCCTAAGTTGGTCTATGGCCACTGCTGGCCTGGTGGATATCCAAAGTTGTAGCTGGGGTCATACTAAGATGCAGCAGCTACTACCTCACGAGCTGCAGCTTGGAGGCGAGCTGCCCCCGTCCTCCTCTCATATTCGTTTGCCTCCTCCCTGGTTATAAAGTATCTCCTTTTTGCCTGAAAGTCAAAGAAAGTGGGAGCAGGGAGAGCAACATGGAAAGTACGCCGTCTGTCAAAGATTAGTCGGTACTGGAGTAACTGTTCATTCCTCTCATGAAACTGATGGCTAACCATGGCATTATAATCTAGATAAGAAGGAGGCAACTCCATATCATTTTCATGTATGGGTATCTCAAGAAAATTAGCCACACGGGTTGCATAAATCCCACCAAACAAGTCTCCATTTAAACTATTATTATGCAACCTACATGCAACAATGGGCCCCAAGTTATATTGTTTATCTCCTAGCACTGCACTCTTGAGAACACTAACATCTAGAACACACATGTGACATGCCTTGTCCTTGCCATTTATGCATCTACCTATAAAGAGAGAAAAATAATGTATAGCAGGAAAATGAATGCTCCCTATGGTAGCTTGTGTTATTTCTCTAGATTCCCCCACAGTGATACTAGCAAGAAAATCTTTAAATTCAGATTTACGATGTTCACTAGCATTACCCCATTGCGGGAGTTTAGAAGCAGTATTAAAATCTTCTAAGTCCATGGTATAAGATTTATTATAAAGATCAAATAGGACAGTGTGAGAATTGCGTGAAGATGCAAATTTGAACCTTCTCACAAAAGAATCAGTTAAGTGGTAATACTGAGGGCACTTATCTAGCATGAAGCCCTCGAGTTCAGCATTATGCACATATGCGTCAAATTCGTCCTTAATGCCTGCTTTGACCATAAACTCCTCTGACGGCCATTCACAAGGCCGCACTTGAGCGTCCCTGGGTGGTTCATCGTCCTGCTCACGTATTGCGGGCCTAGGTCCTTGCTTCCTTGAAGAACCACCTTGGTACATTTCCTAAACATATTTCTTCCTCTGAAAATTTTAGTAACTCAAAATAAAAGTGATCCAAACTCAACAAAATTGATAGCAACTACTCCCACAAGTGCCTAGAGACTATACCATGCATTAGAACTACTTGGGACCATATAAATTTGACATGCAAGCTCAAGAACAGGGTCACCTTAGCAGCAAAAATTTGCAATGAATAAAGCACTAGAACAAAAACTAATTGGACCATTGGAGGAGTCACATACGAAAGAACAATCCCCCAAAGCAATTTTGTGAGTGGAGCTTTGAGCAAGGAGATCGAAAATGGCAGCAAGATGAGTTAGAACTCGTGCTTGAGCTGGTTGGTGATTTTTTTTGGGAGGAAGAAGGAGTGTGTGGTTGCTGGAATAAGTGGAGGGGGGCCACCAGGGGCCCACGAGGCAGGGGACACGCCCCAGGGGGGTGGGCGCGCCCTGGACCCTCGTGGCCAGGTGGTTGCCCCCTCTGGTGTGTTCTTGGTGCTAGATATTCTCAAATATTCTAGAAAAAATCATATTTCATTTTCGGGACATTTGGAGAACTTTTATTTTCGGGGTATTTTTTATTGCACGGATAAATCAGAAAACAGACAAAAAATACTACTTTTGCTTTATTTAATCTAAATAACAGAAAGGAAAAGGAGGGTACAGAGAGTTGTGCTTTCTAACTTCATCCATCTCATGATCCTCAATAGGAATCCACTAACAAGGTTGATCAAGTCTTGTTAACAAACTCATTCCGAATCGCATGAAACCGGAGAATTTTTGAATAGCACTATGTTACCTCAACGTGGATATGTACGTCCCCAACAATAAGAATATCATATTTCTTCTTGACAGTAGGAAGAGGAAATTCAAGACCTCCAATAATAATCAATGGAATTTTTCCAATATAATTGATACTGTGAACTTGAGGTTGTTTCCTCGGAATGTGTACCGTATGCTCATTGCCATTAACATGAAAAGTGACATCGCCTTTGTTGCAATCAATAATAACCCCTACAGTATTTAAAAAGGGTCTACCAAGGATAATTGACATACTGTTAAAATAGTAAGTCCGTTAAAATAGTAGCATTTGCAACCACAATAGGCACATCCTCACAAATACCGACATATATAGCGGTTGATTTATCGGCCATTTACAAAGATATTTCAGTAGGTGTCAACTTATTCAAATCAAGTCTACGATACAAAGAGAGAGGCATAACACTAACACCGGCTCCAAGATCACATAAAGCAGTTTTAACATTGTTTCTTTTAATGGAGCATGGTATAGTTGGTACTCCTGGATCTCCAAGTTTCTTTGGTATTCCACCCTTAAAAGTATAATTAGCAAGCATGGTGGAAATTTCAGCTTTCGGTATCTTTCTTTTATTTGTAACAATATCTTTCATGTACTTAGCATAAGGATTCATTTTAAGCATATCAGTAAAACGCATACGAAAAAAGATAGGTCTAATCATTTCAGCAAAGCGCTCAAAATCCTCATCATCCTTTTTCTTTGATGGTTTAGGAGGAAAAGGCATGGATTTCTGAACCCATGGTTCTCTTTCTTTACCGTGCTTCCTAGCAATGAAGTCTTTTTTATCATAATGTTGATTCCTTGATTGTGGGCTATCAAGATCAACATCAGGTTAAATCTCTACATCATTGTTATTGCTAGGTTGAGCCTCAACTTGAACATTATCATTGACATTATCACTAGGTTCATGTTCATCACCAGATTGTGTTTCAGCATCAGAAATAGAAATAACATTGGGATTCTCAGGAGTGTCTACAACAGGTTCACTAGAAGCATAAGTCCTATCATTTTTCTTCTTCTTTTCAGAAGGACTAGGTGCATCAACATTATTTCTCTGAGAATCTTGCTCAATTCTCTTAGGGTGGCCCTCAGGATACAAAGGTTCCTGAGTCATTTTACCCCCTCTAGTCATAACTCTAACAGCATTATCATTTTTCTTATCATTTAATTCATTGAGCAAATCATTTTGAGCTTTAAGAACTTGTTCTACTTGAGTGGTAACCATAGAAGCGTGTTTACTAATGAGTTTAAGTTCAACTTTAACTCTAGACATATAATTACTCAAGTGTTCAATCATATAAGCATTATGTTTCAATTGTATACCAACATAAGCATTGAAGTTTTCTTGTTTAACAATAAAATTATCAAACTCATCTAAGCATTGGCTAGCAGACTTATAATGAGGAATATCACCTTCATCAAATCTATAGAAAGAATTTACCTTTACTACCTATGTCGGGTTATCAAGACCATGTATTCCTTCAATAGGTGGTAAATTCTTAACATCTTCAGCTTTAATACCCTTTTCTTTCATGGATTTCTTTGCCTCTTGCATATCTTCAAGACTAAGAAATGGAATACCCCTTTTCTTCGGAGTTGGCTTCGGAGTTGGTTCAGGAAGTGTCCAATTGTTTTCATTAGTCAACATATTATTCAATAACAATTCAGCTTGATCAACAATTCTTTTCCTGAAAACACAACCAGCACAACTATCCAGGTGGTCTCTGGAAGCATCGGTTAGTCCATTATAAAAGATATCAAGTATTTCATTTTTCTTAAGAGGATGATCGGGCAAAGCATTAAGTAATCGGAGAAGCCTCCCCCAAGCTTGTGGGAGACTCTCTTCTTCAATTTGCACAAAATTATATATTTCCCTTAAGGCAGCTTGTTTCTTATGAGCGGGGAAATATTTAGCAGAAAAGTAATAAATCATATCCTGGGGACTACGCACACAACCAAGATCAAGAGAATTAAACCATATTTTAGCATCACCCTTTAATGAGAATTGAAATAGCTTAATGATATAGTAGTAATGAGTTTTCTCATCATTAGTGAATAGGGTGGCTATATCATTTAACTTAGTAAGATGTGCCACAACAGTTTCAGATTCATAGCCATAAAAAGGATCAGATTCAACCAAAGTAATTATCTCAGGATCGACAGAGAAATCATAATCCTTATCAGTAATACAGATAGGTGAAGTAGCAAAAGCAGGGTCATATTTCATTCTATCATCCAGAGACTTTTCTTTCAGCTCAGCTAATAATTTCTTAAGATCAGATCTATCATTACAAGCAAGAAAATCTCTAGCAGTTTCTTCATCCATAACATAACCCTCAGGCACAACAGGCAATTCATATCTAGGGGGAGAATCTTCATCATCACTTTCATCAGTATTATCAGTTTCAATAATTTCATCCTCTCTAGCCCTAGCAAGTTGTTCATCAAGAAATTCACCTAATGGCACAGTAATAATAAGCATAGAAGTACTTTCATCATAAGCATCACGCATAGCAGAAGTGGCATCATCAATAACATGCGACATATCAGAATTAATAGCAGAAGCAGGTTTAGGTGTCGCAAGTTTACTCAAAACAGAAGGAGAATCAAATGCAGAGCTAGATGGCAGTTCCTTACCTCCCCTCGTAGTTGAGGGATAAATCTTGGTTTTCTCGTCTTTCAAGTTCCTCATAGTGATCAGCAGATATAGATCCCAAGTGACTCAAAGAATAGAGCTATGCTCCCCCGCAATGGCGCTAGAAAATAGTCTTGATAACCCACAAGTATAGGGGATCGCAATAGTTTTCGAGGGTAGAGTATTCAACCCAGATTTATTCATTCGACACAAGGGGAGCCAAAGAATATTCTCAAGTATTAGCAGTTGAGTTGTCAATTCAACCACACCTGGATAACATAATATCTGCAGCAAAGTATTTAGTAGCAAAGTAGTATGGAAGTAACAGTAACAAAAGCAAAAGTAACAGTAGCAGTTTTGTAGTAATTGTAACAGTGGCAACGATAAAGTAACTAAGCAAAGATCAATATGTGACAAGCTCGTAGGCATTGGAGCAGTGATGGATAATTATGTCGGATGCTATTCCTGTTGGGGAACGTAGCAGAAATTCAAAATTTTCCTACATGTCACCAAGATCTATCTATGGAGAAACCAGCAACGAGGGGAAGGAGAGTGCATCTACATACCCTTGTAGATCGCTAAGCGGAAGCGTTCAAGTGAACGGGGTTGATGGAGTCGTACTCGTCGTGATTCAAATCACCGATGATCCTAGCGCCGAACGGACGGCACCTCCGCGTTCAACACACGTACAGAACGGAGACGTCTCCCATGCCTTGATCCAGCAAGGAGGAGGGAGAGGTTGATGGAGATCCAGCAGCACGACGGCATGGTGGAAGTAGCGGGATTCCAACAGGGCTTCGCTAAGCGCTGCGGGAGGAGGGATATGTGTCACGGGAGGGAGAGGGAGGCGCCAGGCCTTAGGTATCGTTGCTCCTCCTTTTCCCCACTATATATAGGGCCAAGGGAGAGGGGGAGGGCGCAGTCTTGCCCCTTCCTCCAAGGAAGGGTGCGGCCAAGGGTGGGGAGGAGTCCATCCTCCCCAAGGCACCTCGGAGGTGCCTTCCCCCTTTAGGACTCTCCCCTTTTTCTCTTCTCTTGGCGCATGGGCCTCTTGGGGCTGGTGCCCTTGGCCCATGTAGGCCAAGGCGCACCCCCTACAGCCCATGTGGCCCCCCGGGGCAGGTGGCCCCACCCGGTGGACCCCCGGGACCCTTCCGGTGGTCCCGGTACAATACCGATGACCCCGAAACTTGTCCCGATGGCCGAAATAGCACTTCCTATATATAATTCTTTACCTCCGGACCATTCCGGAACTCCTCATGACGTCCGGGATCTCATCCGGGAGTCCGAACAACTTTCGGGTTACCGCATACTAATATCTCTATAACCCTAGCGTCACCGAACCTTAAGTGTGTAGACCCTACGGGTTCGGGAGACATGCAGACATGACCGAGATGACTCTCCGGTCAATAACCAACAGCGGGATCTGGATACCCATGTTGGCTCCCACATGTTCCACGATGATCTCATCGGATGAACCACGATGTCAAGGACTTAATCAATCCCGTATACAATTCCCTTTGTCTATCGGTACGATACTTGCCCGAGATTCGATCGTCGGTATCCCGATACATTGTTCAATCTCGTTACCGGCAAGTCTCTTTACTCGTTCCGTAACACATCATCCCGTGATCAACTCCTTGATCACATTGTGCACATAATGATGATGTCCTACCGAGTGGGCCCAGAGATACCTCTCCGTTTACACGGAGTGACAAATCCCAGTCTCGATTCGTGCCAACCCAACAGACACTTTCGGAGATACCTGTAATGCACCTTTATAGCCACCCAGTTACGTTGTGACGTTTGGTACACCCAAAGCACTCCTACGGTATCCGGGAGTTGCACAATCTCATGGTCTAAGGAAAAGATACTTGACATTAGAAAAGCTTTAGCATACGAACTACACGATCTTGTGCTAGGCTTAGGATTGGGTCTTGTCCATCACATCATTCTCCTAATGATGTGATCCCGTTATCAATGACATCCAATGTCCATGGTCAGGAAACCGTAACCATCTATTGATCAACGAGCTAGTCAACTAGAGGCTTACTAGGGACATATTGTGGTCTATGTATTCACACGTGTATTACGATTTCTGGATAATACAGTTATAGCATGAATAAAAGACTATTATCATGAACAAAGAAATATAATAATAACCAATTTATTATTGCCTCTAGGGCATATTTCCAACAGTCTCCCACTTGCACTAGAGTCAATAATCTAGTTCACATCGATATGTGATTAACACTCAAGGTCACATCCCCATGTGACTAACACCCAAAGAGTTTACTAGAGTCAATAATCTAGTTCACATTTACCATGTGATTAACACTCGATGAGTTCTGGGTTTGATCATGTTATGCTTGTGAGAGAGGTTATAGTCAACGGGTCTGAACCTTTCAGATCCGTGTGTGCTTTACAAATCTCTATGTCATCTCCTAGATGTAGCTACCACATTCTACATTTGGAGCTATTCCAAATAACTGTTCTACTATACGAATCTAGTTTACTACTCAGAATAATCTGGATTAGTGTCAAAGTTTACATCGGCGTAACCCTTTACGACGAACTCTTTTACCACCTCCATAATCGAGAAAATTCCTTAGTCCACTAGTTACTAAGGATAACTTTGACCACTGTCCTGTGATCCATTCTTGGATCACTCTTGTACCCCTTGACTGACTCCTGGCAAGGCACACTTCAGGTGCGGTACACAGCATAGCATACTGTAGAGCCTACGTCTTAAGCATAGGGGACGACCTTCGTCCTTTCTCTCTATTCTGCCATGGTCGAGCTTTTAAGTCTTAACTTCATACCTTACAACTCAGGCAAGAACTCCTTCTTTGACTGATCCATCTTGAACACCTTCAAGATCATGTCAAGGTACATGCTCATTTGAAAGTACTATTAAGCATTTTGATCTATCTTATAGATCTTGATGCTTATCGTTCAAGTAGCCTAATCCAGGTTTTCCATTGAAAAACACTTTAACCATTTATGCTTTCCAGAAATTCTACATCATTTCTGATCAACAATATGTCAATAACATATACTCATCAGAAATTCTATAGTGCTCCCACTCACTTCTTTGGAAATACAAGTTTCTCATGAACTTTGTATAAACCCAAAATCTTTGATCATCTCATCAAAGCATACATTCCAACTCCGAGATGCTTACTCCAGTCCTCAGAAGGATAGCTGGAGCTTTGCATACTTATTAGCTTATTTCAGGATTGACGAAACCTTCCGGTTGTATCACATACAACCTTTCCTCAAGAAATTCGTCGAGGAAACAATGTTTTGACATCCTATCTGCAAGATTTCATAAATAATGCAGTAATCGCTAATATAATTCCAACAGACTCTTAGCATCGCTACGAGTGAGAAAGTCTCACCATAGTCAACTCCTTGAACTTGTCAGAAACTTCTTAACGACAAGTCGAGCTTTCTTAATGGTGACATTTACCATCATTGTCCGTCTTCCTTTTAAAATCCATCTGTACTCAATAGCCTTACGACCATTGAGCCATTCTGCCAAAGTCTACACTTTGTTTTCATACATGGATCCTCTCTCGGATTTTATGGCCTCGAGCCATTCATCGGAATCCGGGCCCACCATCGCTTGTCCATAGCTCGTAGGTTCATTGTTGTCTAGCAACATGACTTCCAAGACAGGATCACGTACCACTTTGAAGTAGTATGCATCATTGTCATCCCACGAGGTTTGGTAGTGACTTGATCCGAAGTCTCATGATCAATATCATAAGCTTCCACTTCAATTGGTGTAGGTGCCACAGGAACAACTCCCTGTGCCCTGCCATACACTAGTTGAAGAGACGGTTCAATAACCTCATCAAGCCTCCACCATCCTCCCACTCAATTCTTTCGAGAGAAAATTTTCCTCGAGAAAGGACCCGATTCTAGAAACAATCCCTTATTGCTTTCGGATCTGAGACAGGAGGTATACCCAACTGTTTTGGGTGTCCTATGAAGATGCATTTATTCGCTTTGGGTTTGAGCTTATTAGCCTGAAAATTTTTCACATAAGCGTCGCAGTCCCAAACTTTTAAGGAACGATAGCTTAGGTTTCTCCAAACCATAGTTCATACGGTGTCGTCTCAATGGAGTTTCGTGGTGCCCTTTTAAAGTGAGTGCGGTTGTCTCTAATGCCTAACCCATGAACGATAGTGGTAATTTGATAAGAGACATCAAGGTACGCACCATATCCAATAGGGTGCAACTATGATGTTCGGACACACCATCCCACTATGGTGTTCCAGGCTGTATTAGTTGTGAAACAATTTCCACAATGTCTTAATTCTGTGCCAAACTCGTAATTCAGATATTCATCTCTATGATCATATCATAGATCTTTTATCCTCTTGTCACGACGATCTTTCAACTTCACCCTGAAATTACTTGAACCTTTCAATAATTTAGACTCGTGATTTATCAAGTAAATGTACTCAACATCTACTCAAATCATCTGTGAAGTAAGAACATAACGATATCCACTACATGCCTCAGCACTCATTGGACTGCACACATCAAAATGTATTACTTCCAACAAGTTGCTTTCTGGTTCCATTTTACTGAAACCGAGGCTTTCAGTCATCTTGCCCATGTGGTATGATTTGCATGTCTCAAGTGATTCAAAATCAAATGAGTCAAAACGGTCCATTTGCATGGAGTTTCTTCATGCATATACACCAATAGACATGGTACGCATGTCTCAATCCTTTCAAAAACGAGTGAGCCCAAAGATCCATCAACATGGAGCTTCTTCATGCATTTTATACCAATATGACTTACGTGGCAGTGCCACAAGTAGGTGGTACTATCATTACTATCTTTTGGCATGAACATGTGTATCACTACGATCGAGATTCAATAAACCATTCAATTTAGGTGCAAGACCATTGAAGGTATTATTCAAATAAACAGAGTAACCGTTATTCTCCATAAATGAATAACCGTATTGCGATAGACATAATCCAATCATGTCTATGTTCAACGCAAACACCAAATAACAATTATTTAGGTTTAACACCAATCTCTTTGGTAGAGGGAGCGTGCGATGCTTGATCATATCAAGCTTGGAAAAACTTCCAACACATATCGTCAGCTCACCTTTAGCTAGTCTCCGTTTATTCCATAGCCTTTTGTTTCGAGTTACTAACACTTAGCAACCGAACCGGTATCTAATACCCTGGTGCTACTAGGAGTACTAGTAAAGTACACATTAACACAATGTATATCCAATATACTTCTATCGACCTTGCCAGCCTTCTCATCTACCAAGTATCCAGGGTAATTCTGCTCCAGTGGTTGTTCCCCTTATTACAGAAGCACTTAGTCTCGGGTTTGGGTTTAATCTTGGGTTTCTTCACTAGAGCAGCAGCTGATTTGCCGTTTCATGAAGTATCCCTTCTTGCCCTTGCCCTTCTTGAAACTAGTGGTTTCACCAACCATCAACAATTGATGCTCCTTCTTGATTTCTACTTTTGTGGTGTTAAACATCGCGAATATCTCAAGGATCATCATATATGTCCCTGATATATTATAGTTCATCACGAAGCTCTAGCAGCTTGGTGGCAATGACTTTCGGAGAAACATCACTATCTCATCTGGAAGATCAACTCCCACTCGATTCAAATGATTGTTGTACTCAGACAATCTGAGCACAGGCTCAACAATTGAGCTTTTCTCCCTTAGTTTGTAGGTTAAGAAAATCGTTGGAGGTCTTATACCTCTTGACGTGGGCACGAGCCTGAATTCCCAACTTCAGCCCTCGAAACATCTCATATGTTCCGCGACGTTTCAAAAACGTCTTTGGTGCCTCAATTCCAAACCGTTTAACTGAACTATCACCTAGTTATCAAAATGTGTATGTCAGATGTTCGCAACATCCACGTACAACGTTCGAGGTTCAGCACACTGAGTGGTGCATTAAGGACATAAGCCTTCTATGAAGCAATGAGGACAATCCTCAGTTTACGGACCTAGTCCGCATAATTGCTACTATCAACTTTCAACTAATTTTTCTCTAGGAACATATCTATACAGTAGAACTATAGCATGAGCTATGACATAATTTGCAAAATCCTTTTGACTATGTTCAGGATAATTAAGTTCATCTTATGAACTCCCACTCAGATAGACATCCCTCTAGTCATCTAAGTGATTACATGATCCGAGTTAACTAGGCCGTGTCCGATCATCACGTGAGACGGACTAGCCAACGTCGGTGAACATCTTCATGTTGATCGTATCTTCTATACGACTCATGCTCAACCTTTCGGTCTTCTGTGTTCCGAGGCCATGTCTGTACATGCTAGGCTCGTCAAGTTAACCCTAAGTGTTTTCGCGTGTGTAAATCTGTCGTACACCCGTTGTATGTGAACGTAAGAATCCATCACACCCGATCATCACGTGGTGCTTAGAAGCGACGAACTGTAGCAACGGTGCACAGTTAGGGGTGAACACTTCTTGAAATTGTTGTAAGGGATCATCTTATTTACTACCGTCGTTCTAAGTAAACAAGATGCATAAACATGATAAACATCACATGCAATCAAATAGTGACATGATATGGCCAATATCATTTTGCTCCTTGTGATCTCCATCTTCGGGGCTCCATGATCATCATCGTCACCGGCATGACACCATGATCTCCATCGTCATGATCTCCATCATCGTGTCTTCATGAAGTTGTCTCGCCAACTATTACTTCTACTTCTATGGCTACCGTTAGCAATAAAGTAAAGTAATTATATGACGTTTAAGTTGACACGCAGGTCATAAATAAATAAAGACAACTCCTATGGCTCCTGCCGGTTGTCATACTCATCGACATGCAAGTCGTGATTGCTATTACAAGAACATGACCATCTCATACATCACATATATCATTCATCACATCCTTTGGCCATATCACATCACATAGCATACCCTGCAAAAACAAGTTAGACGTCCTCTAATTGTTGTTTGCATGTTTTACGTGGCTGCTATGGGTTTCTAGCAAGAACGTTTCTTACCTACGCAAAGACCACAATGTGATATGCCAATTGCTATTTACCCTTCATAAGGACCCTTTTCATCGAATCCGATCCGACTAAAGTGGGAGAGACAGACACCCGCCAGCCACCTTATGCAACTAGTGCATGTTTGTCGGTGGAACCGGTCTCACGTAAGAGTACATGTAAGGTTGGTCCGGGCCGCTTCATCCCACGATGCCGCCGAATCAAGATAAGACTAGTAACGGCAAGCATATTGAACAAAATCAACGCCCACAACTACTTTGTGTTCTACTCGTGCAAAGAATCTACGCAATAGACCTAGCTCATGATGCCACTGTTGGGGAACGTAGCAGAAATTCAAAATTTTCCTACGTGTCACCAAGATCTATCTATGGAGAAACCAGCAAAGAGGGGAAGGAGAGTGCATCTACATACCCTTGTAGATCGCTAAGCGGAAGCGTTCAAGTGAACGGGGTTGATGGAGTCGTACTCGTCGTGATTCAAATCACTGATGATCCTAGCGCCGAACGGACGGCACCTCCGCGTTCAACACACGTACAGAATGGAGACGTCTCCCATGCCTTGATCCAGCAAGGAGGAGGGAGAGGTTGATGGAGATCCAGCAGCACGACGGCGTGGTGGAAGTAGCGGGATTCCAACAGGGCTTCACTAAGCGCTGCGGGAGGAGGGAGATGTGTCACGGGAGGGAGAGGGAGGCGCCAGGCCTTAGGTATCGTTGCTCCTCCTTTTCCCCACTATATATAGGGCCAAGGGAGAGGGGGAGGGCGCAGCCTTGCCCCTTCCTCCAAGGAAGGGTGCGGCCAAGGGTGGGGAGGAGTCCATCCTCCCCAAGGCACCTCGGAGGTGCCTTCCCCCTTTAGGACTCTCCCCTTTTTCTCTTCTCTTGGCGCATGGGCCTCTTGGGGCTGGTGCCCTTGGCCCATGTAGGCCAAGACGCACCCCCTACAGCCCATGTGCCCCCCCGGGGCAGGTGGCCCCACCCGGTGGACCCCCGGGACCCTTCCGGTGGTCCCGGTACAATACCGATGACCCCGAAACTTGTCCCGATGGCCGAAATAGCACTTCCTATATATAATTCTTTACCTCCGGACCATTCCGGAACTCCTCGTGACGTCCGGGATCTCATCCGGGACTCCGAACAACTTTCGGGTTACCGCATACTAATATCTCTACAACCCTAGCGTCACCGAACCTTAAGTGTGTAGACCCTACGGGTTCAGGAGACATGCAGACATGACCGAGATGACTCTCCGGTCAATAACCAACAGCAGGATCTGGATACCCATGTTGGCTCCCACATGTTCCACGATGATCTCATCGGATGAACCACGATGTCAAGGACTTAATCAATCCCGTATACAATTCCCTTTGTCTATCGGTACGATACTTGCCCGAGGTTCGATCGTCGGTATCCCGATACATTGTTCAATCTCGTTACCGGCAAGTCTCTTTACTCGTTCCGTAACACATCATCCCGTGATCAACTCCTTGATCACATTGTGCACATAATGATGATGTCCTACCGAGTGGGCCCAGAGATACCTCTCCGTTTACACGGAGTGACAAATCCCAGTCTCGATTCGTGCCAACCCAACAGACACTTTCGGAGATACCTGTAATGCACCTTTATAGCCACCCGGTTACGTTGTGACGTTTGGTACACCCAAAGCACTCCTACGGTATCCGGGAGTTGCACAATCTCATGGTCTAAGGAAAAGATACTTGACATTAGAAAAGCTTTAGCATACGAACTACACGATCTTGTGCTAGGCTTAGGATTGGGTATTGTCCATCACATCATTCTCCTAATGATGTGATCCCGTTATCAATGACATCCAATGTCCATGGTCGAGAAACCGTAACCATCTATTGATCAACGAGCTAGTCAACTAGAGGCTTACTAGGGATATATTGTGGTCTATGTATTCACACGTGTATTACGATTTCCGGATAATACAGTTATAGCATGAATAAAAGACTATTATCATGAACAAAGAAATATAATAATAACCAATTTATTATTGCCTCTAGGGCATATTTCCAACAATTCCTCATGCAATAGTTATAACATAGGGTGACACGGAACTAGCTCCAGTTCATGTATTCCGAATATAGTCACACGTGCTTATGGAAAAGAACTTGCATGACATCTTTTGTCCTACCCTCCTGTGGCAGCGGGGTCCTATTGGAAACTAAGGGATATTAAGGCCTCCTTTTAATAGAGTACCGGACCAAAGCATTAACACTTAGTGAATACATGAACTCCTCAAACTACGGTCATCACCGGGAGTGGTCCCGATTATTTTCACTTCGGGGTTACCGGATCATAACACATAGTAGGTGACTATAGACTTGCAAGATAGGATCAAGAACTCACATATATTCATGAAAACATAATAGGTTCAGATCCGAAATCATGGCACTCGGGCCCTAGTGACAAGCATTAAGCATAGCAAAGCCACAGCAACATCAGTCTTAGAACGTAATGGATACTAGGGATCAAACCCTAACGAAACTACCTCGATTACATGGTAAATCTCATCCAACCCATCACCGTCCAGCAAGCCTATGATGGAATTACTCACGCACGGCAGTGAGCATCATGAAATTGGTGATGGAGGATGGTTGATGATGACGACGGCGATGGATTCCCCTCTCCGGAGCCCCGAACGGACTCCAGATCAGCCCTCCCGAGAGAGATTAGGGCTTGGCGGCGGCTCCGTATCATAAAACGCGATGAATCCTTCTCTCTCATTTTTTTCTCTCCGAACGTGAATATATAGAGTTGGAGTAGAGGTCGGTGGAGCACCAGGGGGCCCACGCGGCAGGGGAGCGCGCCCCTCACCCTTGTAGACAGGGTGTGGGCCCCTGGCCTTGATTCTTTCGCCAGTATTTTTTATTAATTCTAAAAATATTCTCCGTGGAGTTTCAGGTCATTCTGAGAACTTTTATTTCTACACAAAAATAACACCATGGCAATTCTGCTGAAAACAGCGTCAGTCCGGGTTAGTTCCATTCAAATCATGCAAGTTAGAGTCCAAAACAAGGGCAAAAGTGTTTGGAAAAGTAGATACGATGGAGACGTATCAGATCCCCTTGGTCTTTCGGCCTACAAATGATATCCCACTTAGCAAGTATGTATTTTCTTTTTAATTCATCGCTCTACCCGAAGAAGCGCGACCGATAGAAATCTAGCCTTTTCCATACTCCAACTGGTACTTCGAAAATGGACAAGAGAAACATAGGCATACTTGTGAGAACAGAATTAATCAGAATCAATCGTCCCTCTGTATGACATAAGCTTGCCCTTCCAGCAGCTCAGTTTTTTTCGAATCAATCTTCAATGCTCTTCCCCTCCTTGTTTGAAAGCTTGTGATGGTGGATTGGTATACCCAGATACGTGAAGGCTAAAGACCCCAATTTGCACCCGAACAATTCCTTGTAAGCTTGTTGTTCTTCTTTAGCTCTTCCAAAGCAAAACAATTAACTTTTGTGGAAGTTAATCTTTAACCCTAATAATTGTTTGAACAAGCATAAAACCAGCTTCATGTTTCTAGCTTTAGCAAAATTATGCTCCATAAAGCTGATAGTATCATCAGCGTACTGTAGGATAGACACTCCCCCGTCAACTAAATGTGGAACGAGGCCACCTACCTGACCATCATCCTTAGCCCTTCCTATTAGGATTGTCAACATGTCAATGACTACGTTGAACAGAATTGCGACATCGGATCTCCTTGCGTCATACCCTTGTGTGTCTGGAAATAATGACCTATGTCATCATTTACCCTAATTCCAACACTCCCTTTTTGCATGAAAGAATTAACCTGATCTCTTCAGGCCTAATCGAATCCTTTCATACGCAAATCCTGGGGAAGAAAAGGCCATTTTACCTTGTCGTACGCTTTCTCAAAATCCACTTTGAAGACCACCCCATCTAGTTTCTTCATGTGGATTTCATGGAGCGTTTCATGTAGAACCACAACCCCTTCTACGATGTTTCTATCCGGCATGAAAGCAGTTTGAGACGGCTGCACCACAGAATGCACAATCTGTGTAAGCCTATTAGTCCCAACTTGGTGAAGATTTTAAAGCTAACATTAAGAAGACAGATCGGCCTAAATTGCTCAATCCTCACAGCCTCTGTCTTCTTAGGCAGCAAAGTAATTGTACCAAAGTTCAAGTGAAACAGCTGTAACTGTCCCAAGAAGAGATCCTGGAACATCGGGAGCAAGTCGCTCTTAATGATGTGCCAGCACCTTTTATAAAACTCCACCGGAAAACCATCCGGTCCTCGAGCTTTATTATTTTTCATTTGGGAAATTGCTTCAAACACCTCTTTC
Organism: Triticum timopheevii; assembly: GCA_963921465.1. Classification (NCBI taxonomy): domain Eukaryota; kingdom Viridiplantae; phylum Streptophyta; class Magnoliopsida; order Poales; family Poaceae; genus Triticum; species Triticum timopheevii. The sequence continues at coordinate 116,570,973 of OY997271.1, forward strand.
TCCGAAAATGGGGCTGTCAAAATATCGTTCTCATCTGCTGCGAGCTGAGGAACATCCTCGACCCTCGACTCATCCAAGGATACAAAATTATCCTCAAGAGACCCAACCAGCTGCTTATAGTAATTGGTGATATGAACTTTTAGGTTCTCCTGCCCTAAAATCATCCCCTCCTCTTGCTCAAGCTGAAAGATTCTCTTCTTTTGATGCTTGCCATTCGCAATCATGTGGAAGAATTGCGTGTTATCATCCCCTTGGACGATTTTGCAAACTTTAGCTCACAGTGCCAACTTCAATTCCTCCTCTCGAAGCAGCACTTTCAATCTCAATTCCGCCTCCACTTTAGTTTCCAGCTCTCTAGTATCTAAAATGGAGGACTCAACTTTTAAATCTAGGGATTGAATAAATAGAAGGAGCCTTTCCTTCTCAGCCTTATATATCCCACTCAGGCCTAGTTTGGTAGCAAGGGATCCCCCCGGGATCCTCGTCGTTTCCCTGGGTGGGAAGAGCGCGAGTTAATTTCGCCTGGGTCTTTATGCAAGCCCATTTGGTGTCGAGAGGGAGAGGCCTTTCCGTCCCCAACCCACCCCGATTCCCAGGCTAAGAAACCCTCGCCTCGTCACATCGGAGAAATTCTCCCTGTCCTTCTGATGTCGCGACGCTTGCGAAGTTCTGGTGTTCTCTGCCTCACGACCTACTCTGCCCCGGCTAGGAAAGAAGAATGCTAGCATCCCCTTCTCTCCCAAATGGTCACATGATTCTCCGCGGGGCTTTTATTTTGCCAATAGTATTCCACCCAGGTCGAATTTTCCCTGGAAATAGCTAGCCCCGCATCCAAACAAGGCCTCAGGTGTTTGGCCCAACCCCGTAAAAACTGCCTCAAATGCCTAATCTTAATCTGCCATCTCTCAACATTCGTTCTCCCTCTTGAATCTTTAGCCCATTCTCTTGCTATTAGATCCAGGAACCCTTCTCTTTCAAACCATGCTGATTCGAAAGAAAAAGTACTCTTGTTCCCCACATGTGTTGCCTCTCCCGAGTCAACCAATAGTGGGGTGTGATTAAGATCGCACGAGAAAGCGCATCGACCATAACTAAGGGAAACTTCTGCTCCCATTCGACGCTCGCTAGGACCCGGTCCAGCTTCTCAAACGTCGGGATTGGTAATGTATTAGCCCATGTGAGCTTTCTATCAGAAAGCTCAATCTCTCGAAGGACTAAGCTTTCAATAATTGTATTAAACATAAATGACCATCTGCCGTCAAAGTTATCATTTTTTTCCTCCCGTCTACGGGTAATGTTAAAATCACCCCCAATTAGGATTGGGAGCTGCTCGTTACCGCAAATACGGACTAAATCCGCCAAAAAAAATCTGGTTTTAGTTCAGGCTGCTCGGCACCATACACCGCCACCAAAGCCCAATTAAACCCATCGGCCTCCGACCGTGCCCGAAACTTAACCGCAAAGTCACCCATGACAACATTCCGAACTTCCAGCGAATCGCATTTAACCCCAAGTAAAGTCCCACCAGATCTTCCTCTTGTAGGTAGGCAATGCCAGTCGAAATCAACCCCTCCCAACAAAGTGCTAAGGAACTGGGGGTGAAATTGTCCCTTCCAGTTTCGGACAGGGCAACAAAATCCAATTTGTGCTCTATAGAAGCATCCGCTGGAAACCTTCTTTTAGCAAAGTCCTTAAGACCTTTGCTATTCCAAAAAATTCCTTTCATATTTCATCATGAAATTTTTTAGTGGTTCGAATCCTAGCACTTCTACGCACGGCCGAAGCCGGGTAAATCCTACGATTCCACTTGCATTTAAGCTTGTTATGGTCCTCTACCCGGTCCTCACAACCGAGCTCAGTGGATGTAACCACCTGAGATCGACTCTGCAATGATGGAATCCCTGGGGGAAGTAGAATATTCATCCTCCTCAGTCTCAGGAGAGGAGGGTGCCAGATCCGCACAAAAGGTATCAAGCACATTGACCCCCAAAGCATCTACGTCTGAATCGTTCATAGGTTTGACCGCCGCTAGGTTTCTAATCATCTCTAAAGCGCGCTTCGCTTCAAGATCCAAGATATCATTAACGGACTTAGAAACTTCAAATTCAATACTACCCAGAGATACTCCCAACTGATTTGCATTATGGATAATCTCATTATTATAAAAATGCAACATAGAATTGGAACTGTTGACTGACATACCAGTAGTGACCTCAATATCACGAAGCTTGGCCGCCCGCATGGCGCACCGTAGCTGCATGTCATCAACGTCCAGCTGATCCTAGAGGCAATAGCTCATCCGTCGACCTTCGGATACGGGATCCGAAATCCCTCCAAAAGCAATGATGTTGTCCCGCTCGACCCCCAACGGGACTCAGCTGAGCTGAACCAGTTAGAGAGCTGCTCTGCATCGTCTGCAGGACCGACGAAGCTCCCCGAGCCATCACCGCCATAGGGCTCGGCGCGCCCGGTGATCCCGAACCAAGACCCCCACCCGGGGCCCGAGCAGGGGCCGTCCCCTCCAAGGACGGCAAGGTGGAGGTAGGAGTGAAGGCCACCTGCCCACGCCCCCTCCCAATCCGGCGCCTCCTCCGTCGCGCATCGACTCCACCACGGGAGAGGTAGGGGTGGGGGCCACCTGCCCATGCCCTCCTCCCGCACCTGCACCTCCAACAGCGTGAGGTGCGTCCACAGCTACACACGGCATCGCCGGACTCGTCGTCCGCCGAGAAGCACCAACCAGCTCAAGGGCAGTGGGGGAATGGAGGGCCTCCTGCCCATGATCCTCCCCGCCCTCGGAGCGAAGCTCTGCAGCCCGTCCAAGCTCCATCACCGGAGACACCATCATCCCGGAGATGCTCGTATCGCCGGTGACACACTCCCAAAAACCAACACTGGTGGTAACTCAAGTTCCGCCGGATCATCCGTCTCCACCCAGTTACTCCATAGCCGTCTGGACGTAAAATGCGCTCCAAAAGACCCAAAACAAAGCGAGTTCATCGGAGTCGAGGAACCAGATGTTCCCTTGGCAGAATTATCTGCCTTATCAGACAGTGAAGCCGTCCCCTTAGCCGTCTCCCGTGATGCGCTCTCTAGCTCCTTACTCTGATCCCTAGGGGCCCCATCCCCCTCAGTCGTATCCATATCCTGGGTGTCATCCCCCTCCTAAGGTGTTGGTGTGTCCTTAATCTCAATCTTCAGCACATACGTCACTCCGGCATAAGTCCACTTCACCACATCCGAAACGAACTCAACACTGACCACACTGACAAGGAACCTCGCGGCCCCATTCGCGTGAGTGAAAGGCATATCTACCTTCTCCATCTTGCCAATGAGCGATCCCAGGCTCCAAGCAACAAGGAAATGATTGAGCGGTTTAGTTGGCGCACCGTAGAACCGTACCCAGACCTACTCCAAAGTTGTACCCTCCGGATCCTTCTGCTTCCATTCGTCAAAGGCCATAATAATACTAATACTCGGCACTCTACACATGCCCCACTTAATAATATGCAACTGATCTTCCTTAGTGGGAAAATCAACCTTGTAAGTCTGGTTCTCCAACTTATCAAGGTTCCATTGATAGTTACCGAAGTCCTACAGTTGTCGCACAATCTATGCCTCTGTCATAGAACCATTGGTCACCTTGACCACAACTGGGAATGAGCTCTCCATCACATGAGTCAAAGGTGCCACATCCGGTGTCTCAAAGAACATAAGCTCCTGACAGCACACTCCATAGATGTTAACCATTGGCTTAGCACCTAAAAGAAGCGGACACTCGTCGGATGTATGCTGCAGTCTGAGGCAGTAGTCACAAAGCTCATTAGTGCACTCACCGATGAAAAGACCCGGCTCACCACACCTATAGCACGGCATCTTCTTCTTAGCAGCCCACTTAGAAAGTTTTTCGCCGTCCGTCTTGTCCGCCCCTTTGTCAGACCCTCCGTCTGCTGCCTTAGAAGTATTGACAACCGGTATGTCGACCGCTGCGAGTGCGCGAACTATTTCTACAGCCACCTGTGGAAGAGCGGGGGAATCTGTGTCCGCCAACATTGCAGTCTCCTCGACCGTTGGTGGTGGAGGTAGTTGGCGCGATGGAGGTGGTCCCCCCCCCCCCCCCCGCCCCCCTCTCCCACCTTGGAAGCGATGTCCACTCCAGAACCGGTTATTGGGTCCGGCAACCCCCTCCACAAAAATCCCGGGCGGTCCCTGGAACACTCGGCTCGGTCCGCCGCCATGATGGACGTTGAAATCCTGGCCGCCACTCAAAGATGATGACCCCCGGTGCTGTCCCTCGTCATATACATCGTAACCATCAACGCCCGACTGCCCGTAACGATTGTAATGGTATCCATCTCTGCCATTGCCTGCATGACCGTTCCATCCCTGTCCGATCCCACGACCGTGACCAATGGTCTGAGCCTTTGCAGCCGGCTGCGAAGCTGGGTCTTCGCTTTGCCGAGCCACAACCCGGGCAGCACCTCGGCCCTGGTCAGGCGGCCCAGCAACCCGCGGCTGCTGCTGTTGTTGTTGACCTCCATCGCCTTGGGTTAGCCCCGTGTTGGCCAGATGCTACTGCACCGTCGGTTGCGCCCCTTGCGGCGGCGGTGCTCCTTACGGCGAAGGTGCCCCCCTCGGCGGCTGCGCGGTCTGTGGTGCTGGCGGCCTACCAGCCCCCCTAAACACCTAGGTGAGAGGTGGGCCTGGCCCCTGGTCGGCGTTCGCGGTTACTTCATAATAACACACTTAACGAGATCTTGGTATTTGATCTGAGTCTGGCCACTGGCCTATACGCACTAACCAACTACGCGGAACAGTTATGGGACTCGACGTTGTGGTATCAGCCAAAGCCTTCTTGACATCAGCGACTGAGCAGGGCGCGCCGGGTTGGACCGTATAACGCAGCTTCCTTTGTAATGGACCTTGCTAGGTCTGCTCACCGGCCGCCCTTGCAGTGTGCAGGTGTGCAATGGGCGATGGGCCCAGACCCTTGTGCGCATAGGATTTAGACCGGCATGTTGATCTCTCTATTGACGTGTTTATCTTCCGAGGCCGGGCATGACCCTGGAAAGTGTGTCCGGCCAGAGGGATCGAGTGTGCTGGTAAATGTGGTGCACCCTTGCAGGGAAGTTTTGTTGGGGAACGTAGCAATAATTCAAAATTTTCTACGCATCACCAAGATCAATCTATGGAGATTCTAGCAACAAGAGAGGGAGAGGATGAGTGTATATTCATACCCTTGAAGATCGTGATGCGGAAGCCTTACAAGAACGCACTTGGTGGAGTCGTACACGCAGCGGTTTAGATCGCGGTCGATTCCGATCTAAGCGCCGGACGGACGGCGCCTCCGCGTTCAACACACGTACATACCGGGGACGTCTCCTCCTTCTTGATCCAGCAAGGGGAGAGGAGAAGTTGAGGGAAAACTCCAGCAGCACGATGGCGTGGTGGCGATGGAGCTCGTGGTTCTCCGGCAAGGCTTCGCCAAGCACTACGGAGGAGGAGGAGGTGTGGGAGGAGGGAGGGGCTGCGCCAGGGGAAGGGTTGCGGCTGCCCTCTCTCTCCCTCACTATATATAGGGGGAAGGGGGTGGAAGACACGCCCTAGGGTTCCCTAGGGGAGGGGTGGCAGCCACAGGGGAAACCCTAGATGGGTTTGGGTGCCCCCACCCCTAGGAAACTTGCCCCCCAAGCCGGGAGGGGTGGCTGCCCTAGGGGAGGCGCCCCCACCTCTCCACGTTAAGTGAGATGGGGTGGGAGGGGTGCACATCCTCTTAGTGGGCTGATGTGCCCCCTCCCCTTGGCCCATAAGGCCCCCCAACGCTTGTCGGGGCCTCCGAAACACCTTTCGGTCACGCTGGTCATCACCCGGTACTCCCGGAACAATTCCGGACTTCAATACCGTTCGTCCAATATATCGACCTTCACCTCCGGACCATTCCGGAGTTCCTCGTCACATCTGGGATCTCATCCGGGACTCCAAACAACCTTCGGTAACCACGTACTATTTCCCATAACAACTCTAGCGTCACCAAACCTTAAGTGTGTAGACCCTACGGGTTCGGGAACCATGCAGACATGACCGAGACATTCTCCGGCAATAACCAACAGCGGGATCTGGATACCCATGTTGGCTCCCACATGTTCCACGATGATCTCATCGGATGAACCACGATGTCAGGGATTCAATCAATCCCGTATACAATTCCCTTTGTCAATCGGTATGTTACTTGCCCAAGATTCGATCGTTGGTATCCCAATACCTCGTTCAATCTCGTTACCGGCAAGTCACTTTACTCGTTCCGTAATACATGATCCCGTAACTAACTACTTAGTCACATTGATCTCATTATGATGATGCATTACCAAGTGGGCCCAGAGATACCTCTCCGTCATACGGAGTGACAAATCCCAGTCTCGATTCGTGCCAACCCAACAGACACTTTCGGAGATACCTGTAGTGTACCTTTATAGCCACCCAGTTACGTTGTGACGTTTGGTACACCCAAAGCATTCCTACGGTATCCGGGAGTTGCACAATCTCATGATCTAAGGAAATGATACTTGACATTAGAAAATCTTTAGCAAACGAACTACACGATCTTTGTGCTATGCTTAGGATTGGGTCTTGTCCATCACATCATTCTCCTAATGATGTGATCCCGCGATCAATGACATCTAATTTCCATGGTCAGGAAACCATGACCATCTATTGATCAACGAGCTAGTCAACTAGAGGCTCACTAGGGACATGTTGTGGTCTATGTATTCACACATGTATTATGGTTTCCAGTTAATACAATTATAGCATGAACAATAGACAATTATCATGAACAAGGAAATATAATAATAACCATTTTATTATTGCCTCTAGGGCATATTTCCAACAGTCTCCCACTTGCACTAGAGTCAATAATAGTTCACATCACTATGTGATTGTAATGAATCCAACACCCATTGGGCTTGATCATATCTCGCTTGTGAGAGTGGTTATTAGTCAACGGGTCTGAATCTTTCAGATCCGTGTGTGCTTTACAAATCTCTATGTCATCTCCTATATGTAGCTACCATGCACCATTTGGAACTATTCCAAATAACAGCTCTACTATATGAATCCGTTCTACTACTTAGAGTCATCCAGATTAGTGTCAAAGTTTGCATCGGCGTAACCCTTTACGACGAACTCTTTTACCACCTCCATAATTGAGAAAATTCCTTAGTCCACTCGTTACTAAGGATAAGTTTGACCACTGTCATGTGATCCATTCCTGGATCACTCTTTTACCCCTTGATTGACTTCATGGCAAGGCACACTTCAGGTGCGGTACACAGCATAGCATACTGTAGAGCCTATGTCTAAAGCATAGGGGACGACCTTCGTCCTTTCTCTCTCTTCTGCCGTGGTTAGATCTTGAGTCTTACTCAATGCTCACACCTTATAACACAGCCAAGAACTCCTTCTTTGTTGATTTGTTTGAACTCCTTCAAAATCTTGTCACGGTATGTATTCATTTGAAAGTATTATTAAGCGTTTTTTATCTATCCTTATAGATCTTGATGCTCAATGTTCAAGTAGCTTAATCCAGGTTTTCCATTGAAAAACACCTTTCAAACAACCCTATATGCTTTCCAGAAATTCTACATCATTTCCGATCAACAATATGTCAACAACATATACTTATCAGAAATTTTATAGTGCTCCCACTCACTTCTTTGGAAATACAAGTTTCTCATAAACTTTGTATAAACCCAAAATCTTTGATCATCTCATCAAAGCGTATATTCCAACTCCGAGATGCTTACTCCAATCCTTAGAAGGATTGCTGGAGCTTTGCATACTTGTTTGCATCTTTTAGGATTGACAAAACCTTCTGGTTGTATGACATACAACCTTTCCTCGAGAAAATTGTCGTGGAAACAATGTTTTGACATCCTATCTACAAGATTTCATAAGTAATGCTGGATCATAAAGATAATACTGGATCATAAACCCACAATTCATCAGTCTCAACAAACACACCGCAAAAAGAAGATTACATCGAATAGATCTCCACGAGAGAGGGGGAGAACATTGTATTGAGATCCAAAAAGAGAGAAGAAGCCATCTAGCTACTAGCTATGGACCCGAAGGTCTGAAGTAAACTACTCACACTTCATCGGAGGGGCCATGGTGATGATGTAGAAGCCCTCCATGGTGGATGCCCCCTCCGGCGGAGCTCCGGAACAGGCCCCAAGATGGGATCTCGTGGATACAGAAGGTTGCGACGGTGGAATTAGGTTTTTTTGGCTCCTCTTCTGATCATACGGGGATACGTAGGTATATATAGGAGGAAGGAGTACGTCGGTGGAGCTCCGAGGGGCCCACGAGGTAGGGGGCGCGCCCAGGGGGGCGCGCCCTCCACCTCATGACCTCCTCGGAAGCTTCTTAGAGTAGGGTCCAAGTCTCCTGGATCACGTTCGGTGAGAAGATCACGTTCCCGAAGGTTTCATTCCGTTTGGACTCTGTTTGATATTCCGTTTCTTCGAAACACTGAAATAGGCAAAAGACAGCAATTCTGGGCTGGGTCTCCGGTTAATAGGTTAGTCCCAAAAATAATATAAAAGTGGAAAATAAAGCCCAATATAGTCCAAAACAGTAGATAAAGTAGCATGGAGCAATCAAAAATTATAGATACGTTGGAGACGTATCAAGCATCCCCAAGCTTAATTCCTGCTCGTCCTCGAGTAGGTAAATGATAAAAAAGAATTTTTGATGCGGAGTGATACTTTGGCATAATTTCAATGTAAATCTTCTTAATCATGGTATGAATATTCAGATCCGAAAGATTCATGATAAAAGTTCATATTGACATAAAAATAATAATACTTCAAGCATACTAATCAAAGCAATCATGTCTTCTCAAAATAACATGGCCAAAGAAAGTTCATCCCTACAAAATCATATAGTTAGGCTATGCTTCATTTTCGTCACACAAAGATGTTCCCAACTTCTATACCCCCGATGACAAGCCAAGCAATTGTTTCATACTCAAATAATCTCAAACTTTTTCAACCTTCACGCAATACATGAGCACGAGCCATGGATATAGCACTATGGGTGGAATAGAATATGATGATGGGGATTGTGTGGAGAAGACAAAAAAGGAGAAAGTCTCACATCAACGAGGCTAATCAATGAGCTATGGGGATGCCCATCGATTGATGTTAATGCAAGGAGTAGGGATTGCCATGCAACGGATGCACTAGAGCTATGAATGCTCAACAAAAGAAAACTAGTGAGTGTGCATCCAACTTGCTTGCTCATGAAGACCTAGGGCATTTGAGGAAGCCCATCGTAGGAATATACAAGCCAAGTTCTATAATGAAAAATTCCCACTAGTATGACAAGCCAATATATGAGACTCTCTACATGAAGAACAAGGTGCTACTTTGAAGCACAAGTGTGGTAAAAGGATAGTAACATTGTCCCTTCTCTCTTTTTCTCTCAATTTTTTTATTTGTTAGGGCCTTTCTCTCTCTTTTTTTATGGCCTCTTTTTTTCTTTTCTTTTTTATTTTCGTCCGGAGTCTCATCCCGACTTATGGGGGAATCATAGTCTCCATCATCCTTTCCTCACTTGGGACAATGCTCTAATAATGATGATCATCACACTTTTATTTTTCTTACAACTCAACAATTACAACTCGATACTTAGAACAAAGTATGACTCTATATGAATGCCTCCGACAGTGTACCGGGATGGTGCAATGAATCAAGAGTGACATGTATGAAAAATAATGCATGGTGGCTTTGCCACAAATACGATGTCAACTACAAGATCATGCAATGGCAATATGACAAAAGTAAAGTATGTCATGATGAACGGAACGGTGGAAGTTGCATGGCAATATATCTCGGAATGGCTATGAAAATGCCATGATAGGTAGGTATGGTGGCTGTTTTGAGGAAGATATAAGGAGGTTTATGTGTGAAAGAGCGTATCATATCACAGGGTTTGGATGCACCGGCGAAGTTTGCACCAACTCTCAATGTGAGAAAGGGCAATGCACGGTACCGAAGAGGCTAGCAAATGCGGAAAGGTAAGAGTGTGTATAATCCATGGACTCAACATTAGTCAAAAGAACTCATATACTTATTGCAAAAATTTAGTAGTCATCAAAAATCAAGTACTACGCACAATGCTCCTAGGGGGATAGATTGGTAGGAAAAGACCATCGCTCGTCCCCGACCGCCACTCATAAGGATGCACAAGCCAGGTACACTTCATGCTTCAAATTTGTTACACAACTTCACCCATACGTGCATGCTACGGGACTTGCAAACTTCAACACAAGTATTTCTCAAATTCACAACTACTCAACTAGCACGACTTTGATATTATTACCTCCATATCTCAAAACAATTATTAAGCATTAAATTTATCTTAGTATTCAATTCACTCAAAAGAAAGTTTCACATATCTTGAACACTAAGTATATTAACATTAAGCAAATTACCATGCTATTAATGACTCTCAAAATAATCTAAGTGAAGCATGAGAGATCAAGTTTCTTTAAAACAAATCCACCACCGTGCTCTAAAAGATCTAAGTGAAGCACTAGAGCAAAAATTATCACGCTCAAAAGATATAAGTGAAGCACTATGAGCAAAACTATCAAGCTCAAAAGATATAAGTGAAGCACTATGAGAAAAACTATCAAGCTCAAAAGATATAAGTGAAGCACTATGAGCAAAACTATCAAGCTCAAAAGATATAAGTGAAGCACTATGAGCAAAACTATCAAGCTCAAAAGATATAAGTGAAGCACATAGAGTATTCTAATAAATTCCAAATCATGTATGGCTCTCTCAAAAGGTGTGTACAGCAATGATGATTGTGGTAAACTAACAAGCAAAGACACAAATAATACAAGACGCTCCAAGTAAAACACATATCATGTTGGTGAATAAAAATATAGCTCCAAGTAAATTACCGATAGAAGTGGACGAAAGAGGGGATGCCTTCCGGGGCATCCCCAAGCTTTGACTTTTTGGTGTCCTTGGGTTATCTTGGGGGTGCCATGGGCATCCCCGAGCTTAGGCTCTTGCCACTCCTTGTTCCATAATCCATCAAAAGAATTCACCCAAAACTTGAAAACTTCACAACACAAAACTCAACAGAAATCTCGTGAGCTCCGTTAGAGAAAGAAAACAAAAGACTACTTCAAGGTAATGTAATGAACTCATTCTTTATTTATATTGGTGTTAAACCTCTGTATTCCAACTTCTCTATGGTTTATAAACTAATTTACTAGCCATAGATTCATCAAAATAAGCAAACAAGACGCGAAAAACAGAATCTGTCAAAAACAGAACAGTCTGTAGTAATTTGTAACTAACGCAAACTTCTGGAACTCTAAAAACTTCTACCAAAATAGGAAATCCTGTACAATTTGTTTATTGATCAGCAGCAAAAAGAATCAACGCAAAAGCACTCTCCAGTAAAAAATGGCAACTAATCCCGTGAGCGCTAAAGTTTCTGTTTTTCAGCAGAATCAAATCAACTATCATCGTAGGTTATCCTATAGGTCCTACTTGGCACAAATACTAATTAAAACAAAAAACAACATCCAAACAGAAGTTAGATGGATTATTTATTCCTAAACAGAAGCAAAAACAAAAAACACAAAATAAAATTGGGTTGCCTCCCAACAAGCGCTATCGTAGACATGACCTAGAACTATTCTCGGTCAATAACCAATAGCGGGACCTGGATGCCCATATTGGCTCCTACATATTCTACGAAGATCTTTATCGGTCAAACCGCATAACAACATACGTTGTTCCCTTTGTCATCGGTATGTTACTTGCCCGAGATTCGATCGTCGGTATCCAATACCTAGTTCAATCTCGTTACCGGCAAGTCTCTTTACTCGTTACGTAATGCATCATTCCGTAACTAACTCATTAGCTACATTGCTTGCAAGTCTTATAGTGATGTGCATTACCGAGAGGGCCCAGAGATACCTCTCCGACAATCGGAGTGACAAAACCTAATCTCGAAATACGCCAACCCAACATGTAACTTTGGAGACACCTGTAGTACTCCTTTATAATCACCCAGTTACGTTGTGACGTTTGATAGCACCCAAAGTGTTCCTCTGGTAAGCGGGAGTTACATAATCTCATAGTTACAGGAACATGTATAAGTCATGAAGAAAGCAATAGCAATATACTAAACGATCAAGTGCTAGGCTAACGGAATGGGTCATGTCAATCACATCATTCTCCTAATGATGTGATCTCATTAATCAAATGACAACACATGTCTATGGTTAGGAAACATAACCATCTTTGATTAATAAGCTAGTCAAGTAGAGGCATACTAGTGACGTTGTGTTTGTCTATGTAATCACACATGTATTATGTTTCCGGTTAATACAATTCTAGCATGAATAATAAACATTTATCATGGAATAAGGAAATAAATAATAACTTTATTATTGCCTCTAGGGCATATTTCCTTCAATTGCCCCTTTACATAGATATCCATGCATATGTAGTGTAGGTTCTTGCTTGCGAGTACTTTGGATGAGTACTCATGGTTGCTTTGCTCCCTCTTTCCCCCCTTTTCCTCTTCTTCTCGGATGTCGCAACCAGATGCTGGAGCCCAAGAGCCAGACGCCACTGTGGACGACGACCCCTACTACACCGAGGGTGGCTACTATTACGTGCATGCCCCCACGACCAGGAGTAGTTTAGGAGGATCTCAGGCAGGAGGCTTGCGCCTCTTTCGATCTGTATCCCAGTTTGTGATAGCCATCTTATGGCACCTTGTTTAACTTTATGTCTGTACTTAGATATTGTTGCTTCCGCTGACTCGATTATGTTCGACCACTTGTATTCGAGCCCACGAGGCTCCTGGATTGTAATATGATGCTTGTATGACTTATTTTACTTTTAGAATTGTGTTGTGATATCTTCTCGTGTGTCCCTGATCTTGATCATACACGTTTGCGTGCATGATTAGTGTATGATTGAATCGGGGGCGTCACAAGAAAGAACAAGAAAAACACCGGCCACAACAAAGCCATAGTAAAACGAAACTAGGCGAAGGCGAGTAGTGTGGAAGGCCTATCCGGACACTATGCCACCACCCATAAGGGATAAAAACATCCCTGGCCTTCCGCTCCAAACCTATACACACGACTGAAAACAATGATTAATGTTTCAATCGTTGTTAGTAAGATCGCGAATGGAGCCAGTACATAGACCAGTCGATTACATGCATAAGTGATGTAGTTTTAGAACTAAAAAACATGTCATTTCTATGTAGCCACATCAATCAAATCAAGGCAGCTCTCACCCTTATAAACGCACTAAAAACTACGAGATGGATATAAGTCAGATCAATGAATGTTTCCCTATAAAATTGTTTTTTGTTAGTTCTTGACAAGAAATAGAAGATCTCCAGGATATTTCACTCCCTTTGTAGCTGTGTGTGATCCACGTTGGTGGCCAGGTTGGCTGGTGATGCTCAGGGTTGGATTGTCTTGGTTTTAGCCCGGTTTTCTTTGAATTAACCTGGCAATTCTCACTATTATTAATCGATTAAAAGGCAAGTCTTTTGACTCGTTTCAAAAAGAAAAAGTATTGAACACCATGGTGCAATTTTTGTCTAATAAGGGTATCATGGTCATGTTGGAACCAGATAGTCCGAAGGTGATGACATTAGTTGTTCTAGATGGTTAAACTTTGCCAATCGAAACCCAGCAAATTAATTGCTATGTGTTGTTCCATTGGGATCCATAACTGATGTATTCGACGTATTTTTTTTTGTTTATCGTTGGTATGTAGTAGTACAAGTATGGAAAATGTTGGCTAAGTGACGTGTTCCCAAACCAAAATTTCCCCCTCATGTACAAAGGAAGATAAAAAAAACTCCCTAAATCTAAATCACACACACATGAGATCTATTTGAAGAGTCCAAAATTCTGTTGTCTAAAATGAGGGCAGCTATCAAGCTAAACGGTTGTGCAAAGTTGAATTATTTTAGATGTGAAACTAGTTTCTTGTTTGGACTCCACCATATTTCTTGGATGCCAAGGTTAGAAAGATCAAAAGTTAGTTGTGAGCCGTCTATGAAAAGCGCTCTCCGCGTATGTACCGAAATGTTGGTGTAGGAGTATTATGCAAAGTAGTAGTTATCTCAGTAAATAAAGTAGTAAAAAAGATGCTTTGTCGGAATCGGAAACGCGTTCAAGGGCTCGTATCCAAAACAGAGTCGATTGATTAGCTTGGAGTAGTAGTTATATAATGACTCTCATAGCATACGCATCGATCAGCACAAGGAACAGCACGCCGGCCGGTTCCAAGCAGCAGCGACGTTCCCTGTTTGGTCCTCGATCGGCGGCATGGCGCTACTGAAGCGCAGCTTCACCGCAGCGCTGCTCGACCGCACCCGTTCAAGATGCCGGGCAGCCTCGCGCGCACCACCGCGCCGGTGGCCAAGATGATGCGGCTGTGGAACTACAAGCAAGGCTCGGGCCTCGGCGCGCACGGCCAGGGCATCATCGCCCCTATAAAGGCCATCCAGCATTGCTCAACCGCCGGCATCGGCCACTCCGAGACGACGTACAAGAACGGCCTGCATGGCGCGCCGGCGCCGGCGCCGCCAGCCCAGGACGAGTGGCACGAGTCGGCGGCCGTCTCACGGGCCCTGCGCCTCGAACGGGAGTGCTACGAGAAGACCCTCGCACTGCTGCGCGACGTGAAGCTTCAAGGCGACGACAGCGTGGAGACGGCGGAGGCGCTGGCGGCGATCGTCGAGTCCGAGGAGGTGCTGCTCCGGGGGAAGAAGCGCGCGCCAGGGGCGTGGAGGGCCGCGCTGCCTACTCCGGCCGTGCAGCACATCGTGGAGCGGGTCCTCACGCCGAGGATCGCCGTGAAAGCGCGAGAGTGGGAGCCGTTGTGGAGCCCGGGCTGCGACCATTGGTTACGCACGTGGATCCCCTTGATCGGACACTTGCCGGAGAGCCTGTACGGCACCGTGGAGAGCAAGATCAGCGGCGGCAGCCTCGACATCATCTCGCCATGGAAAGACTACTTCGGCCCGACGCATTGGGAGATCTTCTCCCGGCGTCACATCCTGCCCAGGCTCACACGATGGCTGCAACAGCTGAAGATCACACCACCAAAGCAGCGCGACACTAAGTTCCGTGAGGTGATGTCGTGGACGCCTCTCCTGCGCATCCAAGACGTGGTGTCGATCCTAGAGCAGGAGTTTTTGGGCAAATGGGAGAGCGCACTGCGCCACTGGCTGCGGTCCGCGAGGCCGTCGCCGGGGGAGGCCGCGGCGTGGTGCGCCGGCTGGAAGAACCTCTTCACCCCGGAGCTGCTCCACGACGAATGCGTGCTGGCATGGCTGGAGTCTGGCGTTGCCATGGTAGATCGAGAAACGGAAGACCTCAACCGCCTTGTTTGTCATAGTTGATACTAGTCTGCTGCAAGCCTACAACAGCATGTGAGGTTGTAGCCACTTATGGTTAGCAATGTAATGGTTGTAGTCAGTTATGATCAGCAATATAATGGTTGCTGTCACTTATGGTTACCAATGTAATGGTTGTAGTCGCTTATGCCATCACTCAAAAGCAATACACTATTGCAGCACAGATGCTTGAATGAAAATTACAAAATAGTAAAGGAGTCCAAATCCAGATTTGCAAGTTTTCGTGAATTTTTGCAGTTCTACGTGTAGATTTTGTGACAGTGTATTACAAGGCACATATCTTCAGCTTTCCACATTGCTTTGCAGAGATCTCTGCTTGAACGTACAAGAAGCTGGGTTTATGACCGGGTTTATATAGAAAGACACTGACATCCTAGGAAACGGAGATGGATAAAAGACTAGACAAGCTGTTGAGGAGATCGATATGTTTTATGTTCTTATTTGGTGAAAGCATGAAGCACCCCCCTAAAAATAGCAAGTTTTGTTGCTCTGAAGTGCATGTTGCCTTTATCAATTGATCAAACCAAGCATTTTTTTTCCTGAGATATCCAAAGATTCGAGGCCGTCAAGGCGCCAAAGGCAGCTTAAGCTTAATATCATGGCGATTACACGACAACTATTTACCTATTAGCTGGCTTTTGTTTTACAATGAAGGAAAAAAATGTTTTTGGAGTTTACTCAGACGCGTAGCAAATATGATGTGGGGATAATTGTGATTGGTTCGGTGTCAAATAGAGTAATTAGGAAATGAAGTATGGATTTTTCATTAGAAGTATTTGCTTTCTTTACATTGTTTGATTGTGGTTTTTCCTCCGGTCAGTAACATCGTTCCACCAAATCAGATCGACGAAGGATCCCTATAAAAGGAAATTCTGTACTCCAGTTCTTGACGAGAAACAAAACATCTCCACAAACAGTCAAGAAGATCTCACAGTAAATCTAACAAAGTCCAAGTCTTTGGACTGTCCCGAATCATGACGCCACTTCACCTTCATACAAGGCTGCAGGACTGTCTCGATCTGAATGATTAACAATTCTTTCTGATACAAGGTGCTTTATAAATTAAAGTGTAGCATGAAGGAAATACTGTTGGAAATATGAGCAATAAACCGAATGGTTTTAACAGAAATACTAGATAAAGCATGACTAATATAGCAGAAATAAAACAAGTCATGCGATCTGACGGAGAGAAGGTAAATAGCATCTGCATATATGAACTGTACCCAAACAAATCTAGGGCAAACAGTAGAACAGGAAACTTTGGCAGGACCTCTAACAGGAAGAGAAAGAACACGTACGGGATAGCAGGAGCAACGGGAGCACTGAACTTGGGGTCGACATCCTCGCCAGCTATGTCATCGAAGAGGTTATCGACGTCGGGGAAGAAGTCGTCGCTGTCCGTGATGAACCGGTCAGTAGTCGCGCAGAGCGCTCCCCAAAAACCTTATGACCCTTCTCCCGTACATGACTCAAAGAGGTGTGGTTTCGAAGGCGTACTGTCCCCGCTCGCGGTGCATGCCGCAAGCTGGGATGAGGAAGACAATAGCAGCTCAGAGATTGGAACCGGTGGCGAGAGGAAGAAGAAGTTTTGGTGCATCTCTCTTGGAAGCAAAAGAGGGAGACGAAGCAAACAGAAAACGTTTCAGCTCCCGCGTGACCTTTCGTATACCCGTCGTGCGTGGCAACAATTTAGACATCGGCTCGGCTCATTCCCGCAACCCGCGTCGCGTCGCGTCACGTCGCGCCGAGGCATGGCGCGGCGGGCAGCGAAGGAGGAGCGCGCGTGGATGTCCCTCTTGTTCTCATGCTCATACATGTGGGGAAAGAACCTCCCTTATAAAGAGGTCCAACTCCCTATAAACTAGAAATGTGGGACTAAACTTTAGTAGTGCCCCTTGCCTTGCACGAATGGGCTAAGTGGCCCTCTAGGATTTATTAGGAATTTCTGAAATTGTTATTGGTCTGACCCATAAATAGATAAAATTCCAGCAACTCCCCACCAGATTCGAGAGGCACACAAAATTTGCCTTTGCTTCCAAAACACTGTTTTATATACCGGTATTGCAGTGGATACTGTTAAGTTGAACTTCCACTTAGAACTCGATGCTACACTAGTAAGCAACTTGAATAGTGGACTGGGCCTTGAACTGCAAGTTTTCTGCGAATCTAGCTTCACACAAAGCCTTGACCGATACGAGGTTACCGTGGGTCTTCCCCGCAAGGTGGAGCTTATGCGTCATACTCAGTGACGTTTCATGAGTTATTAGAGAGAACCCTACTCTCATAGATTGCGACATTTGACAATCGGACTCATATAGGTGTGTTCTTCAAAAGATATTATGCAGGACAACATCTCTGCTTAAATGAGACACTTAGAACACATTAAGATATACATCAATCTACCATGCAGATTTAGGAAAGTATTGCATCTTCATGGAGTGGTATTGTTAACAGTAAGGATAGTCTCCACTTAGTTGACCAACAGCTTGTCTTCCATATCTAATTTACGGGATCTCCGATCATATAGACTAGGTTACCACTGTGAACAACTCATATTGTGGGTCTCATACCCATCTCCCTCG
This sequence comes from Triticum timopheevii, assembly GCA_963921465.1. Lineage (NCBI taxonomy): Eukaryota > Viridiplantae > Streptophyta > Magnoliopsida > Poales > Poaceae > Triticum > Triticum timopheevii. The sequence goes on from OY997271.1 coordinate 116,589,041, forward strand.
ATGCATTATCTATCACATTACATGATAGACCCTTAGTAAAAGGATCTGCCAGATTTTTAGACATTTCGGATATAATCCAATGCAATAACTCAGGAGTTTCTCATTTTTCTGACAGACTTTAACCTTCTCTGAACGTGTCTTGATGACTTCATGTTATCCTTTGAGCTGCTCACTTTCGTGATCATAGTTTGATTGTCGCAGTTCATAAGGATACCCAGTACATGTTTCTCAACAACCGGCAAGTCATTCAAGAGCCGACCAAACCAATCTGCTTCAACCGTAGCTATATCTAGTGTTGTGAGGTATGCTTCCATTGTTGACCTTGTTAAGATGGTCTTCTTGCAAGACTTCCAAGAAACAGCGCCACCTCTATGAGTGAATACATATCCGCTTGTGGCCTTTATCTCATCAACATCTGAGATCTAGTTTGAGTCACTATACCCTTCAAGCACCTTTGGGTGCCCAATGTACTGAATTCCATAATTCGCAGTGCCTTTCAAATAATGCAAAACTCTCACTAGAGCTTTCCAATGCACATCTCCTGGTTTTGAGACAAACCGACTCAGTTTGCTAACAGCAAAAGAGATGGCAGGTCTTGTAGCACTAGCTAAGTACATAAGCGAGCCAATAATCTGAGAATATTTCAATTGATCTCTAGCAATTCTTTGATTCTTTCGAAGCAACACACTTGCATCATATGATGTTGGAGAGGGCTTGCAGTCACTATAGCCAAAGCGGCTCAAGATCTTTTCCGCGTAGTGAGATCGAAACAATGCCATCCCACCGTCATCGTCTCTCAACAACTTGATGTTCAGAATGACATCAACCACGCCTAAATCCTTCATCTCAAAACAACGAGATAGGAAATCCTTGACCTCCTTAATAATATTCAGATTTGTTCCGAAAATCAGTATGTCATCAACATACAAGCAAAGGATAACTCCCTCGCCCCCACCATGGCGATAGTACACACATTTATCAGCTTCATTTACAACGAAGCCTGCAGCTATTAAAGTTCTTTCAAACTTCTCATGCCACGTCTTGGGTGCTTTCTTAAGTCCATATAAAGACTTCAGCAACTTGCACACTTTTCCTTCCTGACCATCTACGACGAACCCATCTGGTTGTTCCATATAAATTTCCTCGTCCAACTTTCCATTTAGGAAAGTAGTCTTAACATCCATTTGATGAACGAGAAGACCATGTGAGGACGCTAGTGAAAGTAGAACTCGAATATTGGTTAGTCGAGCCACAGGTCAGTAAGTATCAAAGAAATTGTCACCTTCCTTTTGGGTATAACCCTTGGCCACGAGTCGTGCCTTGTATTTCTCAATAGTACCATTAGGCCTAAGTTTCTTCTTGAATACCCATTTGCACCTTATAAGGTTGTACCCATAAGGACGATCAGTTATGTCCCAAGTTTCATTTGCCAAGATGGAATCCATCTCACTACGGACCGCTTCCTTCCAGTAGTCAGCATCTTCAGATGCATAGGCCTCTGAAATAGGACTGGGAGTGTCATCTATTAGATAGACAAGAAAATCATCACCAAAGGACTTTGCAGTCCTCTGTATCTTGCTCCTAGTAAGAACTTCATTGTTCTCTTCCACAGGATTTTCAAAGTGTTCCATCGAAATGGCAGGTTTTATAATTGTAACCGGTTCCTAATTCGATGAACTAGGCATCTCCTGATTAGATGAGGTAGCCATATCCTTCATCAGAAACATATCTTCAAAGAAAGTCACATCATTTGACTCCATGATCGTACCGACATGCATGTCATGTACCTCAGATTTTACAACCAAGAATCTATAACCAATGCTATGAAAAGCATATCCCAGGAAAACACAATCCACAGTCTTTGGTCCAAGCTTGCGCTTCTTTGGAATTGGCACATTGACTTTCGCCAAACAACCCCAGGTCCATAGATAAGAGAGTTTTAACCTTTTCTTCTCCTATTCCTCGAATGGAGCTATCTCTTTGTTCTTTGTGGGAACTCGGTTTAGGACATGGCATGCAGTCAATATCGCCTCCTCCCACCATGCCTTGGAGAGACCCGATGTGTCTAACATGGCGTTAACCAAATCAGTTAGAGTACGTTTCTTTCTTTCGGCTACCCCATTTGACTAAGGTGAATAGGGAGGTGTCCTCTCATGGATTATACCATATTCCGCACAAAAGGAATCAAATTCATTTGAGAAATACTCTCCACCACGATCGGATCTAAGCCTCTTGATCTTTCGATCAAGTTGGTTTTCCGCTTCGGCTTTTTAAATCTTGAAATAGTTCAAAGCCTCATCCTTAGATTTCAGAAGATACACATGGCAGTATCTAGTGGATCCATCCATTAACATCATAAAATATTTCTTTCCACCTTTTGTCAAAATACCATTCATTTCACATAGATCTGAATGTATGAGCTCTAGCGGTGCAAGATTTCTTGTTTCCGCAGTCGTGTGAGACTTCTGAGGTTGCTTAGCTTGCACAGAAACTTGACACTTAGATCCCTTGACAGTGGTGAAACTATGGATTAAGATCAATTTGGCTAGTCGCGACATGCAACCAAAATTAACATGACAGAGACGCGAATACCACACATTTGATTCACTATTGTTGCAAACATGATTAACAAATTTATTGCAAACATCTGACAAGGATAAACGAAATAGGCCTCCTGACTCATAGCCTTTACCAAAAAAAGTTCCATATTGGATATTACAAATTTATTTGACTCAAAGACAAGCTTGTAGCCATCTCTACACAGAAGAGATTCGCTAACAAGATTTTTATTGACGGAGGAGACATAATGCGCATTTTTCAGCCGCACAATCTTTCCTGAAGTAAACTTCAGATCGACCATGCCAACACCACGAATAGAAGCACTTGAACCATTGCCCATCAGCATGGTGGAAGTCCCTGCGGTCTGATAAGACGAAAACATGGAAATATCACTTCATACATGCACATTAGCACCCGTGTCAATCAACCAATCAGGAGAATGACATACTGAAAGAATAGTGGGAAATAAACCATACCCAGCGGCCTTCATGCTAGTGTCTCCAATGACAACATTAGCGGTCTTGCCGCCTTTCCCAAGATGACGCTTGCCATAGCGATTAGGGCAACTAGGTGCCCAATGATCAAGATCTCCACACACATGAGAAACACCTTTCTTCTTGTCATTCTTCTTCTTGAAGTTCGTGTGTTGTACAGCCTTGTTCTTCCCCTCAAACTTTGCTTTATCATCAAACTTGCCCTTGTTCTTGAACTTGTGGTGCTGGAAGTTTTTCTTATGTACCAGATTGGCACTAGATCCTCCCTCAATACCTCGAGCACATGTGTCCTTTGATCTCGCCTTTTCTTCCACATCAAGAGTGCCAATGAGATCTAGAACGGAAAACTCCTGCCTCTTATGCTTCAGTAGGGTAGCAAAGTTCCTCTTAGAAGGAGGAAGCTTGGTGATGATACCTCCGGCAACAAACTTGTCCGGTAGCATATAATTGAAGAGCTCAAGTTCTCTAGCAAATGACTGTATCTCATGAGCTTGCTTAACCACGGAGCGCTCTTCAGTCATCCTGTAGTCATAGAATTGTGCTATGATGTACAGCTCAGTGCCGGCATCCGAGACTCCAAAATTGGCCTCGAGTGTGTCCCATGTATCTTTTCCATTGTCAATTGACGCATAAGCATCAACTATGTTCTCACCAAGAACACTCAAGAGAGCAACCTTAAACAGGGTATCCATTTTCTGAAAAGCTTGTTCCTCTTGAGGATCAAGAACTCCTTTAGGTTTGCCTAAAGTGGCGTCATAGCAGCTCATGGTCTGAAAACATAAGACTGCTCTCACGCGCCACCTCTTATAGTGGATCCCTCAATCATAGGAGGCCTCATGGATGCAGCAAAACCACTCGGGGTAAATTGCCTATGATAAGGTTTTTGGATTGTTGGAAATATGAGCAATTTACCGAATGATTTTATTAACATAAATACTAGATAAAGCATGACTAATATAGTAGAAATAAAACAAGTCATGCGATCTGTGGGAGACAAGGTAAATAGCATCTGCATATATGAACTGTAACCAAACATATCTAGGGCAAACAGTAGAATAATGAACTGTGGTAGGACCTCTAACAGGAAGAGCAAGAAAACGTACGGGATAGCAGGAGCAACAGCAACACTGGACTTGGGGTCAACATCCTCGCCAGCCATGTCGTCGAAGAGGTTGTTGATGTCAGGAAAGAAGTCGTCGTTGGGGAAGTGGTCGTCGGTATCCGTGATGAACCAGTCAGTAGTCACGCAGAGCACTCTCCAAAAACCTTACCACCCTTCTCCCGTACATGACTCAAAGAAGTGTGGTTTCGTAGGCCTACTGTCCTGACTCGCGGTGCATGCCGCAAGCCGGGATAAGGAAGATAGCAGTAGCTCAGTGATTGGAACCGGTGCCGAAAGGAAGAAGTTCTGGTGCGTCTCTATGAGAGGAGCAACCTCCCTTTTATAGGCGCAAGAGAAGGAGGCAAGAGGCCAGTGATGGGAGGTGAAGCAAAAGAGGGAGACGAAGCGAACAGACTTCAGCCGAAGAGGCGCGTCGTTCGGATTCAGTGTCCACTACAGAAAACGTTTCAGCTCCCGCGTGACCTTTCGTATACCCGTCGTGCGTGGCAAAAATTTCGACATTGGCTCGGCTCATTCCCGCAACCTGCGGCGTGGCGCTGCATGTCATGATGAGGCATGGTGTGGCGTGGCAAGGCGCGCGGCAGAGGAGGAGAGCACGTGGATGTCCCTCTTGTTCTCATGCTCATACATGTGGGGAAAGAACCTCCCTTGTAAAGAGGTCCAACTCCCTCTAAACTAGCAATGTGGGACTAAACTTTAGTAGTGCCCCTTGCCTTGCACGAATGGGCTAATTGGGCCTCTAGGATTTATTAGGAATTTCTGAAATTGTTATTGGGCTGACCCATAAATAGATAAAATTCCAGCAATCCCCCACCAGATCCGAGAGGCACACAAAATTTGCTTTTGGTTCCAAAACACTGTTTTATATACCGGTATTGCAGTGGATACTGTTAAGTTGAACTTCCACTTAGAACTCTATGCTACACTAGTAAGCAACTTGAACAGTGGACTGGGCCTTGAACTGCAAGTTTTTTGCGAATCTAGCTTCAAACAAAGCCTTGACCGATACGAGGCTACCGTGGGTCTTTCCCGCGGGTGGAGCTTATGCGTCATACTGAGTGACGTTTCATGAGTATACTAGAGAGAACTCTACTCTCATAGATTGCGACGCTTGACAATCAGACTCATATAGGTGTGTTCTTCAAAAGATGTTCTGCAGGACAACATCTCTGCTTAAATGAGACACTTAGAACACATTAAGATATACATCAACCTACCATGCAGATTTAGGGAAGTATTGCATCTTCATGGAGTGGTATTGTTAACAGTAAGGATACTCTCCTCTTAGTTGACCAACAGCTTGTCTTTCACATCTAATTCACGGGATCTCTGATCACATAGACTAGGTTACCAATGTGAACAACTCATATTGTGGGTCTCATACCCATCTCCCTCGATGCATTATCTTGTTGGAAATATGCCCTAGAGGCAATAATAAAAGCATTATTATTATATTTCCTTGTTCATGATAATTGTCTTTATTCATGCTATAATTGTGTTATCCGGAAATCGTAATACATGTGTGAATAACAGACACCAACATGTCCCTAGTAAGCCTCTAGTTGACTAGCTCGTTGATCAATAGATAGTCATGGTTTCCTGACTATGGACATTGGATGTCATTGATAACGAGATCACATCATTAGGAGAATGATGTGATGGACAAGACCCAATCCTAAACATAGCACAAGATCGTATAGTTCATTTGCTAGAGTTTTCCAAATGTCAAAGTATCTTTTCCTTAGACCATGAGATCGTGTAACTCCCGGATATCGTAGGAGTGCTTTGGGTATACCAAACGTCACAACGTAACTGGGTGACTATAAAGGTAGACTACGGGTATTGCCGAAAGTGTCTGTTGGGTTGACATGGATCAAGATTGGGATTTGTCACTCCGTATGACGGAGAGGTATCACTGGGCCCACTCGGTAATGCATCATCATAATGATCTCAGAGTGACCAAGTGTCTGGTCACGGGATCATGCATTACGGTACGAGTAAAGTGACTTGTCGGTAACGAGATTGAACGAGGTATTGGGATACCGACGATCGAATCTCGGGCAAGTAACATATCGATTGACAAAGGGAATTGAGTACGGGGTTGATTGAATCCTCGACATCGTGGTTCATCCGATGAGATCATCGTGGAGCATGTGGGAGCCAACATGGGTATCCAGATCCCGCTGTTGGTTATTGAACGGAGAGTCGTCTCGGTCATGTCTGCTTGTCTCCCGAACCCGTAGGGTCTACACACTTAAGGTTCGGTGACGCTAGGGTTATGAAGATATGTATATGTAGAAACCCGAATGTTGTTCGGAGTCCCGGATGAGATCCCGGACGTCCCGAGGAGTTCCGGAATGGTCCGGAGGTAAAGAATTATATATAGGAAGTGCTGTTTCGGCCATCGGGACAAGTTTCGGGGTTATCGGTATTGTACCGGGACCACCGGAGGGGTCCCGGGGGCCCACCGGGTGGGGCCACCTGTCCCGGGGGGCCACATGGGCTGTAGGGGGTGCGCCTTGGCCTTCATGGGCCAAGGGCACCAGCCCCTATAGGCCCATGCGCCTAGGGTTCCCACCATGGAAGAGTCCATGTGGTGGAAGGCACCCCTAGGTGCCTTGGGGGGGAAGGGAAACCTCCCCTTGGCCGCCGCCCCCCCTAGTAGATCTCATCTACTAGGGCTGGCGCCCCCCCCCCCCCATGGCACCCCTATATATAGTGGGGGGAGAGGAGGGAAACAGACCAGCCCCTGGCGCCTCCCTCTCTCCCCGTTATGTCTCTCCCTCGGAGTCTTGGCGAAGCCCTGCTTCTGTGACGCCCTGCATCCACCACCACGCCGTCGTGCTGCTGGATCTTCATCAACCTCTCCTCCCCCCTTGCTGGATCAAGAAGGAGGAGACGTCTCCCGTCCCGTACGTGTGTTGAACGCGGAGGTGCCGTCCGTTCGGCGCTTGGTCATCGGTGATTTGGATCACGTCGAGTACGATTACATCATCACCGTTCTTTGAACGCTTCCGCTCGCGATCTACAAGGTACGCAGATGCATCCGATGACTCATTGCTAGATGAACTCCTAGATGGATCTTGGTGAAACGAGTAGGAAAATTTTTGTTTTCTGCAACGTTCCCAACAGTGGTATCAGAGCCAGGTTTATGCGTAGTTCTTCTTGCGCGAGTAGAACACAATTTGTTGTGGGCGTAGATTTGTCAACTTTCTTGCTGTTACTAGTCTTTTCTTGCTTCAGCGGTATTGTGGGATGAAGCGGCCCGGACCAACCTTACACGTACGCTTACGTGAGACCGGTTCCACCGACTAACATGCACTAGTTGCATAAGGTGGCTGGCGGGTGTTTGTCTCTCCTACTTTAGTTGGAGCGGATTCGATGAACAGGGTCCTTATGAAGGGTAAATAGAAGTTGACAAATCACGTTGTGGCTTTAACGTAGGTAAGAAGACGTTCTTGCTAGAACCCTAATTCAGCCACGTAAAACTTGCAACAACAATTAGAGGACGTCTAACTTGTTTTTGCAGCAAGTGGTTTGTGATATGATATGGCCAAAGTTGTGATGAATGATGAATGATCTATATGTGATGTATGAGATGTTCATGCTATTGTAATAGGAATCACGACTTGCATGTCGATGAATATGACAACCGGCAGGAGCCATAGGAGTTGTCTTTATTCTTTTATATGACATGCGAGTCATTGAGAAACGCCATGTAAATTACTTTACTTTATTGCTAAACGCGTTAGCCATAGTAGTAGAAGTAATAGTTGGCGAGCAACTTCATGGAGACACGATGATGGAGATCATGATGATGGAGATCATGGTGTCAAGCCGGTGACAAGATGATCATGGAGCCCCAAGATGGAGATCAAAGGAGCTATGTGATATTGGCCATATCATGTCACATTTATTATTTGATTGCATGTGATGTTTATCATGTTTTGCATCTTGTTTACTTAGAACGACGGTAGTAAATAAGATGATCCCTCATACTAATTTCAAGAAGTGTTCCCCCTAACTGTGCACCGTTGCGACAGTTCGCTGTTTCAAAACACCACGTGATGATCGGGTGTTTTATTCAGACGTTCACATACAACGGGTGTAAGACAGATTTACACATGCAAACACTTAGGTTGACTTGACGAGCCTATCATGTACAGACATGGCCTCGGAACACAGAAGACCGAAAGGTCGAGCATGAGTCGTATAGAAGATATGATCAACATGAAGATGTTCACCGATGTTGACTAGTCCGTCTCACGTGATGATCGGACACGGCCTAGTTAACTCGGATCATGTAATACTTAGATGACTAGAGGGATGTCTAATCTAAGTGGGAGTTCTTTAATAATTTGATTAGTTGAACTTAATTATCATGAACTTAGTCTAAATATTTTACAATATGTCTTGTAGATCAAATGGCCAACGTAGTCCTCAACTTCAACGCGTTCCTAGAGAAAACTAAGCTGAAAGACGATGGCAGCAACTATACGGACTGGGTCCGGAACCTGAGGATCATCCTCATAGCTGCCAAGAAAGATTATGTCCTACAAGCACCGCTGGGTGACGCACCTGTTCTCCCTGCAGAACAAGATGTTATGAACGCTTGGCAGGCACGTTCCGATGACTACTCCCTCGTTCAGTGCGGCATGCTTTACAGCCTAGAGCCGGGGCTCCAAAAGCGTTTTGAGAGACATGGAGCATATGAGATGTTCGAAGAGCTGAAAATGGTTTTCCAAGCTCATGCCCGGGTCGAGAGATATGAAGTCTCCGACAAATTCTTCAGCTATAAGATGGAGGAAAATAGTTCTGTCAGTGAGCACATACTCACTATGTCTGGGTTACATAACCGCTTGACTCAGCTGGGAGTTAATCTCCCGGATGATGCGGTAATTGACAGAATCCTCCAGTCGCTTCCACCAAGCTACAAGAGCTTTGTGATGAACTTCAATATGCAGGGGATGGAAAAGACCATTCCTGAAGTATTTGCTATGCTGAAATCAGCAGAGGTAGAAGTCAAGAAGGAACATCAAGTGTTGATGGTCAATAAAACCACTAAGTTCAAGAAAGGCAAGGGTAAAAAGAACTTCAAGAAAGACGGCAAGGAGGTTGCCGCGCCCGGCAAGCAAGCTGCCGGGAAGAAGCCAAAGAATGGACCCAAGCCCGAGACTGAGTGCTTTTATTGCAAGGGAAGCGGTCACTGGAAGCGGAACTTCCCTAAGTACTTAGCGGACAAGAAGGCCGGCAAAACAAAAGGTATATGTGATATACATGTAATTGATGTGTACCTTACTAGTGCCCGTAGTAGCTCCTGGGTATTTGATACCGGTGCAGTTGCTCACATTTGTAACTCAAAGCAGGGGCTGCGGAATAAGCGGAAACTGGCAAAGGACGAGGTGACGATGCGCGTCGGGAATGGTTCCAAGGTCAATGTGATCGCCGTTGGCACGCTGCCTCTGCATCTCCCTTCGGGATTAGTTTTAAACCTTAATAATTGTTATTTAGTGCCAGCTTTGAGCATGAACATTGTATCGGGATCTCGTTTAATTCGAGATGGCTACTCATTTAAATCCGAGAATAATGGTTGTTCTATTTATATGAGAGATATGTTTTATGGTCATGCTCCTATGGTGAATGGTTTATTCTTTATGAATCTCGAACGTGATGCTACACATGTTCACAATGTGAGTACCAAAAGAAGTAAGGTTGATAATGATAGTCCCACATACTTGTGGCACTGCCGCCTTGGTCACATAGGTGTCAAACGCATGAAGAAGCTCCATGCAGATGGACTTTTAGAGTCTCTTGATTACGAATCATTTGACACGTGCGAACCATGCCTTATGGGAAAAATGACCAAGACTCCGTTCTCAGGAACAATGGAGCGAGCAACCAACTTATTGGAAATCATACATACTGATGTGTGCGGTCCAATGAGTGTTGAGGCTCGCGGTGGCTATCGTTATGTTCTCACCCTCACTGATGATTTAAGTAGGTATGGGTATATCTACTTAATGAAACACAAGTCTGAAACCTTTGAAAAGTTCAAGGAATTTCAGAGTGAGGTTGAAAATCAACGTGACAGGAAAATCAAGTTTTTACGATCAGATCGTGGAGGAGAATACTTGAGTCACGAGTTTGGTACACACTTAAGAAAATGTGGAATAGTTTCACAACTCACGCCGCCTGGAACACCTCAGCGTAATGGTGTGACCGAACGTCGTAATCGCACTCTATTAGATATGGTGCGATCTATGATGTCTCTTGCCGATTTACCACTATCTTTTTGGGGCTATGCTTTAGGGACTGCCGCATTCACTTTAAATAGGGCTCCGTCGAAATCCGTTGAGACGACACCGTATGAATTATGGTTTGGGAAGAAACCTAAGCTGTCGTTTCTAAAAGTTTGGGGATGCGATGCTTATGTCAAGAAACTTCAACCTGAAAAGCTCGAACCCAAGTCGGAAAAATGCGTCTTCATAGGATACCCAAAAGAAACTATTGGGTACACCTTCTACCTCAGATCCGAAGGCAAGATCTTTGTTGCCAAGAATGGGTCCTTTCTAGAGAAAGAGTTTCTCTCGAAAGAAGTAAGTGGGAGGAAAGTAGAGCTTGATGAAGTATTACCTCTTGAACCGGAAAATGGCGCAACTCAAGAAAATGTTCCTGAGGTTCCTGCACCAACTAGAGAGGAAGTTAATGATGATGATCAAGATACTTCTGATCAAGCTCCTACTGAAATTTGAAGGTCCACAAGGACACGTTCCGCACCAGAGTGGTACGGCAACCCTGTCCTGGAAATCATGTTGTTAGACAACGGTGAACCTTCGAACTATGAAGAAGCGATGGCGGGCCCGGATTCCGACAAATGGCTAGAAGCCATGAAATCCGAGATAGGATCCATGTATGAAAACGAAGTGTGGACTTTGACTGACTTGCCCATTGAACGGCGAGCCATAGAAAATAAATGGATCTTTAAGAGGAAGACAGACGCGGATGGTAATGTGACCATCTATAAAGCTCGGCTTGTCGCTAAGGGTTATCGACAAGTTCAAGGGGTTGACTACGATGAGACTTTCTCACCGGTAGCGAAGCTGAAGTCCGTCCGAATCATGTTAGCAATTGCCGCATTCTACGATTATGAAATATGGCAAATGGACGTCAAAACGGCATTCCTTAATGGTTTCCTTAAGGAAGAATTGTATATGATGCAGCCGGAAGGTTTTGTCGATCCTAAGAATGCTGACAAGGTGTGCAAGCTTCAACGCTCGATTTATGGGCTGGTGCAAGCATCTCGGAGTTTGAACATTCGCTTTGATGAGATGATCAAAGCGTTTGGGTTTACACAGACTTATGGAGAAGCCTGTGTTTACAAGAAAGTGAGTGGGAGCTCTGTAGCATTTCTCATACTATATGTAGATGACATACTTTTGATGGGAAATGATATAGAACTCTTGGACAGCATCAAGGCCTATTTGAATAAGAGTTTTTCAATGAAGGACCTTGGAGAAGCTGCTTATATATTAGGCATCAAAATCTATAGAGATAGATCGAGACGCCTCATAGGTCTTTCACAAAGCACATACCTTGATAAAATATTGAAGAAGTTCAATATGGATCAATCCAAGAAGGGGTTCTTGCCTGTGTTACAAGGTATGAAATTGAGCTCAGCTCAATGTCCGACCACGGCAGAAGATATAGAAGAGATGAGCATCATCCCCTATGCATCAGCCATAGGTTCTATTATGTATGCCATGCTGTGTACCAGACCTGATGTAAACCTTGCCGTAAGTTTGGTAGGAAGGTACCAAAGTAATCCCGGCAAGGAGCACTGGACAGCGGTCAAGAATATCCTGAAGTACCTGAAAAGGACTAAGGAAATGTTTCTCGTTTATGGAGGTGACGAAGAGCTCGTCGTAAAGGGTTACGTCGACGCTAACTTCGACACAGATCTGGATGACTCTAAGTCACAGACCGGATACGTGTATATTTTGAATGGTGGGGCAGTAAGCTGGTGCAGTTGCAAGCAGAGCGTCATGGCGGGATCTACATGTGAAGCAGAGTACATGGCGGCCTCGGAGGCAGCACATGAAGCAATATGGGTGAAGGAGTTCATCACCGACCTAGGAGTCATACCCAATGCGTCGGGGCCGATCAAGCTCTTCTGTGACAACACTGGAGCTATTGCACTTGCCAAGGAGCCCAGGTTTCACAAGAAGACAAGGCACATCAAGCGTCGCTTCAACTCCATTCGTGAAAATGTTCAAGATGGAGACATAGAGATTTGTAAAATACATACGGACCTGAATGTAGCAGATCCGTTGACTAAACCTCTCCCTAGGGCAAAACATGATCAACACCAGAATTCCATGGGTGTTCGATTCATCACAATGTAACTAGATTATTGACTCTAGTGCAAGTGGGAGACTGTTGGAAATATGCCCTAGAGGCAATAATAAAAGCATTATTATTATATTTCCTTGTTCATGATAATTGTCTTTATTCATGCTATAATTGTGTTATCCGGAAATCGTAATACATGTGTGAATAACAGACACCAACATGTCCCTAGTAAGCCTCTAGTTGACTAGCTCGTTGATCAATAGATAGTCATGGTTTCCTGAGTATGGACATTGGATGTCATTGATAACGAGATCACATCATTAGGAGAATGATGTGATGGACAAGACCCAATCCTAAACATAGCACAAGATCGTATAGTTCGTTTGCTAGAGTTTTCCAAATGTCAAAGTATCTTTTCCTTAGACCATGAGATCGTGTAACTCCCGGATATCGTAGGAGTGCTTTGGGTATACCAAACGTCACAACGTAACTGGGTGACTATAAAGGTAGACTACGGGTATCTCCGAAAGTGTTTGTTGGGTTGACATGGATCAAGATTGGGATTTGTCACTCCGTATGACGGAGAGGTATCACTGGGCCCACTCGGTAATGCATCATCATAATGAGCTCAGAGTGACCAAGTGTCTGGTCACGGGATCATGCATTACGGTACGAGTAAAGTGACTTGTCGGTAACGAGATTGAACGAGGTATTGGGATACCGACGATCGAATCTCGGGCAAGTAACATATCGATTGACAAAGGGAATTGAGTACGGGGTTGATTGAATCCTCGACATCGTGGTTCATCCGATGAGATCATCGTGGAGCATGTGGGAGCCAACATGGGTATCCAGATCCCGCTGTTGGTTATTGACCGGAGAGTCGTCTCGGTCATGTCTGCTTGTCTCCCGAACCCGTAGGGTCTACACACTTAAGGTTCGGTGACGCTAGGGTTATGAAGATATGTATATGCAGAAACCCGAATGTTGTTCGGAGTCCCGGATGAGATCCCGGACGTCACGAGGAGTTCCGGAATGGTCCGGAGGTAAAGAATTATATATAGGAAGTGTTGTTTCGTCCATCGGGACAAGTTTCGGGGTTATCGGTATTGTACCGGGACCACCGGAGGGGTCCCGGGGGTCCACCGGGTGGGGCCACCTGTCCCGGGGGGCTACATGGGCTGTAGGGGGTGCGCCTTGGCCTTCATGGGCCAAGGGCACCAGCCCCTATAGGCCCATGCGCCTAGGGTTCCCACCATGGAAGAGTCCATGTGGTGGAAGGCACCCCTAGGTGCCTTGGGGGGGAAGGGAAACCTCCCCTTGGCCGCCGCCCCCCCTAGTAGATCTCATCTACTAGGGCCGGCGCCCCCCCCCCCCATGGCACCCCTATATATAGTGGGGGGGAGAGGAGGGAAACAGACCAGCCCCTGGCGCCTCCCTCTCTCCCCGTTACGTCTCTCCCTCGGAGTCTTGGCGAAGCCCTGCTTCTGTGACGCCCTGCATCCACCACCACGCCGTCGTGCTGCTGGATCTTCATCAACCTCTCCTCCCCCCTTGCTGGATCAAGAAGGAGGAGACGTCTCCCGTCCCGTACGTGTGTTGAACGCGGAGGTGCCGTCCGTTCGGCGCTTGGTCATCGGTGATTTGGATCACGTCGAGTACGACTACATCATCACCGTTCTTTGAACGCTTCCGCTCGCGATCTACAAGGTACGTAGATGCATCCGATGACTCGTTGCTAGATGAACTCCTAGATGGATCTTGGTGAAACGAGTAGGAAAATTTTTGTTTTCTGCAACGTTCCCCAACATATCTATCACATTACGTAATAGACCCTTAGTAAAAGGATCTGCCAGATTTTTAGACGTTTGGATATAATTCAATGCAATAACTCAGGAGTTTCTCATTTTTCTGACAGACTTTAACCTTCTCTGAACGTGTCTTGATGACTTCATGTTATCTCTTGAGCTGCTCACTTTCGTGATCGCAGTTTGATTGTCGCAGTTTATAAGGATACCCGGTACATGTTTCTCAACAACCGGCAAGTCATTCAAGAGCCGACCAAACCAGTTTGCTTCGACCGTAGCTGTATCTAGTGATGTGAGGTCTGCTTCCATTGGTGACCTTGTTAAGATGGTCTGCTTGCAAGACATCCAAGAAACAACTCCACCTCCATGAGTGAATACATATCTGCTTGTGGCCTTTATCTCATCAGCATCTGAGATCCAGTTTGAGTCACTATACCCTTCAAGCACCTTTGGGTGCCCAGTGTAGTGAATTCCATAATTCGCAGTGCCTTTCAAATAACGTAAAACTCTCTCTAGAGCTTTCCAATGCACGTCTCCTAGTTTTGAGACAAACCGACTTAGTTTGCTAACAGCAAAAGAGATGTCAGGTCTTGTAGCACTGGCTAAGTACATAAGCGAGCCAATAATATGAGAATATTTCTATTGATCTCTAGCAATTCTTTGATTCTTTCGAAGCAACACACTGGCATGATATGGTGTTGGAGAGGGCTTGCAGTCACTATAGCCAAAGCGACTCAAGATCTTTTCCACATAGTGAGATTGAAGCAATGTAATCCCACCGTCATCATCTCTCAATAACTTGATGTTCAGAATGACATCAGCCACTCCTAAATCCTTCATTTCAAAACAACGAGATATGAAATCCTTGACCTCCTTAATAACATTCAGATCTACTCCGAAAATCAGTATGTCGTCAACATACAAGCAAAGGATAACTCCCTCGCCCCCACCATGGTGATAGTACACACATCTATCAGCTTCGTTTACAACGATGCCTGCAGCTATTAAAGTTCTTTCAAACTTCTCATGCCAATGCTTGGGTGCTTGCTTAAGTCCATACAAAGAACAGGGTCGCATAAGCATCAACTATGTTCTCACGAAGTACACTTGAACAGGGTATCCATTTTTTGAAAAGCTTGTTCCTCTTGAGGATCAAGAACTCCTTTAGGTTTGCCTAGAGTGGCATCATAGCTTCTCATGGTCTGAAACCATAAGACTGCTCTCACGCGCCACCTCTTATGATGGATACCCTCAAACATAGGATGCCTCATGGATGCAGCAAAACTACTCGAGATAAATTGCCTATGATAAGGTTTTTGGATTGTTGGAAATATAAGCAATTTACCAAATGATTTTATTAACAGAAAGACTAGATAAAGCATGACTAATATAGCATAAATAAAACAAGTCATGCGAACTGACGGAGAGAACGTAAATATCATCTGCATATATGAACTGTAACCAAACGTATCTAGGGCAAATAGTAGAACAAGGAATTGTGGCATGACCTCTAACGGGAGGAGCAAGAACACATACGGGATAGCAGGAGCAACAGGAGCACTAGACTTGGGGTCGAGATCATCGCCTGCCATGTCGACGAACAGGTTGTCGACGTTGGGGAAGAAGTCGTCATTGGGGAAGTGGTCGTCGGTGTCCGTGATGTACCGGTCAGTAGTCGCGCAGAGCGCTCCCCAAAAACCTTATCACCTTTCCCCCGTACAGGACTCAAAAAGGTGCGATTTCGAAGGCCTACTGTCCCGACTCGCGGTGCACGCCGCAAGCCGGGATGAGGAAGACAGTAGCAGCTGAGAGATTGGAACCGGTGGCGAGAGGAAGAAGAAGTTCTGGTGCGCCTCTCTGAGAGGAGCGGCCTCCCTTTTATAGGCTCAAGAGAAGGAGGCGAGAGGCCAGCGACGGGAGGTGAAGCAAAAGAGGGAGACGAAGCGAACAGACTTCAGCCGAAGAGGCGCACCATACGGATTCAATGTCCACTACAGAAAACGTTTCACCCCCCGCGTGACCTTTTGTATACCCATCGTGCGTGGCAAAAACTTAGACGTCGGCTCATTCCCACAACCCGCGGCGCGGCGCGTCGTGACAAGGCGTGGCAAGGCAGGTGGCGGAGGAGGAGCACGCGTGGATGTCCCTCTTGTTCTCATGCTCATACATGTGGGGAAAGAACCTTCCTTATAAAGAGGTCTAACTTCCTCTAAACTAGCAATGTGGGACTAAACTGTAGTAGTGCCTCTTGCCTTGCGCGAATGGGCTAAGTGGGCCTCTAGGATTTATTAGGAATTTCTGAAATTGTTATTCGGTTGGCCCATAAATAGAGAAAATACCAGCATATACAACACATCATGAGCATACATACAGTCGCTGCATGATTAAGAAGCATACAAGCAACACCAGTAACGCACATGAGAAAGAATAAGAAAAACACCGGCCACAACAAAGCCATTGTAAAACGAAACTACGTACACTATGCCATCACCCATAAGGGTAAAAACATCCCTGGCCATCTGCTCCAAACCCATACGCACGACTGAAAGCAAAATGCTTGTTGTTTCGGTTGTTGTTAAGAAGATCACGAATGGAGACGGTGGATAGACCGGTTGGTAACATGCATAAGTGATGAAGTTTTGGAGTTAAAAAAACATGTCATTTCTATGTAGCCACATTAATCAAATCAAGGCAGCTCTCACCCTTATAAATGCACCAAAAACTATGAGGACAAATTTTGTAAATGCACATTCCCCTAATGCAAATAGGAAGGTTGGAGGGTGGAGTAGACCTCCTAGGGGCTTTGTTAAATTGAATGTGGATGCTGCCTTCGATCATGATCTACTAAAAGGCACAGCGGGGGCTGTTCTCAGGGATGACAAAGGAAACTTCATTGTACGTGAAAATTGGAAGATTGATTGTTGCGCTGATGTCCTGACAGCGGAAGCATTAGCACGAAATTGGAAGATTGATTGTTGCGCTGATCGTCTTGTTATCAACTCTGACAATATGGAAGTCATTGACACAATGAAGAATGGAGGACACTCTGCAGGAGCGGTAGCGGCAATTTTTTATGACTGTTTTTTTATAGCTTGTGATTTTCCTCTTACTAGTTTTGAACATTGTAATAGGGAAGCGAACAAGGTAGCACATGAGTTGGCTCGACTAGCAAAATATTTCGTGACGAGGCATTGGATTGAGGAGCCTATGGGAAATATTGTATCTCTACTTATACACGATGTAACCATTATTTCTAATTAATAAAGTTGTGATGTTTTTCAAAAAAAAAACTACGAGGACGAATGTTTCCCTATAAAAGAATTAGTTTTGACAAGAAATAGAAGATCTCCAAAATATTTCACTCTCCTTGTAGCTCCGAGATCCATGTTGGTGGCCGGGTTGGCTGGTGATGCCCATTTTATGAGGGTTGGGTTGTCTTGGTTTTAGCCCGTTTTTTTTAATTAACCTAGCAACTCTCACTCTATCTTTAATCAATGAAATGGCAAGTCTTTTGACTCATTTCAAAAAGAAAAAAATATTAAACACTATGGTGTAAATTTTGTCTAATGGTATCACGGTCATGTTGGAACCGGATAGTCCGAAGGTGATGACATTAGTTGTTCTAGATGGTTAAACCTCGTCAATCAAAACCCAGCAAATTAATCGCTATGTGTTGTTCCATTGGGATCCATAACTGATGTATCCGACGTATTTTTTTTTTGTTTTGTTTATCGTTGGTATGTAGTAGTATAAGTATGGATAATGTTGGCTAAGTGACGTGTTCCCAAACCAAAATTCCCCCTCATGTGCAAAGAAAGATAAAAAAATCCCTAAATCTAAATCCCACACACATGAGATCCATTTGAAGAGTCCAAAATTTGGTTGTCTAAAATGAGGGTAGCTTTCCAGCTAAACGGTTGTGCAAAGTTGAGTTCTTTTAGATGTGAAACTAGTTTCTTGTTCGGACTCCACCATATTTCTTGGATGCCAATGTTACAAAGATCAAAAGTTAGTTGTGAGCCGTCTATGAAAAGTGCTCTCCGCGTATGTACCGAAATGTTGGTGTATTATGCAAAGTAGTTATCTCAGTAAATAAAGTATAAATAAGATGCTTTGTCGGAATCGGAAACGCGTTCAAGGGCTCGTCTCCAAAACAGAGTCGATTGATTAGCTTGGAGTAGTAGTTATATAATGACTCTCATAGCATACGCATCGATCAGCACAAGGAACAGCACGCCAAGCAGCAGCGACGTTCCCTGTTTGGTCCTCGATCGCCTGCCAACGTCGATCGGCGGCATGGCGCTACTGAAGCGCAGCTTCACCGCGGCGCTGCTCGACGAGGACGACGAGTCGTCGTACCCGTTCAAGATGCCGGGCAGCCTCGCGCGCACCACCGCGCCGGTGGCCAAGATGATGCGGCTGTGGAACTACAAGCAAGGCTCGGGACTCGGCGCACACGGCCAAGGCATCATCGCCCCTATAAAAGCCATCCAGCATTGCTCAACCGCCGGCATCGGCCACTCCGAGACGACGTACAAGAACGGCCTGCATGGCGCGCCGGCGCCGTCGCCGCCGGCCCAAGATGAGTGGCACGAGTCGGCGGCCGTCTCACGGGCCCTGAGCCTCGAACGGGAGTGCTACGAGAAGACCCTCGCACTGCTGCGCGACGTGAAGCTTCAAGGCGACGACAGCGTGGAGACGGCGGAGGCGCTGGCGGCGATCGTCGAGTCCGAGGAGGTGCTGCTCCGGGGGAAGAAGCGCGCGCCAGGGGCGTGGAGGGCCGCGCTGCCTACTCCGGCCGTGCAGCACATCGTCGAGCGGGTCCTCACGCCGAGGATCGCCGTGAAAGCGCGAGAGTGGGAGCCGTTGTGGAGCCCGGGCTGCGACCATTGGTTACGCCCGTGGATCCCCTTGATCGGACGCTTGCCGGAGAGCCTCTACGGCACCGTGGAGAGCAAGATCAGCGGCGGCAGCCTCGACATCATCTCGCCATGGAAAGACTACTTCGGCCCGACGCATTGGGAGATCTTCTCCCGGCGTCACATCCTGCCCAGGCTCACACGATGGCTGCAACAGCTGAAGATCACACCACCAAAGCAGCGCGACACTAAGTTCCGTGAGGTGATGTCGTGGACGCCTCTCCTGCGCACCCAAGACGTGGTGTCGATCCTAGAGCAGGAGTTTTTCGGAAAATGGGAGGGCGCGCTGCGCCACTGGCTGCAGTCCGCGAGGCCGTCGTCGGGGGAGGCCGCGGCGTGGTGCGCCGGCTGGAAGAACCTCTTCACCCCGGAGCTGCTCCACGACGAACGCGTGCTGGCATGGCTGGAGTCTGGCGTTGCCATGGTGGATCGAGAAACGGAAGACCTCAACCGCCTTGTTTGTCATAGTTGATACTAATCTGCTGCAAGCCTACGACAGCTTGTGAGGTTGTAGTCACTTATGATCAGCAATGTAATGGTTGTAGTCGATCAGCAACGTAATGGTTGTAGTCAGTTATGATCAGCAATATAATGGTTGCAATCACTTATGGTTACCAATGTAATGGTTGTAGTCACTTATGCCATATTTGACACTCAAAAGCAATGCACTATTGCAGCACAGATGCTTGAATGAAAATTACAAAATAGTAAAGGAGTCCAAATCCAGATTTGCAAGTTTTCGTGAATTTTTGCAGTTCTACGTGTAGATTTTGTGACAGTGTATTACAAGGCACAACATATCTTCAGCTTTCCACATTGCTTTGCAGAGAACCTGGGTTTATGACCGGGTTTATATAGCAAGATAATGACATCCCTAGGAAACGGAGATGGATAAAAGACTAGAAAAGCTGTTGAGGAGATCGATATGTTTTATGTTCTTATTGGGTTTATGACTGGGTTTACAATAACCTAGGTTTATGACCGGGTTTACAATAACCTGAAGCACCCCCCCAAAAATAGCAAATTTTGTTGCGCTGAAGTGCATGTTGCCTTTCAATTGATCAAACCAATTATTATTTTTTCGGAGATATCCAAAGATTCGATGCCGTCAAGGCGCCAAAGGCAGCTTAAGCTAAATATCATGGCGATTAAAGAAACATGTTTATTTATTATTTGGATATATACTAACCTTATAATCTAAATATGGACCATCCCACTAGAAAAATTCCAATGTTTAGTGAGACTTGGGTTCATCATATTCATAAGTGCATTTCTGTGATAAATAGCGACAGGATTTGTACTACTCACTACTTTCTGTGTACTCTTCTACTTGGTACAACCACCCTAAACACATCAACAGACGAGATCTTGGGCTCACACGATGGCTGCAACAGCTGAAGATCACACCACCAAAGCAGCGCGACACTAAGTTCCGTGAGGTGATGTCGTGGACGCCTCTCCTGCGCACCCAAGACGTGGTGTCGATCCTAGAGCAGGAGTTTTTCGGAAAATGGGAGGGCGCGCTGCGCCACTGGCTGCAGTCCGCGAGGCCGTCGTCGGGGGAGGCCGCGGCGTGGTGCGCCGGCTGGAAGAACCTCTTCACCCCGGAGCTGCTCCACGACGAACGCGTGCTGGCATGGCTGGAGTCTGGCGTTGCCATGGTGGATCGAGAAACGGAAGACCTCAACCGCCTTGTTTGTCATAGTTGATACTAATCTGCTGCAAGCCTACGACAGCTTGTGAGGTTGTAGTCACTTATGATCAGCAATGTAATGGTTGTAGTCGATCAGCAACGTAATGGTTGTAGTCAGTTATGATCAGCAATATAATGGTTGCAATCACTTATGGTTACCAATGTAATGGTTGTAGTCACTTATGCCATATTTGACACTCAAAAGCAATGCACTATTGCAGCACAGATGCTTGAATGAAAATTACAAAATAGTAAAGGAGTCCAAATCCAGATTTGCAAGTTTTCGTGAATTTTTGCAGTTCTACGTGTAGATTTTGTGACAGTGTATTACAAGGCACAACATATCTTCAGCTTTCCACATTGCTTTGCAGAGAACCTGGGTTTATGACCGGGTTTATATAGCAAGATAATGACATCCTAGGAAACGGAGATGGATAAAAGACTAGAAAAGCTGTTGAGGAGATCGATATGTTTTATGTTCTTATTGGGTTTATGACTGGGTTTACAATAACCTAGGTTTATGACCGGGTTTACAATAACCTGAAGCACCCCCCCAAAAATAGCAAATTTTGTTGCGCTGAAGTGCATGTTGCCTTTCAATTGATCAAACCAATTATTATTTTTCCGGAGATATCCAAAGATTCGATGCCGTCAAGGCGCCAAAGGCAGCTTAAGCTAAATATCATGGCGATTAAAGAAACATGTTTATTTATTATTTGGATATATACTAACCTTATAATCTAAATATGGACCATCCCACTAGAAAAATTCCAATGTTTAGTGAGAGTTGGGTTCATCATATTCATAAGTGCATTTCTGTGATAAATAGCGACAGGATTTGTACTACTCACTACTTTCTGTGTACTCTTCTACTTGGTACAACCACCCTAAACACATCAACAGACGAGATCTGTCCTTACCCCTTCATAATAAAGGATATGATGGTCTTTCTAGAAAATATGTCGCGGAGATCTATTACGAATCCGCTTGGGCCGGCCCATTAACATGTACTGCAGCACGGATAGAAAATCCAAAAAAATCATGAACCCAGTAGGAACCGAACCCAAGACCTACTGCGTTTGAAAACAAATTAAAAACCACCAGGACCAACACGATTGAATGATATAAAAGTAGCGCGGTGTATCGTCACCTAGAATGGACGCACTATAGGACTTCTTTTTAGAACTGTAGCAGATCAAAATTGGTACTATACAACCGGGCCAGACACTGTAGCAATAAAGAGGTGGGGTATTGTAGCTAAAGCATTTTTTTTCACCTTTCGAATAGTTTTGGAAAATATGAACATTTTTAAAAATAGGAAATGTTCTTCAAAATTTAATATTCTTTTGGAAACGCGATTTTTTTCCCAAATTTGCTAACCTTTTTTATGAAAATACTTTGATTTTGTGAGTATTTTCCAAATTTTGAAGAAATGTTTTTCAGAAAGTCAAATAATCAAATTTGCGAAAAAATTCTTGAAAACGTGAACAATTTTGAAAATTTCTGAACATGTCTTTCAAAATGGAAACACTTTTTCTAATTTGCGAGCCTTATTTGAAAAACAAAAATATTTTTTTCAAGTTTACGAATATTTTTTCCGAAATTACTAACATCTTTTAAAACATTTCTTATTCTCTTGGGTCTAAGCATTTTTTATTTTCATTTTTTTTAGTTTTTATTCTCTTTTTGTTACTTCATTCTTATAATTTTGAACTTGATTACTCTTTGTGAATTTTTTTAAAAAAACGAATTTTTTTTTGGCATAACAGAAAATGTTCTTGCTTTCAAATATTTTTTACAATTCAAAATTTTGTTCTGGAATTTCATAAAAAGTTCTAATTTTTGATTTTTTTTGTTCACAAATTTAAGAAATTCATGCATTTCAAATAAGTAGATAATTTTTATAGAAGTATGTGGTCTGTATTTTTTTGTTTGACTTTTTGTCATTTTTTGGTAATTTTTTAACAATTTTGGAAAAGAGTGTTCAAGTTTGTAAAATTTTCATGCACACTTTGAAATTCCAAAATTGTTGACAAATTTCGAGAAATTGTCAGGATAAAAGAAAATGTTCATGTTGATTGATAATGACGAACATTACAAATACACTCATCTCAATTGGTGTTTTAGGACTATGGATAAATGACCCAACTTTTGTAAATATCAGGACCATGCCCTAGCTTTTGCAAGCAAGTGGGCACGCCCATTTTAGGCATCCATGCCTGGTTTTAATGACTTCCGACACCGTATGCATGTTGTGACACGTTCTGCCGTTAATCGGCTTTCATTAAGAAAACTTCAGAAAATGCGGAACTTGGCAAAAACCCAAAAAAATGGCATGGTGCCTTGAATTGGTCATACAAGACCATGAAAAAATGGGGTTATTTAAGGGATGTCGAGAAATGAGGTGCTCCCAAACAGATCCTTCTAGCCTATCCGGACACTCTCCATTGAATATGGTATTTCTTAGGCAATATTAGGACTGGCCCAATTTTTGCAAGCAAGTGGGCATGTCCATGTTAGGCATCCATGTCTGGACTGAATGACTTCCGACACGTATTAGTTATCCTTTTTCACCATGAAAACTCCAGGAAATGCAGAACTTGTCGAAAACCCAAACAATTTGCCATGATGCCTTTAATTGGTTGTTCGAAGCCCTTGAAAAAATTGGGATCATTGCAAGGATGTTGAGAAACAACATGCTCTCAGACGGAGCCTTCTGTCCCCCTCCCACCCCCACGAATACAATTCATTCAACATGGTCTATTTTGTATATCCTTGAAATGATCCCAACTTTTTTCCACAAGGTGGGCATGCCCCTCATAGGCATCCATGACAGGTTTGAACAATTTCCGACATCATATGCAAATTGCGACACGTCCAGCCTTTTTTCGTGTTTTCTGAGCAAGAAAACTCTAGAAAAATACAAAACTTGTCGAAAACCAAAACAACTTGTCATGGTGCCTTGAATTGGTCAAACAAAGTCATGAAAAAATAGGGACATTTTAAGGTTGTCAAAAAATAACATGCTCTCAGACGGATCCTTCTGGCCTACCTGAACACCCTCCATTGAACATGGTGTTTTTGTGGACATCCTTTAAATTACCCTAACTTTTTGCTACTAGGTGGACATGCCCATGGTAGGAATCCATGTGAGATTTAAATGACTTCCGACACAGTATGCAGGTTACAACATGTCTAGCCATTTTATTGGCTTTTTCTGACCGAGAAAACTCTAGAAAATGCAAAAATTTGTCGAAAATACAACCAACTTAGTTTGGTGCCTTGAATTGCTCATACAAGGCCATGAAAGAAATATTGTGGCTATGTATGCCTACCATGGGCACTCCACCTACTAACAAAAGTTGGGGTCATTTCAAGAATGTACAAAAAAACACCATGTTCAATGTAGTGTGCACGGGTAGGCACCCATGCAAGGTTTGAAGGAAAAAGGTATTTAAGATCATAATTTATATAGGTACTTAAAACTATCATTTTAAGTTTTTAACATAACTAATAAATACAAAATGATAAAATCTAAAACATAATTTAAATTCATAAGTAATAATTATTTAAAGTAAAAAAGAATTTAAATTCATAATTTTAAAACAGTTACTTAAAACTGTTGTTTTGGTATTTCAATTTTTTGAACAAGTTTAAACAAGAATAATAAAGTTTAAAAAGTACAAAAATAATTTAATGAAAAAATAAAAAAATCACAGGCCTTGCCCAACTAAGTGACGGCATCGCTCGTGCCGGGCACCTATTGGAATTTGTACGGAAATTGAAAAATGTTCCCATCTTCAAAAACAAATGTTCACAAATTTGAAAAATGTTCGGGCAAATTTAGAACACTTTTTTATTTCAATTTTTTGTTCGCATTTATGAAAAAAATGAAATTTAAATTTTTTGTTCGTGTTCTCCAAAAATGTTTGTTTTCACAATTTTGTTCGTTCTTTTCAAAAAATTATTCGTGCTTTGACATTCTGAACAATTTTTGAAAGGCACAAACATTTTTTTTGAAATTGCCTTACAATTTTCGAAAATGCAAATATTTTTTAATTTTTTTGGAAAATAGCAAAATTACTGAAATTTTGAATAGCAATTTGAAAGCGTGGCCACTTTTTGAAAAATAAAGAAGAAACGTAACAGGAAAACCTAAAATCGCAAATAAATAAATAAACAAAAAGTATGGAAAAAAGACCGGTACATAAAGTGTTCCTGAAATCTTTTTAAATCTCAGCTTATCTGTTAGGGCATGTACAATGCATAGCCTCAAGGTGATGCCTCGCATGCCATGTAAGCTTGGATATGACGTAAAGTAGGTTCGGATAGGGAAGCGGGATCCTCTCCTGGAGGCGGGTGCTTGAAAAGAAAAAGTGTGGTCCGGTGACAAAAGTTGAAAAAGTTGGAGTGAAAAGTAGAGATGCATGTGTACTAGAGTCTTTATTTTCTATTTTTTAATGAGGCCCACTAGTGATAGCTTGCATTGGAGAGAGAAAATTAATATAGATGCCTTAAATTACTTTTTATCATAGGGCATATGTATTCATATGCCACCATTGTACATGCCCTTACTTGAAGTGTCTAGCTTTTACATCATTCAGTAAAGGTACGTTGTCGCACTGGTTGTGGACGCACTTTGTTAAGTTGGTGGTCGCACTGGCTGTGGACGCACTTTGTTAAGTTGGTGGTCGCTGTGTGAGAACACTTCCTTTTTGTTTGGATTATGGAGCTAGTGGCCACATTTACGGCATCTCCGGCATCTCCAACGGCAACCCGCAAAAATCCTCCCGCATCCGTTCGCGGACAGGGGGGCCACTTTGTGGACACGTATGCGGGAGGCAGCCATCCAACGTAGTCGCATACATTTTAACAACAACTCGAACCAACTCAACAAAATTCGTTCAAACAAGTCCGAAATTCATATAAACACAGCCGGATTTCATATAAACATACAGTATTTCATATAAACATGACGGGTTTCACTACAAATACATGAAAGCAGTCCTACGCGGGCTCTGGAGTATAATTAATACATGATATAAATGATCGCCGGCGTCCGGTCCTCGTCTCTGATCATCAGCCCCGAGAACTGAAACTTCACCATCTCCGATCATCAACTCTGCCCATCAAGCTTGGCGTCGACGGGAAGGGAGGAGCGGTGGCCTTCCTCGGACACGAGCGGGGTCGATTCCCACGTTGGGCAATCCTTTTTCTCCACTATTGGACGAACATTCCAACCTTGTTCCATTATTTTTCATTGCATGCCACTGCAAAATGGGCCGCCCCAACTGAGCTGCCCGGCGTATATACGATACATGCAAAAATAGATACAAATTGTCAAAAGTTCAAATTACCCTTTATACTTTTTCAAGGAAGGTTGTACCGAAGCGGGACTCGTCTGTGTATGCTAAATGCAATCCTTTGTGCGTGAGAACACTTCCTTTTTGTTTGGAGTATGGAGCTAGTGGCCACATTTACGGCATCTCCAACGGCAACCCGCAAAAATCCTCCCGCATCCGTCCGCGGACA
This sequence comes from Triticum timopheevii, assembly GCA_963921465.1. Taxonomy (NCBI): domain Eukaryota; kingdom Viridiplantae; phylum Streptophyta; class Magnoliopsida; order Poales; family Poaceae; genus Triticum; species Triticum timopheevii. The sequence continues at coordinate 116,615,518 of OY997271.1, forward strand.
GGGAGACCACTTTGCGGACACTTATGCGGGAGGCAGCCATCCAACGTAGTCGCATACATTTTCACAACAACTCGAATCAACCGAACGAAATTCGTTCAAACAAGTCCGAAATTCATATAAACACGGCCGGATTTCATATAAACATACCGTATTTTATATAAACATGACGGGTTTCATTACAAATACATCAAAGCGGTCCTTGTTGAAAATATGTCCTAGAGGCAATAATAAAATGGTTATTATTATATTTCCTTGTTCATGATAATTGTCTATTGTTCATGCTATAATTGTATTAACTGGAAACCGTAATACATGTGTGAATACATAGACCACAACATGTCCCTAGTGAGCCTCTAGTTGACTAGCTCGTTGATCAATAGATGGTTATGGTTTCCTGACCATGGACATAGGATGTCATTGATAACGGGATCACATCATTAGGAGAATGATGTGATGGAAAAGACCCAATCCTAAGCATAGCACAAGATCGTGTAGTTCGTTTGCTAAAAGCTTTTCTAATGTCAAGTATCATTTCCTTAGACCATGAGATTGTGCAACTCCCGGATACCGTAGGAATGCTTTGGGTGTGCCAAACGTCACAACGTAACTGGGTGGCTATAAAGATGCACTACGGGTATCTCCGGAAGTGTCTGTTGGGTTGGCACGAATCGAGACTGGGAGTGTCACTCCGTGTGACGGAGAGGTATCTCTGGGCCCACTCGGTAATGCATCATCATAATGAGCTCAATTTGACTAAGTAGTTAGTCACGGGATCATGCATTACGGAACGAGTAAAGTGACTTGCCGGTAACGAGATTGAACAAGGTATTGGGATACCGACGATCGAATCTCGGGCAAGTAACATACCGATTGACAAAGGAAATTGTATACGGGATTGCTTGAATCCTTGACATTGTGGTTCATCCGATGAGATCATCGTGGAACATGTGGGAGCCAACATGGGTATCTAGATCCCGTTGTTGTTTATTGGCCAGAGAGCTGTCTCGGTCATGTCTGCATGATTCCCGAACCCGTAGGGTCTACACACTTAAGGTTCGGTGATGCTAGAGTTGTTATGGGAATTAGTTGCAATTATCGAATGTTGTTCGGAGTCCCGGATGAGATCCCGGATGTCACGAGGAGTTCTGGAATGGTCCGGAGGTAAAGATTTTTATATGGGAAGTCCTATTTTGGCCACCGGAAAATGTTCGGGATTTTTCGGTATTGTACGTGGAAGGTTCTAGAAGGTTCCGGAGTGGGGCCCACCTGCATGGGGGGACCCACATGAACGTGGGTAGTGGGGGCAAGGCCCCACACCCCTGGTCAAGGCGCACCAAGATCCCCCCTTAGAAGGAATAAGATTATATCCCGAAGGGATAAGATCAAGATCCCTAAAAAAGGGGGATAACAATCGGTGGGGAAGAAAATGATGGGATTTCTTTCCTTCCACCTTTGCCAACGCTCCAATGGACTTGGAGGGAAAGAAACCAGCCCCCTCCACCCCTATATATAGTGGGGAGGCGCATGGGAGCTTCACCCTTCCCCTGGCGCAGCCCTCTCCCTCCCCAACACCTCCTCCTCCGTAGTAGTGCTTGACGAAGCTCTGCCGGAGAACTGCAAGCTCCACCACCACGCTGTCGTGTTGCCGGAGCTCTCCCTCAACTTCTCCTCTCCCCTTGCTGGATCAAGAAGGAGGAGACGTCCCCGGGCTGTACGTGTGTTGAACGCGGAGGCACCGTTGTTCGGTGCTTAGATCGGATTCGGCCGCGATCTGAATCGCTTAGTGAACGACTCCACCGACCGCGTTCTTGCAACGCTTCCGCATCGCGATCTTCAAGGGTATGAAGATGCACTCCCCTCTCTCTCATTGCTAGTTACTCCGTAGATTGATCTTGGTGATGCATAGAAAATTTTGAATTTCTACTAAGTTCCCCAACAGTGGCATCATGAGCTAGGTCTATTGTGTAGTTTCTATGCACGAGTAGAACACAAGTTGTTGTGGGCGTTGATTTTGTTCAATATGCTTACCGTTACTAGTCCTATCTTGTTTCGACGGTATTGTGGGATGAAGCGGCCCGGACCGACCTTACATGTACGCTTACGTGAGACAGGTTCCACCGACTGACATGCACTTGTTGCATAAGGTGGCTAGCGGGTGCCAGTCTCTCGCACTTTAGTCGGATCGGATTCGATGAAAAGGGTCCTTATGAAGGGGAAATAGCAATTGGCATATCACATTTGTGGTTTTGGCGTAGGTAAGAAACGTTCTTGTGAGAAACCTATAGCAGCCACGTAAAAACTTGCAACAACAATTAGAGGACGTCTAACTTGTTTTTGCAGCATATGTCGTGTGATGTGATATGGCCAAAAGGATGTGGTGAATGATATATATGTGATGTATGAGATTGATCATATTCTTGTAATAGGAATCACGACCTGCATGTCGATGAGTATGACAACCGGCAGGAGCCATAGGAGTTGTCTTTATTTATTGTATGACCTGCGTGTCACTGAATAACGCCATGTAATTACTTTACTTCATTGCTAAACCGTTAGCCATAGTAGTAGAAGTAATAGTTGGCGAGACAACTTCATGGAGACACGATGATGGAGATCATGATGATGGAGATCATGGTGTCATGTCGGTGACGATGATGATCATGGAGCCCCGAAGATGGAGATCAAAAGGAGCAAAATGATATTGGCCATATCATGTCACTATTTGATTGCATGTGATATTTATCATGTTTATGCATCTTATTTGCTTAGAACGACGGTAGTAAATAAGATGATCCCTTATAATAATTTCAAGAAAGTGTTCCCCCTAACTGTGCACCGTTGCGAATGTTCGTTGTTTCAAAGCACCACGTGATGATCGGGTGTGATAGATTCTAACGTTCACATACAACGGGTGTAAGCCAGATTTACACACGCGAAACACTTAGGTTGACTTGACGAGCCTAGCATGTACAGACATGGCCTCAGAACACAAGACACCTTAAGGTCGAACATGAGTCGTATAGTGGATACGATCAACATGAAGATGTTCACCGATGATGACTAGTCCGTCTCACGTGATGATCAGACACGGCCTAGTTGACTCGGATCATGTATCACTTAGATGACTAGAGGGATGTCTATCTGAGTGGGAGTTCATAAGATGAACTTAATTATCCTGAACATAGTCAAAAGGTTTTTGCAAATTATGTCGTAGCTTGCGCTTTAGTTCTACTGTTTTAAGATATGTTTCTAGAGAAAATTTAGTTGAAAGTTGATAGTAGCAATTATGCGGACTGGGTCCGTAAACTGAGGATTGTCTTCATTGTTGCGTAGAAGGCTTATGTCCTTAATGCACCGCTCAGTGTGCTGAACCTCGAACGTCATCTGTGGATGTTGCGAACATCTGACATACATGTTTTGATAACTACGTGATAGTTCAGTAATGTTAAATGGTTTAGAATTGAGGCACCGAAGACGATTTCAAAACGTCGCGGAACATATGAGATGTTTTGAGGGCTGAAATTGGGATTTCAGGCTCGTGCCCACGTCAAGAGGTACAAGACCTCTGACGAGTTTCTTAGCCTGCAAACTAAGGGAGAAAAGCTCAATCGTTGAGCTTGTGCTCAGATTGTCTGAGTACAACAATCACTTGAATCGAGTGGGAGTTAATCTTCCAGATGAGATAGTGATGTTTCTCCAAAGTCATTGCCACCAAGCTGCTAGAGCTTCGTGATGAACTATAACATATCAGGGATATATATGATGATCCTTGAAATATTCGTGATGTTTGACACTGCGAAAGTAGAAATCAAGAAGGAGCATCAACTGTTGATGGTTAGTGAAACCACTAGTTTCAAGAAGGATAAGGGCAAGAAGGGATACTTCATGAAATGGCAAATCAGTTGCTGCTCTAGTGAAGAAACCCAAGGTTGAAACCAAACCTGAGACTAAGTGCTTCTGTAACGAGGGAAACAGTCACTGAAGCAGGACTACCCTAGATACTTGGTAGATGAGAAGGTTGGCAAGGTCGATAGAAGTATATTGGATATACATTATATTAATGTGTACTTTACTAGTACTCCTAGTAGGACCAGGGTATTAGATACCAGTTCGGTTGCTAAGTGTTGGTAACTCAAAATAAAAGCTGCGGAATAAACGGAGACTAGCTAAAGGTGAGATGACGATATGTGTTGGAAGTGTTTCCAAGCTTGATGTGATCAAGCATCGCATACTCCATCTACCATCGAGATTGGTGTTAAACCTAAATAATTGTTATCTGGTGTTTGCGTTCAGCATAGACATGATTGGATTATGTCTATCGCAATACGGTCATTCATTTAAGGAGAATAATAGTTACTCTGTTTATTTGAATAATACCTTCAATGGTCTTGCACCTAAAATGAATGGTTTATTGAATCTCGATCGTAGTGATACACATGTTCATGCCAAAAGATATAAGATAGTGATGATAGTACCACACACTTGTGGCACTGCCATTTGAGTCATATTGGTATAAAATGCATGAAGAAGCTCCATGTTGATGGATCTTTGGACTCACTCATTTTGAAAAGATTGAGACATGCGAACCATGTCTATTGGTGTATACGCATGAAGAAACTCCATGCAGATGGATCGTTTGGACTCACTTGATTTTGAATCACTTGAGACATGCAAATCATACCACATAGGCAAGATGACTGAAAAGCCTCAGTTTCAGTAATATGGAACAAGAAAGCAACTTGTTGGAAGTAATACATTTTGTTGTGTGCAGTCTAATGAGTGCTGAGGCATGCAGTGGATATCGTTATGTTCTTACTTCACAGATGATTTTAGTAGATTCTGAGTATATTGACTTGATGAAACACAAATCTGAATTATTGAAAGGTTCAAGTAATTTCAGAGTGAAGTTGAAGATTGTCGTAACAAGAGGATAAAATGTCTATGATATGATCATAGAGATGAATATCTGAGTTACAAGTTTGGCACACAATTAAGACATTGTGGAAATTGTTTCACAATTAATACCGCCTGGAACACCATAGTGTGATGGTGTGTCCGAACATCATGACTGCACCCTATTGGATATGGTGCATACCATGATGTCTCTTATCGAATTACCACTATCGTTTATAGGTTAGGCATTAGAGACAACCGCATTCACTTTAAATAGGGTACCACGAAATTCTGTTGAGACGACACTGTATGAACTATGGTTTGGAGAAACCTAAGTTGTCGTTTCTTAAAAGTTTGGGGCTGCGACGCTTATGTGAAAAAGTTTCAGGCTGATAATCTCGAACCCAAAGCGGATGAATGCATCTTCATAGGACACCCAAAAACAGTTGGGTATACCTCCTATCTCAAATCCGGAAGCAAAAGGGATTGTTTCTAGAATCAGGTCCTTTCTCGAGGAAAAGTTTCACTTGAAAGAATTGAGTGGGAGGATGGTGGAGACTTGATGAGGTTATTGAACCATCACTTCAACTAGTGTGTAGCAGGGCACATGAAGTTATTCCTATGGCGCCTACACCAATTGAAGTGGAAGCTGATGATAGTGATCATGAAACTTTAGATCAAGTCACTACCAAACCTCGTAGGTCGATAAGGATGCGTACTACTTTAGAGTGGTACGTAATCCTGTATTAGAGGTCATGTTGCTAGACAACAATGAACCTACGATCTATGGAGAAGCGATGGTGGGACCGGATTCTGACGAATGGCTCGAGGCATAAAATCCGAGAGAGGATCCATGTATGATAACAAAGTATAGACTTTGGAAGGACTACTCGATGGTCGTAAGGCTGTTGAGTACAGATGGATTTTAAAAGGAAGACAGGCAATGATGGTAAGTGTCACCATTAAGAAAGCTTGACTTGTCGCTAGGATGTTTTCCGACAAGTTCAAGGAGTTGACTACGATGAGACTTTCTCACCCGTAGCGATGCTAAGAGTCTGTTGGAATTATGTTAGCAGTTACTGCATTATTTATGAAATCTTGCAGATAAAATGTCAAAACATTGTTTCCTCGACGATTTTCTTGAGGAAAGGTTGTATGTGATACAACCAGAAGGTTTTGTCAATCCTGAAAAATGCTAACAAGTATGCAAAGCTCCAGTAACATTTAAGGACTGGAGTAAGCATCTCGGAGTTGGAATATACGCTTTGATGAGATGATCAAAGATTTTGGGTTTATACAAAGTTTATGAGAAACTTGTATTTCCAAAGAAGTGAGTGGGAGCAATATATCATTTCTGATGAGCATATGTTGTTAACATATTGTTGATCAGAGATGTTGTAGAATTTCTAGAAAGCATATAGGGTTATTTGAAAAGTGTTTTTCAATGGAAAACCTGGATTAGGCTACTTGAACAGTGAGCATAAAGATCTATAAGATAGATCAAAATGCTTAATAGTACTTTCAAATGAACACATACCGTGAGAAGATTTTGAAGGAGTTCAAAATAGATCGGCAAAGGAGTTCTTGGCTGTAAGATGTGAGTATTGAGTAAGACTCAAGACCTGACCACGGCAGAAGAGAGAGAAAGGACGAAGGTCATCCCCTATGCTTTAGACGTAGGTTCCACAGTATGCTATGCTGTGTACCGCACCTAAAGTGTGCTTTGCCATGAGTCAGTCAAGGGGTACAAGTGTGATCCAGGAACGGATCACAAGACAGCGGTCAAGGTTATCCTTAGTAACTAGTGGACTAAGGAATTTTCTCGATTATGGAGGTGGTAAAAGAGTTCGTCGTAAAGGGTTACGCCGATGCAAACTTTGACACTAATCTGGATGACTCTGAGTAATGAACCGGATTTGTATAGTAGAGCAGTTATTTGGAACAGCTCCAAGTAGCGCGTGGTAGCTGCATTTAGAAGATGACATAGAAATTTGTAAAGCACACACGGATCTAAAAGGTTCAGACCCGTTAACTAATAAACCTCTCTCACAAGCAAGATATGATCAAACCCAATGGGTGTTGGATTCATTACAATCACATAGTGATGCGAACTAGATTATTGACTCTAGTGCAAGTGGGAGACTGTTGGAAATATGCCCTAGAGGCAATAATAAAATGGTTATTATTGTTGGGGAACGTAGTAATTTCAAAAAAATTCCTACGCACACACAAGATCATGGTGATGGCATAGCAATGAGAAGAGAGAGTGTTCGTCCACGTACCCTCGTAGACCGTAAGCGGAAGCGTTAGCACAACGCGGTTGATGTAGTCGTACGTCTTCACGATCCGACCGATCCAAGCACCGAACGTACGGGGCCTCCGAGTTCAGCACACGTTCAGCTCGATGACGATCTCCGGCCCTCCGATCCAGCAAAGGCTCCGGAGATGAGTTCTGTCAGCACGACGGCGTGGTGACGATGATGATGTTCTACCGGCGCAGGGCTTCGCCTAAACTCTGCGATGATATGACCGAGGTGGAATATGGTGGAAGGGGGCACCGCACACGGCTAAGGAACGATCCGTAGATCAACTTGTGTGTCTATGGGGTGCCCCCCGCCCCCGTATATAAAGGAGGAAGGGGGAAGTGCGGCCGGCCCCCTAGGGGTGCGCCTGGAGGAGTCCTACTCCCACCGGGAGTAGGACTCCCCCCTCTTGCCTTTGGTGGAGAAGGAAAGGGGGGAGGGGAAAGAGGAAAGGGGGGCGCCGCCCCCCCTTCCTTGTCCTATTCGGACTAGGGGGAGGGGGCGCGCGGCCTTCCCTGGCCGGCCCTCCTCTTCTCCCTCTTGGCCCACTAAGGCCCATTATCCCCCGGGAGGGTTTCGGTAACCCCCCGGTGTTCCGGTAAAATCCCGATTTCACCCGGAAACATTCCGATGTCCAAACATAGGCTTCCAATATATCAATCTTTATGTCTCGACCATTTTGAGACTCCTCGTCATGTCCGTGATCACATCCGGGACTCCGAACAAACTTCGGTACATCAAAACTTATAAACTCATAATAAAACTGTCATCGTAACGTTAAGCGTGCGGACCCTACGGGTTCGAGAACTATGTAGACATGACCTAGAACCATTCTCGGTCAATAACCAATAGCGGGACCTGGATGCCCATATTGGTTCCTACATATTCTACGAAGATCTTTATCGGTCAAACCGCATAACAACATATGTTGTTCCCTTTGTCATCGGTATGTTACTTGCCCGAGATTCGATCGTTGGTATCCAATACCTAGTTCAATCTCGTTACCGGCAAGTCTCTTTACTCATTCCGTAATACATCATCCCGCAACTAACTCATTAGTTACAATGCTTGCAAGGCTTTAAGTGATGTGCATTACCGAGAGGGCCCAGAGATACCTCTTCGACAATCGGAGTGACAAAAACTAATCTCGAAATACGCCAACCCAACATGTACCTTTGGAGACACCTGTAGTACTCCTTTATAATCACCCAGTTACGTTGTGACGTTTGGTAGCACCCAAAGTGTTCCTCTGGTAAACGGGAGTTGCATAATCTCATAGTTACAGGAACATGTATAAGTCATGAAGAAAGCAATAGCAACATACTAAATGATCAAGTGCTAGGCTAACGGAATGGGTCATGTCAATCACATTATTCTCCTAATGATGTGATCTCATTAATCAAATGACAACACATGTCTATGGTTAGGAAACATAACCATCTTTGATCAACAAGCTAGTCAAGTAGAGGCATACTAGTGACACTATGTTTGTCTATGTATTCACACATGTATTATGTTTCCGGTTAATACAATTCTAGCATGAATAATAAACATTTATCATGAAATAAGGAAATAAATAATAACTTTATTATTGCCTCTAGGGCATATTTCCTTCAGTCTCCCACTTGCACTAGAGTCAATAATCTAGTTCACATCGCCATGTGATTTAACATCAATATTCATATCTGTATATGATTAACACCCATTGTTCACATCGTTATGTGACCAACACCCAAAGGGTTTACTAGAGTCAATAATCTAGTTCACATTGCTATGTGATTAACACCCAAAGAGTACTAAGGTGTGATCATGTTTTGCTCGTGAGAGAAGCTTAGTCAACGGGTCTGTCACATTCAGAGCCGTATGTACTTTGCAAATATTCTATGTCTACAATGCTCTGCGCGGAGCTACTCTAGCTAATTGCTCCCACTTTCAATATGTATCCAGATTGAGACTTAGAGTCATCTGGATCGGTGTGAAAGCTTGCACCGATGTAACTCTTTACGACGGGCTCTTTTAACACCTCCATAATCGAGAAATATTTCCTTAGTCCTCACTAAGGATATTCTTGACCAATGTCCAGTGATCTACTCTTAGATTACTATTGTACTCCCTTGCCAAAATCAGAGCAAGGTATACAATAGGTCTGGTACATAACATAGCATACTTTATAGAACCTATGACTGAGGCATAGGGAATGACTTTCATTCTCTTTTCTATTTTCTGTCGTGGTCGGGATTTGAGTCTAACTCAATTTCACACCTTTGCAACACAGGCAAGAACTCTCTCTTTGACTGTTCCATCTTGAACTATTTCAAAATCTTGCCAAGGTATGTACTCATTGAAAATCTTATCAAGCGTCTTGATCTATCTCAATAGATCTTGATGCTCAATATGTAAGTAGCTTTTACTGAGGTCTTTCTTTTAAAGAACTCCTTTAAAACACTCCTTTATGATTTGCAGAATAATTCTACATTGTTTCCCATCAACTATATGTCATTCACATATACTTATCAGAAATGTTGTAGTGCTCCCACTCACTTTCTTGTAAATACAGGCCTTTCCAAAAGTCTGTATAAAACCATATGCTTTGATCCACTCATCAAAGCGTATATTCTAACTCCGAGATGCTTGCACTAGTCCATTGACGGATTGCTGGAGCTTCCACACTTTGTTAGCATCTTTAGTCTTCTTCTTGAAGATCCATTTAACATGGCTTGCTGATCATCGAGCAAGTCAATCAAAGTTCATACTTTGTTCTCATACATGGATCATATCTCAGATTTTATGGCCTCAAGCCATTTCGCGGAATCTGGGCTCATCATCGCTTCCTCATAGTTCGTAGGTTCATCATGGTCTAGTAACATGACTTCCAGAACAGTATTACCGTACTACTCTGGTGCGGACTGTACTTTGGAAGACCTACGAAGTTTTGTAGTAACTTGATCTGAAGTTTCATGATCATCATCATTAGCTTCCTCACTAATTGGTGTAGGAATCACTTGAACTGATTTCCGTGATAAACTACTTTCCAATTTGGGAGAAGGTACAAATTACCTTATCAAGCTCTACTTTCCTCCCACTCACTTCTTTCGAGAGAAACTCCTTCTCTAGAAAGGATCCGAATTTAGCAACGAATATCTTGCCTTCGGATCTGTGATAGAAGGTGTACCCAACAGTTTCCTTTGGGTATTCTATGAAGACGTACTTCTCCGATTTGGGTTTGAGCTTATCAGGATGAAACTTTTTCACATAAGCATCGTAGCCCCAAACTTTAAGAAACGACAACTTGGGTTTCTTGCTAAACCACAATTCATATGGTGTCGTCTCAACGGATTTAGATGGTGCCCTTTTAACATGAATGCAGCTGTCTCTAATGCATAACCCCAAAACAATAGTGGTAAATTAGTAGGAGACATCATAGATCGCACCATATCCAATAAAGTGCGGTTACGACGTTCGGACACACCAGAACGTTGTGGTGTTCCAGGTGGCGTGAGCTGTGAAACTATTTCACATTGTTTTAATTGAAGACCAAACTCGTAACTCAAATATTCGTCTCCGCGATCAGATCGCAGAAACTTTATTTTCTTGTTACGATGATTTTTCCACTTCACTCTGAAATTCTTTGAACCTTTCAACTATTTCAGACTTATGTTTCATCAAGTAGATATACCCATATCTGCTCAAATCATTTTGTGAAGGTCAGAATATAACGATACTTGCCACGAGCATCAATACTCATTGGATCGCATACATCGGTATGTATTATTTCCAATAAGTCAGTAGCTCGTTCCATTGTTCCGAAGAACGGAGTTTTAGTCATCTTGCCCAAAAGGCACGGTTCGCAAGCATCAAATGATTCATAACCAAGTGATTCCGAAAATCCATCTTTATGGAGTTTCTTCATGCGCTTTACAACGATATGACCCAAACGGCAGTGCCACAAATAAGTTGCACTATCATTATTAACTTTGTATCTTTTGGCCTCAATATTATGAATATGTGTATCACTACGATCGAGATCCAACAAACTGGGTGTATGACCATTGAAGGTTTTATTCATGTAAACAGAACAACAATTATTCTCTGATTTTAAATGAATAACCGTATTGCAATAAACACGATCAAATCATATTCATGCTCAACGCAAATGCCAAATAACATTTATTTAGGTTTAACACTAATCCCGAAAGTATAGGGAGTGTGCGATGATGATAATATCAATCTTGGAACTACTTCCAACACTCATCGTCACTTTCCCTTCAACTAGTCTCTGTTTATTCTGTAACTCCTGTTTCGAGTTACTAATCTTAGCAACCGAACAAGTATCAAATACTCAGGGGCTACTATAAACACTAGTAAGGCACACATCAATAATCTGTATATCAAATATACCCTTGTTCACTTTGCCATCCTTCTTATCCACCAAATATTCAGGGCATTTCCGCTTCTAGTGACCATTTCCTTTGCAGTGTAAACACTCAGTTTCAGGCTATGGTCCAGCTTTGGGCTTCTTCGTAGGAGTGACAACTTGCTTGTCTTTCCACTTAAAGTTCCCTTTCTTTCCCTTTGCCCTTCTCTTGAAACTAGTGGTCTTGTCAATCATCAACACTTGATGCTCTTTCTTGATTTCTACCTTCGTCGATTTCAACATCACGAAGAGCTCGGGAATCGTTTTTGTCATCCCTTGCATACTATAGTTCATCACAAAGTTCTAGTAACTTAGTGATGGTGACTAGAGAGTTCTGTCAATCACTATCTTATCTGGAATACTAACTCCCACTTGATTCAAGCGATTGAAGTACCCAGACAGTCTGAGCACATGCTCACTAGTTGAGCGATTCTCCTCCATCTTTTAGCTATAGAACTTGTTGGAGACTTCATATCTCTCAACTCGGGTATTTGCTGGAAATATTAACTTCAACTCCTGGAACATCTCATATGGTCCATGACGTTCAAAACGTCTTTGAAGTCCCGATTCTAAGCCGTTAAGCATGGTGCACTAAACTATCAAGTAGTCATCATTTTGAGCTAGCCAGACGTTCATAACTTCTGCATCTGCTCCTGCAATAGGTCTGTCACCTAGCGGTGCATTAAGGACATAATTCTTCTGTGCAGCAATGAGGATAAACCTCAGATCACGGATCGAATCCGCATCATTGCTACTAACATTTTCCAACACAATTTTCTCTAGGAACATATCAAAATAAACATATGAAAGCAACAACGCAAGCTATTGATCTACAACATAATTTGCAAAATACTACCAGGACTAAGTTCATGATAAATTTAAGTTCAATTAATCATATTACTTAAGAACTCCCACTTAGACAGACATCTCTCTAGTCATCTAAGTGATCACGTGATCCAAATCAACTAAACCATAACCGATCATCACGTGAGATGGAGTAGTTTTCAATGGTGAACATCACTATGTTGATCATATCTACTATATGATTCACGCTCGACCTTTCGGTCTCCGTGTTCCAAGGCCATATCTATATATGCTAGGCTCATCAAGTTTAACCTGAGTATTCTGCGTGTGCAAAACTGGCTTGCACCCGTTGTAGATGGACGTAGAGCTTATCACACCTGATCATCACGTGGTGTCTGGGCACGATGAACTTTGGCAACGGTGCATACTCAGGGAGAACACTTCTTGATAATTTTAGTGAGAGATCATCTTAAAATGCTACCGTCAAACAAAACAGAATAAGATGTATAACAGATAAACATCATATGCAATCAAAATATGTGACATGATATGGCCATGATCATCTTGTGCCTTTGATCTCCATCTCCAAAGTACTGTCATGATCTCTATCGTCACTGGCACGACACCATGATCTTCATCATCTTGATCTATATCAATGTGTCGTCACATGGTCGTCTTGCTAACTATTGCTCTTGCAACTATTGCTATCGCATAGCGATAAAGTAAAGCAATTATTTGGCACTTGCATCTTATGCAACAAAGAGACAACCATAGGGCTTCTGCCAGTTGCCGATAATTTCAACAAAACATGATCATCTCATAGAACAACTTATATCTCATCACGTCTTGACCATATCACATCACAACATGCCCTGCAAAAACAAGTTAGACGTCCTCTACTTTGTTGTTGCAAGTTTTACGTGGCTGCTACGGGCTGAGCAAGAACCGTTCTTACCTACGCATCAAAAACCACAACGATAGTTCGTCAAGTTGGTGTTGTTTTAACCTTCGCAAGGATCGGGCATAGCCACACTCGGTTCAACTAAAGTTGGAGAAACTGACACCCGCCAGCCACCTGTGTGCAAAGCACGTCGGTAGAACCAGTCTCGCGTAAGCGTACGCGTAATGTCGGTCCGGGCCGCTTCATCCAACAATACCGCCGAACCAAAGTATGACATGCTGGTAAGCAGTATGACTTGTATCGCCCACAACTCACTTGTGTTCTACTCGTGCATATAACATCAACGAATAAAACCTAGGCTCGGATGCCACTGTTGGGGAACGTAGTAATTTCAAAAAATTTCCTACGCACACGCAAGATCATGGTGATGGCATAGCAACGAGAAGAGAGAGTGTTCGTCCACGTACCCTCGTAGACCGTAATCGGAAGCGTTAGCACAATGCGGTTGATGTAGTCGTACGTCTTCACGATCCGACCGATCCAAGCACCGAACGTACGGGGCCTCCGAGTTCAGCACACGTTCAGCTCGATGACGATCTCTGGCCCTCCGATCCAGCAAAGGCTCCGGAGATGAGTTCCGTCAGCACGACGGCGTGGTGACGATGATGATGTTCTACCGGCGCAGGGCTTCGCCTAAACTCTGCGACGATATGACCGAGGTGGAATATGGTGGAAGGGGGCACCGCACACGGCTAAGGAACGATCCGTAGATCAACTTGTGTGTCTATGGGGTGCCCCCCGCCCCCGTATATAAAGGAGGGAGGGGGGAGGTGCAGCCGGCCCCCTAGGGGTGCGCCTGGAGGAGTCCTACTCCCACCGGGAGTAGGACTCCCCCCTTTTGCCTTTGGTGGAGAAGGAAAGGGGGGAGGGGAAAGAGGAAAGGGGGGTGCCGCCCCCCCCCCCTTCCTTGTCCTATTCGGACTAGGGGGGGAGGGGGCGCGCGGCCTTCCCTGGCCGGCCCTCCTCTTCTCCCTCTTGGCCCACTAAGGCCCATTATCCCCCGGGAGGGTTCCGGTAACCCCCCGGTGTTCCGGTAAAATCCCGATTTCACCCGGAAACATTCCGATGTCCAAACATAGGCTTCCAATATATCAATCTTTATGTCTCGACCATTTCGAGACTCCTCATCATGTCCGTGATCACATCTGGGACTCCGAACAAACTTCGGTACATCAAAACTTATAAACTCATAATAAAACTGTCATCGTAACGTTAAGCGTGCGGACCCTACGGGTTCGAGAACTATGTAGACATGACCTAGAACCATTCTCGGTCAATAACCAATAGCGGGACCTGGATGCCCATATTGGTTCCTACATATTCTACGAAGATCTTTATCGGTCAAACCGCATAACAACATACGTTGTTCCCTTTGTCATCGGTATGTTACTTGCCCGAGATTCGATCGTTGGTATCCAATACCTAGTTCAATCTCGTTACCGGCAAGTCTCTTTACTCGTTCCGTAATACATCATCCCGCAACTAACTCATTAGTTACAATGCTTGCAAGGCTTTAAGTGATGTGCATTACCGAGAGGGCCCCGAGATACCTCTCCGACAATCGGAGTGACAAAACCTAATCTCGAAATACGCCAACCCAACATGTACCTTTGGAGACACCTGTAGTACTCCTTTATAATCACCCAGTTATGTTGTGACGTTTGGTAGCACCCAAAGTGTTCTTCTGGTAAACGGGAGTTGCATAATCTCATAGTTACAGGAACATGTATAAGTCATGAAGAAAGCAATAGCAACATACTAAACGATCAAGTGCTAGGCTAACGGAATGGGTCATGTCAATCACATTATTCTCCTAATGATGTGATCCCATTAATCAAATGACAACACATGTCTATGGTTAGGAAACATAACCATCTTTGATCAACAAGCTAGTCAAGTAGAGGCATACTAGTGACACTATGTTTGTCTATGTATTCACACATGTATTATGTTTCCGGTTAATACAATTCTAGCATGAATAATAAACATTTATCATCAAATAAGGAAATAAATAATAACTTTATTATTGCCTCTAGGGCATATTTCCTTCAATTATTATATTTCCTTGTTCATGATAATTGTCTATTGTTCATGCTATAATTGTATTAACTGGAAACCGTAATACATGTGTGAATACATAGACCACAACATGTCCCTAGTGAGCCTCTAGTTGACTAGCTCATTCATCAATAGATGGTTATGGTTTCCTGACCATGGACATAGGATGTCATTGATAATGGGATCACATCATTAGGAGAATGATGTGATGGACAAGACCCAATCCTAAGCATAGCACAAGATCGTGTAGTTCGTTTGCTAAAGCTTTTCTAATGTCAAGTGTCATTTCCTTAGACCATGAGATTGTGCAACTCCCGAATACCGTAGGAATGCTTTGGGTGTGCCAAACGTCACAACGTAACTGAGTGGCTATAAAGATTCACTACGGGTATCTCCGAAAGTGTCTGTTGGGTTGGCACGAATCGAGACTGGGATTTGTCACTCCGTGTGACGGAGAGGTATCTCTGGGCCCACTCGGTAATGCATCATCATAATGAGCTCAATTTGACTAAGTAGTTAGTCACGGGATCATGCATTACGGAACGTGTAAAGTGACTTGCCGGTAATGAGATTGAACGAGGTATTGGGATACCGATGATCGAATCTCGGGCAAGTAACATACCGATTGACAAAGGGAATTGTATACTAGATTGCTTGAATCCTTGACATCGTGGTTCATCTGATGAGATCATCGTGGAACATGTGGGAGCCAACATGGGTATCCAGATCCCGCTGTTGGTTATTGGCCAGAGAGCTGTCTCGGTCATGTCTGCATGATTCCCGAACCCGTAGGGTCTACACACTTAAGGTTCGGTGATGCTAGAGTTGTTATGGGAATTAGTGTGCAGTTACCGAATGTTGTTCGGAGTCCCGGATGAGATCCCGGACGTCACGAGGAGTTCCGGAGGTAAAGATTTATATATGGGAAGTCCTATTTTGGCCACCGGAAAATGTTCGGGATTTTTCGGTATTGTACCGGGAAGGTTCTAGAAGGTTCCGGAGTGGAGCCCACCTGCATGGGGGGACCCACATGAACGTGGGTAGTGGGGGCAAGGCCCCACACCCCTAGTCAAGGCGCACCAAGATCCCCCCTTAGAAGGAATAAGATCATATCCCGAAGGGATAAGATCAAGATCCCTAAAAAGGGGGATGACAATCGGTGGGGAAGGAAATGATGGGATTTCTTTCCTCCCACCTTTGCCAAGGCCCCAATGGACTTGGAGGGCAAGAAACCATCCCCCTCCACCCCTATATATAGTGGGGAGGCGCATGGGAGCTTCACCCTTCCCCTGGCGCAGCCCTCTCCCTCCCCAACACCTCCTCCGTAGTAGTAGTGCTTGGCGAAGCTCTGCCGGAGAACTGCAAGCTCCACCACCACGCCGTCGTGCTGCCGGAGCTCTCCCTCAACTTCTCCTCTCCCCTTGCTGGATCAAGAAGGCGGAGACGTCCCCGGGCTGTACGTGTGTTGAACGCGGAGGCACCGTTGTTCGGTGCTTAGATCGGATTCGGCCGCGATCTGAATCACTTAGTGAACGACTCCACCGACCGCGTTCTTGCAACGCTTCCGCATCGCGATCTTCAAGGGTATGAAGATGCACTCCCCTCTCTCTCGTTGCTAGTTACTCCATAGATTGATCTTGGTGATGCGTAGAAAATTTTGAATTTCTGCTACGTTCCCCAACAGTCCTAAGCGGGCTCTAGAGTATAATTAATACCCGATATAAATGATCTCCGGCGTCCGGTCCTCGTCTCTGATCATCAGCCCCGAGAACTGAAACTTTACCGTCTCCGATCATCAACTCTGCCCATCAAGCTTGGCGTCGACGGGAAGGGAGGAGCGGTGGCCTTCCTCGGACACGAGCAGCGGCGACCTACCATGCACTACTCTTCCTTGCTGCCGACGGCACTCGCGGACATGTCGGCTCCTTCGTGGTCATGGCGCAGTGGTGCGGCCTCAGCGGTGTCCTCCTCGTTGGTGTCGCTGAACAACGTCTTGCCCGCGTCGTCGTCACATCCCTTGCCGGCGGCTGCCACCTCCACCACCCGCTGCCGGTACCGCCAGCGGGCAAGGCGGATCTCTTGGGCGGAGCAGTAGGACTCGAGCATCGCCTCCTGCCCTGCCAGGTCCGTGTACGGCGCAACCGACCTGCTCCCCCACCTGCAGATGCTCTTGGAGGAGGTTGTGGTGGTAGTTGGCATCGGCCCGTGCCTCCCGGAACTGCTCCTCCCGCATGATGTCTATATAATGGGCACGGGCATTGCCGATGGTCATGCTGCAATGCACCAGCAAGGGTGGAGCTGAGGAGGAGGGTGCCGTGGAGGAGGAGGAGGGTGGCGTCGGCTTGTCGGAGGAGGAGTCCTCCATTTGCATGTCCTCCGGCTGCTTGCTGGCCTGCCAGTCGGCAACAATAATGGCGGCCATGGACTTCTTCTGCTCCGACGTCAGTCCGTCTGAGAGAGTTCTGATGGTGGAGGGATCCACAACTTAATATCTCGGGGTAGATCAACTATGTACTTCGATACCTACATAATATAAACAAGAGTAGGATGTAGGGTTTTACCTCCATAGAGAGGGCACGAACCTGGGTAAATCTCCTGTGTGTTCTTCTCTGTTACCCATCGATCCGATCTGACAGTTCAGCCCCCCCCCCCCCACCCGGGATCTGCCGATTTTGACACCGACAGGGAGTATGAATGGGAGGGCATGATTCGTTCATTGAAAACTTGTTGGACATCCGGTTTATCTAGTCGGATTTGAGACATTGTCGTACTAGACTTAATTTGCATGCTATGTATGGATTATTTGTGCTATTTTTTGTCTGAACTTTGATGAATATCGGACGGTTTGCATGAATTTTGTCCGATTAGTTCAAATGCGGGGAGAAATGTATGCCGGCAGCGTTGGATGGCGTCCTCCCGCATCTGTGTCTGCGGACTGGACCCTCCTGTCTGCGGACAGATGCGGAAGAAAATTTGCGGGTCTCCATTGGAGATGTGGTGTCCATTGCAAAGGTCATTCCCACGTCGCCTGATGATGACAAGTGATGCATAGCATGTGCGCCACTTGTTGCAATTAGAGAGTTTTGATGGATTTCCTCCCACACGCAGAGAGAGTTGGGTGGGTTTATTCATGCTATTTTCAGAGTTTTGATATTTTTAGCAATTTATTTCTCGACCCATGTGTCCAAATCATGAAACCATTTTCACCATTCTGTTTCTTGTGATGAGATTTCAAAATTAGATCACATGTTGATAGATTTCTATAAACTTTTTTCGCGTGAAATCTGTGCTCGAAAAATATAATAACATGTGCTTCAAAAAATGTACTAATTGTGCTTTACTTGTTGGGGAAATCATAGTTGTGCTTCCGACAAAAGCCTAGTTGTGCTTCACGCGAACAACTGTACTTCACGTAGAAGAACACATGTGTTTCACTTTTGGGAAGAAAAATTGTGCTTTCACGTGGAAGCACAATTGTGCTTCACTTTTTTGGAAGCATAGTTGTCCTTTAGCGCGAGAAGCACAACTATGCTTTCACATGAAAGCACAACCGTGCTGCATGGTTCTGAGAGGCAAAAAAATTAGAACAACCAAAAAACAAATAGTTGTTTTAGTGGGGAAGTGTTTGGCGCGTGACACGTGGCGCCGTTGAGGTGCTCCCGCGCTACGAAAAGAGCCCCCCTCCTCCTCCTCGGGGAGAGGGTGCTATGTATTGAGCTTACGTTGGTTTTCCTTGAAGAGGAAAGGGTGATGCAGCAATAGTAGTGTAAGTATTTCCCTCAGTTTTTGAGAACCAAGGTATCAATCCAGTAGGAGGCTCCTTAAAAGTCCCACGCACCTACACAAACAAACAAAGAACTCGCAACCAACGCAATAGAGGGGTTGTCAATCCCTTCACGACCACTTGTGAAAGTGAGATCTGATAGAGATAGTATGATAAGATAAATATATTTTTGGTATTTTATAATATAGAGGCAAAAAATAAAGATGCAAATAAAAGTAGATTGAAAGCTTATATGATAAAAGATAGACCCAGGGGCCATAGGTTTCACTAGTGGCTTCTCTCAAGATAGCATAAGTATTACGGTGGGTGAACAAATTACTGTCGAGCAATTGATAGAAAAGAAAATAATTATGAGATTATCTAGGCATGATCATGTATATAGGCATCACGTCCGCGACAAGTAGACCGACTCCTGCCTGCATCTACTACTATTACTCCACACATCGACCGCTATCCAGCATGCATCTAGAGTATTAAGTTCATAAGAACAGAGTAACGCATTAAGAAAGATGACATGATGTAGAGGAATAAACTCAAGCAATATGATATAAACCCCATCTTTTTATCCTCGATGGCAATAATACAATACGTGCCTTGCAACCCTTTCTGTCACTGGGTAAGGACACCACAAGATTGAACCCAAAGCTAAGCACTTCTCCCATGGCAAGAAAGATCAATCTAGTAGGCCAAACCAAACTAATAATTCGAAGAGACTTGCAAAGATAACTCAATCATACATAAAAGAATTTAGAGGAGATTCAAATATTTCTCATAGATAAACTTGATCATAAACCCACAATTCATCGGATCTCGACAAACACACCGCAAAAAGAGTTTACATTGAATAGATCTCCACAAGAGAGGAGGAGAACATTGTATTGAAATCCAAAAAGAGAGAAGAAGTCATCTAGCTAATAACTATGGACCCGAAGGTCTGTGGTAAACTACTCACAACTCATCGGAGGGGCTATGGTGTTGATGTAGAAGCCCTCCATGGTCGATTCTGTTGGAAATATGCCCTAGAGGCAATAATAAATTAGTTATTATTATATTTCCTTGTTCATGATAATCGTTTATTATCCATGCTATAATTGTATTGATAGGAAACTCAGATACATGTGTGGATACATAGACAACACCATGTCCCTAGTAAGCCTCTAGTTGACTAGCTCGTTGATCAATAGATGGTTACGGTTTCCTGACCATGGACATTGGATGTCATTGATAATTGGATCACATCATTAGGAGAATGATGTGATGGACAAAGACCCAATCCTAAGCCTAGCACAAGATCGTGTAGTTCGTATGCTGAAGCTTTTCTTATGTCAAGTATCATTTCCTTAGACCATGAGATTGTGCAACTCCCGGATACCGTAGGAGTGCTTTGGGTGTGCCAAACGTCACAACGTAACTGGGTGGCTATAAAGGTACACTACGGGTATCTCCGAAAGTGTCTGTTGGGTTGGCACGAATCGAGACTGGGATTTGTCACTCCGTGTGACGGAGAGGTATCTCTGGGCCCACTCAGTAGGACATCATCATAATGTGCACAATGTGATCAAGGAGTTGATCACGGGATGATGTATTACGGAACGAGTAAAGAGACTTGCCGGTAACGAGATTGAACAAGGTATCGGGATACCGACGATCGAATCTCGGGCAAGTATCGTACCGATAGACAAAGGGAATTGTATACGGGACTGATTAAGTCCTTGACATCGTGGTTCATCCGATGAGATCATCGTGGAACATGTGGGAGCCAACATGGGTATCCAGATCCCGCTGTTGGTTATTGACCGGAGAACGTCTCGGTCATGTCTGCATGTCTCCCGAACCCGTAGGGTCTACACACTTAAGGTTCGGTGACGCTAGGGTTATAGAGATATTAGTATGCGGTAACCCGAATGTTGTTCGGAGTCCCGGATGAGATCCCGGACGTCACGAGGAGTTCCGGAATGGTCCGGAGGTAAAGATTTATATATAGGAAGTCCTGTTTCGGCCATCGAGACAAGTTTCGGGGTCATCGGTATTGTACCGGGACCACCGGAAGGGTCCCGGGGGCCCACCGGGTGGGGCCACCTGCCCCGGGGGGCCACATGGGCTGTAGGGGGTGCGCCTTGGCCTATATGGGCCAAGGGCACCAGCCCCAAGAGGCCCATGCGCCAAGAGAGAGAAAAAAGGGGAGAGTCCTAAAGGGGGAAGGCACCTCCGAGGTGCCTTGGGGAGGATGGACTCCTCCCCCCCCCCTTGGCCGCACCCTTCCTTGGAGGAAGGGGCAAGGGCTGTGCCTTCCCCCTCTCCCTTGGCCCTATATATAGTGGGGAAAAGGAGGAGCAATCATACCTAAGGCCTGGCGCCTCCCTCTCCCTCCCGTGACACATCTCCCTCCTCCCGCAGCGCTTAGCGAAGCCCTGTTGGAATCCCGCTACTTCCACCACACCGTCGTGCTGCTGGATCTCCATCAACCTCTCCCTCCTCCTTGCTGGATCAAGTCATGGGAGACGTCTCCGTTCCGTACGTGTGTTGAACGCGGAGGTGCCGTCCGTTCGGCCCTAGGATCATCGGTGATTTGAATCACGACGAGTACGACTCCTTCAACCCCGTTCTCTTGAAAGCTTCCGCTTAGCGATCTACAAGGGTATGTAGATGCACTCTCCTTCCCCTCGTTGCTGGTTTCTCCATAGATAGATCTTGGTGACACGTAGGAAAATTTTGAATTTCTGCTACGTTCCCCAATAGTGGCATCATGAGCTAGGTCTATTGCATAGTTACTATGCACGAGTAGAACACAAAGTAGTTGTGGGCGTCGATATTGTTCAATATGCTTGCCGTTACTAGTCTTATCTTGATTCGGCGGCATCATGGGATGAAGCGGCCCGGACCAACCTTACACGTACTCTTACGTGAGACCGGTTCCACCGACGAACATGCACTAGTTGCATAAGGTGGCTGGCGGGTGTCTGTCTCTCCCACTTTAGTCGGATCGGATTCGATGAAAAGGGTCCTTATGAAGGGTAAATAGCAATTGGCATATCACGTTGTGGTTCTTGCGTAGGTAAGAAACGTTCTTGCTAGAAACCCATAGCAGCCACGTAAAACATGCAAACAACAATTAGAGGACGTCTAACTTGTTTTTGCAGGGTATGCTATGTGATGTGATATGGCCAAGGAGAATGTGATGAATGATATGTGATGTATGATATTGATCATGTTCTTGTAATAGGAATCACGACTTGCATGTCGATGAGTATGACAACCGGCAGGAGCCATAGGAGTTGTCTTAATTTATTGTATGACCTGCGTGTCATTGATCAACGCCATGTAATTACTTTACTTTATTGCTAACCGGTAGCTATAGTAGTAGAAGTAATAAGTTGGCGAGACGACTTCATGGAGATCATGATGATGGAGATCATGGTGTCATGCCGGTGACGATGATGATCATGGAGCCCCGAAGATGGAGATCAAAAGGAGCAAAATGATATTGGCCATATCATGTCACTATTTGATTGCATGTGATGTTTATCATGCTTATGCATCTTGTTTGCTTAGAACGACGGTAGTAAATAAGATGATCCCTCATTAAAATTTCAAGAAGTGTTCTCCCCTAACTGTGCACCGTTGCTACAGTTCGTCGTTTTGAAGCACCACGTGATGATCGGGTGTGATAGATCCTTATGTTCACAAACAACGGGTGTAAGACAGATTTACACATGCAATACACTTAGGGTTAACTTGACGAGCCTAGCATGTACAGACATGGCCTCAGAACACGGAGACCGAAAGGTCGAGCATGAGTCGTATAGAAGATACGATCAACATGAAGATGTTCACCGATGATGGCTAGTCCGTCTCACGTGATGATCGGACACGGCCTAGTTTGACTTGGATCATGTGATCACTTAGATGACCAGAGGGATGTCTATCTGAGTGGGAGTTCATAAGATGAACTTAATTATCCTGAACATAGTCAAAAGGATTTTGCAAATTATGTCGTAGCTCACGCTATAGTTCTACTGTTTAGATATGTTCCTAGAGAAAAAATTTAGTTGAAAGTTAATAGTAGCAATTATGCGGACTAGGTCCGTAAACTGAGGATTGTCCTCATTGCTTCATAGAAGGCTTATGTCCTTAATGCACCGCTCAGTGTGCTGAACCCCGAACGTTGTCTGTGGATGTTGCGAACATCTGAAATACACATTTTGATAACTACGTGATAGTTCAGTTAAATGGTTTAGAGTTGAGGCACCGAAGACGTTTTTGAAACGTCGCGAAACATATAGATGTTTTGAGGGCTGAAATTGGGATTTCTGGCTCGTGCCCACGTCAAGAGGTATAAGACCTCCGACGATTTTCTTAACCTACAAACTAAGGGAGAAAAGCTCAATTGTTGAGCCTGTGCTCAGATTGTCTGAGTACAACAATCATTTGAATCGAGTGGGAGTTGATCTTCCAGATGAGATAGTGATGTTTCTCCGAAAGTCATTGCCACCAAGCTGCTAGAGCTTCATGATGAACTATAATATATCAGGGACATATATGATGATCCTTGAGATATTCGCGATGTTTGACACCACAAAAGTAGAAATCAAGAAGAGCATCAATTGTTGATGGTTGGTGAAACCACTAGTTTCAAGAAGGGCAAGGGCAAGAAGGGATACTTCATGAAACGGCAAATCAGCTGCTGCTCTAGTGAAGAAACCCAAGGTTAAGCCCAAACCCGAGACTAAGTGCTTCTGTAATAAGGGGAACAACCACTGGAGCAGAATTACCCTAGATACTTGGTAGATGAGAAGGCTGGCAAGGTCGATAGAAGTATATTGGATATACATTGTGTTGATGTGTACTTTACTAGTACTCCTAGTAGCACCAGGGTATTAGATACCGGTTCGGTTGCTAAGTGTTAGTAACTCGAAACAAAAGGCTACGGAATAAACGGAGACTAGCTAAAGGTGAGCTGACGATACGTGTTGGAAGTGTTTCCAAGTTTGATGTGATCAAACATCGCACGCTCCCTCTACCATCAAGATTAGTATTAAACCTGAATAATTGTCATTTGGTGTTTACGTTGAGCATAGACATGATTGGATTATGTCTATCGCAATACGGTTATTCATTTAAGGAGAATAATGGTTACTCTGTTTATTTGAATAATACTTTCAATGGTCTTGCACCTAAATTGAATGGTTTATTGAATCTCGATCGTAGTGATACACATGTTCATGCCAAAAGATAGTAATGATAGTACCACCTACTTGTGGCACTGCCACGTAAGTCATATTGGTATAAAACGCATGAAGAAGCTCCATGTTGATGGATCTTTGGGCTCACTCATTTTTGAAAGGTTTGAGACATGCGAACCATGTCTATTGGTGTATATGCATGAAGAAACTCCATGCAGATGGACCGTTTGAACTCACTTGATTTTGAATCACTTGAGACATGCAAATCATACCACATGGGCAAGATGACTGAAAGCCTCGGTTTCAGTAAAATGGAACCAGAAAGCAACTTGTTGGAAGTAATACATTTTGATGTGTGCAGTCCAATGAGTGCTGAGGCATGTAGTGGATATCATTATGTTCTTACTTCATAGATGATTTAAGTAGATGTTGAGTACATTTACTTGATAAATCACGAGTCTGAATTATTGAAAGGTTCAAGTAATTTCAGGGTGAAGTTGAAAGATCATCGTGACAAGAGGATAAAAGATCTATGATATGATCATAGAGATGAATATCTGAATTACGAGTTTGGCACAGAATTAAGACATTGTGGAAATTGTTTCACAACTAATACAGCCTGGAACACCATAGTGGGATGGTGTGTCCGAACATCATAGTTGCACCCTATTGGATATGGTGCGTACCTTGATGTCTCTTATCAAATTACCACTATCGTTCATGGGTTAGGCATTAGAGACAACCGCACTCACTTTAATAGGGCACCACGAAACTCCGTTGAGACGACACCGTATGAACTATGGTTTGGAGAAACCTAAGCTGTCGTTCCTTAAAAGTTTGGGACTGCGACGCTTATGTGAAAAAGTTTCAGGCTAATAAGCTCAAACCCAAAGCGGATAAATGCATCTTCATAGGACACCCAAAACAGTTGGGTATACCTCCTGTCTCAGATCCGAAAGCAATAAGGGATTGTTTCTAGAATCGGGTCCTTTCTCGAGGAAAAGTTTCTCTCGAAAGAATTGAGTGGGAGGATGGTGGAGGCTTGATGAGGTTATTGAACCGTCTCTTCAACTAGTGTATGGCAGGGCACAGGGAGTTGTTCCTGTGGCACCTACACCAATTGAAGTGGAAGCTTATGATATTGATCATGAGACTTTGGATCAAGTCACTACCAAACCTCGTGGGATGACAAGGATTCATAGTACTTCAAAGTGGTACGTGATCCTGTCTTGGAAGTCATGTTGCTAGACAACAATGAACCTACGAGCTATGGAGAAGCGATGGTGGGCCCGGATTCCAATAAATGGCTCGAGGCCATAAAATCCGAGAGAGGATCCATTTATGAAAACAAAGTGTAGACTTTGGCAGAACAGCTCGATGGTCGTAAGGCTGTTGAGTGCAGATGGATTTTAAAAGGAAGACGGACAATGATGGTAAGTATCACCATTAAGAAAGCTCGACTTGTCGTTAAGAAGTTTTCGACAAGTTCAAGGAGTTGACTACGGTGAGACTTTCTCACTCGTAGCGATGCTAAGAGTCTGTTGGAATTATATTAGCGATTACTGCATTATTTATGAAATCTTGCAGATAGGATGTCAACACATTGTTTCCTCGATGATTTTCTTGAGGAAAGGTTGTATGTGATACAACCGGAAGGTTTTGTCAATCCTGAAAGATGCTAATAAGTATGCAAAGCTCCAGCAATCCTTCTGAGGACTGGAGTAAGCATCTCGGAGTTGGAATGTATGATTTGATGAGATGATCAAAGATTTTGGGTGTATACAAAGTTTATGAGTAACTTGTATTTCCAAAGAAGTGAGTGGGAGCACTATAGAATTTCTGATCAGTATATGTTGTTGACATATTGTTGATCAGAAATGACGTAGAATTTCTGGAAAGCATATAGGGTTATTTGGAAAGTGTTTTTCAATGGAAAGCCTGGATTAAGCTACTTGAGCATTGAGCATCAAGATCTATAAGGATAGATCAAAACGCTTAATGGTACTTTCAAATGAGCACATACCTTGACATGATCTTGAAGGTGTTCAAGATGGACCAGTCAAAGAAGGAGTTCTTGCCTGAGTTGTAAGGTATGAAGTTAAGACTTAAAGCTCGACCGCGGCAAAATAGAGAGAAAGGACGAGGGTCGTCCCCTATGCTTAAGACGTAGGCTCTACAGTATGCTATGCTGTGTACCGCACCTGAAGTGTGCCTTGCCATGAGTCAGTCAAGGGGTACAAGAGTGATCCAAGAATGGATCACAGGACAGCGGTCAAAGTTATCCTTAGTGACTAGTGGACTAAGGAATTTTCTCGATTATGGAGGTGGTAAAAGAGTTCGTCGTAAAGGGTTACGTCGATGCAAGCTTAACACCTATCCGGATAGCTCTGAGTAGAGATACCGGATACGTATAATGGAGCAACAATTTAGAATAGCTCCAAGTAGAACAGTTGTTTGGAATAGCTCCAAATAGAGCGTGGTAGCTGCATCTAGGAGATGACATAGAGATTTGTAAAGCACACACGGATCTGAAAGGTTCAGACCTGTTGACTATAACCTCTCTCACAATCATAACATGATCAAACCCAGAACTCATCGAGTGTTAATCACATGGTAAATGTGAACTAGATTCTTGACTCTAGTAAACTCTTTGGGTGTTACTTACATGGGGATGTGACCTTGAGTGTTAATCACATATCGATGTGAACTAGATTATTGACTCTAGTGCAAGTGGGAGACTGTTGGAAATATGCCCTAGAGGCAATAATAAATTAGTTATTATTATATTTCCTTGTTCATGATAATCGTTTATTATCCATGCTATAATTGTATTGATAGGGAACTCAGATACATGTGTGGATACATAGACAACACCATGTCCCTAGTAAGCCTCTAGTTGACTAGCTCGTTGATCAATAGATGGTTACGGTTTCCTGACCATGGACATTGGATGTCATTGATAATGGGATCACATCATTAGGAGAATGATGTGATGGACAAAGACCCAATCCTAAGCCTAGCACAAGATCGTGTAGTTCGTATGCTGAAGCTTTTCTTATGTCAAGTATCATTTCCTTAGACCATGAGATTGTGCAACTCCCGGATACCGTAGGAGTGCTTTGGGTGTGCCAAACGTCACAACGTAACTGGGTGGCTATAAAGGTACACTACGGGTATCTCCAAAAGTGTCTGTTGGGTTGGCACGAATCGAGACTGGGATTTGTCACTCCGTGTGACGGAGAGGTATCTCTGGGCCCACTCGGTAGGACATCATCATAATGTGCACAATGTGATCAAGGAGTTGATCACGGGATGATGTATTACGGAACGAGTAAAGAGACTTGCCGGTAACGAGATTGAACAAGGTATCGGGATACCGACGATCGAATCTCGGGCAAGTATCGTACCGATAGACAAAGGGAATTGTATACGGGACTGATTAAGTCCTTGACATCGTGGTTCATCCGATGAGATCATCGTGGAACATGTGGGAGCCAACATGGGTATCCAGATCCCGCTGTTGGTTATTGACCGGAGAACGTCTCGGTCATGTCTGCATGTCTCCCGAACCCGTAGGGTCTACACACTTAAGGTTCGGTGACGCTAGGGTTATAGAGATATTAGTATGCGGTAACCCGAATGTTGTTCGGAGTCCCGGATAAGATCCCGGACATCACGAGGAGTTCCGGAATGGTCCGGAGGTAAAGATTTATATATAGGAAGTCCTGTTTCGGCCATCGAGACAAGTTTTGGGGTCATCGGTATTGTACCGGGACCACCGGAAGGGTCTCGGGGGCCCACCGGGTGGGGCCACCTGCCCCGGGGGCCACATGGGCTGTAGGGGGTGCGCCTTGGCCTATATGGGCCAAGGGCACCAGCCCCAAGAGGCCCATGCGCCAAGAGAGAGAAAAAAGGGGAGAGTCCTAAAGGGGGAAGGCAACTCCGAGGTGCCTTGGGGAGGATGGACTCCTCCCCCCCCCCTTGGCCGCACCCTTCCTTGGAGGAAGGGGCAAGGGCTGCGCCTTCCCCCTCTCCCTTGGCCCTATATATAGTTGGGAAAAGGAGGAGCAATCATACCTAAGGCCTGGCGCTTCCCTCTCCCTCCCGTGACACATCTCCCTCC
Source organism: Triticum timopheevii (assembly GCA_963921465.1). Taxonomy (NCBI): domain Eukaryota; kingdom Viridiplantae; phylum Streptophyta; class Magnoliopsida; order Poales; family Poaceae; genus Triticum; species Triticum timopheevii. Next base: position 116,644,041 of record OY997271.1, read on the forward strand.
TCCCGCAGCGCTTAGCGAAGCCCTGTTGGAATCCCGCTACTTCCACCACACCGTCGTGCTGCTGGATCTCCATCAACCTCTCCCTCCTCCTTGCTGGATCAAGGCATGGGAGACGTCTCCGTTCCGTACGTGTGTTGAACGCGGAGGTGCCGTCCGTTCGGCGCTAGGATCATCGGTGATTTGAATCACGACGAGTACGACTCCTTCAACCCCGTTCTCTTGAACGCTTCCGCTTAGCGATCTACAAGGGTATGTAGATGCACTCTCCTTCCCCTCGTTGCTGGTTTCTCCATAGATAGATCTTGGTGACACGTAGGAAAATTTTGAATTTCTGCTACGTTCCCCAACAGATTCCCCCTCCGACGGAGCGCCGGCGAAGGCTCCAAGATGGGATCTCGCGGATACAGAAGGTTATGACGGTGGAAATTGTTTTTCGTTGGCTCCCTGGATGTTTTGGGGTACGTGGGTATATATAGGAGGAAGAAGTACGTCGGTGGCCGCCTGGCGGGCCCAGGAGACAGGGGCGCACCCAAAGGGGGGTGGGAGCGCCCTCCTATCTCCTGGCCTCCTCGATTGCTTCTTGACTTGCACTCCAAGTCCTCTGGATCATGTTCGTTCCAAAAATCACGCTCCTGAAGGTTTCATTCCGTTTGGACTCCGTTTGATATTCCTTTTTCTTCGAAATACTGAAATAGGCAAAAAAAACAGTAATACGGGATGGGCCTCCGGTTAGTAGGTTAGTCTCAAAAATGATATAAATATGTAAAATAAAGCCCATAAACATCCAAAAGGGGTAATATAATAGTATGGAACAATCAAAAATTATAGATACGTTGGAGACGTATCAAGCATCCCCAAGCTTAATTCCCGCTCGTCCTCGAGTAGCTAAATGATAAAAACAGAATTTTTGATGTGGAATGCTACCTAGCATAATTCTCAAAGTAATTTTCTTTATTGTGGCATGAATGTTCAGATCCAAATGATTCAAAATAAAAGTTCATATTGATAAAAGAAATAGTAATACTTCAAGCATACTAATCAAAGCAATCATGTCTTCTCAAAATAACATGGCTAAAGAATGTTCATCCCTAAAAAATCATATAGTTAGGCTATGCTTCATTTTCGTCACACAAAAATGTTCCCAAATTCTACAGCCGCGATGGCAAGCCAAGCAATTGTTACGTACTTTAATAATCTCAAACTTTTTCAACTTTCACGCAATACATGAGCGTGAGCCATGGATATAGCACTATGGGTGGAATAGAATATGATGATGGGGATTGTGTGGAGAAGAAAAAAAAAGGAGAAAGTCTCACATTGATGAGGATAATCAACGGGCTATGGAGATGCCCATCAATTGATGTCAACATGAGGAGTAGGGATTGCCATGCAATGGATGCACTAGAGCTATAAATGAATGAAAGCTCAACAAAAGAAAACTAGTGGGTGTGCATCCAACTTGCTTGCTCACGAAGACCTAGGGCATTTGAGGAAGCTCATCGTAGGAATATACAAGCCAAGTTCTATAATGAAAAATTTCCCACTAGTATATGAAAGTGACAATATATGAGACTCACTATATGAAGAACATGGTGCTACTTTGAAGCACAAGATATGAGACTCACTATATGAAGGACATGGTGCTACTTTGAAGCATAAGTGTGGAAAAAGAGATAGTAACATTGCCCCTTTTATTTATTTTTTATTTTTATTTTTTTTCTTTTTTTTCTTTTTTTCTTCTTCTTGGGGACAATGCTCTAATAATGATGATCATCACACTTTTATTGATTACAACACATCAATTACAACTCGAAACTAGAACAAGATATGACTCTATATGAATGCCTCCGACTGTGTACCGGGATGGTGCAATGAATCAAGAGTGACATGTATGAAAAATTATGCATGGTGGCTTTGCCACAAATACAATGTCAACTACATGATCATGCAATGGCAATATGACAAAAATAATGTATGTCATGATGATAAACAGAACGATGGAAAGTTGCATGGCAATATATCTCGGAATGGCTATGGAAATGCCATAATAGGTAGGTATGGTGGCTGTTTTGAGGAAGATATAAGGAGTTTTATGTGTGATAGAGCGTATCGTATCACGGGGTTTGGATGCACCGGCGAAGTTTGCACCAACTCTCAAGGTGAGAAAGGGCAATGCATGGTACCGAAGAGGCTAGCAATGGTGGAAAGGTAAAAGTGCGTATGATCCATGGACTCAACATTAGTCAAAATAAATCATATACTTAGTGCAAAAATTTAGAAGTCATCAAAAATCAAGCACTACGCGCATGCTCCTAGAGGGATAGATTGGTAGGAAAAGACCATCGCTTGTCCCCGACCGCCACTCATAAGGAGGCACAATCCAGGTACACTTCATGTTTCAAATTTGTTACACAACTTTAACCATACGTGCATGCTACGGGACTTGCTAACTTCAACACAAGCATTCTTTAAATTCATAATCACCCAACTAGCATGACTTTGATATCACTACCTCCATATCTCAAAACAATTATCAAGTATCAAATTGATCATAGCATCCAATTCACTTGATATGATAGTTTTTATTATACCCAACTTGGATGCCTACCATTCTAGGACCAATTTTATAACCATAGCAAATCCCATGCTTTTCTAAGAGACTCTCAGAATAATATAAGTGAAGCATGAGAGACTAGCAATTTCTACAAAATTAAGCCACCACCGTGCTCTAAAAGATATAAGTGAAGTACTAGAGCAAAAACTATCTAGCTCAAAAGAGATAAGTGAAGCACATAGAGTATTCTAATAAATTCTAATCAAGTAGGCTTCTCCCAAAAGGTGTGTACAGCAAGGATGATTGTGCAAAATTAAAAATCAAAGACTAATATAATACATGACGCTCCAAGCAAAACACATATCATGTGGCGAATAAAAATATAGCTCCAAGTAAAGTTACCAATGAACAAAGACGAAAGAAGGGATGCCTTCCCGGGGCATCCCCAAGCTTAGGCTTTTGTCTATTCTTGAATATCTTGGGTTGCCATGGGCATCCCCAAGCTTAGGCTCTTGCCACTACTTATTCCATAGTCCATCAAATCTTTACCCAAAACTTGAAAACTTCACAACACAAAACTCAACAGGAAATCTCATAAGCTCCGTCAGTGAAAGAAAACAAAACCACCACATAAGGTACTGTAATAAACTCATTCTTTATTTATTTTGGTGTTAAACCTACTGTATTCCAAATTCTCTATGGTTCATACCACTTAATACTAGCCATAGATGCATCAAAATAAGCAAACAACACACGAAAAACAGAATCTGTTAAAAACATAACAGTCTGTAGAAATCTGTAACTAACGCAAACTTCTGGAACTTCAAAAATCCTACAAAAATAGGAAGTCCTGGGAAATTTGTCTATTGATCAGCATCAAAAAGAATCAACGCAAAAGCACGTTTATGTGATTTAAAAAAACTAATTTTGTGCGTGCAAAGTTTATGTTTTTCAGCAGAATCAAATTAACTATCACCATAGGTTATCCTATAGGTTCTACTTGGCACAAACACTAATTAAAACATAAAAACACATCTAAACAGAAGGTAGATGCAAAATTTATTACTAAACAGAAACAAAAACAAAAAACACAAATAAAATTGGGTTGCCTCCCAACTAGCGCTATCGTTTAACGCCCCTAGCTAGGCATAAAAGTGAAGATAGATCTAAGTAGTGCCATCTTTGGCACTCAATTCATAAGTAGCCCGCATAATAGATTCATAAGGTAATTTGAATTTCTTTCTTGGAAAGTGCTCCATGCCTTTCCTTAATGGAAATTGGAATCTAATATTCTCTTCTTTGATATCAATAATCGCGCCAATCGTTCTAAGGAAAGGTCTACCAAGAATAACAGGGCAAGAAAGATTGAAATCTATATGAAGAACGATAAAATCTACGGTCACCAAATTTCTATTTGCAACAATGAGAACATCATTGATCCTACCCATTGGCTTTTTAATGGTGGAATCCGCAAGGTGCAAATTTAAAGAGCAATCATCAAGATCATGGAAACCTAGAATATCACATAAAGTTTTCGGAATCGTGGAAACACTAGCACACAAATCACACAAAGCAAAACACTCATGATCCTTAATTTTAATCTTTATAGTAGGTTCCCACTCATCATTAAGTTTTCTAGGTATATAAACTTCCAAATTAAGTTTTTCATCATAATATTGCATCAAGGCATCAATGATATGTTTGGCAAAAGCTTTATTTTGACTATAAGCATGAGGACAATTAACAACGGATTGCAACAAGGAAATACAACCTTCTAAAGAACAATTATCATAATCAAATTCCTTGAAATCCGAGATAGTGGGTTCAATGCTATTTAAAGTCATGACCTCTCCAATCCCACTTTTACCAAATTTAGCATCAAGATCTAAAAACTCCGAATTGTTGGGACGCCTTCTAACTAAAGTTGACTCATCTCCAGTCCCATTATTATAAAGATTCATATTGCAAAACAAAGATCTAATAGGGGACACATCAATAACTTTAAGATCTTCATCATTATTTTCATCTAACTTTTCTGGTTTGGCAGCCATCTTATTGACTAAGGTAGCTTGCTTATCAGAAATTTGGGCTAAAGCATTTTCAAGACGGGTAATTTGAGAGTTCACACCATAAAATTCTTTCGACATATCATCAAGCTCTTTGTTCATAAAACCCAAAAAACCTTTTTGTTCCATAAACTCTTTTCTGAAGAAATTACTATGCTCAAATTGCAAGGTCATAAAACTTCTAATGTTTGATTCAATCCCTTCCAACCTCCTAAGAAGGAGGTCGGTACCCTTAGGCAAAGCCATAAGGACAAACAAGCACGCAAAAGGACAAGAGGGAAAGAGAGGAGAAGATTGGGAAAGAGATGGCAAATAAAACGGCAAGGGTGAAGTGGAGGAGAGGAAAACGAGAGGCAAATGGCAAATAATGTAAATACGAGGGAGATGAGTTTGTGACGGGTACTTGGTATGTCTTGACTTGAGCGAAGACCTCCCCGGCAATGGCGCCAGAAATCCTTCTTGCTACGTCTTGAGTTTGCGTTGGTTTTCCTTGAAGAGGAAAGGGTGATGCAGCAATAGTAGCGTAAGTATATCCCTCAGTTTTTTAGAACCAAGGTATCAATCCAGTAGGAGGCTCCTCAAAAGTACCACGCACCTACACAAACAAACAAAGAACTCGCAACCAACACAATAAAGGGGTTGTCAATCCCTTCAGGGCCACTTGCGAAAGCGAGATCTGATAGAGATAGTATGACAAGATAAATATATTTTTGGTATTTTATAATATAGAGGCAAAAAGTAAAGATGCAAATAAAAGTAGATTGAAAGCTTATATGATAAAAGATAGACCCGGAGGCCATAGGTTTCACTAGTGGCTTCTCTCAAGATAGCATAAGTATTACGGTGGGTGAACAAATTACTGTCGAGCAATTGATAAAAAAGTGAATAATTATGAGATTATCTAGGCATGATCATGTATATAGGCATCACGTCCACGACAAGTAGACCGACTCCTGCCTGCGTCTAGTACTATTACTCCACACGTCGACCGCTATCCAGCATGCATCTAGAGTATTAAGTTCATAAGAACAGAGTAACGCATTAAGAAAGATGACATGATGTAGAGGGATAAACTCAAGCAATATGATATAAACCCCATCTTTTTATCCTCGATGGCAACAATACAATACGTGCCTTGCAACCCTTTCTGTCACTGGGTAAGGACACCGCAAGATTGAACCCAAAGCTAAGCACTTCTTCCATGGCAAGAAAGATCAATCTAGTAGGCCAAACCAAACTGATAATTCGAAGAGACTTGCAAAGATAACTCAATCATACATAAAAGAATTCAGAGGAGATTCAAATATTTCTCATAGATAAACTTGATCATAAACCCACAATACATCGGATCTCGACAAACACACCGCAAAAAGAGTTTACATCGAATAGATCTCCACAAGAGAGGAGAGAACATTGTATTGAAATCCAAAAAGAGAGAAGAAGCCATCTAGCTAATAACTATGGACCCGAAGGTCTGTGGTAAACTACTCACAACTCATCAGAGGGGCTATGGTGTTGATGTAGAAGCCCTCCGTGGTCGATTCCCCCTCCGGTGGGGCGCTGGCGAAGGCTCCAAGATGGGATCTCGCGGATACAGAAGGTTACGGCGGTGGAAATTGTTTTTCGTTGGCTCCCTGGATGTTTTCGGGGTACGTGGGTATATATAGGAGGAAGAAGTACGTCGGTGGCCGCCGGGGGGGCCCAGGAGACAGGGGGCGCGCCCAGAGGGGGTGGGCGCGCCCTCCTATCTCCTGGCCGCCTTGATTGCTTCTTGACTTGCACTCCAAGTCATTTGGATCACGTTCGTTCCAAAAATCACGCTCCCGAAGGTTTCATTCCGTTTGGACTCCGTTTGATATTCCTTTTCTTCGAAATACTGAAATAAGCAAAAAAACAGCAATACGGGTTGGGCCTCCGGTTAGTAGGTTAGTCCCAAAAATGATATAAATGTGTAAAATAAAGCCCATAAACATCCAAAAGGGGTAATATAATCGCATGGAACAATCAAAAATTATAGATACGTTGGAGACGTATCAGAGGGCACCCTCAAACTAGTTGCTCCTTTGTTATTTGTTGTTTGAGACGGCTTACCACGCTCGGTGAATTGACAATAGGTCTAGCAGGATAATACGGAAAAGTAACAATAATGGGTTTAGTAATTGGAGAAAAACACCCTTCAAGGTAAAATGAGGTTTCTCTAAAGAAAAAGGTTAAAATGAGGTAGTTGATGCTTTCTTGTAGAAAACAAAAAGAAAAACAACATTGCCATTGTTTTTATTATTTATTTTTGGTCCATCTAGAACTCCTCTAGATGAGAACTAACTATTGCAAATCTAAAACTAACATCAATTTTTCTATTCCCCGTCTCCCTAGCATTTTCCTATGTTCTTGCGTTTTTTGGGTCTGAGCTATATCTCACTTATCACTTTGCTCGCTTGAAGAAACTCTTCTACACTTTGTTTTCGGGCTGGCCGTCTAGAAGTTTGCTCGTTTCTTCTCCTTGCTTGCTCAAGAAGATCATTGTACTAGTTTTTGGTCTGGTTTGCTGTGGTATTCTTTTCTTTTGTTTTTTCTTTTGGTTTCTTCATGGTTTTCTGCATTATTTCCCTTTTTCATTACTATATTCACCGATTTTCTTAGTTTCCTTTCTCAGTTTTTACTGTTTTGTTTATGTCGTTTTTCTACAATTTATTTCAGTATTCTTTGTTTTTTTTTCACTAGCGTTTTTCCTCTTTTTTCGCATTAGTTTTTTTTTCAGTTTTCTTCAATTCCTTGTTTGTTTCTTTCTCAGTTTTCGTTGTTTTCATTCATTTTCATTGATTTCCTTTAGTTTTTTGTTTTTTTGTTTTCTTTAGTTTCCTTTGTTCCTTTGTCGGTTTTTCATTGGTTATTTTTTTGTTCAATGCATGCCTACTTTTTTATACACAATATACTTTTTAGTGTACACACAAAACATTTTGTTAATACACATTGGAATTTAAAAACATAAATGATGTATATTTTTTTCTTAAATACAGGTTTTGAATACATGGTCGAACTTTTTTAAATACACATGAACATATTTTATGGCAATAAAGATTTTTTACACATAATCTACATTTTTTGTATACATCATGATCATTTTTAAATACATGTTTAAATTTTTTCTAAGACAAAATAAATATTTCTATATATATTATGTCTCCTTTTAGTTACTGTTGAACAATTTCCGTATGCATGGGGAACATTTTGTGTGCACGTTCAACATTTTGTTAATACATGAACAACATTTTCTCATACAAAATTGTATTTTTTTACACATTTTCGCATACAGGATAAACATTTTTTTCTATTCATGTCCAGCATTTTTCAAAAGGCTTGATTAAAAATTTCAAATACTTGATTGAGATTTTTTGAATGCATCATTAACATTTTTTAAATATATGATCAAAAGAATCATATGAATTGTATATTTTTTAATACATCTTTGTATACATGAGAAATATTTTTTTACACATTAAAAGATTTTTTAATGCTTTAAAAAATTCATATGTTTTTGTTGTAATTTACTTGTTTACAATATTTAAAGTATAAACAGAAGTTAAAAAGAAAACAAGAAACGAAAATAAAAAAGGTAAGAAAAACAAAAGGAAAAAAGGAGGTTGTGGCATGTGGCCTCGCGCGCACCAGTGAAGAATGAATATGCAACTGGGTGGGACGAGTGGAAGTCGATGGTGGATTAGCTACATGAGGGGCAGGTTAGCATGTGAAGAATGAATATGCAACTAGGTGGGGCGAGTGGAAGTAGAGGGTGGATTTGCTAGATCAGAATTAGCAAATCCGAAAAATGAAAACACCCCCCTTCCCTAATAAAGTTGTGCGTGTATTTCCTCTACAGTTGTATGATAGGTGGAACACGTAGAGTTGCATGCGTATTGTGACAGGTGCAGTTGTGTATCACATCTACACAGGTAACTGGTTGTAAAAAAATGCAAAAAATTCTACAGAAAAGAACATCCCCCGTGGGTCTCGGATATTGTTTTCATGCGAGGAAAAATACCATTTAAAAAGAGAAATTAAACGTAAATAAATCTACATGAAGTATGCCTACACTTACTAGAAAGGAAAACAAAAAGTGACCTGAATCCCATTTAAAAAGTAGTCTACATGGGCCTAAAAGGCTTGACTCTTCTCTTGAAAAAAAATGTAAATTTACAGCCGACATAAAAGCACAACATTGGGCCCATATAAAACCCAAACACACAGATGCTGAAACAAAAACAGACCATGCGCGACGAGGAAAACGAAATGCACAGACGTGGTAGACAGCAAAAACCAAGTGTGTGATTAACAGTTTTGCACGAAAAATTGAATCGCTTGATCGTGTGGTGAAGAATTTAGATGTGACATGGCTAATTTTCATCTAGACATGAATTAGAAAATATGTTCCTTTTTTCCCTTTTAGATCTCCATAAGTAGTTTGGTATATAAGTTACCCGCAAAGAACAAACATCGCTACTGTTATTTGGTAGAGAGGATTCAGAATGCAAGTTTCAGGACGACAACCCCTTCAAGAATATGTCTTCCAGGCATGAAAGCTGTCTGGCTCAGTTGTACCACCGAATGATCAATCTGTGTCAATCGATTGGTGCTTACCTTCGTGAATATTTTGAAGCTCACATTAAGAAGACATATTGGCCTGAATTGCTCGATCCGAACTGCCTCTTCATTCTTTGATAATAACGTAATCATGCCAAAGTTAAGATGAAACAGTTCTAAATGACCGTTAAAAAATCATGAAACATGGGCATAAGATCATTCTTAATAATATGCCAACATTTCTTATAGGATTCCGCTGGAAACCCGTGGCTAATTTTCATCTAGACATGAATTAGCAAATCCGTTCCTTTTTTTCCCTTTTAGATCTCCATAAGTAGTTTGGTATATAAGTTACCCGCAAAGAAAAAAAAAAGGTATATAAGTTGATTCAAAAATAGGGGGTTTCAGGCTAAGGCTAAACTTGCATTCTATTCTAAATCCTCTTTACCAAATAACAGTAGCGATGTTTGTTCAGGGCCGGCCCTGGAGGGGGGGCAAGGGGGCGGCCGCCCAGGGCCCCCAGGTCCAGGGGGGCCCCACGTCGCACATAGCCCATGCCCCATGGGCCTGTGAAACTGGGACACTAAACACTCCTATTAGACTCGATCGATAGCCACAAGGGCCTAACAGCCAGATGCAGCAAGTCGACGATGATGGCGACAAATTTGCTGTAATTGCCAGTTTCCTTACGAGGCAGAGCCGTAACGATCCCGATCCGATCCAGGCTCCAGGCCGCGAGACGAGTTGCTGGCGCAGGACGAGGCGCCACTAGGGTTCAGTAGTCCAACGAACTCTGCTCCGCTCTCTGGTTTCTACTAGGCGCTGGACAAGCACGCCCGTTGCCGATCGCCTCCGGCCGAAGCTAGATGCAAATTCACATCGTGTTATCATTGAGATGAGAACTGACCGATCCAAGGTACTCCTATATTATATCTTTAATTTATCACTTCCTATGGTTCTATCCGCATACATGCATATATATAGCTTGGATTATTCAAGTTTTGAGGCAATCTTTTTATGGTTTTGTGTTAGCATGATGACTAAAAAGTATACGTGGAGATTCCAGCAGTGACACACTATTTGTTAAAAAAAAATCTCCCTCTTAATATATAGATTGGTCAGCTGCCATTCCCTAAAAAAGTGTATTGAAAAGAAGTTTTACCATAAATTAGACCAGTCAAATGTGGGTTCTATGTAATAAAAAACAAACCGTTGTATTCATGTTGAGAAGAAGTTTTTGATGATAAAAATTTTCAGTGATAAAAGTTCATTGCAATGTAAGGAGTATATTTGAAAGGGCCCTGAGATAAAAAAATTCAGTGCTAAAAAATCACTGCAATGGAGGGAGTATATGAAAGGGCCCTGAGTTTTAGGTTCGCCCCGGGCCCCCAAAATCTCAGGACCGGCCCTGTGTTTGTTCTGTTTTCTAACAAATGGATTTTATTTTGGCGAAAACTAACAAATAGATACCCAACTGAATGGAAGGAACAATTTGTAAAATCTGCAATAACCTAAAGCTTCAGAAAAAATTGAAAATCCACATTTAGAATGTTGCCAAGCAGTAGTGAACTTTTGCTCCCGTGACATGGTGAGTTGCTTTCTGGACCATCATTTGTGCGCATCCAAATCATTCCAGGTGGCGACGGCGACACTGCCTTTGCAACTTGCAGCGACAAGAGAACAAGGTACTCCCTGGTCCACCAGAGAACAAGATGCTTGGCTAATCAATGGAAATAATATCCGCATTGATCCACAAATACATCGAGTGCTTGTGCTTCTTTTCTTCCACAAGCAGCTACACCAAGCTAACCAAGCTGGTTATACATACATTTTTTTTTGTTGATTATACATACATTTTTTTTTGTTGATAGCTAACCAAGCTGATCACTTGGTGATTATTCGCACAAATAAGTTTTTTACATGATTGCGCTTAAATATGATGTTATCTAATTCATGCGTATTGTCGTAGCTTTTTATATGAAAGGGTGTCGCTCCGGCACATTTTTGTGGAGACTTCAAATTTCAAGTTTTATAGTGCCTCTTTGCAATTTATATGTACGTAATTTTTCGACACGTGTAATGGAATAGCATTACTTGGAAGTTGGAACACATATTGTTTACAACTATTATGTATTGTGCGATAGCGAAATGAGTAATGAAAGGAAGAGCATGCATATCTGTGACTTGTGCACAGTGTACACATGATACCACCGACTTCTACAAACAAAAAAAAAGTAATCCTTGATGATTGCATTGTAGGTTTCAATGTGCATACCCAGCAGACATACTCAAAGGAGGGTGCGATTTTAGGCTTGTTAAGAGCATCTCCAACTAGACTTGGCTAGTTTGACCCCTTATACGCCAGCGGACGCATTAAAACAACGATCGGGTATGTCCACTTTAACCGTCAATTGTCCGTGTATGCAGTTGTGTCCCTCAAATTGTGTGATCACATGCATATGATTGATGGTGATGAAGAGAGATATAGGAAAGAAAGAATAAGGAAAAAGATTATTTGGTCAAGTATGGGTCGCGTCCGTGTGGCAAACTGCCCAGGCAACCACATTTATATCCTCCCCATATATGGGTTGAGTTTGAGGGTTCGAGGACGGCCCGAACATATTAGAAGGATTTGGTGGTCCTGTTGGGTTGCGTTTTTTCTATTCTCTCATGTCCAGGCCATGTGTGGGCCATCCACCCGGACATATGATGATTGTTTGAGGGGTCCGGTTGAAGATGCTCTAACAGGCTAATTTTAAATTTATATGAAAACAAGTCAATTTTAGAGAATGGAAATAACATACACAAATTTAGGCAATTGATAAGATAGAGTTGTTTAATTGACAGCCTAATTAATAACTAGAGAACCATAATAACTAACTTATCCGATGAAAAACTTCTATTAAATACTTACTCTAGTGTATATGAACTATTTGAGAGTTTCTGATCTATAAAATACTTCTATTTTAAGCTCGTCTTTATATCTTCACTCTTCTTTTATATGTCTACAATAGAAAATTACATTTAAGTAAGCAAATACTCTTAAACTTCTTGAGCTTCTTTGTCTAGGGGCTCGTGTCATGACTCTAGACAAATAAGTTCAAGATGATGATCTATGGCGGACTCATATTTGAGGCGCCAACCGGTTCATCGGTGTGACTACGTGCTATTGTCGGGGTACGACAGGATGATGATCTATGCAGACTCTTGCAGGTCGGATGTGAATTTCGTGGACTTGCGCTAGTTGTGTCTTCTTCCCTAATCATACATGTTCTTGATTGGATGTTGGTAGGGCAATGTTTACTTGGAGTTATTCCTTGGACATTTTCTCGAGAAGGAGGATCAACCTTAACGCAGATCTCGTGCATGTTATGTGTTCTTGCTATCAAGTTGGTTGGTACCTTTGCCCTAAACGTTAGCCTGCCATATTATGGCTTCTTTGGATCACGGGATTTGCAAAACAAAGGAATAGGAAAAATGGAGGATTTGATTGCCATGACATAGCCAATCCTATGGAATTTTTCCAGAGGTCGGACCTCATGTGTAAATTCCTCTGGAATCAGCACCTTGGCGGCCCAATCCTTAGGAATTTTAGTGACCTAATCCTGTGATCCAAATGCATTCCATAGAAAACAATCCTAAGGTCTGATACCCCGTAAGAATCCTGTGAAAATCCTCCAATCCAAAGAAGCCTTTAGGTTCCACAGTTTCCTCCCACCATCAGGAGCTCCACTATGTTGACCCGTATCTGCAACATGATTGCACTCGTTGAACGTCATTTCATATGCACCCCTGACCAAGAAAACTCTATTCTTCTCATTGTGTCAAGCAATGAGATCATCCCATGCCAATAATGGAATACACATGATAAGCACAGCATGTGCGTCATGAGGATTGGATAGCTGGAACAAGAAGTTCGGCACCCATTTGAGCCTCGATCTGTTCCTTTTTCCGGATATGATATATAGTAGTAAGTTGTAGTACATCATGATGATGCAGGGCCCATTAAAACCATTAGAAAAAACATATTATTATTTTAGACATGACATTTTGGTATTGGTAATGATAAATAAGGCGGGTACACCATCTCAAAAAAGAAACTACTGATAAAGAAGTTTGGATACCCTTTGGGTGGCCGGGACTCCATCTTCCCCCCTTTTTGTGGCAACCACTCAAGATCGGAGTACGTACTGAAGATTTGCTAATTACACCATGTTTTATATTGATACAAAAATGATAGTGGCAGTTGATTTAATGTGGTTGGGGCCTAGGACCGGGTAAACCTCACCCTTGTAACAAACTTTCAAAAGAAGAAAACAAGGGAGAAACGTTGGATGGTTGTGGCATGCAGCAGATAGCAGTCGATCGATCGGTCGACTTTCAGTTGCACAATTTGAGGGGAGGATGCCGAGAATGGCGCGGGATCTTATCAGTCCACACCTGCACCCGTCACCTCCCACTTCCTCCTCCACTTGCACTCGCACTACGTCCGCTCGTTCCGCCGTCTCCGGCCGCCTGCGTGCTCCATGGGCGGCTACACGACGGAGGGCGGCGGCGGCGCCCGTGCCCCCCGCGCCGGGAGGTACCCTCCCCTCGCATCGCTCGTTGTCTCCACCATCGCCGCCTTCTCCGCCGTCATCGTCATCGCCGTCCTCCACTCGGTTCGTCGTCTCCCCGTTGATTCTTCCGTTTCTTGGTTTCGCGTTCCGTTTCCTGTGAATCGGATCGAATTGAAAAGTTTTCTCGAGATTGATCACGACGAACAATGTCGATTTCTTTCGTGTATGCATCCACGTCGATGGTGACCATGGTTTCTCCGCGCGGTGATTGATGTTGCAGGCGTACGACGACGCGCTGTCGAGGACGAGGACGCTGCTGGGGCACAACCTGGAGCCGACGCCGTGGCACCCGTTCCCGCACGACAAGGGCCGCCCGCCGCCGCGCGCCGCGCTCCGGTGCGCCTCCTACCTCTCCTGCCTCCCGCCGCTCTCGCAGCCGAAGCCAGCGGCGGCGGCGGCCAACGCGTCGAGGCCGCGGCAGTGCCCGTCCTACTTCGCCGCCATCCGCCGCGACCTGGCGCCCTGGCGGCGCCTCGACGGCGGCGGCGGCGGCATCACGCGCGCGCTCCTCGAGTCGGGCCGTTACCGCGCGTCCATGCGCGTCACCATCACGGGCGGCGGGACGCGGCTGCACGTGGACCTCTACTACGCCTGCGTCCAGAGCCGCGCGCTCTTCACCGTGTGGAGCCTGCTGCAGCTCATGCGGCGCTACCCCGGCCGCGTGCCCGACGTGGACCTCATGTTCGACTGCATGGACCGGCCGGCCATCAACCGCACCGAGCACACCGGCGAGGGCGCGCCGCCGCCGCCTCCCCTGTTCCGGTACTGCACCACCCGCGACCACTTCGACATCCCGTTCCCGGACTGGTCCTTCTGGGGCTGGCCGGAGACGCACATCGAGCCGTGGACCCGGGAGTTCAGGAGCATCAAGCAGGGCTCCAGGCGGGTGCGGTGGCCGGACAGGGTGCCCACGGCGTACTGGAAGGGCAACCCCGACGTGGCGTCGCCCCTCCGCCTCGCGCTGCTCGCCTGCAACGACACCAACCTGTGGCGAGCCGAGATCATGCGCCAAGTAAATCGTCGTCCATCTCTATCCATTTGAATGCACATGTGGCGAGCCGAGATCGAGCTGAACAATCACATTTGGATGCAGAACTGGGAGGAGGAGGCCAAGTCCGGGTACCAGAACTCCAAGCTCTCCAGCCAGTGCACGCACCGGTAAACCGTCTTCTTCTACCTCTGTCCACCAATCCATGGCGGCAACGGCGTGCCGATTGTGATGACGCTAACGTGTTTATGATGGGCTGGCGGCGCAGGTACAAGATCTACGCGGAGGGGTTCGCGTGGTCGGTGAGCCTCAAGTACATCCTGTCGTGCGGGTCCATGGCGCTGCTGATCGACCCGCTGTACCAGGACTTCTTCAGCCGGGGGCTGGAGCCGCGGGTGAACCACTGGCCGGTGAGCACGGTGGGGATGTGCGAGTCCATCCGGGACGCCGTGGAGTGGGGCAACGCGCACCCGGAGGAGGCGGAGCGCGTCGGGAAGCGCGGGCAGCGCCTCATGCAGGAGCTGGGCATGGACGCCGTCTACGACTACATGCTGCACCTGCTCACCGAGTACGCCGCGCTGCTCGACTTCCGGCCGGCGCCGCCGCACACGGCACAGGAGGCCTGCGCCGGCTCCGTGCTCTGCCTCGCCGACGACCGCCAGAGGAGGTTCCTGGAGTCCTCCGCCGCGTCCCCCGCCACCGCCGAGCCGTGCTCCATGCCGCCGTCCGACAGCTGATGATCAAAGCCGCACGTAAAGAGATTCGGATCAATGCGGAGTGAAGGCTGAGCATCCGTGCGTCCAGGGCAAAAAAGGTGCATCATGCGCAATGGATTGACTTGTACTACTCGTAGCCATTATCAGGGATGATGATACGCTCGTGGGCGCGGCGGATTTGGTAGCCTTCATTGGTCTGAGAGTGAGAGGGGGTGGGTCCTTTAGTCAGGATGGGGCCGGGGAGCGGTAGAGGGATACTCCTACTAGTGTAGTTCTAATCTGGGCACGTCGCAGTTTTGATGCGGATTAGCTACTGCTGATCAGTCTCTAATAAAAAGAGAGCTTTTCTTATTGACATGCGAGAAAAAAGTGCGAATGCTTTGTGCTTTTTCTGAACAAGGTGATTTGATTTATTTTGGTTATTTTTCAAGCAAAACTGAACAATGGTGATTCGTAGGGCCGTTTCGTTGGTAATAAACTAATAATGCAGGGGAGCAGTGCTATTCATACGTAAAAGTTTTACATACTCACTTTTTACGCACGACACTCACCAACCAACAGTTAGCAAAGATCATGGTGGAGTGGTTGCAATCTAAAAATCAACTAGTGGTACGTAGTGTTTTGCGTAGGAATTTTACGTGCCTAAGATTTTAGCTCTAATTTACGGAAACATTTTACTGATCTTTACACTGAAAAGTTGAGTGTTAGTTTACCGAATATTATACTGTTGTTGCAGCGCACAGTGTCACTCTAAAAGATGGTACATATGCATCCTAGAAAATGACTGTCTTGTTACTCTTGGGAAAATATTGTTTATACTGCAGTACCAATGCATAACATCTAAATTTAGTTGGCGATGTGCAAATGTGTTAGATAATTTATTGTCAGGTTTTCTTGCCAGTACTTGCATTTTATATGTGTATAGCAGCATCTCCATTATCATGCAAAATACTACTATCAAGTTCAGAGACTTGATCATGGCAGCTAGCAGAAATGTATGACTTAGTACGCAAGCAAATTCCATTTTCGTAAATGCAGGGGAAGATTCAGATCATGGTGGCGCGCCTTACTAGGCAGATGGGCAGAAATGGCTTTGGTGGAGAGTTGTCATTCTGTTGCGGCTTCTATGGTCTAGTGCCTCATCTTCCTTTTGTGCATTTGTTGGTGTTGTAATGAGTTTGTAGCTCTAATAAAAAGGACCTTTACCTGTTGACTTCGAGAGAAAAGTGGAGAAAAGTTTGAATGCTTTGTGTTTTCTCAACAAGGTGATCTGATTTATTTTGTTTCTTTTTGAAGCAAAATCGAACAAGCAGATTCGTAGGGCCGTTTTGCTGGTAAGTGCAGGGGGAGATTTAGATCATGTTGGTGCGCCTTACTAGGCAGATGGACAGAAATGGCTTTGGTGGAGAGTTGTCATTCTGTCGCGGCTTCCATGGTGTAGTCCCTCATCTTTGTGCATTTGTTGGTGCTGTAATGAGTTTGTAACTATGGTTTCCACTGTTGGGCTATGCGGAGTAGCTGGTAGTGAATGCAGAACCTCCTTTTAAGAAAATGATTTTTTCGAAGGCGAGGCTCTCCTTCAAAGCTGTTTTTCAACCTCTATTAAATATGTTTGCCATGAAAAACGACCACCTTTAACTCTATTTGATTTTGCAAGTATCGGGGAGCTAACACCCATGAATTCGAATCATTTATATGAGAAGGAAATTAAGTGAAGATGTTGAAAATTGTGGAACCTTTGGTAAAAGAAATGATTGCAGGAGCTCACAAACATCACCCCCCCCCCCCCCCCCCAAGCCGTTTTCTTTCTTAACCCTAGCGAGAGCGCACCATGGTGCCATTTCTCTTTTGCCGTTAGATCGTCGCTCCCTCCTCCGCCGACCCTACTTGTGGGGTAGGGGAGGGAGGTCCCAATCTATTAAATGGAGATGTAGTTTCCTAATTTGAGGGTTTTGGGTAGAGGCCTTGGGCCCCTGAACAAGGTGATTTTCTTATCTTTTTCTTTTGAGAAACAAAACCGAAAAAGGTGATTTGTAAAGTCGTTTCACTGATAATGCAATGAAAGGCAATATCAGCAACGCTTGCTGAGATTTAAACCATAGTCTGTGTGCTTTCCAAAAATGGCATGGCAAATTTGCAGAAATGGCATGGGCAGGGAGTTGTTACCCGCTAGCGAATTGTATAGCGACTCATCTTCCTTTTGTGTGTTTGTCAACGTTGCAATCAGTTTGTACGTTGTAGTTATGGTTTCTTATTTCGGTTCCTTGACTATGCAGAGTAGCTGGTAATGCATGAAAAATATTCCTTTCTAAAAAATCAAATTTAGATCACTTCTCCTTCGCTATCCATCACTTCGACCCTTCTGCCGGCGGCGGCGTACAACACTCGTCTCCGGCAATGTGTCATTGATGGGGGTGCCAGAGTCCACTCAATAAATAAGTGTTTCTTGGGCGATCTCGATGGCATTGTTCGTGATAGCATCTTTATTTGCATGTAGATTCCTATCGCCCGCTCTAGATTGCGAGGTTAGGGTTTGTAGGGTTAGTTGGCGCGGAGGCATCAGCTTCCCTTCACGGTTGGGACCTCTGACCTCATCCCCACGTTAGTGTGCCTTTTGGTGCCGTCATGAGGCATGCGGGGTTAAATGGAGGTTTGACTCTTAGATTTGTGACTCTTTGTTGTGACAACTTTCACAGTCGTACTTGCCCTCTCTTGTTGACGATTTAAGCATGGCTCCGGCGTTGGAGCAACTTGAGGCGGCTCGCCATCGGTCCATTCCAGATGATGAAGACGACTGGTCCAAGGATTTCAATGTAATCTCTTTATTTTTCGAAGTTTTTCTATTTGGTCACCCGATAATTGTTTTTTAACTCCACCTATGTTATTTCAACATAGCTGGTTCCAGGTCTAGTAAAGGAGGTGGGTTGTGATAGGCTTGATAAACCAACATACAAATCCAGCCACTCTAGATATGTGTTTGGTTCTAACCACACCTAAGACAAGAATATATATTTTTATGAGCGGTAAAAACCACATGTCATAGACAGGAAAAGTGTGGCAAGATTCCTTTATTCAAAAAAAAGTGCGGCTAACAATTTGAGCAACTAAAGCAAGGCGGGTGTGACAAGTAAGGCAAAAATAATGTGGCAATATATGGCAAAGATAGTCACAATATAAACACCCAAATTCTAGAAAGTGCAGCTGCGCTTTTCCGTCATTGCGAGCGCACGCGGTCTTAGCCATCCGATTAAGGAGTCTGAATTAAAACCAAACCAATTATGCAGCTCACATAGAGGAATTAACGTGCATGAAAAGTACTTATGTACGCCTTTAGCCCGTGATTTCTCAGCAACATCCCACGTGCATGCATTTATTTGGGGTTTCAAAAAATTTAATAATCCGTAACTTCTAATTTGAGCGTTGGAATTCAAATCCGCTTTCATGGTTGTGTTTCTCGCGACGAGTTCTTCAAAACTAGATTCCATATGAGTATGTTTCGACGAATTTTTAGTTGGAGCAACTTTGGGTGCTACGGGGACAAATTTAGTGTTATACGAAAGCAATTTTTTATTAGTGTGTGTGGTATGACTTCCTATCATTGAAAATCAGTTCAAAGGTGCCTACCATGACTACCAAGTTAACTAGTTTCACCTCTAAGTTTCTACCATAGCTAGAAAGTATTCTACGGTAATTAATTTCGCCTCCAATTTAATAGCATTGTAGGTAACCTAGTTTCCGAGGTAGGCTAACATTATCTTAAGTTGCCTGCCATGACTAGAGAGTAGTTTAACATCATCCTTAGTTGCGTACAACACTTTTCAGTATGGTAAGCAACTTAGTTTCATAGATAGGCAACTAAGTAACACTCATGGGCAACTTTCAATGTATTATAGGCAACTGAAATAGCAATGGAAGGCAACTAAGTATCACTTGTAGGTAACTTCAGAGTGTTTGTAAGCAACTTAGAGAAAGCAATGATAAGCAACTTTTCACACTATTGTAGGCAACATTTTTACAAAGTTAGGCAACTGAGCTGTAATTGTAGGCACCGATAGGCAACTTCAGAGTGTTTGTAGGCAACTTAGAGAAAACAATGATAAACAACTTCACACTATTGTAGGCAGCTATTTTAGAAAATTAGGCAACTGAGTTGTAATTGTAGGAAACTAATTACAAATAGCAGGCAACTGAGCGTACAATAGACAACTGTGCCACAATGAGGTACACATAGTGTTATGAAGTTGCTTGTATGTGGCACTAAGGGCCTGTTCGGTAGCTCTCCGAGACCCAAAACTCCTCAACTCCTCAGCCCAAATCCAACAGCCAGCTTCTCGGTCAAAAAGGTGGAGTTGATCGATCGTTCGGTGAGTTGGCTTCTCGCACTGGTCCGTTACATTAGCATAAACCACCCTGGAAAACAAAATAAGATTGCAATCAGGCCCCTGGTCGTCCTGCATCTGTCATCGATGTTGTCCTGCATCTGTGGTCGCCGGCGTTGACCAGGGCGTTCGTGCCTTGAGCTTCCGCGTCGCCACCGGAACATGAAGCGCAGCTGGTGGCTGATGGAGGAGCACAGATGGAGGATGTGTACGAGGGGCGGACCGGGGATCTTCAGATGCTCCTGGTCGCTAGGGACGGCACCTCATGGTCCCTGGGAATGGGACGACGACCGCTCGACGGGAAGAGAAGGAGCGGACGTTGGGGAGGGCAGCGGACGGCGGGTCGCGGACCAGATCGCTTGGTCAGTGTCGTATGACTGAGAGGAGAACGAAGGGATTGACCGGGGATTCGTGTTGGGCCTTGTTCACTCGGGTTGTTTCTCGTACCGATTCGATTCGGTAGTCACTTGGCGGTGGCAGAGGAAGGTAATTTCTGTCAAACTCCCACTCCTTCGATTTCTGGGAGCTAGCGTTTTCCGACTCCACGACTCCTCCAATTTTACACTACAGAAAAAGCCAGCTTCTCACTCCCATAGCCAGTATTTAAACCGTTCGGCTGGACTCTTGATTTGGAGTTGAGGAGTCAAGAAGCTAGAGGGCTACCGAACACGCCCTAAATGTGCCTCATGTTTTGTGTTTTTTTTTTCATTTTGATACAAACCAACCTAATAGGCAGTTCTAATATGCCAAAAAGAAGTTGCTTCCCTATAGAAGCAAAGTTGCCTCCATTGCACCTAAAGTTGCTCAAAAAAAAGTTCGACGAAACCTATTCATATGGGATCTAATTTTGAAGAACTCGTAATGAAAAACCCAGCGGTGAAAAGGATCTGAATTTTGATGCTCGAATTAAAAGTTATGACTTTTAAAAAAACTAAACCCAAATAAATGTAAGCTACAAAGATCTCGGCTGATTTCCTTTCTAGATCTTTGTTTATTACAGAATCACGCGCACGATCACACAAACGAGCGCCGGTGCGCTCCCTATCCACGTTCATATAAACAGCCCATATATACGGTGACAGGTGAAGGATGAAAAATGGGCAGTATTCTTCGCTTTTGACTGTTGCCAAGGATAAGAAAGCTGCTAGGCCTAATAGGTTAGGGTCACTGACGGAGTGACGGTTAGTGATTGGAGATGTTATACTTGTCGGAGAAATGATTAGGCAAAGAAGGTAGGACACAAAAATGTTATATGCCCCCCCAAGTAGGCCTAACATGGAAGGACATTGTTACAAGTGCACCTATTGGTAACACAGATTTTGGTCATAGCAGCAGAAATCAGGATTTTAAGGCTACTCCCTCCGTTCCAGAGGGAGTAGATAGTAGAGAACACCCACCTAGTGACTTAGTAGTGGTTAATCTTTTTGCTATTGCTCTGACTAAATTTACAAATTCCGTTCTCCACACCATTCCGATATATCGCATGCTTTAAAAAGATACCGTGAGCTTTTTTTACCTAACGCAATCATACTTCACAGCCGTGTAGATTTCCACTCCAGTAGGAAGTTTCCACACTATTAACAGCTAGTTGGCAGAAATACGAAAGGCAAGGTATTATCTAAGTCAATACTTAAAATGCACTGCAAGAGAAGGATAATTCAGTGGTACCGAGGTGCCTCCTCTAATCCTGAGTTGCCTAATAGTGTTTCTGACGAACCATGTACAAAATGAGACCAGCCCGGGAAGATAGCAACCGAAATCCCCAAAATAAGCTGCAACATCGCAGCAAGTCATTGGAGCGTATCATGAACGCGACACGGCAGCTGCCACCATCAGCAAGATTGCAACCTACCCCCAATACTAATCAAGCCAGATATCTGTATGTGTTGGCGTTGTCCTTGTCCCGCTCCAGGTAATCCCTCGTGATGAGATCTTCAATCCTCTTCTTGATTGCTTTGAAGTCAGGCTGCGGTAGGCACAAAAAATTCAGGTTACAGAACCAAATTCAAGCTAAAAATCTGTCATTTGCTAAACTAACCACCTGTCAAAACAAATACATGAACAGTCTAGACAAGCATAAACAGCTAAAAATTCATTTGAATTGAAGCTAAACATCTGTCAGTTGCTAAACCAACCCATGTATCAAAACAAATATTAACAGTCTACAGAGCATAAACAGCTAGTCAAGTCATTTGCCTACTGGCGTCATACAACTACCCCAAAACATGACATTAGCAACTCCAGTGCAAACATCAGGCCTCACCAGTGTTCAAAATAGGGATCGGAAAAATCATCCAGAACAAAAGGCAAGTGCGACAAAATGGTAATGTTAGTACGTGCTATGCCAATGAATATGGTAATGTTTGACAGTAACGAGTTATGCAAACAGAAATCAATGATGTTAAATGCGCTTTAGTAGCAAGATGTGCCGAACTCCCAGTGACCAAGTATGTAGAGAACAGTACCTTGAACATGCGGCTGAGCTGCTCCACACATTCTGCAACTAGCTGCGTATGGGCCATAACTTTGCGACTTTTCATGATCCGCACAATTGATGCATCAATTGCATACCTCCGGTCCTTGTCAACATCCTCAACAACCTTTTTCTTCTCATCGACAGGAGGTAGGGGTATCTACAAGTTATGCGAATATGCAATCAGAAAGAATAACATGGATAGCTATACTCTATTAAGTATGGCACCAAACAAATCAAATAAGAGAACCAGAAAATACCTTGATCCTCCTCATCCTGTCAGTAAATTTTGAATTGAACTCAAAAGAATCATTGGGCGAAATAGTTCTACCAGCTGGTTCTTTGCTAAGAATCTTGTATTTCGCGCAAGAGAGAGAATGGAGCAAACGGACAACATCATCATCTGACAGGTTCAGCTGTGTTACAATCTCAGAGTAACTAAGCTTAGTAGATCCATTGAACAACAACAGCAACGCAGCCTGCAAAAACAATAAGCATGTAAAAAATTAATCACAGATGACAGATTACAAGCACACATTTGTCAAAGTGAATACAGTTTAATCTAAGTTACCTGATATGTTGTAACAATGAGCTCTATAGTTTTAGCATCAAATTTTGCACTGATATTGCAGGTTCCCAAGGAGTATATCCAGGTAAGCTTCCTGTGCTTTGTTCTTGTGGCGTAGAACTCCTTAAAAACCTCTACACATTTCACCTGACATAATTTGAGAAGTGTAGATAAATTTCCATTTCAAAGAAAATGAAAAAACAGGAAAATTTTAATCCAAATGAATCAATGTGATTTGATATCTGTGTTTCATGTTCCGAGATAGAAGTGAACTCATGCTCCTTATTTCCCAAGAAAAAGTTAACTTACCATCTCGGAGGGAAGGTTTATGTCAAAAGTTTTGTAGGTTGGCCAGAATCCTGTTGTCAAGACAGTGACAGCCAAGTCTACCCCAGGATTTGACTCCGGATGATCAGCTACAAACTCTTCAAACTTAGTTTGATGATCTCTTGCAACGGTAAGGTCAGTAACCATGCCTTCCATTTTTGAAGTAAACTGCCCGCCGCACTGCTGCTTGAGCTTTGTCAGGATGCTTCTTTCATGTTCATCATTGGCGCTCTTGTCAAAAAGCAATCTCCTTGCAAGTTTTTTCCTGTAAAATTGATCGAGCATTTCAATACAAATACAAAGCTCCAAATCATGACCAACTATTCAGCTGTGGAGGTTAAATAGGAAAAAAAAAAGATATCATTCTAGGTTTACAAGTAGTTACCTGTAGAACTCAGCAAAGAGATCTTTATCACTAATGTACGCGAGCAACCGCACCACCTGAAAGTTATTCACTGACAAACTTGAGTTCCTTGCTCTAAATTGATGACATCAGCAAATGTGAAGGCAACTGTACCTTCTCAAGAGCATCCTCAATGGCTTCATCGCTGAGCTTCTCACTGCAGCCTTTCTTCAAAATGTTGTCACAGAAAGTGGCAAGTAATTCAGCACTGGAACTGCCAGAGACACCCTTATTGCAGAAGACCTCAAAGGCTTCTTTAAGTGCCTGAACAAAGAGAAGTTTGGGAATGAGGCAGCAATCCCAATTTATAGTGAAAGCAAAGTGGAATACAAATGTATCGACCGGCAGACCTTGTGAAAGAGTGTATGGCCCTGAAAACAATCTGTCACATATGCTACATACTTGTCATGCAGCTCAATGATTTTCCAGACAAAAACCTGAAAGGCAAATAACAAGCATTAGGTAACAGATGTCAATTACAAGAGCAGTAAAATCAAGTTACACACCTGTTCCTGCATGCCAACCATCTCCTTCTTCTCTGGCTGTACAAACAATATTGTCAGAATATGTATTCGCAGGAAAAGAAAAAAAAGTGTAACAACACAAAGATGAACCACTAGTTGGCAGGAGGAGCTCATTAATCTTTTTAATTCGGCAGACTAGCAGCAATATAGAAAGCCAATTGGCAAGTTACAATAGTCAGGTGTAAGCAGTATCGACACTTGAATGATATATTACTCCCTCTGTCCAATAATATAAGACGTTATTACAACCACATATTGGTTGTAATTTGTCATAACATCTTAAACTATCTAAACAAATTGAAAGAGTGTCTTCTTGAACCATATGATATGAGATGGGAGTACTAGGAAAATTCAACTGTCTAATCAAATTGAACCACAAGCAAGTGTACAAATGATGCAATGGCTGAAGTTAAAGACTGCACCTTCTTGTTATTAGCAGAATCTTCTGCTTGCTTGACCAAAGCTGTACCCTCGTTCGTAACATGCTGCAAAGATGTACAGTTCAATCACAATTTAGAACTAATTGCGAGGAGTAGAAAGGAGATCTGAGAATTTGAGAACTAAAGACAATACCGTTTTAAACATGTTAGAAATAGGTTCCAGACCGCGGGTGATTTTTGAGAAGAGTCTGTACATCCTTGAAAGATCCTCAACCTGTGGCAAACAATTAATAAGTGGCCATTCTGTTGATGAACATACACTGTCAAGAAATGTGCCTCCTTCTGATCAAACCTTGTCATCCCGAAGCAATGCAAAACATCCAGAATGCTCCTTCTCCAGAAGTTGTGTTGCATAACTGGCAAGCAACTCATTTTGCACTTTCTGTAAAATCAGGAAGCACAAATTAAATACAAACATATCACAGACTGCATAATTTGTATCATTCCTCAAAGACCCAGAGAATTTCAAACAGGTTCACAAACTTTCAACATACCTCCAGCAACTTCGGCTCACTGTTAATATGCAAGTAGTGACCAACTCGCTCCTTCTCTCTTTTCAGGCACTCTTCAGCCTAATAAAAGAGGCATCCAGCAATCAATTACATAAAAACAAAAATACCAGGCATAGGTAAATATGTAAGCAGTCACAAAGGCCTTATATAGATGGTACCTTTATCATGTAATCAGGACAAGAATCCTCAACAATCCAGCTTTGAGCTTTGACAGAGTAGTAATCTGTAGTATCCTTAAGCAAGAAATCTTCGAAGTCATTCTCGTAACAATCCATATTACCTAACCCAATTTCAACGAATATATCCAAGACGTTCTTCAGCAAGGCCCTGTCAATCTGTTCACCTTCACGCTCTTGATCGATCTGTTTAAGAAACGTGCCACAACACTCAGTTATATATGTACACAAATTGTTGGATACAAGTTCATAGAGAGATGCAAAGACTCACCAGAGCTATCACCGCATCTTTTACCTTCCCTTTGATCTCTTGAAATATCTATTACCATGAGTTGACAGATTAGAACAGAAAAAAACACTAAATAAGGCATATAACAAGAACAGGAACTAGAAAATGGTAATTA
Organism: Triticum timopheevii; assembly: GCA_963921465.1. NCBI lineage: Eukaryota > Viridiplantae > Streptophyta > Magnoliopsida > Poales > Poaceae > Triticum > Triticum timopheevii. The sequence continues at coordinate 116,669,768 of OY997271.1, forward strand.
CCAGGTCACGGAAGCAAATAAGCCCAACATCTCTAAGTGCAGTAAGCGACCTCCGGGTGATGAAGTACCGGTCAAGATAATGGAAAAAGCGTGAAAGCCACCTAACCATAACTTTATGGTTCGACCACCTTTGTACCAGCTCCCTGAGCATAAACTCATCATGCTTCTCTTTTAATGATGGCAAGACCTACAGTAATTGAGTATAAGTAAAAAGTGAGCAAACAAATAAACCACAGGATGATTATAGAACAAACCGTAAGATGTGTGTTGTGTGAGTCCTGTCACAAATTCAGAACATAACTACCACCCTAGATTCCTAGTCCCCCTTCATCCCATCACATCACACATTACAAAAGGGGTTACTAGGAGGATATCCAATTAGACAACAAGGGGAATGGACAAAGAAAGATTACAAGTTACATAAAGCAACATGCATCACCAAATACCAGACTAAATATGGTGGAGAAACTATACACTCATGACAATGACATAAATATCCAGAAATTTATACCAGGAAATAGTATTAACAAGATATCTAAATTCAGCGGAACAAATTAATTCAGTCACACAAACAGAGTCTCTATAGGATAACAATTTACTAGAATAAATGAACTCAACATTCATATAACGAGGCCAGAAGAGTGACCCTAACACAGAGTTATTCATCAAGACAATTTTAGTGATAGAAAATGTTCCATCGGATTAGGATGATGGACGTTAGTTAGAAGAGCAATAATTTCTAACCAGATATACAGTGCAAACATGATAAGTACTCTTAATCTCAAGAATAACCACAGAAAACACTGAGAACAGTTCTAAAGTGCAGGTTTCACTTTTCCAGCTCCGTGATGACATTTGTTTGTATAGCAGCTTGGACCCCAGAAAGATGGGAGCACAAATAAACTGACCTAAAAACACACTGTCGAGTAAAAGCAAACTCACTGATGCATTTATGTGAAGGGCTGTTTGACTGGGATAACGGAATTCTAAGAGGAAGGTTTGTTTCAAATTGTGCCAGGAACAAAATATGTAAACAGGATCTTATTATGTGTTCTAGTAAATACTAGTAAGATAGAATGTAATCATTTGCATCCAGTAAGACAACTCCCCTCCGGCTACACCTCAACCAAAAAAAAACACGCATGAAAATCCATGGGTGGAGCATGTTCGAAACCAAAACACAATCAGACTCGTCTTGATTCATTGGACCAGAGAACCAACAGCACAGGCGCACACACGCACAAAACAGGGAACAATCTGAACACGACACGGCATGTACGCATAAGCTAGAGCAGGAGAATCAGCTCACCGTGGCCCGGATGTACTCCTCGAAGGCCTCGCGGTACTTGTCATAGAGCTGCTGCGAGTAGTCGTGCGGGGGCTTCTGCGTGCACATGTTGTATATCGTCCTGCGCGACAAGGAGAGACAAGCAAGGGGGCGCGGAAACCCTAGATCAGTACCGGATCAGATCGAATCGGGCCCGGCTGAGGCACGGCCGGAGGGAGGCGGGGGCGGATGCAACTTACGTGTAGAGCATCATGTAGTCCTCGGAGCTGAACTGCGGCTCCGGCTTGCCCTCGAGGATGTTGATGAGCTTGGTGATGCCCCGCTGCATGAACGCCCACCCATCCTCCAGATCGATCGTCTTGCGGTCCTGCCCGTGGCCCGCCATCGCCGCCGTAGCCGCCGGTTTCCGCCCCCGACGGCGGCCGCAAACCCTAGAGGAGGAGGCTGGGTTCTGTTGCGTCCGTCGCCGCGTGGGGTTTGGGGGGGAGAGAGATGGGGGAAAGAGACGGGGCGGACGGCTTATGAGGAGGGGAATCCCGTCGCAACCAAGGACGTTTTGATTGGAGGAAGGTTCGCTTCCGCTCCCGCGGGCCGCGTGGGCCGTCCGATCGGGGGATGACGGATGGGATGAGGCGTGTGGGAGGGGGATCGTGTCGCCCCTGTTATCTAGCCACGGGTGTAGGTCGGTTCGGCACATGATTACGACTGCGTTGAGTTGAACACATATGCTTAGTAGATTAGCTCATCTCTGACTGGCCGGTGGGACATGCTCAGAACCATAATCTACCTCTCCATTGTGTTTTTTATTATGGAAATATTAGCGGATGTGAATCTTTAAACTCAAATCTCGATCAAAAACTGACTACATCTCTCTCTCCCCCCCCCAAAAAAATGTTGTTGTATTTAATGCACACCATTCAAAAGGGGAAACGGTTCGTTTCAGCCGGCGGATCACACCAATTTGTCCGCCGCATCCCGCAAAAGCCACGTGTCCTATCACACGCACGCGGCAATCGGATCTTACCTTTTCCTCGGTTGTCGGTTCCTCAGCAGTTGTTTCTCGCCAATTCTTCTTCCTCACACATCCCGCGGAGCACTCTCCTTCTCCACCAGCCATCTTTCCCGGTCCAAGCTCTCTCTTCCCCATGACTCATCTTACATGGAGAGCCCCCCACCTCCCAATCCTCTACCCCTCACTCATCTCCCATCCCCGCAGCCATCCCTCATCAAGGGGGGCAGCGGCTGCTGCACGACCATTGATTTGGTGGTGCTGTCGTGCTCCCATGAAATGTTGCTTGAGCCAAGTTCGAGGTGTTGCAGTAGCCCTGACCTCCGAACAACAAGCTTGAGGTGCTGTTGACAACTTCAACAACGTTTCTGCAACTTCAACTTCGTTGCAATTTTTTCTGCAACCTCACCCGTGTTGCAAAATTTTCTTCCGCAACAATATCTATGTTGCAAAAAAACTAAAAACAAGAAGAAGAAAATCTGCAACATCACCCCTGTTGCAAAAAAAAATCTGCAACAAGATCTTTGTAGTAAAAAATCTTGCAACATGACCTCTATTGCAAAAGATTCTGCAACAAGACCTCTGTTGCAATAATGGTGGCATAGGTCGGACGCTTGATGTGCCAGATCCGATGACTCGCGAACCGGCTGGTCTTTTAAAAAGACCAGTCGGTGGACGCGTAGCATGCCCCACCAAACAATTATATCTTCAAAACAAACCAGCAGTACGTGGCGTCTCAATCATCATGTGTTATTTCTTGTATTTTGTGTTTTTGTGATCTATGTAGTTTAAATACACTTGAACCCGTTTTTAGGTCTCTGGATAATTTCAAGCTAATCTCTCAAGATTGAATCGTAATTATATAAACAAGCTATCGCGAGCTGAATACACAAGACTCACACAACCAGAAAACCAGCAAGTCCCTGCCTAAAAGATCTAGGGTTTTCTGCCTCCCACCGGCGCCGGTGTCGGTCCATCCCATCTCCGGTGTCCTGAGGGCCATGGAGGTGGAGTGGATCTCGACCCTTGCCGGTGGGAGGGCTCCATTTTTAGGTCTTTTTTCGAGTTTTGTTAGGGTTTGTGTCCTGCTCAGGAAGGCGAGACGGCGGCGGCTCCCTGAAGATGGAATAATGGTCTCCCCGTCTAGCCCCCGTTTCAGTGATGCGTCTAGCATCATCGATGGGCGTGTGGAGGTGCGTCTCCGTCGGATCTGTCTTTGGTGGATTTGCTCGGATTTATTCGTCGTTCATCTTTGTTCGTGTGTCTTCAGGTTGGATCCTTTTTATCTACATTCTTCATCCGCGGCGGTTGCTGTTCTGGTGTGTTGGTTCTATTGGGGCCTTAACATGATGACTTCCCGACTGTCTACTACAACAAGGTTTGCCCGGCTCCGGCGAGGGAGGGGCGATGATAGCGGCGCGCCTTCGGCTTGCTTCACTGCTTGTAATCGTCGCTAGGTGGTCTACGGATCTGGATGTAATTTTTATTATTCCTAATATTCGTTGTACTACCATGATTGAAAATGAATAGATTGGAAGTTTTCCACACAAAAAAAGAATCGTAATTATATTATGTCATGTGGTTTTTTCCCCAAATATTAGATCATGTGGCTGTAGCATACGTGAGAATCAAAAGTGATGGTTGAGACTTTGCCCATTGGTCTTCACATTATTGTGTTGTTCAAGCATGTCGCACTTTAGGCCAATCCCGGTGATCATTTCTTATTAATCGTATGTAATCTTGTAATGTCAGACATATGCTTGCAATCTCAATGTATCTTAATCATATAGACAAGTATTCAATAAGTGCATCTCGTTTTCATAAGACTAGGGCACTTCTAATGCATTTTATCTTAAAGCTATATCATATGTACTCTCTCTCCATTTTTGTATACAAGATCACTTCATATTTTTATGTCACTAGATGCACATTTCAATGAACTTTTTGATGATACAGTTTTGATGACATATAACGCATTGTTTGTTGACTAAAATTATAGTCAAAGTTCAACACGAAAAACAAAGTGGCCTGGTATACAAAAACGAAGGGAATATTTAGATATAGCTCCTCCAATTAATTGTACTATCTTATTGTTGCATCTAAGCAATCTCTCGTTTAATGTATTTTGTGAGAGAAAAAGTGTGAGTTGTTTTGGTTTTGATGCCAAGAGTTATATCTAGATTAAAAATTAATTTTAAATGAGATGAACTATAAGAATTAAACGAACATCTACATCATACATATATGACTCAAAACTATAGTTCATCTTGGAGAAAAGGTAAACGCTGTCATCTTGGAGCACCAGGTCTTCTACCACTGGTCGTCCTTGTGCTCACCCAATGTCAACAGACCTAATACTAAAATCCAAACGCCCTCTGACATGCATTATTTTTATTTTTTTGAAAAAGATCCAAGTCTATTATGAAATTTCACCAGAAATACAAAGCACCCAAAAACATAATAAAAAAAACTTCAAGGCTTTTGGACCATAGAACGATCACTACCACCGCCAAAACGAGTCACCAATGTGTCACTATAGCGGCACTACCACCGCCAAAACGAGTCACCAATGTGTCACTATAGCGGCCCCCTATCAGCCAGACTAGCCTTATCGATCACAGCCAAGAAATCTTCGTGCATTGTAACTAAGGAACCACATTATAGAATGTCGTTGTTGAACCCTTGAATCGATATGAAGCACCTAGCATCATACCACCATGGCCCAATACAGTAAGAAACGCTAACCTCACTACCCAAAAGACAATATTAATCTACGCCAGAGCTTCATTGAATCTGTTACAAACAAACTCGTGAACAAACAAACTCAAGAAGGATCAGAGCACGGAAGACCAGCTCACCAGTAGAGTCCGGAGGGGAAAAACTGACCCTAGTCACCGCTAACAAGGTCCACTTAAATGTATACGGATTCCTTCAAAATCATATGAAATCATTTACTTACTGGAAACAAACCCAAATGAATAGCTAAGAACATGGATCTGTATAGTTCACCATAAAAATAGAGTCCACTGGAGTACCAACCGGAAAGTGATTTTCCCGTGGGGTTAGAGCTCATATTCTGTTGAAAAACACATTATAATAGCTCTTTGTGACAACGGGCAGGAATGTATATGTTTCCTTCGAAATACATCAGTGCAGAAGGTTCTTTTTCTTTTTCCATCAAAACTCGTAAAGGAACCCCAAATCCAATTTGTTCCAGAAGGCGTTGTAGTTTCCCCTGTTGACATGCACTGTAACCGTCAGGTTCAAATGGGCCTCGAGGAAATTTCACATGATCCCAGTTTTGACATCTATCATCATCTCTTTATATGAAATCCTTGTGAAGTCAATACAATCTCTTGCCGCTGCTAGAGAAATTACACCGCCGAAGGTGGTCTAGCAAGAGATACATTCCTTTGAATTATCTTTGTGTCGCAAGGATATATTACAGGAAAACTATATTGATAATACAATCGAAAAAACTGAACACAACAACCAGCAGGAGTGTACAACATTTACCAAGGCCTGCCCCTACGAACCACCTTCTCTTTTACCAGGGCAGTTCTATCATACAGGTAGGGCCAAGGAACTGGATCTGACAACCTTCATGTACAAATGACAGATGTCGGTGCCGCCACCAGGGTATCCATCTGGACAAGCCAATGTGGTGTGCCATGGCACAAAATATAGCATCCTTAAATAGCAGTAGCTTGGTAGGCATACACGCCAGATGTTACCGAACCCAGCATGGAGAACCGATGATCAAGCCAAGTATCGGTAGACGTTCGGGTTCTCCTTGTCCCTCTCCAGGTAATCCCTGGTTATAAGATCCTCAATGCGCTTCTTAATTGCTTTGAAGTCAGGCTGAAGGGATAACACGAGCATCCATGATCAGGTCAAGGAATCAACGGAAATTCTACATAAAATGTACTAGCTTCAACGGTTGTTAAATATTTCAGTCTGGAATATCCATAGTTCCCAAGAAAGAAATTAAGATATTGGGCAACATCTGGATGCATTGTGTATGGTTTAAAGTATACTGTATGATTTAAATTTAATTAGTAAATATAGGTATATATTTCTCATTTGCACTAATGTGAGGATGCAAGCCTGAGGACTCGACAAGCTACATGACAAAAAAAATATGGCTTGAATTTGACATACTAGCCATGTAAACACATTTGTCACTGGTCCTACAAAGGCAAGATCAAATGGACACAACCACATTTACCATTAGCACAAGCTAACAGCACTTGAAGAATGTTTCATACCTTGAACATGCGACCAAGTTGCTCCACACACTCCATTACTAGTGTCTGGTGACCCAAGACTTTCCGGCTCTTCATAATACGAACAATGGATGCATCAATTGCGTATCTTCGATCCTTGTCAACATCTTCAACTACCTTCTTTTTCTCATCAACTGGAGGCAGAGGTATCTGCGGACAGAAATAACAAGCAAGGATTACATCCAACCGTAACAAAATAGAGGAAGCAAGAAAAAAAATACAACCAAAAATACCTTAATTCTCCTCATCTTGTCAGTAAATTTTGAATTAAATTCAAATACATCATTAGGAGAAATAGATCTGTTACTTGGTTCTTTAGTAAGAATCTTGTATTTCGCACAAGAGAGAGAATGGAGCAACCTCACTACATCGTCATCTGACAGGTTCAGTTGCGTTACTATCTCAGAGTAACTAAGTTTATCAGCTCCATTGAACAGTAGCAACAATGCAGCCTGACAAAGAGTCCGAAAGAAACCATTAGTCTGTGGCACCTGAAATAAAAGCAAGACCATGTACGTGTTTATGCTTACCTGGTAAGTTGTAACAATGAGCTCGATAGTTTTGGCCTCAAACTTCGCGGTGATATGGCAGATTCCCAAGGAATATATCCATGTAAGTTTTCTATGCTTAGTTCTTGTTTGATAAAACTCTTTGAAAACCTCGACACATCTCACCTATTTTTTTGGGAGTTGTCAATGTTAATAATCTTACAGAGAGTAAGGCCATAAAATAGTTAAGACCTCAGTTTGCAGAAGTGGAGAGCACAAGAAAACAGTAAATTTACCATCTCAGCAGGAAGGTTTATATCGAATGATTTATAAGTTGGCCAAAATCCTGTTGTCAGAACAGTGACTGCCAAGTCTATCCCAGGATTCAATTCAGGGTGTGTGCTTATGAACTCTTCAAACTTAGTTTGATGATCCCTTGCAACAGTAAGGTCAGTGACCATGCCCTCCATTTTTGAAGTAAATTGGCCACCACACTGTTGTTTTAGCTTGGTCAGAATGCTTCTTTCATGCTCATCATTAGCACTCTTGTCAAATAGCAATCTCCTAGCCAGCTTCTTCCTGCCATCATCACCATGAAACATCAGGCCCAGAGTGAAATCAATGGAATTCCTTATCTTCTTGAGCTTACAAGGCATTAAGTTATTGTACGATGTTAAAAACGATTACCTGTAAAACTCAGCAAAAAGGTCCTTATCACTGATGTAGGCGAGTAATCTCACTACCTGATGAATGGCCAGTTCCAGATTAACACCCGAAAGATAAAAATGCACTAATATCTGCAAGTAAAAGAGAACACATAACAGATTGATGCATGTACCTTCTCCAGGGTATCCTCAATAGCTTCATCACTTAGTTTTTCACTGCCGCCTTTCTTTAAAATATTATCACAGAAGGTGGCAAGCAATTCAGCACTTGAACTACCAGAGACACCTTTGTTGCAGAACACTTCAAAAGCCTCTTTAAGCGCCTGTGCAAAGGAATAGGAAACAAAGATCATAGAGTGTTCCTGTTTATTTTATTGCATAAGATGAATCAGAGAAACAAATAAACATATAATCTGACAAACCTTATGGAAGAGGGTATGCCCCTGGAAACAGTCAGTGACGTATGCTACATACTTGTCATGGAGCTCAATGATTTTCCGGACAAAAACCTAAAACCAGAAATTCTCAGATGGTGATAAATGTTGCAACTAAAATTACAAAAAGTTGGGTTGACAGCAATATAGTCTGAATGTACACACCTGTTCCTGCAAACCAACAATGTCCTTCTTCTCTGGCTGTAAGAATAATTAATGATTAGATGTTCACTTCAAGATGACTGAATAAAGAAATTACTTGAAAAGCCGAGTCTGAAGCACAGAGACAACTACTAGACAGAGCAAAATAAAGCATCGACAAGAAACCAAAATGGCACATACTGTAACAACCAATTTCTAGGCACTATCTGACAAGGAACCCAACTGGTCCTTTCCTCCAACAATCACTTGTACAAGCAGGGGCCGCATGAGGCAGGTACAATCAGGGAAGAGGGGAGGTACAAGAGGAAAAAATGAAAGAGTTCAACCCAGCCCAGATAAATAACGGGCTCTAGCATGCGAGGCTAAATTAATGGACTGGGTGTTGCACGTGGTACAAGTGAGCTTAAGTATAAAAATACATTGAGATCCACAGAAACTGTTAAGTTATAGTGACAATTCCTCAAAAAAAAAAGTTATAGTGACAATAAATGTGCACCTTCTTATTACTAGCAGCATCTTCTGCTTGTTTCACCAATGCCGTCCCTTCGTTGGTAACATGCTGCAGAATAACATCACTTAAATACAATGTCCAAAACTCCAAATTGTTCTATGGAGCAACTAAAGCATGCTTTGCATAAGCAGATACCTGCTTAAAAATTTGAGAAACAGGTTCTAGGCCACGAGTTATTCTAGAAAAGAGCCTGTACATCCTTGAGAGATCCTCAACCTACAACAACAGATGTAAACAGCCAATATACTTGATGTTCCCGATTATTATTACTCTTCAGGGATATGACTCTCTGGTCATACCTTATCATCACGAAGTAATGCATGGCATCCAGAATGCTCCTTCTCCAAAAGTTGGCTTGCATACTGCGTTAACAACTCATGTTGCACTTTCTGAAACAATCCACGAATTATGTTAATGTTAAGTTAACTGATATGTTAAAGAGAGGGAAATCATGACAAATGTTCTCTCAGGAAGACCAACTAGATACTAATTTGTGTAATACACATCCAGTATGTAGCATTTTCAAATCACCAAAAACAGCGGGCGAGCGTCTTTTCAGCAGAGATCTTTTCACAAACCTCCAATAACTTCGGTTCACTACTAGAATGCAAATAATGAGCAACTCGTTCCTTCTCCCTCTTCAAGCACTCCTCAGCCTAGTGAAAAGGACATCCAATGCACATATATTATTGTCCTTAACTATGTAAACAATAAGGAAAAAGCTCCTGAAACTACCTTTAACATATAGTCAGGACAAGAGTCTTCCACGATCCAGGTTTGGGCCTTGATAGAGTAGTAATCTGCAGTATCCTTCAGCAAGAAATCTTCAAAATCATTCTCGTAACATTCCATACTGCCTAAGCCAATCTCAACAAATATATCCAAGACATTCTTTAACAGAGCCCTGTCAATTTGTTCACCCTCGCGTTCTTGGTCTATCTGTTGAAGGAGGATGTCACAACCACATATAGGAAAATTATCTGTTCGGACTACTATGTGATGCAAAGACTCACCAAGGAAATGACTGCACTTTTTACTTTCCCTTTGATTTCTTGATATACCTTTACCATTAGAAAAGAGTTAGAACAAAGAAGGCAAAACAACTACATACAAATAACTTCACTACCAGAACACATTCATTTACCAAATCTCGAAAGCAACTGAGCCCAACTTCTCTCAATGCTGGAAGCGATCTACGTGAAATGAAGTATCGATCAAGGTAATGGAAGAACCGTGATAGCCACCGAACCATCACTTTGTGGTTAGACCACCTCTTTACTAGCTCCCTCAACATAAACTCGTCATGCTTCTCTCTCAATGAAGGTAAGACCTACATGGAGTCAAAATAAAGTGTAAAGCCAAACAAGCAAACACACAAAACATAGCTAAGACAACATAGGAATGATCAAATGTAAGTAACTAAATACCTACGCTACCATAAAACAAGGGCAACTCTGTTATTAAGCTGTTGGTTATAAGTTATAACCAACATCAGAATTGAAGATTTAAAGGCGTGAATGGGGATATCTCTAAGAAGATGTGCCATTAACAATAAGATACAGTTTTAGATGAGACTATAAGCACGATGCATTTTAGCATTAAAAGTAATGTATAATAAATGATCGTGTGAGATAAAGAGGCTCTCAATTATCAATTCCTTGAAACCAAGCAAAAGCGGTTTGCTTAAAAAAACATTACATTGCGAGATGGCACCTGGCCCAGAGTCATCTAGTCTAGGCTTCAGTCCTCAAACCTACTCAGTCTCCTGTTTTTTTACAGCAAATAATGGACCATACACCTAAGACCATGGCAGATTAGCCAATGTGCCATTATCTAAGATTCACAATGAAAGATGTCCTTTTTCCATAGAGGCAATGCATCAAAGGTGTACTAATTAATAAAGGTAGAAACCGCTTGAAGAAGCCACCAACGGTCTAGTTTGCAAAAACTTGCCAACTAGGTGCCCTTGGCCTTCAAATGATCATTAACAACCCCCTCATGGGCACTCCCCTCTCTCATTTTTGTGAATCACACCCTAGGCAACAGTTAGTAGTCACAACCCATGATAAGTACTCTATCAATTGCTCTGGATTAGGAGAAGAGACATTAAATGTGAATCCCAAAGGTCAGTTCTCTGCTGACTGTTTCTGGCTATGTTTTTATCAGATATTAACCTTATACGCCTTCTAATGATTATTGCAAGTAATATCAGTTCTCCCTTTTCTCTGTAATATGCATGGTAAATATAGCACACAGCTAGTGTAATGTGGAACTCCTATGTATCATGTTTCTTCATTCGCACAGAAGTATGTATCATGCATGAGATTCAAGATAATTTGCAGGTTGTACTTTGCGATGATATTAAAATCCCCTACTAATTAGCGTAAAAACATCACGCATAGCTCCTGGTCCCACTATTTCAATCTATAAGGGGTATTTGGTGCGTCACGGACATTAAAGATGTTATCTAACAAAGAGAATAGAAAGAGGTTATGACTTTAATGTCCCTGCTATGCTATGTGCCTATATATATCACAAACAAGTAAGAGAATGTTAGCGTAAGCGTTAATAAATGACGAAGAGAGAGGGGAAGTTAAATGAGACCCAAAAGAGAACACTATCGTTGAATTTCCATAGCATATATGGACATTCCAATTTCACAGGCATCTCCTGATTCTGGCTTCATTTGGCATTCCCTCTCTCCCTTGCATTTATGAGCACCCATTTCAGCTAGTCATTCTCTTGCTCCCAAGACATTGATAGCAGGAAAATTAGAGACATTTCCATGTGCCATTATATTGGTCTAAAGCTCCTTAGGTCCTATTCGGAACATGGGAATTCGACGGTGTACCCCATAGAAATGTTCCAATGATGCACCCCTACTGCATGCTATTTCTGATTCGAATGTAAGTTGCAGGGTACAGACGTATACACTATACTACTTTGGTACACCCACAACCTGCATCCAAACAAAGACAGAGAGCAGACGAAACAAGTCTAGTGGCCGCATACTGCATATAACAAAACCAGTCCGTTTATAGTATTCGTAACCACACAGAAGTGAAGAGAATCATCATCACGCGCACCATTCCTACACCCCTACCAGCAATAGCAACCGTGTGCACGTCAAAAACTTAAATGCTCCACCCGCCGCACGCGGCACGTCCAATCCGACAGCTAAAATTAACGGGGCACCAGCCACAATCAGCACACGGAGAAGACCCAGCTGCTCACCATGGAGGAGATGTACTCCTCGAAGGACTCGCGGTACTTGTCGTAGAGCTGCTGCGAGTAGTCGTGCGGGGGCTTCTGCGTGCACATGTTGTATATCGTCCTGCGCAGAGCAGAGCAGAGCAGCGACGGCGAAAATCAGATGAGGCCGCGGACGGGAGGCGGAATTGGGGGGCAGGGGGTACCGTACGTGTAGAGCATCATGTAGTCCTCGGAGCTGAACTGCGGCTCCGGCTTGCCCTCGAGGATGTTCTTGAGCTTGGTGATGCCCTTCTGCATGAAGGCCCAGCCTTCCTCCAGATCGACGGTCTTCCGCTCGTGCGTCGTCATCGCCGCCGCCGCGGCCGTCAGATCGGGGCGGGGGGGCTCGCCGGAACCCTAGCTTAGCTCGCGTCGTCTCGTCGCCCCTCTCCTGCGTGGGAACGGGAAATGGGAGGACGAGGAGAAAGGGGAAAGAGGGTCCGATCTAGCGTGGCGGAATGCCGAAACAGGGGAGGGAGGGAGGGGGGATGGATGGTCGCCGCCACTGCCAGCTCTCTCCGTTACTTTGGCACATGGCTGCCGTGCTGATGGCGTGGCCACTTCACAGCTAAGCTTAAGATGGCTAAAAAAGTCAGAAACTTACAGAGTGTACGTACATGCCCGCTGCAGTGAGCCAAATACCGCGTGGTTTGTAAATTATGACGACCAAAGCGAGTAAAACGTGACTGTGTGGCATTGGTTTTGCCTTGGGACACGCCAACATCTCTGATTTAAATCTCGCGAGTGCAGGTTAATGGCAAAAAAAAAGGCGTGATAGGAAATTATCTGCTCGGCGGTATCCTTTAAACTAATGTTCATTCGGTTCTACTCCCTATGTCCCATAATATAAGAGCGACAAAAGCAAATAAATAAACCATGTGCTTGTGTATTACTATAAAAAAACAAAGACCAGCCAGGACTAGCCTTTGGCGGCATTTTTTTTCCGAGAGTACGCCTAGATGTACTATATTTTTATAGAAGGCAGAAAAGTTATACAAGAAACTACAGCTTGCTGCGAACAACAAGTGTAACATGAACTCTACGCTCCATCACTACAAACACAACACAAAGGACCCGTCCTAAACCAATCATCTACCCACGTCAAAATGCAACAACTCCACCGGAATCTCCTTGCCAACGCACTACCCATTCTTGAATGCCTAAGAGGAGACGGTGGGTGGATAGCAGGACTCGGTCCGTCCCGAGAAAGCCGTCATCTTGGATTCGTCGGCGGCTGCGCACATAGCGCCCACGAAGATCAACTTGAACAGCGGCAAGCACCGGAGAACCACAAACAGAACTCAAGCCAAGTCTCCATTGTGATGCTCTCAACAGAGTAGCGACACCACCGCCGCCATCGCCGGTCCTGATGGACCAAGGCTTACGCCCGGTGACCACAACCCGATCAAGGAGGGGAGATGCTGACCCACCTCGGCGACGCCTCCAAGGAGGGAAACGACACCCACGGGCGTCGTCGCCGCCAGTTGCGACCGAAGACGGGCAGGATTTCATCTGAACCATCGCACACCTCCCACCACTATCAACAGATCGGGCCAAGCTGTCGTGGACACACCGCCGCTACCGCAACACCTCACCACCGTGATCAAATCGCCGCCAAACACCGATCCCTCACACGGCCGAGGGCACGCCAACCATCATCCAACACCTGCACACGGTAGAAGAAAACACCTCTCCAACTCCATACCATCCTCGAAGCTCCAACGCCGCCAAGGTCCGCCGACACCCATGGACATGAACTGGCCACACCACCCACTTGGCGGCCTCCTTGCCGCTATTGCAGCCCAGGCCCTCAAGGGAGGAGCCGGCGCGCCGAGCCGCCCGCCGCGACCGAGCGCACCAACTGGAACTCCCCTGCACGAGCCCCTTCGGCCACCGGCAAGATCCTGACCGCGCCTCCGCCAACTCCCCAAAAGAAGGCACCTTCTCGAGCCATGCCTGCCGCGAACATGAGCGGCGTCGCGTGCACCGGCCACCACCGCGGATCCAGGCCACCGCTCCTGGTAAGATCCGCATCCGCCAGGACCCCGCGCCGCAACCTCCTGCTCGCATATCAGTGCCCGACAAAAGCAGCTGCCCCGCCCCACCTCTCCACCGCGCACTCCTCCTCACCACTGCACTCTGTCATGTGCCGCCTCACCAGAAGCCGCCAGCAAGATGCACTCCCCCGCGTGAAGGAGACCCGTCAGGGAGTGCGCAACACGCCCGCTGCCTTTGACGACTAGGCGCCACCACCACCGCGAGCGCTCACGGCGGCAGACAGGGGGGCACGGAGTGGGGGCGGTCGGGGCCTAGGGTTCCGCCTCCGGAGCCGCCCGCGTGAGCGGCCTGGGAGGGAGGGAAGGGATGTTGGACCATGCGAGCGGCATATTTTTATAGGAGAAAATCTCTAAGCACCCCCTCGGCCGAGCTAGGACTCGAACCAGTGCGTGTGTATTATCAAAAGACAACCTCGACAAGTAAGGATGGCAATTTTACCCATGGACATGGATATCCATGGATATCCAACCCGAATGGATAGGGTTTGGATATGCTTTTGTGTCCATGGGTGGCGCCCAAACCCGACTCGATTGCTCGTGGGTAGGGCATGGATATAATCTTGTACCCATGGGTATTCCCAAACCCGACCCGATAATATGACTTAATGGGCAAAAGTCTGCTATCCCTACCCCACAGTCACATGTTTCACTGTACTTTCACACTTTGTTATCTAAAACATGAAAAAAGAAATTACACAATCTCCATCGTAACTTTAATTAGTTGACATTCAATCCCCTTCGTAACATACTCCAATGCCCCTTCCCTTATTTTTATCTCTCCTTGTTAAATGACTCATCATTCTCATCTGTTAGAAAAATAATAAATGATCTTAGGTTGTTAGAATACATTGATTTATCATTGGTTTATTTTACCATAAGTGAAGTCTAGCCTGTCATGAGGTGAATAATGGAAGAGCTTATGTTAACATTGTGTTGTTGGGGAACGTAGCAGAAATTCAAAAATTTTCCTACATATCACCAAGATCTATCTATGGAGAGACCAGCAACGAGTAGAAAGGAGAGTGCATCTACATACCCTTGTAGATCGCTAAGCGGAAGCGTTCAAGTGAACGGGGTTGATAGAGTCGTACTCGTCGTGATTCAAATCACCGATGATCAAGTGCCGAACGCACGACACCTCCGCGTTCAACACACGTACAGCCCGGTGACGTCTCCCACGCCTTGATCCAGCAAGGAGAGAGGGAGAGGTTGAGGAAGACTCCATCCAGCAGCAGCACAACGGCGTGGTGGTGGTGGAGGAGCGTGGCAATCCTGCAGGGCTTCGCCAAGCACCGCGAGAGAGGAGGAGCACTTGGGAGAGGGGGAGGGCTGCGCCAGAACTTCGTGTGTAGCTCCTATGCGCCTCCCCACTATATATAGGGGTGGAGGGGCTGATTTCTTGCCCTCCAAGTCCATTGGGGCGTTGGCCAAGGTGGGAGGAAAGAAATCCCATCATTTCCTTCCCCATCGATTGTTATCCCCCCTTTTTAGGGATCTTAATCTTATCCCTTTGGGATATGATCTTATTCCTTCTAAGGGGGAATCTTGGTGCGCCTTGACCAGGGGTGTGGGGCCTTTCCCCCACTACCCACGTTCATGTGGGTCCCCCCATGCAGGTGGGCCCCACTCCGGAACCTTCTAGAACCTTCCCGGTACAATACCGAAAAATCCCGAACATTTTCCGGTGGCCAAAATAGGACTTCCCATATATAAATCTTTACCTCCGGACCATTCCGGAACTCCTCGTGACGTCCGGGATCTCATCCGGGACTCCAAACAACATTCGGTAACCACATACAAACTTCCTTTATAACCCTAGCGTCATCGAACCTTAAGTGTGTAGACCCTACGGGTTCGGGAATCATGCAGACATGACCGAGACGTTCTCCGGTCAATAACCAACAGAGGGATCTGGATACCCATGATGGCTCCCACATGTTCCACGATGATCTCATCGGATGAACCACGATGTCAAGGACTTAATCAATCCCGTATGCAATTCCCTTTGTCTAGCGGTATTGTACTTGCCCGAGATTCGATCGTCGGTATCCTTATACCTTGTTCAATCTCGTTACCGGCAAGTCTCTTTACTCGTTCCGTAACACATCATCCCGTGATCAACTCCTTGGTCACATTGCGCATATGATGATGTCCTACCGAGTGGGCCCAGAGATACCTCTCCGCTTACACGGAGTGACAAATCCCAGTCTCGATTCGTGCCAACCCAACAGATACTTTCGGAGATACCTGTAATGCACCTTTATAGCCACCCAGTTACGTTGTGACGTTTGGTACACCCAAAGCATTCCTACGGTATCTGGGAGTTGCACAATCTCATGGTCTAAGGAAGAGATACTTGACATTGGAAAAGCTCTAGCAAACGAACTACACAATCTTAGTGCTAGGCTTAGGATTGGGTCTTGTCCATCACATAATTCTCCTAATGATGTGATCCCGTTATCAACGACATCCAATGTCCATAGCCAGGAAACCATGACTATCTGTTGATCACAACGAGCTAGTCAACTAGAGGCTCACTAGGGACATATTGTGGTCTATGTATTCACACGTGTATTACGATTTCCGGATAATACAGTTATAGCATGAATAAAAGACAATTATCATGAACAAGGAAATATAATAATACTTTTATTATTGCCTCTAGGGCATATTTCCAACAGTCTCCCACTTGCACTAGAGTCAATAATCTAGTTCACATCGATATGTGATTAACACTCAAGGTCACATCCCCATGTGACTTACACCCAAAGAGTTTACTAGAGTCAATAATCTAGTTCACATTTACCATGTGATTAACACTCGATGAGTTCTGGGTTTGATCATGTTATGCTTGTGAGAGAGGTTATAGTCAACGGGTCTGAACCTTTTAGATCCGTGTGTGCTTTACAAATCTCTATGTCATCTCCTAGATGTAGCTACCACGCTCTATTTGGAGCTATTCCAAATAACTGTTCTACTTGGAGCTATACTAAATGTTGCTCCATTATACGTATCCGGTATCTCTACTCAGAGCTATTCGGATAGGTGTTAAGCTTGCATCGACGTAACTCTTTACGTCGAACTCTTTATCACCTCCATAATCGAGAAAATTCCTTAGTCCACTAGTTACTAAGGATAACTTTGACCGCCGTCCTGTGATCCATTCTTGGATCACTCTTGTACCCCTTGACTGACTCATGGCAAGGCACACTTCAGGTGCGGTACACAGCATAGCATACTGTAGAGAGCCTATGATAAAAGCATAGGGGACGACCTTCGTCCTTCCTCTTTCTTCTGCCGTGGTCGAGCTTTTAAGTCTTAACTTCATACCTTACAACTCAGGCAAGAACTCCTTCTTTGACTGATCCATCTTGAACACCTTCAAGATTATGTCAAGGTACGTGCTCATTTAAAAGTATTATCAAGCATTTTGATCTATCTTATAGATCTTGATGCTCAATGTTCAAGTAGCTTGATCCAGGTTTTCTATTGAAAACACCTTTCAAATAACCCTATATGCTTTCTAGAAATTCTACATCATTTCTGATCAACAATATGTCAAGAACATATACTCATCAGAAATTCTATAGTGCTCCCACTCACTTCTTTGGAAATACAAGTTTCTCATAAACTTTGTATAAACCCAAGAAAATCTTTGATCATCTCATCAAAGTGCACATTCCAATTCCGAGATGCTTACTCCAGTCCATGGAAGGATCGCTGGAGCTAGCATACCTTTTAGCATCCTTAGGATCGACAAAAACTTTCTGATTGTATCACAAACAACCTTTCCATACGAAGACTGGTAAGGAAACTCGTTTTGTCATCCATCTGCCAGATTTCATAAATGCAGCCAATGCTAACATGAATCCGACAGACTTAAGCATTGTTACGGATGAGAAAATCTCATCGTAGTCAACTCCTTGAACTTGTCGAGAAACTCTTCGCCACAAGTCGAGCTTCATAGATGGTGACATTACCATCCACGTCCGTCTTCTTCTTAAAGATCCATTTATCTCAATGGCTTGCCGATCATCGGGCAACTCCACCAAAGTCCATGCTTTGTTATGATACATGGATCCTATCTCGGATTTCATGGTTTCTTAACCATTTGTCGGAATGTGGGCCTACCATCGATTTTCCATAGCTCGTAGATTCATTGTTGTCTAGCAACATGACCTTCAAGACAGGATTACTCTACCACTCTGAAGTAGTACGTATCCTTGTCACCCTACGAGGTACGGCAGTGACTTGATCCGAAGTCTCATGATCAATATCATAAGCTTCCACTTCAATTGGTGTAGGTGCCACAGGAACGACTTCCTGTGCCCTGCTTCACACTGGTTGAAGTGATGGTTCAATAACCTCATCAAGTCTCCACCATCCTCCCACTCAACTTTTCGAGAGAAACCTTTCCTCGAGAAGGGACCCGATTCAAGAAACAATCCATATTGCTATCGGATCTGAATTAGGAGGTATACCCAACTGTTTTGGGTGTCCTATGAAGATGCATTTTATCCGCTTTGGGTTCAAGCTTATCAACCTGAAACTTTTTCACATAAGAGTCGCAGCCCCAAACTTTTAAGAAACGACAACTTAGGTTTCTCCAAACCATAGTTCAAACGGTGTCGTCTCAACAGAATTACGTGGTGCCCTATTTAAAGTGAATGTGGTTGTCTCTAATGCCTAACCCATGAACGATAGTGGTAATTCGATAAGAGACATCATGGTATGCATCATATCCAATAGGGTGCAACTATGATGTTCGGACACACCCTCACTATGGTGTTCCAGGCGGTATTAGTTGTGAAACAATTTCCACAATGTCTTAATTCTGTGCCAAAGCTCGTAACTCAGATACTCATCTCTATGATCATATCATAGACATTTCATCCTCTTGTCACGATGATCTTCTACTTCACTCTGAAATTACTTGAACCATTCAATAATTCAGACTTGTGTTTCATCAAGTAAATATTCTCAACATCTACTCGAATCATCTGTGAAGTAAGAACATAACGATATTCACTGCATGCCTCAGCACTCATTGGACTGCACACATCAAGATGTGTTACTTCCAACAAGTTGCTACCTTGTTTCATCTTACTGAAAACGAGGCTTTTTAGTCATCTTGCCCATGTGGTATGATTTGCATATCTCAAGTGATTCAAAATCAAGTGAGTCCAAACGATCCATCTGCATGGAGTATCTTCATGCATATACACCAATAGACATGGTTCGCATGTCTCAAACTTTTCAAAAAACGAGTGAGTCCAAAAATTCCATCAACATGGAGCTTCTTCATGCGTTTTATACCATTATGACTTACATGGCAGTGCCACAAGTAAGTGGTACTATCATTACTATCTTATATCTTTTGGCATGAAAATGTGTATCACTACGATCGAGATTCAATAAACCATTCATTTAGGTGCAAGACCATTGAAGGTATTATTCAAATAAACAGAGTAACCATTATTCTCCTTAAATGAATAACCGTATTGCGATAGACATAATCCAATTATATCTATGCTCAACGCAAACACCAGTCTCGATGGTAGAGGGAGCGTGCGATGTTTGATCACATCAAACTTGGAAATACTTCCAACACATATCGTCAGCTCACCTTTAGCTTGTCTCCGTTTATTCCGCAGCTTTTATTTCGAGTTACTAACACTTAGCAACCGAACCGGTATCTAATACCCTGGTGCTACTTGGAGTACTAGTAAAGTACATATCAACACAATGTATATCCAATATACTTCTATCGACCTTGCCAGCCTTCTCATCTACCAAGTATCTAGGGTAATTCTGCTCCAGTGGTTGTTCCCCTTATTACAGAAGCACTTAGTCTCGGGTTTTGGGTTCAACCTTGGGTTTCTTCACTAGAGCAGCAGCTGATTTTCCGTTTCATGAAGTATCCCTTCTAGCCCTTGCCCTTCTTGAAACTAGTGGTTTCACCAACCATCAACAATTGATGCTCCTTCTTGATTTCTACTTTCGTGGTGTCAAACATCGTGAATACCTCAAGGATCATCATATCTATCCCTGATATGTTATAGTTCATCACAAAGCTTCTAGCAGCTTGGTGGTAATGACTTTGGAGAAACATCACTATCTCAAATGGAAGATCAACTCCCACTCGATTCAAGTGATTGTTGCACTCAGACAATCTGAACACAAGCACAACAATTGAGCTTTTCTCCGTTAGTTTGCAGGTTAAGAAAATCGTCGGAGGTCTTATACCTCTTGACGTGGGCACGAGCCTGAAATCTCAATTTCAGCCCTCAAAACATCTCATATGTTCTGCGACGTTTCGAAAAAACATCTTTGGTGCCTCTACTTAAACCGTTTAACTGAACTATCACGTAGTTATCAAAACGTGTATGTCCGATGTTCGCAACATCCACAAACGATGTTTGGGGTTCAGCACACCGAGCGGTGCATTAAGGACATAAGCTTTCTACTGATCACATAATTGCTACTGTCAACTTTCAACTATATTTTCTCTAGGAACATAACTAAACAGTAGAACTAAAGCGCGAGCTTACGACATAATTTGCAAAAGGTCTTTTGACTATGTTCAAGATAATTAAGTTCATCTTATGAACTCCCACTCAGATAGACATCCCTCTGGTCATCTAAGTGATCACATGATCCGAGTCAAAATAGGCCGTGTCCGATCATCACGTGAGACGGACTAGTCATCATCGGTGAACATCTTCATGTTGATCGTATCTACTATACGACTCATGCTCGACCTTTCGGTCTCCGTGTTCTGAGGCCATGTCTGTACATGCTAGGCTCGTCAAGTTAACCCTAAGTGTTTTCGCGTGTGTAAATCTGTCTTACACCCGTTGTATGTGAACGTAAGAATCCATCACACCCGATCATCACGTGGTGCTTAGAAGCGACGAACTGTAGCAACGGTGCACAGTTAGGGGAGAACACTTCTTGAAATTTTGTAAGGGATCATCTTATTTACTACCGTCGTCCTAAGTAAACAAGATGCATAAACATGATAAACATCACATGCAATCAAATAGTGACATGATATGGCCAATATCATTTTGCTCCTTTTGATCTCCATCTTCGGGGCTCCATGATCATCATCGTCACCAGCATGACACCATGATCATGATCTCCATCATCGTGTCTCCATGAAGTCATCTCGCCAACTTATTACTTCTACTACTATGGCTACCGGTTAGCAATAAAGTAAAGTAATTACATGGCGTTGTTCAATGACACGCAGGTCATACAATAAATTAAGACAACTCCTATGGCTCCTGCCGGTTGTCATACTCATCGACATGCAAGTCGTGAATCCTATTACAAGAACATGATCAATCTCATACAACACATATCATTCATCACATTCTTGTTGGCCATATCACATCACAAAGCATACCCTACAAAAACAAGTTAGACGTCCTCTAATTGTTGTTGCATGTTTTACGTGGCTGCTATGGGTTTCTAGCAAGAACGTTTCTTACCTACGCAAAACCACAACATGATATGCCAATTGCTATTTACCCTTCATAAGGACCCTTTTCATCGAATCCGTTCCGACTAAAGTGGGAGAGACTGGCACCCGCTAGCCACCTTATGCACCATGTGCATGTCAATCGGTGGAACCTGTCTCACGTAAGAGTACGTGTAAGGTCGGTCCGGGCCGCTTCATCCCACAATACCGTCGAAACAAGATTGGACTAGTAACGGTAAGCATATTGAACAACATCAACGCCCACAACTACTTTGTGTTCTACTCGTGCAAAGAATCTACGCAATAAACCTGGCTCTGATACCACCGTTGGGGAACGTAGCAGAAATTCAAAATTTTTCCTACATATCACCAAGATCTATCTATGGAGAGACCAGCAACGAGTAGAAAGGAGAGTGCATCTACATACCCTTGTAGATCGCTAAGCAGAAGCGTTCAAGTGAACGGGGTTGATGGAGTCGTACTCGTCGTGATTCAAATCACCGATGATCAAGTGCCGAACGCACGGCACCTCCGCGTTCAACACACGTATAGCCCGGTGACGTCTCCCACGCCTTGATCCAGCAAGGAGAGAGGGAGAGGTTGAGGAAGACTCCATCCAGCAGCAGCACAACGACGTGGTGGTGGTGGAGGAGCGTGGCAATCCTGCAGGGCTTCGCCAAGCACCGCGAGAGAGGAGGAGCACTTGGGAGAGGGGGAGGGCTGCGCTAGAACTTCGTGTGTAGCTCCTATGCGCCTCCCCACTATATATAGGGGTGGAGGGGCTGATTTCTTGCCCTCCAAGTCCATTGGGGCGTTGGCCAAGGTGGGAGGAAAGAAATCCCATCATTTCCTTCCCCACCGATTGTTATCCCCCCTTTTTAGGGATCTTGATCTTATCCCTTTGGGATATGATCTTATTCCTTCTAAGGGGGAATCTTGGTGCGCCTTGACCAGGGGTGTGGGGCCTTTCCCCACTACCCACGTTCATGTGGGTCCCCCCATGCAGGTGGGCCCCACTCCGGAACCTTCTAGAACCTTCCCGGTACAATACCGAAAAATCCCGAACATTTTCCGGTGGCCAAAATAGGACTTCCCATATATAAATCTTTACCTCCGGACCATTCCGGAACTCCTCGTGACGTCCGGGATCTCATCCGGGACTCCGAACAACATTCGGTAACCACATACAAACTTCCTTTATAACCCTAGCGTCATCGAACCTTAAGTGTGTAGACCCTACGGGTTCGGGAATCATGCAGACATGACCGAGACGTTCTCCGGTCAATAACCAACAGCGGGATCTGGATACCCATGATGGCTCCCACATGTTCCACGATGATCTCATCGGATGAACCACGATGTCAAGGACTTAATCAATCCCGTATGCAATTCCCTTTGTCTAGCGGTATTGTACTTGCCCGAGATTCGATCGTCGGTATCCTTATACCTTGTTCAATCTCGTTACCGGCAAGTCTCTTTACTCGTTCCGTAACACATCATCCCGTGATCAACTCCTTGGTCACATTGCGCATATGATGATGTCCTACCGAGTGGGCCCAGAGATACCTCTCCGCTTACACGGAGTGACAAATCCCAGTCTCGATTCGTGCCAACCCAACAGATACTTTCGGAGATACCTGTAATGCACCTTTATAGCCACCCAGTTACGTTGTGACGTTTGGTACACCCAAAGCATTCCTACGGTATCCGGGAGTTGCACAATCTCATGGTCTAAGGAAGAGATACTTGACATTGGAAAAGCTCTAGCAAACGAACTACACGATCTTAGTGCTAGGCTTAGGATTGGGTCTTGTCCATCACATCATTCTCCTAATGATGTGATCCCGTTATCAACGACATCCAATGTCCATAGCCAGGAAACCATGACTATCTGTTGATCACAACGAGCTAGTCAACTAGAGGCTCACTAGGGACATATTGTGGCCTATGTATTCACACGTGTATTATGATTTCCGGATAATACAGTTATAGCATGAATAAAAGACAATTATCATGAACAAGGAAATATAATAATACTTTTATTATTGCCTCTAGGGCATATTTCCAACATGTGTTATGTCTTATTTATATGCCTCGAGAGGACCCAATGGATATCTACTGGGTATGGATATCCATCGGGTTTGGACATGGACACAATTTTTCACCCATGGATTTTTTCATGAGCGGGCAATGACTGTCTTGATGGATATGGATATGGATTTGATATCGTTCAACCCGGTCCAAACCCGACCCATTGCCATCCTTATCGACAAGTATTTTGGAACGGGGAGGGTACACGTCAGAGTGGTCTAGCGTTGCTCTGATATCTCTATCTTTTTTTGTCGGCCTACAGCCGTTAAAGCTTGCTTTGATGTGGATAGTCAAGGGCTCAACATTGAGTTAGCTCAACGCTAAACATCTCAGGCTGGTCATAGTGGAAGTACTTTAGCAAATAACATAGCACATTTGAATACAAGTTTGCTTATGTGGCATATAGTTAATGAGGAGAAAGGAGTTTGGAGTAACATAACGCAATCCAAAGCAAAATGAGTTTACAATGTAATAAATGCAATCATCTATGACACTACTTCTTTGCACTGTCAAGGTAATGCTAATTGTAAGTGCATCTAGTGTCACCCCTAGTTGGTTTTGGAGTATTGACGACAGGATAACACATGTAGAAGTCCCTCATTGATTTGGTTTACCTACCAAAGATGACCCCTAAAAATGTATGTAGACATTGAAGACAATGGTGGTTCATGAAGACATACACGTCGAAGATAATGCCGTATGAAGACATTCACTTGAACACAATGGAGCGTGAAGACATAGTTTCTTTCGCAGTTTCATATTCTTCTTTCTTGATTCATAGGAACCACCAAACTATTAAGTGGGGTCCAAGTGAAGAAAGTCAGTAGACTGATGTGATGCTCAACCCAAATCCTATGTCTTCGAGTGAAGACAATGAGAGTAAATCTTATCTAGAGTTGGATGAGTCAGCTTTGCTTGTAGCCCAAGTCAAGCTACCGCGTGTGTCTGAAATCCGACCGTTGGACACATGTCAGTTCCTTAGTGACCCAAGGTCATTTCGGACATATCATGTCGGGTTGCCTCCTGGCTATAAATAGCCCACCCCCTACACCATAAATTGGTAGCTGCTCAGATTTAGTGCACGGCTTTTGTCGCTTGAGAGCAACCCACCTCCGAAGCCTTTGAGAGAGAATCCTTGCGAGGACAAACCCCAAAACACCCAAAGCCCAAAGCGTGTTGGCATCACTTAAGTCTTTCTGTCCGCGTGATCTGAAGGCTTATTACACTTGTGGACTGTGTATCCTCCAGCTGGTTAGGCGTCACGTTCTGAGGATCCAAGAGTCATTATGGATCGCCGGTGAACAGAGTCTGTGAAGGTTTGGAAGTCTACCTTGAATACCTACCAGAGTGATTGGGTGAGGACTAAGTGTCCTTAGCTCAAGGGGAATAAGGTGAAAAGACGCAGTCTTCTGAGTTCAATCTCAGCCTCCCTAACCAAACCTACAGTTGTCACAACAACTGGAACTGGTCTACAAAATCCTTGTCTTCGTCAAGCTACTGGTTCTATCACTTCGCCCTTACTCACTGTTTAGCTTTGTGAAGTCATTGCTTACTAGCTCTTTTTGACTTCACTGTGTGAAGACATAATCTCTGATTGCATAATTGGCTTCATACCGTCTTCCTATTCTGATTTGTTCTACCTAGCAGCTACTAGTCTTCATACTTTCATTGTACTATTTACTTGACTATGGCATGTCTAGTGTAGCATATCTTCCGCTGCATATCGTATAGGTATTGTTTAGTTGTCTGTCTTCGAAGATCTTATCTCTTGAAGACTTTCATAAAAATCGCGTATTCACCCTCCCCCTCTAGTCGATAACTAGCACTTTCATTTGGTATTAGAGCAAGGTGCTCCCTTGTTCTGTGTGATTCGGTTTAACCACCTGGAGTTTTAGCTATGTCGACTGCAGGGATAATTAAGGTCTCCACTGCGTGCCCTGCCTTTTATGACACTGATTACCCCTACTGGAAGAATAAGATGTGTATGCATCTTGAAGCCATTGACAACGACCTATGGTATGTCATCAAGACTAGAGTCCCCAAAGTCGGTGAAGGTGTCACCGCGGCTGATGTGAAGAGATTCGTGCAACTGGACTCAGCCGCCAAGAACATCATATGCGTTCATCTGACCAAAGGGTAGTATGCACTACTGCAGGATGCTGCTAACGCGACACTACAATCAAAGACCCTTTGACGAAACTGTGTGCGATGCAATAATTGCAAACGATGGTGTAAAAAACCGTCAAAAAAAGGTGCAAAACATTTGCGATGGTGGAGACGTCAAACACGGTTCAGATTTTACTTGCGTGTGCGATGTTGGGCATACGGTTGATCCAGCAGAACTGTTTGCGATGAGGAAGAACAACAGAAACGGGCAGCCATATCAATGTGTGTGCGATATACGGCATATAGTTCACCCTGATGAACTGTGTGCTATTAGGGAATGCAACAGAAACGGTCAACCAGATCAAGGTATGTGTGATATACAACATACGATTCACCTAGACGAACTGTTTTCAATTAGGCAAGAGAACCAAAACGGTTGATCTTAATAAGATGTGTGTGATATGCAGCATATGCGATCAGCCAAAAGAACACAAGCGATTCGTGTAAAATAGATGTGTGTGATACGCAACAAACAACCCACTCAGATAAACTGTTTGCGATGAGAAATTATAACACAGACGGTTACTGTAGTAAGTTCGTGTGCGATTCTGTTCGTACAAAAAACTTTGAAAAATGCAAACTAGTTGCTTGCGGTGGCTAGGAGTATCGCACACGATGCGTCTGCGAGTACTCGTGTGCGATGATTAGTAAGGTACACATAATGAATGGCCGCAAGGGTGACATGTTGATCATGTAGTCCGAGAAGACCGTGGTCGGAAGGCCGCTGGCTCAGCTTTTTAGCCTATATTTTATTATAATTGTATGCATAAGTAGGTCGTGAGTGTTTTGTGCCTTGCCTCATGTGGTTTTAAATTATCCTGAATATGTAAGACAATTATTAACCGTTGCCATTGTAAATTTGCCTCAACGGCGAGTAGAGCGCGCGCAGGGACGCCACTCGAGCAACCACGTGGTCAACCTTCTGGCACCTCGTGGGAGACGCAATGACGCATCCATAGGACACGATGGTGATATCATGACCGTGTGTGATAGTGGGCAGACACATACACGTACATCCGAGAATAAGGGCCCATGTTTCGGGCTTCCGATGCGTGGCATACAGTTGATCCAAAAGAACTGTTTGCGATGAGGTAGAACAATGGAAACAGGGCTTTTTAGGCACAGAAGGCCAGAACCATCAATAAATTTTGACTTTGTTTCTCGTCACATTGCAGATTACAACGCAATAAGTAATTGCAAATTTGTTCACACCGATCAAACTAGTGTGTGTTCACACTTAGCACCGGGCTATAAAAACTACCCACTCGAAAATCACTTCACAGTTCCTCTCCCCATCACCCACAAAACTTGTTTTTCCTGTCAAGTCATTCTGCCATGACCGGTAGGAGGAGTTTCGGGTGAGCATATAACCAGGCGGCAAAGACCAAGGCCGCGGAAGCACTAGAGAGGTCTCGCCGTGAAGCGGCAGCCGCAGTCGCAGCAGAGATGTCCCAGCGTGCCGCGAAGCCCTCGAACGAGCTCTCACGGGCACGCGAGGGCTCTCACAAGAGCACTTGCCGCGTCGGCGATCACGGCGAGCTGGCGTTTCTGAAGTCCTTGGCCTGCGACGACGACATTCTTGCTCGCCTTATTAAGAAACATGAGCTGGTCGACGACTTGATGAAGCTGCTCGAGATCAGCGATGCCTCGGTTGACAAGGCGACCGGCCTCGTCGAGGAACTCATGGGTGACGCGAAGCTCCTCAAGGCGCTCGCCGAGAAGGAGGAGGAGGCCGCCGGCTGGAAGATGCTGCATGAGCAGAGTAGTGCCTCGGGGATGACGCTGACAGCGGTCGTCGAGGAACTGATGGGTGACTTGAGGAAGCTCCGGATCGAGCGCGAGTAGGAGGTGGAGGAATCTGTGGCTACTTTCAGACAAAGTCGTGAGGAATTGAAGAAGGAGCTGGGGGATGTCATCGCCCGACGATCCATCGAAGAGTAGATACAGTAGCGATCTAGATCGTTGTCTGCGATTTCCTTCTTCTCTTGCCCCCATGTCTTCCGGGCTTTGCCGCATGTGGCATTTTAAATTATCCAAAATATGTAAGACAATTATTATCTGCGTCATTATAAATTTGTCGTCGTACTATCCGTTGCCATTTTATTTGTCGTTGTATTATCCATTGCTCTATGTGGCAATTTAAATTAGGCCAGAATACGAGTTGAAAACACAAACAAAGCAAATGCTGCCATGGGATCACAAGAAAACACCGGAGGCGGGCGCTTTAATTAACCCATTAATGGAGAAGTTGTGAGTGAGGCGGGCGGCGGCTGGTGCATGGAGGTCAAAGAGCTTGCTTCCCGGTGAGCATGGGCGGCCTTGCTGCTCACACGTGTCCCATCCAGCCTACGAGGTGGATAGGATGCACGGGTCCCGTCGAGCCTGCGCGGAGGACTGATTGCACGCATCCCGTCGAGCCTGCACGGCGGACTTCTCGCGCTCGTCCCATCTAATCAAACAGCTGCACGCACGCCACTGAGTATGGTTAAATTTTGACACGGTTCATATAATACAACCGTTTGTGATATTAACGTGTCAGCTTTTTTGTTTTAAAAAGGACCCCGTTGGCTACTAATGTGTGCGCCTCTTCTCAAACTGGACGATTTTTTACCATGACATATATGTTCAATGTCATGAAACCATGCAAAATTTCATGTTTTTTGGGTGAGTTTTTGATTTACTAGGATTTTAAAACCAAGATTCTCAATGTTTCAGGACGACGATAAGTTTATAATTCATTCTCATTCCTTAAATGTGACCTAAACATGCACCCAATGACACATGTACGATTTCCCACCCATTTTGCTTCACTGGAGCATGTGTTTGTAGTTCAAATTTGAATTAGGGACTACATTAAATGCGTAGAAAACTTAATTATTAGTAATAATATATACAATGGCCAAACGAACCCTAAACAGTTTCAAATTTTGGCACGACACTCCTGTTATTCTATGTTGCCGGTAGAAAACAAAGTTCAAGGCTTGAAGAGGCAATGATTATCGTTTCGCCCACCGAAACCACGAGGGTTGCGAGAAGCTTCGGTTTGTAAGAGGCTTGTAATATAGCTTCGCCCAAATCGGACAATTATATGTACCATGTAGTGACACCCTGCCAAGTTTCATGATTTCCTGGTGAGTTTTGGATTTATAGAGATTTATAAACCGAGATTCGCAATGTTTGTGGCCAAGGCAGGACGGCGAGACGGATGAATTCATTCCCATTTCGTTCCATGGGATCTAAACATGCACCCCAAAGATACATGTACATTTTTCTAGCCATTTTGGTGCACTAGAGCATGTATTTGTAGTTCGGATTTGAATTATGGACATTAAATGCCTAGAAAACTCAATTAATGAATAAAAAGGGTCAAATGAACCCTGAATAATTTCAAAGTTCAGCGCAAATCTCCCGTTGTTCTATGTTGTGTGTAGAAAAAAATACGAGGCTAGAAGAGGGAGTGATTATCGTTTGTCCCACAAGGGGACACATTTCCCTATTGAAACCACGAGGGTTCTTGCTACAGGCTCCGGTTTATAAGAGGTTTGTAATAAAGCTTTGGCCCAAATTGGCAATGTTTTTACCACGACATATATGTGCTATGACGTGACACCATGCCACCTTTAATGAATTTCTGGTGACTTTTGGATTTATATGGGCATTTAAAAACCGAGATTCCAAATGTTTGAGGACGAGCTAGGACGCCGGTCAGGTTGTAATTCGTTCCCATTCCTTGCATGGAACCTAAACATACACCCAAGGACACATGCATGTCTAATTTTTCTAGCCATTTTGATGAACTGGAGCATGTATTTGTAGTTCAGATTTGAATTATGGACATTAAATGCCTAGCTAGGAAACTCAATTAGTGTATAAAAAGGCCAAATAAACCCTGAATATATAAATTTCATCATGGATATCACGTCGTTCCATATTGCCCGTAGAAGAAAATACACGGCGAAAAGAGGGAGCGACTACGTTTCTCCACAAGGGGAACATGTTTCCCTGTCGGAATCATCAGGCTTCCTTGAGAGAAGCTCCAGTTTGTAAGAGGTTTGTAATAAAGCTTGGCCCAAATTGACAATGTTTTTACCACGACATATATGTGCCATGACGTGACACCATGCCACCTTTGATGACTTTCTGGTGAGTTTTGGATTTTATGGGAATTTAAAATCCGAGATGCCAAATGTTTGAGGACGAGCCAGGACACCGGTACGATTGTAATTCGTTCTCATTCCTGGCATGGGACCTAATTAAACATGCACCCAAGGACACATGCATGTACAATTTTTCTAGCCATTTTGGTGAACTTGAGCATGTATTTATAGTTCAGATTTGAATTATGGACATTAAATGCCTAGGAAACTCAATTAGTTTATAAAAAGGCCAAACGAACCCTGAATGAGTTTAAATTTTAGCATGGATATCATGTCGTTCCATGTTGCCTATAGAAGAAAATACAAGGCGAAAAGAGGCAATGATTATGTTTCGACAACAAGGGGAACATGTTTCCCTATCGGAACCACAAGGCTTCTTGTTGAGAGAAGCTCCGATTTGTATGGCAGTTAAGATAGTGACATTTGCAACCACAACATGCACATCCTCACAAACACCGACAGGTATGGCAGTTGATTTGTCAGCCATTTGCAAAGATATTTCAGTAGGTGTCAACTTATTCAATTCAAGTCTACGATATAAGGAGAGAGGCATAACACTAACACCGGCTCCAAGATCACATAAAGCAGTTTTAACATAGTTTCTTTTAATGGAGCATGGTATAGTTGGTACCCCGGGGTCTCCAAGTTTCTTTGGTATTCCACCCTTAAAAGTGTAATTAGCAAGCATGGTGGAAATTTCAGCTTCCGGTATTTTTCTTTTGTTTGTAATGATATCCTTCATATATTTAGCATAAGGATTTGCTTTAAGCATATCAGTTAAGCGCATACGTAAGAAGATAGGTCTGATCATTTCAGCAAAGTGCTCAAAATCCTCATCATCCTTTGTCTTGGATGGTTTAGGAGGAAAGGGCATGGGTTTCTGAACCCATGGTTCTCTTTCTCTACTGTGCTTCCTAGCAACAAAATCTCTCTTATCATAACGTCGATTCTTTGATTGTGGGTTATCAAGATCAACAGCAGGTTCAATCTCTACATCATTATTTTTGCTAGGTTGAGCATCAACATGAACATTATCATTAACATTATCACCAGGTTCATGTTCATCACCTGATTGTGTTTCAGCATCAGAAATAGAAATATCATTGGGATTCTCAGGTGTGTCTACAACAGGTTCACTAGAAGCATGCAAAGTTCTATCGTTTTTCTTTTTCTTCTTTCTGGAAGAACTAGGTGCCTCTAAATTATTTCTCTGAGAATCTTGCTCGATTTTCTTAGGGTGGCCTTCAGGATACAAAGGTTCCTGAGTCATTCTACCAGTTCTAGTAGCCACTCTAACAACAAAGTCAGGTTTATTATTTAATTCATCGAGCAAATCATTTTGAGCTTTAAGTACTTGCTCAGCTTGAGTAGCAACCATAGAAGCATATTTGCTAATGAGTTTAAGTTCACCTTTAACTCTAGCCATATAATCACTCAAGTTTCCTATCTCGAAAGCATTATTCTTTAATTCTCTACCAACATAAGCATTAAAACTTTCTTGTCTAGCCATAAAGTCATCAAATTCATCTAAGCATGGGCTATGAAATTTAGTAGACAGAATTTCAACTTCATCATATCTATAGAGAGAATTTACCTTTACTACCTGTGTTGGGTTATCAAGACAATGTGGTTCTTCAACATGCGGTATATTAAGACCATGTATTTCTACAATAGGAGGTAAATTCTTAACATCTTCGGCTTTAATACCTTTTTCTTTCATTGATTTCTTGTGCCTCTTGCATATCTTCAGGACTGAGAAATAGAACACCTCTCTTCTTAGGAGTGGGTTTAGGAATAGGCTCAGGAGCTGGCTCAATTGGTTCAGGATTTGCCTCAGGAATTGGCTCGGGAAGAGTCCAATTATTTTCATTAGTCAACATATTATTCAATAGTAATTCAGCTTCGTCAACTGTTCTTTCCTTGAAAACACAACCAGCACAAGTATCCAAGTAGTCCTTGGAAGCATCGGTTAGTCCATTATAAAAGATATCAAGTATTTCATTTTTCTTAAGAGGATGATCAGGCAAAGCATTAAGTAATCGGAGAAGCCTCCCCCAAGGTTGTGGGAGACTCTCTTCTTTGATTTGCACAAAATTATATATTTCCCGCAAGGCAGCTTGTTTCTTATGAGCAGGGAAATATTTAGCCGAGAAGTAATAAATCATATCCTGGGGACTACGCACACAACCAGGATCAAGAGAATTAAACCAAGTCTTAGCATCACCCTTTAATGAGAACAGAAATATCTTAAGGATATAATAATAGCGAGACTTCTCATCATTAGTAAACAGGGTGGCTATATCATTTAACTTGGTAAGATGCACCACAACAGTTTCAGATTCAAGGCCGTAAAAGGATCAGATTCAACCAAAGTAATTATTTCAGGATCAACAGAGAATTCATAATCCTTATCAGTAACACAAATAGGTGAAGTAGCAAAAGCAGGGTCAGGTTTCATTCTAGCATTAAGAGACTGCTGCTTCCATTTAGCTAATAATTTTGTAAGATCATATCTATCTTTGCAAGCAAAGATAGCTCTAGCAGCTTCCTCTTCCATAACATAACCCTCAGGAACAACAGGTAATTCATAATCAGGGGGAGAACTTTCGTCATCACTATCATCAATAATAGCATCTTCAATAATTTCATTCTCTCTAACCCTAGCAAGTTTTTCATCAAGAAATTCACCTAATGGCAAAGTAGTATCACGCACAGAAGTAGTTTCATCATAAGTATCATGCATAGCAGAAGTGGCATCATCAATAACATGCGACATATAAGAATTCATAGCAGTAGCAGGTTTAGGTGTTGCAAGCTTACTCAAAACAGAAGGAGAATCTACTGCAGAGCTAGATGGTAGTGAAGGATATATGCCCTAGAGGCAATAATAAAGTTATTATTTATTTCCTTATATCATGATAAATGTTTATTATTCATGCTAGAATTGTATTAACCGGAAACATGATACATGTGTGAATACATAGACAAACATAGTGTCACTAGTATGCCTCTACTTGACTAGCTCATTGTGAAGGAAATATGCCCTAGAGGCAATAATAAAGTTATTATTTATTTCCTTATTTTATGATAAATGTTTATTATTCATGCTAGAATTGTATTAACCGGAAACATAATACATGTGTGAATACATAGACAAACATAGTGTCACTAGTATGCCTCTACTTGACTAGCTCGTTTATCAAAGATGGTTATGTTTCCAAGCCATGGACAAAAGAGTTGTCATTTGATTAACGGGATCACATCATTAGGAGAATGATGTGATTGACATGACCCGTTCCGTTAGCTTAGCACTTGATCGTTTAGTATATTGCTATTGCTTTCTTCATGACTTATACATGTTCCTGTAACTATGAGATTATGCAACTCCCGTTTACCGGAGGAACACTTTGGGTGCTACCAAATGTCACAACGTAACTGGGTGATTATAAAGGAGTACTATAGGTGTCTCCAAAGGTACATGTTGGGTTGGCGTATTTCGAGATTAGGTTTTGTCACTCCGATCGTCGGAGAGGTATCTCTGGGCCCTCTCGGTAATGCACATCACTATAAGCCTTGCAAGCAATGTAGCTAATGAGTTAGTTACGGAATGATGCATTACGTAACGAGTAAAGAGACTTGCCGGTAACGAGATTGAACTAGGTATTGGATACCGACGATCGAATCTCGGGCAAGTAACATACCGATGACAAAGGGAACAACGTATGTTGTTATGCGGTTTGACCGATAAAGATCTTCGTAGAATATGTAGGAGCCAATATGGGCATCCAGGTTCCGCTATTGGTTATTGACCGATAATAGTTCTAGGTCATGTCTACATAGTTCTCGAACCCGTAGGGTCCGCACGCTTAAGGTTTCGATGACAGTTTTATTATGAGTTTATGAGTTTTGATGTACCGAAGGAGTTCGGAGTCCCGGATGAGATCGGGGACATGACGAGGAGTCTTGAAATGGTCGAGACGTAAAGATCGATATATTGGACGACTATATTCGGAGTTCGGAAAGGTTCCGAGTGATTCGGGTATTTTTCAGAGTACCGGAGAGTTACGGGAATTCGCCGGGAGAAGTATTGGGCCTTATTGGGCCATACGGGAAAGAGAGGGGCTGCCTAGGGCAGGCCGCGCGCCCCCCCAAGGCCTAGTCCGAATTGGACTAGGGGAGGGGCCGCACCCCCTCCTTCCTTCCCTTCTCTCTTCCCCTTCCTTGTCTCCTACTCCTACTACTTGGAAGGACTCCTAGTTGGACTAGGAAAGGGGGAATCCTACTCCCGGTGGGAGTAGGACTCCCCTAGGGCGCGCCATAGAGAGGGACGGCCCTCCCCTCCTCCACTCCTTTATATACGGGGGCAGGGGGCACCCCATAGACACACAAGTTGATCTACAGATCGTTCCTTAGCCGTGTGCGGTGCCCCCCTCCACCATATTCCACCTCGGTCATATCGTCGCGGAGTTTAGGCGAAGCCCTGCATCGGTAGAACATCATCATCGTCACCATGTCGCCGTGCTGACGGAACTCATCTCCGGAGCTTTGCTGGATCGGAGCCCGGAGATCGTCATCGAGCTGAACGTGTGCTGAACTCGGAGGTGCCGTACGTTCGGTGTTTGGATCGATCGGATCGTGAAGACGTACGACTACATCAATCGCGTTGTGCTAACGCTTCTACTTACGGTCTACGAGGGTACGTGGACAACACTCTCCCCTCTTGTTGCTATGCCATCACCATGATCTTGCGTGTGCGTAGGATTTTTTTTTGAAATTACTACGTTCCCCAACAGTGGCATCCGAGCCTGGTTTTATGCGTAGATGTCATATGCACGAGTAGAACACAAGTGAGTTGTGGGCGATACAAGTCATACTGCTTACCAGCATGTCATACTTTGGCTCAGCAGTATTGTGAGATGAAGCGACCCGGACCAACATTACGTGTACGCTTACGCGAGACTGGTTTCAACGTTACGAGCACTCGTGCTTAAAGGTGACTAGAGGTTGTCTGTCTCTCTCACTTTAGCTGAATCGAGTGTGGCTATGTCCGGTCCTTGCGAAGGTTAAAACAGCACTAACTTGACGAACTATCGTTGTGGTTTTGATGCGTAGGTAAGAACGGTTCTTGCTCAGCCCGTAGCAGCCACGTAAAATTTGCAATAACAAAGTAGAGGATGTCTAACTTGTTTTTGCAGGGCATGTTGTGATGTGATATGGTCAAGACGTGATACTATTGTATGAGATGATCATGTTTTGTAACCGAAGTTATCGGCAACTGGCAGGAGCCATATGGTTGTCGCTTTATTGTATGAAATGCAAACGCCCTGTAATTGCTTTACTTTATCACTAAGCGGTAGCGATAGTCGTAGAAGCAATAGATGGCGTAACGACAACGATGCTACGATGGAGATCAAGGTGTCGCGCCGGTGACGATGGTGATCACGACGGTGCTTTGAAGATGGAGATCACAAGCACAAGATGATGATGACCATATCATATCACTTATATTGATTGCATGTGATGTTTATCCTTTATGCATCTTATCTTGCTTTGATTGACGGTAGCATTTTAAGATGATCTCTCACTAATTATCAAGAAGTGTTCTCCCTGAGTATGCACCGTTGCAAAAGTTCTTCGTGCTGAGACACCACGTGATGATCGGGTGTGATAGGCTCTACGTTCAAATACAACGGGTGCAAAACAGTTGCACACGCGGAATACTCGGGTTAAACTTGACGAGCCTAGCATATACAGATATGGCCTCGGAACACGGAGACCGAAAGGTCGAACGTGAATCATATAGTAGATATGATCAACATAGTGATGTTCACCATTGAAACTACTCCATCTCACGTGATGATCGGACATGGTTTAGTTGATTTGGATCACGCGATCACTTAGATGACTAGAGAGATGTCTGTCTAAGTGGGAGTTCTTAAGTAATATGATTAATTGAACTTAAATTTATCATGAACTTAGTCCTGGTAGTATTTTGCAAATTATGTTGTAGATCAATAGCTTGCGTTGTTGCTTTCATATGTTTATTTTGATATGTTCCTAAAGAAAACTGTGTTGAAAAATGTTAGTAGCAATGATGCGGATTTGATCCATGATCTGAGTTTTATCCTCATTGCTACACAGAAGAATTATGTCCTTGATGCACCGCTAGGTAACAAAACCTATTGCAGGAGCAGATGCAGATGTTATGAACGTTTGGCTAGCTCAATATGATGACTACTTGATAGTTTAGTGCACCATGCTTAACAGCTTAGAATCGGGACTTCAAAGATGTTTTGAACGTCATGGAGCATATGAGATGTTCCAGGAATTGAAGTTAATATTTCAAGCAAATACCCGAGTTGAGAGATATGAAGTCTCCAACAAGTTCTATAGCTAAAAGATGGAGGAGAATCGCTCAACTAGTGAGCATGTGCTCAGATTGTCTGGGTACTTCAATCGCTTGAATCAAGTGGGAGTTAATCTTCCAGATAAGATAGTGATTGACAGAATTCTCTAGTCACCATCACTAAGTTACTAGAACTTCGTGATGAACTATAGTATGCAAGGGATGACAAAAACAATTCCCGAGCTCTTCGTGATGTTGAAATCGACGAAGGTAGAAATCAAGAAAAAGCATCAAGTGTTGATGATTGACAAGACCACTAGTTTCAAGAAAAGGGCAAAGGGAAAGAAAGGGAAACTTCAAGTAGAATGGCAAACAAGTTGTCACTCCCATGAAGAAGACCAAAGCTGGACCAAAGCCTGAAACTGAGTGTTTATACTGCAAAGGAAATGGTCACTGGAAGCGGAAATGCCCTGAATATTTGGTGGATAAGAAGGATGGCAAAGTGAACAAGGGTATATTGATATATAGATTATTGATGTGTGCCTTACTAGTGTTTATAGTAGCCCCTAAGTATTTGATACTTGTTTGGTTGCTAAAATTAGTAACTCGAAACAGGAGTTACAGAATAAACAGAGACTAGTTGAAGGGGAAGTGACCATGAGTGTTGGAAGTAGTTCCAAGATTGATATGATCATCATCACACACTCTCTATACTTTCGGGATTAGTGTTTTATTTGGCGTTTGCGTTGAGCATGAATATGATTTGATCATGTTTATTGCAATACGGTTATTCATTTAAAGTTAGAGAATAATTGTTGTTCTGTTTACATGAATAAAACCATCAAATGGTCATACACCCAATGAAAATAGTTTGTTGGATCTCGATCGTAGTGATACACATATTCATAATATTGATGCCAAAAGATGCAAAGTTAATAATGATAGTGCAACTTATTTGTGGCACTGCCGTTGGAGTCATATCGGTGTAAAGCGCATGAAGAAACTCCATGCTGATGGAATTTTGGAATCACTTGATGCTTGCGAACCGTGCCTTTTGGGCAAGATGACTAAAACTCCGTTCTCCGGAACAATGGAACAAGCTACTGACTTATTGGAAATAATACATACCGATGTATGCGATCCAATGAGTGTTGATGCTCGTGGCAAGTATCGTTATTTTCTAACCTTCACAAGATGATTTGAGCAGATATGGGTATATCTACTTGATGAAACATAAGTCTGAAATAGTTGAAAGGTTCAAAGAATTTCAGAGTGAAGTGGCAAAATCATCGTAACAAGAAAATAAAGTTTTCTGCGATCTGATCGCGGAGACGAATATTTGAGTTACGAGTTTGGTCTTCAATTAAAACAATGTGGAATAGTTTCACAGCTCACGCCACCTGGAACACCACAATGTTATGGTGTGTCCGAACGTCGTAACTGCACTTTATTGGATATGGTGCGATCTATGATGTTTCTTACTGATTTACCACTATTGTTTTGGGGTTATGCATTAGAGACTGCTGCATTCACGTTAAAAGGGCACCATCTAAATCCGTTGAGATGACACCATATGAACTGTGGTTTAGCAAGAAACCCAAGTTGTCATTTCTTAAAGTTTGGGGCTACGATGCTTATGTGAAAAGGTTTCATCCTGATAAGCTCAAACCCAAATTGGAGAAGTGCGTCTTCATAGAATACCCAAAGGAAACTATTGGGTACACCTTCTATCACAGATCCGAAGGCAAGATATTAGTTGCTAAAAATGGATCCTTTCTAGAGAAGGAGTTTCTCTCGAAAGAAGTGAGTGGGAGGAAAGTAGAGCTTGATAAGGTAATTTGTACCATCTCCCGAATTGGAAAGTAGTTCATCACAGAAATCAGTTCCTGTGATTCCTGCACCAATTAGTGAGGAAGCTAATGATAATGATCATGAAGCTTCAAATCAAGTTACTACCGAACTTTGTAGATCTTCCAGATTAAGATCCGCACCAGATTGGTACGGTAATCCTATTCTGAAAGTCATGTTACTAGACCATGATAAACCTACGAACTATGAGGAAGCGATGATGAGCCCAGATTCTGAAAAATGGCTGAAGGCCATGAGATATAAGATAGGATCCATGTATGAGAACAAAGTGTGGACTTTGGTGGACTTGCCCGATGATCGGCAAACCATAAAAAAAATAAATGGATCTTCAAGAGGAAGACGGACATTGATAGTAGTGTTACTATCTACAAAGCTCGACTTGTCGCAAAAGGTTTTCGACAAAGTTCAAGGTGTTGACTACAATGAGATTTTCTCAACTGTAGCGATGCTTAAGTCTGTCCGAATCATGTTAGCAATTGCCACATTTTATGAAATCTGGCAAATGGATGTCAAAACTGCATTCCTTAATGGTTTTCTTAAAGAAGAGTTGTATATGATGCAACCAGAAGGTTTTGTCAATCCTAAAGGTGCTAACAAAATGTGCAAGCTCCAGCGATCCATCTATGGACTGGTGCAAGCATCTCAGAGTTGGAATATACGCTTTGATAAGTTGATCAAAGCATATAGTTTTGTACAGACTTACGGTGAAGCCTGTATTTACAAGAAAGTGAGTGGGAGCACTACAACATTTCTGATAAGTATATGTGAATGACATATTGTTGATCGGAAATAATGTAGAATTATTCTGCAAAGCATAAAGAAGTGTTTGAAAGGAGTTCTTTAAAAGAAAGACCTCGGTAAAGCTACCTACACATTGAGCATCAAGATCTATATAGATAGATCAAGACGCTTGATAAGATTTTTCAATGAATACATACCTTGATAAATTTTTGAAATAGTTCAAAATGGAACAGTCAAAGAAGGAGTTCTTGCCTGTGTTGCAAGGTGTGAAGTTGAGTAAGACTCAAGACCCGACCATGGCAGAAAATAGAAAGAGAATGAAAAGTCATTCCCTATGCCTCAGTCATAGGTTCTATAAAGTATGCTATGCTGTGAACCAGACATATTGTATACCTTGCTCTGAGTTTGGCAAAGGAATACAATTTTGATCTAATAGTAGATCACTGGACAGCGGTCAAGAATATCCTTAGTAAAGACTAAGGAGATGTTTCTCGATTATGGAGGTGATAAAAGAGTTCGTTGTAAAAGTTACACCGGTGCAAACTTTTACACTAATCCAGATGGCTCTAAGTCTCAAACTGGATACATATTGAAAGTGGGAGCAATTAAGCTAGAGTAGCTCCATGTAGAGCATTGAAGACATAGAATGTTTGCAAAATACATACGGCTCTGAATGAGACAGACCCGTTGACTAAGCTTCTCTCACGAGCAAAACATGATCACACCTTAGTACTCTTTGGGTGTTAATCACATAGCGATGTGAACTAGATTATTGACTCTAGTAAACCCTTTGGGTGTTAATCACATACAGATGTGAATATTGGTGTTGAATCACATGATGATGTGAACTAGATTATTGACTCTAGTGCAAGTGGGAGACTGAAGGAAATATGCCCTAGAGGCAATAATAAAGTTATTATTTATTTCCTTATTTTATGATAAATGTTTATTATTCATGCTAGAATTGTATTAACCGGAAACATAATACATGTGTGAATACATAGACAAACATAGTGTCACTAGTATGCCTCTACTTGACTAGCTCGTTTATCAAAGATGGTTATGTCTCCTAGCCATGGACAAAAGAGTTGTCATTTGATTAACGGGATCACATCATTAGGAGAATGATGTGATTGACATGACCCGTTCCGTTAGCTTAGCACTTGATCGTTTAGTATATTGCTATTGCTTTCTTCATGACTTATACATGTTCCTGTAACTATGAGATTATGCAACTCCCGTTTACCGGAGGAACACTTTGGGTGCTACCAAACGTCACAATGTAACTGGGTGATTATAAAGGAGTACTACAGGTGTCTCCAAAGGTACATGTTGGGTTGGCGTATTTTGAGATTAGGTTTTGTCACTCCGATCGTCGGAGAGGTATCTCTGGGCCCTCTCGGTAATGCACATCACTATAAGCCTTGCAAGCAATGTAGCTAATGAGTTAGTTACGGAATGATGCATTACGTAACGAGTAAAGAGACTTGCCGGTAACGAGATTGAACTAGGTATTGGATACCGACGATCGAATCTCGGGCAAGTAACATACCGATGACAAAGGGAACAACGTATGTTGTTATGCGGTTTGACCGATAAAGATCTTCGTAGAATATGTAGGAGCCAATATGGGCATCCAGGTTCCGCTATTGGTTATTGACCGATAATAGTTCTAGGTCATGTCTACATAGTTCTCGAACCCGTAGGGTCCGCACGCTTAAGGTTTCGATGACAGTTTTATTATGAGTTTATGAGTTTTGATGTACCGAAGGAGTTGGAGTCCCGGATGAGATCGGGGACATGACGAGGAGTCTCGAAATGGTCGAGACGTAAAGATAGATATATTGGACGACTATATTCGGAGTTCGGAAAGGTTCCGAGTGATTCGGGTATTTTTCGGAGTACCGGAGAGTTACGGGAATTCGCCGGGAGAAGTATTGGGCCTTATTGGGCCATACGGGAAAGAGAGAGGGGCTGCCTAGGGCAGGCCGCGCGCCCCCCAAGGCCTAGTCCGAATTGGACTAGGGGGAGGGGCCGCACCCCCTCCTTCCTTCCCTTCTCTCTTCCCCTTCCTTGTCTCCTACTCCTACTACTTGGAAGGACTCCTAGTTGGACTAGGAAAGGGGGAATCCTACTCCCGGTGGGAGTAGGACTCCCCTAGGGCGCGCCATAGAGAGGGCCGGCCCTCCTCTCCTCCACTCCTTTATATACGGGGGCAGGGGGCACCCCATAGACACACAAGTTGATCTACGGATCGTTCCTTAGCCGTGTGCGGTGCCCCCCTCCACCATATTCCACCTCGGTCATATCGTCGCGGAGTTTAGGCGAAGCCCTGCGCCGGTAGAACATCATCATCGTCACCACGCCATCGTGCTGACGGAACTCATCTCCGGAGCTTTGCTGGATCGGAGCCCGGAGATCGTCATCGAGCTGAACAAGTGCTGAACTCGGAGGTGCCGTATGTTCGGTGCTTGGATCGATCGGATCGTGAAGACGTACGACTACATCAACCGTGTTGTGCTAACGCTTCCGCTTACGGTCTACGAGGGTACGTGGACAACACTCTCCCCTCTCGTTGCTATGCCATCACCATGATCTTGCGTGTGCGTAGGATTTTTTTTTTTGAAATTACTACGTTCCCCAAGACATTGATCAAAGATGGTTGTGTTTCTTGACCATAGGCATGTGTTGTCATTTGATTAATGGGATCACATCATTAGGAGAATGATGTGATTGACTTGACCCATTCCATTAGCTTAGCACTTG
The DNA here is from genome assembly GCA_963921465.1 of Triticum timopheevii. Taxonomy (NCBI): domain Eukaryota; kingdom Viridiplantae; phylum Streptophyta; class Magnoliopsida; order Poales; family Poaceae; genus Triticum; species Triticum timopheevii. Next base: position 116,711,542 of record OY997271.1, read on the forward strand.
ATCGTTTAGTATGTTGCTATTGCTTTCTTCATGACTTATACAAAGTTCCTACAACTATGAGATTATGCAACTCCCGTTTACCGGAGGAACACTTTGTGTGCTACCAAACATCACAATGTAACTGGGTGACTATAAAGGTGCTCTACAGGTGTCTCCAATGGTACATGTTGAGTTGGCATTATTCGAGATTAGGTTTTGTCACTCCGATTGTCGGAGAGGTATCTCTAGGCCCTCTCGGTAATATTCATCACTTAAGCCTTGCAAGCATTGTAACTAATGAGTTACGAAATTATGTATTACGGAACGAGTAAAGAGACTTGCCGGTAACGAGATTGAACTAGGTATTGGATACCGACGATCGAATCTCGGGCAAGTAACATACCGATGACAAAGGGAACAACGTATGTTGTTATGCGGTTTGACCGATAAAGATCTTCGTAGAATATGTAGGAACCAATATGAACATCCAGGTTCCACTATTGGTTATTGACCGAGAATAGTTCTAGGTCATGTCTACATAGTTCTCGAACCCGTAGGGTCCGCACACTTAACGTTACGATGACAGTTTTATTATGAGTTTATAAGTTTTGATGTACGAAAGTTTGTTCGGAGTCCCGGATGTGATCACGGACATGACGAGGAGTCTCAAAATGGTCGAGACATAAAGATTGATATATTGGACGAATATATTTGGACACCGGAAAGGTTCCGGATGAGATTGGGACTATACCGGAGTTCCGGGAGGTTACCGGAACCCCCCGGTAAGTATATGGGCCTTATTGGGCCTTAGTGGAAAGGAGGGAGAAGGAGCAAAGGAGGGGGCGGCCCCCCCAAGCCCAATCCGAATTGGGAGGGGGGCCGGCCCCCCTTTCCTTCTTCCCTCCCCTCTCTTCCTTCCCTCTCCTACTCCTAATAGGAAAGGGGGGCCAAACCTACTTGGAGTAGGATTGCCCCCCCTAGGGCGCGCCTCTCCCCTTGGCCGGCCCCCTCCTCCTCTCCCCCTTTATATACGGGGGAGGGGGGCACCCCTAAGACACACAAGTTGATCTACGGATCGTTCCTTAGCCGTGTGTGGTGCCCCCCTCCACCATATTCCACCTCGGTCATATCGTCGCGGAGTTTAGGCGAAGCCCTGCGCCGGTAGAGCATCATCATCGTCACCACGCCGTCATGCTGACGGAACTCATCCCCGACACTTTGCTGGATTGGAGCACGGGGAACGTCATCGAGCTGAACGTGTGCTGAACACGGAGGTGCCGTACGTTCGGTGCTTGGATAGGTCGGATCATGAAGACGTACGACTACATCAACCGCGTTGTCATAACGCTTCCGCTTAACGGTCTATGAGGGTATGTAGACAACACTCTCCCCTCTCGTTGCTATGCCATCACCATGATCTTGCGTGTGCGTAGGAATTTTTTTGAAATTACTACGTTCCCCAACAGTGGCATCCGAGCCTAGGATTTATGCGTTGATGTTATATGCACGAGTAGAACACAAGTGAGTTGTGGGCGATACAAGTCATACTGCTTACCAGCATGTCATACTTTGGTTCGACGATATTGTTGGATGAAGCGGCCCAGACCGACATTACGCGTACGCTTACGCGAGACTGGTTCTACCGACGTGCTTTGCACACAGGTGGCTGACGGATGTCAGTTTCTCCAACTTTAGTTGAACCGAGTGTGGCTACGCCCGGTCCTTGCGAAGGTTAAAACATCACTAACTTGACAAACTATCGTTGTGGTTTTGATGCGTAGGTAAGAACGGTTCTTGCTAAGCCCGTAGCAGCCACGTAAAACTTGCAACAACAAAGTAGAGGACGTCTAACTTGTTATTGCAGGGCATGTTGTGATGTGATATGGTCAAGACGTGATGATATATTTATTGTATGAGATGATCATGTTTTGTAACCGAAGTTATCGGCAACTGGCAGGAGCCATATGGTTTTCACTTTATTGTATGAAATGCAAACGCCCTGTAATTGCTTTACTTTATCACTAAGCGGTAGCGATAGTCGTAGAAGCAATAGATGGCGTAAACGACAACGATGCTGCGATGGAGATCAAGGTGTCGCGCCGGTGACGATGGTGATCACGACGGTGCTTCGGAGATGGAGATCACAAGCACAAGATGATGATGGCCATATCATATCACTTATATTGATTGCATGTGATGTTTATCCTTTATGCATATTATCTTGCTTTGATTGACGGTAGCATTTTAAGATGATCGCTCACTAAAAATTATCAAGAAGTGTTCTCCCTGAATATGCACCGTTGCCAAAGTTCGTCGTGCCCAGACACCACGTGATGATCGGGTGTGATAAGCTCTACGTACATCTACAACGGGTGCAAGCCAGTTTTGCACACGCAGAATATTCAGGTTATACTTGACGAGCCTAGCATATGCAGATATGGCCTCGGAACACGGAGACCGAAAGGTCGAGCGTGAATCATATAGTAGATATGATCAACATAGTGATGTTCACCATTGAAAACTACTCCATCTCACGTGATGATCGGTTATGGTTTGGTTGATTTGGATCACGTGATCACTTAGATGACTAGAGAGATATCTGTCTAAGTGGGAGTTCTTAAGTAATATGATTAATTGAACTTAAATTTATCATGAACTTAGTACCTGATAGTATTTTGCTTGTCTATGTTTGTTGTAGATAGATGGCTCGTGTTGTTGTTCCGTTGAATTTTAATGCGTTCCTGGAGAAAGCAAAGTTGAAAGATGATGGTAGCAATTACACGGACTGGGTCCGTAACTTGAGGATTATCCTCATTGCTGCATAGAATAATTACGTCCTGGAAGCACCACTGGGTGCCAGGCCTGCTGCAGGAGCAACACCAGATGTTGTGAACGTCTGGCAGAGCAAAGCTGATGACTACTCTATAGTTCAGTGTGCCATGCTTTACGGCTTAGAACCGGGTCTTCAACGACGTTTTGAACGTCATGGAGCATATGAGATGTTCCAAGAGTTGAAGTTAATATTTCAAGCAAATGCCCGGATTGAGAGATATGAAGTCTCTAATAAGTTCTACAGCTGCAAGATGGAGGAGAATAGTTCTGTCAGTGAGCATATACTCAAAATGTCTGGGTATAATAATCACTTGATTCAACTGGGAGTTAATCTTCCGGATGATAGCGTCATTGACAGAATTCTCCAATCACTGCCACCAAGCTACAAGAGCTTCGTGATGAACTATAATATGCAAGGGATGAACAAGACAATTCCCGAGCTCTTCGCAATGCTAAAGGCTGTGGAGGTAGAAATCAAGAAGGAGCATCAAGTGTTGATGGTCAACAAGACCACTAGTTTCAAGAAAAAGGGCAAAGGGAAGAAGAAGGGGAACTTCAAGAAGAACAACAAGCAAGTTGCTGCTCAAGAGAAGAAACCCAAGTCTGCACCTAAGCCTGAAACTGAGTGCTTCTACTGCAAGCAAACTGGTCACTGGAAGCGGAACTGCCCCAAGTATTTGGCGGATAAGAAGGATGGCAAAGTGAACAAAGGTATATGTGATATACATGTTATTGATGTGTACCTAACTAGAGCTCATAGTAGCACCTGGGGATTTGATACTGGTTCTGTTGCTAATATTTGCAACTCGAAACAAGGACTACGGAATAAGCGAGCACTGGCCAAGGACGAGGTGACGATGCGCGTGGGAAACGGTTCCAAAGTCGATGTGATCGCGGTCGGCACGCTACCTCTACATCTACCTTAGGGATTAGTTTTAGACCTGAATAATTGTTATTTGGTGCCAGCGTTGAGCATGAACATTATATCTGGATCTTGTTTGATGTGAGACGGTTATTCATTTAAATCAGAGAATAATGGTTGTTCTATTTATATGAGTAATATCTTTTATGGTCATGCACCCTTGAAGAGTGGTCTATTTTTATTGAATCTCGATAGTAGTGATACACATATTCATAATATCGAAGCCAAAAGATGCAGAATTGATAATGATAGTGCAACTTATTTGTGGCACTGCTATTTTGGTCATATCGGTGTAAAGCGCATGAAGAAACTCCATACTGATGGACTTTTGGAATCACTTGATTATTAATCACTTGGTACTTGCGAACCGTGCCTCATGGGCAAGATGACTAAAACACCGTTCTCCGGTACTATGGAGAGAGCAACAGATTTGTTGGAAATCATACATACAGATGTATGTGGACCGATGAATATTGAAGCTCGTGGCGGATATCGTTATTTTCTCACCTTCACAGATGATTTGAGTAGATATGGGTATATCTACTTAATGAAGCACAAGTCTGAAACATTTGAAAAGTTCAAAGAATTTCAGAGTGAAGTGGAAAATCATCGTAACAAGAAAATTAAGTCTCTATGATCTGATCATGGAGGAGAATATTTGAGTTACGAGTTTGGTTTACATTTGAAACAATGCCGAATAGTTTCGCAACTCACGCCACCCGGAACACCACAACGAAATGGTGTGTTCGAACGTCGTAATCGCACTTTACTAGATATGGTGCGATCTATGATGTCTCTTACTGATTTACCGCTATCGTTTTGGGGTTATGCTTTAGAGACGGCTACATTCACATTAAATAGGGCACCATCAAAATCCGTTGAGACGACGCCTTATGAACTGTGGTTTGGCAAGAAACCAAAGTTGTCGTTTCTTAAAGTTTGGGGCTGCGATGCTTATGTGAAGAAACTTCAACCAGATAAGCTCGAACCCAAATCAGAAAAATGTGTCTTCATAGGATACCCCAAAGAGACTGTTGGGTACACCTTCTATCACAGATCCGAAGGCAAGACATTCGTTGCTAAGAATGGATCCTTTCTAGAAAGAGAGTTTCTCTCGAAAGAAGTGAGTGGGAGGAAAGTAGAACTTGATGAGATAACTATGTCTGCTCCCTTATTGGAAAGTAGTTCATCACAGAAATCAGTTCCTGTGACATCTACACTAATTAGTGAGGAAGTTAATGATATTGATCATGAAACTTCAGATCAAGTTTCTACTGAACCTCGTAGGTCTACCAGAGTAAGATCTGCACCAGAGTTGTACGGTAATCCTATTCAGGAAGTCATGTTGCTTGACCATGATGAACCTACGTACTATGAGGAAGCGATGATGAGCCCAGATTCCGCAAAATGGCTAGAAGCCATGAAATCTGAGATGGGATCCATGTATGAGAACAAATTGTGGACTTTCGTTGACTTGCCCGATGATCGGCAAGCCATTGAGAATAAATGGATTTTTGAGAAGAAGACTGACGCTTACGGTAATGTAACTGTCTATAAAGCTCGACTTGTTGCAAAAGGTTTTCGACAAGTTCAAGGGGTTGACTACGATGAGACTTTCTCACCCGTAGCGATGCTTAAGTCTGTCCGAATCATGTTAGCGATTGCCGCATTTTATGATTATGAAATTTGGCAGATGGATGACAAAACTGCATTCCTGAATGGATTTCTGGAAGAAGAGTTGTATATGATGCAACCGGAAGGTTTTGTCAATCCTAAGGGAGCTAACAAAGTGTGCAAGCTCCAGCGATCAATCTATATATGGTCTGGTGCAAGCCTCTCGGAGTTGGAATAAACGCTTTGATAGTGTGATCAAAGCATATGGTTTTATATAGACTTTTGGAGAAGCCTGTATTTACAAGAAAGTGAGTGGGAGCTCTGTAGCATTTCTAATATTATATGTGGATGACATATTGTTGATTGGAAATGATATAGAATTTCTAGATAGCATAAAAGGATACTTGAATAAAAGTTTTTCAATGAAAGACCTCGGTGAAGCTGCTTACATATTGGGCATTAAGATCTATAAAGATAGATCAAGACGCTTGATTGGACTTTCACAATGCACGTACCTTGATAAAAAGTTGAAAAGGTTCAATATGGATCAGGCAAAGAAAGGGTTCTTGCCTGTATTACAAGGTATAAAGTTGAGTCAGACTCAATGCCCGACCACTGTAGAAGATAGAGAGAAAATGAAAGGAGTTCCCTATGCTTCAGCCATAGGCTCTATCATGTATGCAATGCTGTGTACCAGACCTGATGTGTGCCTTGCTATTAGTTTGGCAGGGAGGTACCAAAGTAATCCAGGAGTGGGTCACTGGACAGCGGTCAAGAACATCCTGAAATACCTGAAAAGGACTTAGGATATGTTTCTTGTATATGGAGGTGACAAAGAGCTAGTCGTAAATGGTTACGTTGATGCAAGCTTTGACACTGATCCAGACGATTCTAAATCGCAAACCGGATATGTATTTTTATTGAACGGTGGAGCTGTAAGTTGGTGCAGTTCCAAACAAAGCGTCGTGGCGGGATCTACATGTGAAGTGGAGTACATAGCTGCTTCGGAAGCAGCAAATGAAGGAGTTCATTTCCGATCTAGGTGTTATACCTAGTGCATCGGGACCAATGAAGATCTTCTGTGACAATACTGGTGCAATTGCCTTGGCAAAGGAATCCAGATTTCACAAGAGGACCAAGCACATCAAGAGATGCTTCAATTCCATTCGGGACCAAGTCCAAGTGGGAGACATAGAGATTTGCAAGATACATACGGATCTGAATGTTGCAGACCTGTTGACTAAGCCTCTCTCACGAGCAAAACATGATCAGCACCAAGACTCCATGGGTGTTAGAATAATTACTATGTAATCTAGATTATTGACTCTAGTGCAAGTGGGAGACTGAAGGAAATATGCCCTAGAGGCAATAATAAAGTTATTATTTATTTCCTTATATCATGATAAATGTTTATTATTCATGCTAGAATTGTATTAACCGGAAACATGATACACGTGTGAATACATAGACAAACATAGTGTCACTAGTATGCCTCTACTTGACTAGCTCATTGATCAAAGATGGTTGTGTTTCCTGACCATAGGCATGTGTTGTCATTTGATTAATGGGATCACATCATTAGGAGAATGGTGTGATTGACTTGACCCATTCCGTTAGCTTAGCACTTGATCGTTTAGTATGTTGCTATTGCTTTCTTCATGACTTATACAAAGTTCCTACAACTATGAGATTATGCAACTCCCGTTTACCGGAGGAACACTTTGCGTGCTACCAAATGTCACAACGTAACTGGGTGACTATAAAGGTGCTCTACAGGTGTCTCCAAAGGTACATGTTGAGTTGGCATTATTCGAGATTAGGTTTTGTCACTCCGATTGTCGGAGAGGTATCTCTGGGCCCTCTCGGTAATACTCATCACTTAAGCCTTGCAAGCATTGTAACTAATGAGTTAGTTATGGAATGATGCATTACATAAGGAGTAAAGAGACTTGCCGGTAACGAGATTGAACTAGGTATTGAGATACCGACAAACGAATCTCGGGCAAGTAACATACCGATGACAAAGGGAACAACGTATGTTGTTATGCGGTTTGACCGATAAAGATCTTCGTAGAATATGTAGGAACCAATATGAACATCTAGGTTCCACTATTGGTTATTGACCGAGAATAGTTCTAGGTCATGTCTACATAGTTCTCGAACCCGTAGGGTCCGCACGCTTAACGTTACGATGACAGTTTTATTATGAGTTTATAAGTTTTGATGTACTGAAGTTTGTTCGGAGTCCCGGATGTGATCACGGACATGACGAGGAGTCTTGAAATGGTCGAGACATAAAGATTGATATATTGGACGGATATATTTGGACACCGGAAAGGTTCCGGATGAGATTGGGACTATACCGGAGTTCCGGGAGGTTACCGGAACCTCCGGTAAGTATATGGGCCTTATTGGGCCTTAGTGGAAAGGAGGGAGAAGGAGCAAAGGAGGGGGCGCCCCCCCAAGCCTAATCCGAATTGGGAGGGGGGCCGCCCCCCCTTTCCTTCTTCCCTCCCCTCTCTTCCTTCCTCTCCTACTCCTAATAGGAAAGGGGGGCCAAACCTACTTGGAGTAGGATTGCCCCCCTAGGGCGCGCCTCTCCCCTTGGCCGGCCCCCTCCTCCTCTCCCCCTTTATATACGGGGGAGGGGGGCACCCCTAAGACACACAAGTTGATCTACGGATCGTTCCTTAGCCGTGTGCGGTGCCCCCCTCCACCACATTCCACCTCGGTCATATCGTCGCGGAGTTTAGGCGAAGCCCTACGCCGGTAGAGCATCATCATCGCCACCACGCCGTCGTGCTGACGGAACTCATCCCCGATGCTTTGCTGGATTGGAGCACGGGGAATGCCATCGAGCTGAACGTGTGCTGAACACGGAGGTACCGTACGTTCGGTGCTTGGATCAGTCGGATCGTGAAGACGTACGACTACATCAACCGCGTTGTCATAACGCTTCCGCTTAACGGTCTACGAGGGTACGTAGACAACACTCTCCCCTCTCGTTGCTATGCCATCACCATGATCTTGCGTGTGCGTAGGAATTTTTTTGAAATTACTACGTTCCCCAACAGGTAGTTCCTTACCTCCCCTCATTGTTGAGGGAAAAATCTTGGTTCTTTCATCTTTCAAGTTCCTCATAGTGATCAACAGATATAAATCCCAAGTGACTCAAAGAATAGAGCTATGCTCCCCGGCAACGGCGCGAGAAATTAGTCTTGATAACCCACAAGTGTAGGGGATCGCAACAGCTTTCGAGGGTAAAGTATTCAACCCAAATTTATTGTTTCGACACAAGGGGAGCCAAAGAATATTCTTAAGTATTAGCAGTTGAGTTGTAAATTTAACCACACCTGGATAACTTAGTATCTGCAGCAAAGTATTTAGTAGCAAAGTAGTATGATAGTAATGGAACGGTGGCAAAAGTAAAGATAATAGTTTTGTAGGAATTGTAATAGTAGCAACGGAAAAGTAAATAAGCGAAACACAAGATGTGAAAAGCTCGTAGGCATTGGATCAGTGATGGATAATTATGTCGGATGCGATTCCTCATGTAATAGCTATAACATAGGGTGACACAGAACTAGCTCCAATTCATCAATGTAATGTAGGCATGTATTCCGTATATAGTCATACATGCTTATGGAAAAGAACTTGCATGACATCTTTTGTCCTACCCTCCCGTGGCAGCGGGGTCCTAACGGAAACTAAGGGATATTAAGGCCTCCTTTTAATAGAGAACCAGAACAAAGCATTAGCACTTAGTGAATACATGAACTCCTCAAACTATGGTCATCACCGAGAAGTATCCCGATTATTGTCACTTCGGGGTTGTCGGATCATAACACATAATAGGTGACTATAGACTTGCAAGATAGGATCAAGAACACACATATATTCATGAAAACATAATAGGTTCAGATATGAAATCATGGCACTCGGGCCCTAGTGACAAGAATTAAGCATAGCAAAGTCATAGCAACATCAATCTCAGAACATAGTGGATACTAGGGATCAAACCCTAACAAAACTAACTTGATTACATGGTAAATCTCATCAAAACCATCACCGTCCAGCAAGCCTATGATGGAATTACTCACGCAGGTGGTGAGCATCATGAAATTGGTGATGGAGGATGGTTGATGATGATGACGACGATGAATCCCCCTCTCCGGAGCCCCGAACGGACTCCAGATCAGCCGTCCCTAGAGAGATTAGGGCTTGGCGGCGGCTCCGTATCGTAAAACGCGATGAAACTTTCTCTCTGATTTTTTTCTCTGCGAAACGGAATATATGGAGTTGGAGTTGAGGTCGGTGGAGCCTCAGGGGGCCCACGAGACAGAGGGGCGCGCCCAGGGGGGTGGGCGCGCCCCCACCCTCGTGGACAGGGTGTGGGCCCCCTGGTCTTGATTCTTTCGCCAATATTTTTTATATTTTCCAAAAATTGTCTCCGTGGATTTTCAGGTCATTTAGAGAACTTTTGTTTTCTATACATAAAACAACATCATGGCAGTTCTGCTGAAAACAGCGTGAGTCCGGGTTAGTTTCATTCAAATCATGCAAGTTAGAGTCTGAAACAAGGGCAAAAGTGTTTGAAAGAGTAGATACGTTGGAGACGTATCAGACGCTTGTACTGTTGTAATTCGTTCCCATTCCTGGCATGAATGGGACCTAAACATGCACCCAAGGACACATGCATGTATATTTTTTCTAGCCATTTTGGTGAACTGGAGCATGTATTTGAGGTTCAGATTTGAATTATGGACATTAAATGCCTATCAAACTCAATTAGTGTATAAAAAGGCCAAACGAACCCTGAATAAGTTTAAATTTCAGCACGGATATCCTGTCGTTCCATGTTGCCCGTAGAAGAATGTTGGGAACGTAGTAATTTCAAAAAAACTGCTACGCACACGCAAGATCATGGTGATGACATAGCAACGAGAGGGGAGAGTGTTGTCCACGTACCCTCGTAGACCGTAAGCGGAAGCGTTAGCACAACGCGGTTGATGTAGTTGTACGTCTTCACGATCTGATCGATCCAAGCACCGAACGTATGACACCTCCGAGTTCAGCACACGTTTAGCTCGATGACGATCCCCGGGCTCCGATCCAGCATGGCTTCGGGGATGAGTTCCGTCAGCACGACGGCGTGGTGACGATGATGATGCTCTACCGGCGCAGGGCTTCGCCTAAACTCCGCGACAATATGACCGAGGTGGAATATGGTGGAGGGGGGCACCGCACACGGCTAAGGAACGATCTGTAGATCAACTTGTGTGTCTAGGGTGCCCCCCCGCCCCCGTATATAAAGGAGCCAGGGGGGAGGAGGCGGCCGGCCAAGGAGGGCGCGCCAAGGGGGGGAGTCCTACTCCCACCGGGAGTAGGACTCCCTTCTTTCGTAGTTGGAGTAGGAGAAGGGGGAAGGAGGAGGAGGAGGGGAAGGAAGGGGGGCGCCGCCCCCCTCTCCTTGTCCTATTCAGACTAGGGAGGGGAGGGGGCGCGGACCACCTCTTGCCTCCTCTCCTCTTCTCCCTTATGGCCCATGTAGGCCCAATAACCCCCGGGAGGGTTCCGGTAACCCCCCGGTACTCCGATAAAATTCCGATTTCACCCAGAACACTTCCGATGTCCAAACATAGGCTTCCAATATATCAATCTTTATGTCTCGACCATTTCTAGACTCGTCATGTCCGTGATCACATCCGGGACTCCGAACAAACTTCGGTACATCAAAACTTATAAACTCATAATAAAACTGTCATCGTAACATTAAGCGTGCGGACCCTACGGGTTCGAGAACTATGTAGACATGACCTAGAACTATTCTCGGTCAATAACTAATAGCGGAACCTGGATGCCCATATTGGTTCCTACATATTCTATGAAGATCTTTATCGGTCAAACCGCATAACAACATACGTTGTTCCCTTTGTCATCGGTATGTTACTTGCCCGAGATTCGATCGTCGGTATCCAATACCTAGTTCAATCTCGTTACCGGCAAGTCTCTTTACTCGTTACGTAATGCATCATCCCGTAACTAACTCATTGGTCACATTGCTTGCAAGGCTTATAGTGATGTGCATTACCGAGAGGGCACAGAGATACCTCTCCGACAATCGGAGTGACAAAACCTAATCTCGAAATATGCCAACCCAACATCTACCTTTGGAGACACCTGTAGTACTCCTTTATAATCACCCAGTTACGTTGTGACGTTTGGTAGCACCCAAAGTGTTCCTCCGGTAAACGGGAGTTGCATAATCTCATAGTTTTAGGAACGTGTATAAGTCATGAAGAAAGCAATAGCAATATACTAAATGATCAAGTGCTAGGCTAACGGAATGGGTCATGTCAATCACATCATTCTCCTAATGATGTGATCCCATTAATCAAATGACAACACATGCCTATGGTTAGGAAACATAACCATCTTTGATTAATGAGCTAGTCAAGTAGAGGCATACTAGTGACGTTATGTTTGTCTATGTATTCACACATGTGTCATGTTTCCGGTTAATACAATTCTAGCATGAATAATAAACATTTACCATGATCTGAGGAAATAAATAATAACTTTATTATTGTCTCTAGGGCATATTTCCTTCAGTCTCCCACTTGCACTAGAGTCAATAATCTAGATTACGTAGTAATGATTCTAACACCCATGGAGTCTTGGTGCTGATCATGTTTTGCTCGTGAGAGAAGCTTAGTCAATGGATCTGCAACATTCAGATCCGTATGTATCTTGCAAATCTCTATGTCTCCCACTTGGACTTGGTCCCGAATGGAATTGAAGCGTCTCTTGATGTGCTTAGTCCTCTTGTGAAATCTGGATTCCTTTGCCAAGGCAATTGCACCAGTATTGTCACAGAAGATCTTCATTGGTCCCGATGCAGTAGGTATGACACCTAGATCGGAAATGAATTCCTTCATCTAGACTCCCTCATTTGCTGCTTCTGAAGCAGCTATGTACTCCGCTCCACATGTAGATCCCGCCACGACGCTTTGTTTAGAACTGCACCAACTTACAGCTCCCCTGTTTAATAAAAACACGTATCCGGTTTGCGATTTAGAATCGTCCGGATCAGTGTCAAAGCTTGCATCGACGTAACCATTTACGACTAGCTCTTTGTCACCTCCATATACGAGAAACATATCCTTAGTCCTTTTCAGGTATTTCAGGATGTTCTTGACCGCTGTCCAGTGATCCACTCCTGGATTACTTTGGTACCTTCCTGCCAAGCTTATTGCTAAGCATACGTCAGGTCTGGTACACAGCATTGCATACATGATAGAGCCTATGGCTGAAGCATAGGGAACATCTTTCATTTTCTCTCTATCTTCTGCTGTGGTCGGGCATTGAGTTTGACTCAACTTCACACCTTGAAGCATGGGCAAGAACCCTTTCTTTGCCTGATCCATTTTGAAATTTTTCAAAATTTTATCAATGTATGTGCTTTGTGAAAGTCCTATTAAGCGTCTTGATCTATCTATATAAATCTTGATGCCCAATATGTAAGCAGCTTTGTCGGTGTGAAAACCGGCGGATCTCGGGTAGGGGGTCCCGAACTGTGCGTCTAAGCGGATGGTAACATGAGACAAGGGACACGATGTTTTACCCAGGTTCGGGCCCTCTCGATGGAGGTAAAACCCTACTCCTGCTTGATTGATATTGATGATATGGGTAGTACAAGAGTGGATCTACCACGAGATCAAAGAGGCTAAACCCTAGAAGCTAGCCTATGGTATGATTGTTGTAATGGTTGTTCGTCCTACGGACTAAAACCCTCCGGTTTATATAGACATCGGAGAGGGCTAGGGTTACACAGAGTCGGTTACAATGGTAGGAGATCTACATATCCGTATTGCCAAGCTTGCCTTCCACGCCAAGGAAAGTCCCATCCGGACACGGGACGAAGTCTTCAATCTTGTATCTTCATAGTCTTGGAGTCCGGCCGATGATGATAGTCCGGCTATCCGGACACCCCCTAGTCCAGGACTCCCTCAGTAGCCCCCGAACCAGGCTTCAATGACGATGAGTCCAGCGCGTACATTGTCTTCGGCGTTGCAAGGCGGGTTCTCCTCCAAATTCTATGTGCTTGCCGGACCTTCAACGTGGAGGAGGAACCCGCCTTGCAATGCCGAACGTGGAGGAGGAACCCGCCTTGCAATGCCGAACAATATGCGCGCCGGACTCATCGTCATTGAAGCCTGGTTCAGGACCTTCAACGTGGAGCCGAAGATGATCGAGGGGCATCAAGGTGAGTGCGACGGGGCAGTTATAAGCAGAAGGGCCGATGCTCCATGGCCCAAGGGCTCTTTCCGGGAGGAGCTCGGCTTGTGGCAACAGGAGTGGTTCTATATTACCGCTCCTAGGGGCAGCAAGCAGAAGCCGCTGCCCATCTTTCGCTCGGGCCCTCCACAGCGGTTGATGTCGTGGGTCAACCAAGGGCTCAACTGGGGGCCGTCAAAGGATGTACCCCTACTGCAGGGCCGAATTCGAGACCTCCAAGAGAGGGAGATCAGTCTGGTGATGGTGATGCAGGTTATGCTGATTCGGCGTCTCCTGCCCTGCAAGCGTCGCCCCCTCCGCCTGTGGGAATTCAATCCAGAGGGGCCACGAGCTCCCCAACACTTCATGGGTACGACACCCATGGAGATGTATAAATTGTTCTTCGGACCACAAGAGATGCGTCCGGAACTGACCGAGGATTCCGGTCTAAGCTGCAATCGCCCGGATACTCAGGTAAGTGGCCCTGCGTCTGAACACACCATTTGTTTACGCCTTCTCGAATTTGCCTTTTAACCCATCGTCTCTTGAATAGGAGTGGATAGCGCAGGCGAAACTGATACGGTGTTCGGCCCCCCTCCCGGAGACCGTCCCGGATCCCGTGCTGGTCAGGATGCTGAAGGTTGCGCCTTCAGAGGAAGGCGAAGGGGAGAACAGGGACACCACCACCTCTACCAAGGAGGCTTTGGAGAAAGGGGGAGTTGAGAATCCCTCCTTCCAAGGGGAGAAGAGGACCGCCTCCGAAAACCTGGACGCCAAGGCCTCGAAGCGGGGGAAGAGATCTTCACCAGAGGGTCCTGCGTCCGGGGAGGCCCCGGCCGCACTATCTCCCCTAAGGAATCAGCCCTCCAGCGAGCCGTAAGTATAAAAAAGGGGGGTTCTATAATAAGAGACACCCCTATGTTTGCTTCTGAGAATAACCGAGGTTTTTACCTTGTAGTTCGGATCTCCGTCCTTCTCAGATGAGCTCGTCTTCGGGGGATCTTCGTCCGGAGATGGTGGAGAGCGAGACGCCTCCATCTGCCGCACCATCAGGCGGGGCGGACGAACCTGAGGTGTCATCGCGGAGGGTATCCCCGAGTTCGGCGGGGCCGGAGAGTTCGGCACTGGCTGGTGTGCGGCCGGCGGAGCTGAATGATCTGCTTGGGAGGGCGTCTATCTCAGAAGGTCACCGTACGTTGATGAGTATGGTGATTGGAAGAATTTCGTCCGCCGAAGGCGGGTTGCATGATGCCGTCAGAAGCTTGCTGGCGGGGTTTGAGGTACGTAAAGATGACATACCTTTTGACAGTTTTGCACATAAAGTGCGCCCTGTATAGATAGTAGCCCCTGGGACTCGGTAGGTTGTCGAGAGCGACAGCGTGCCGAGGATCAAAATCGCAGGTATTGATTTTCACCTTTCCTATGCAGGTGGCGGATAGTCCGGTGGCCAGCCGGACTGATGGAGTTGCTGAACTAAAGCGGCAACTTGACGTTGCGGATGCGGACATCGCGCTGGTCAATAAGCGACTTGACGAGTCACAAGGTAGGTTTTTCTCCGTGGTCACCTAGTAAGGGAGCCGAAGCCCACTCCTTACAACATGTGTGCTCAATGCAGATGGTGCCGCTGCTGTGGAGAGCCTTCGGGCAGAACTTGCTCGAACCAAGGAGCAGGCCAGAAGGAGTGATGCGGCTGCCTCGAGGGCGGCCGAAGAGCTAGAAGCCGAAAAGGCTGCTCACTGCCGAAGCAGGGAGGAGATGGCCGTGAAGTTGAAAGATGCTACCGACCGCAATGAGGTTCTTGAAAAAGAACGCCTAGCGGAGCAAGAAGGCCTGAGGAAGGCCACCGCCGAAGCCAAGGATGCCCGTTCTGCAATGAGGGCTATAAAGGAGGAGCTGCGCCAGGCCGGAGATATTGTGGCTGGCAAGCCCTTTCTGCTGCGCAAGAGGTTTACAGATCCGAAGTACGCTCAGCTTGGCCAGCTATGGGGTCCGGAGGATCCTTATATGGACTTAGCGGCGAGTGCGGCAGATGCTGTTGTGCACTTCCGAAGTCAAAAGGATCACAAGACGGAAGAGCTTTTTTGGTCTCAATTCCATAGTCCGGAGCATTCACTTTCACTGACCGATCGGTTGGCCGAGTGGGCTGAGCTGAATAGGCTGTCCGGACTTGCCATGACGGATATCGTGGCTCATGTCTGGCCGGATAGGCCCAAGCCGAATAGTTATTTTGGCTTATTGCAGCAATTCCTTGGGGCGGTGCCGCATATCAAGGCGATGAAGTGGTCGGCCTGCATAGAGGGTGCTCGGATGGCCCTCCCCCGTGTGAAGACATACTGGACGGAGATGGATGCCACCGCTGTTGTGACCCAGGGTTCGGACGAGAGCCGGTTACCCGCCGAGCACTATTTTGGTGAAGTTCTGCGTGGTGCTCGTGTAATAGAGTCGCAGTGCTCAAAAAATGTCATGTTCAAATGAACTTTATGGTTTATAAAACGATGTTTGTAATATAAGCGCTTTTTGTACTTGTGTGTTCAAGTATTGAAATATCTCCTGTGCGGCTGTTAATGTTTACTTATGTATAACCTGAAAGATGGCAGTCTTCGGCTTCAGCCCCCACGCACATAGTGCAGGGGTGTTTGCGAAATAGCGCATTTTCACACTTAATCCAACGTCTTGGTCCTGTTAAGGAGGTGGTAGCGTAGCAAACGAGGCAACCGGACTATAGTGCTTTATCACTTTCACTTAGCCATAGGAGTTCGAAGGTGGGGCTACGATATAGCCCCTAGGGGCACCGCGCTCTCCGTATTTGGGGCACGTGTGTGCCTGACCGGGAAGCGGTCCTTCGTCAAAGCGGAGGAATTCTAAACATTCCAGAGGTCGATCGAGTGGTTGACCAGTCTCTCGCTATATCATGACAGTCAGTTTTCAGCTTTCTCTACTGAGGTGCTCACCCGACCGAACCGGGGCACAATCGCAGTAGTTCTGGTGCCGCGTTAGCCGATGATACGGAACGTAAGGCAGCAAAACACAGGAGCCGGGTAAACCCAACATTTGACCAAAGACATGATTCGGAGCTGATGCATATAAGGCCTAACTCGAGACGCCGAACACTCCCTGAGGTGTTCGGTCTTTATGATGACGGGCAGATCAATGCCCTAAGCCCCTAGTGTCCAGGTACACGCAAGGTCCTCTAACACGGCCGATGCCAAAACGTCAGCCTCCTCTCTGGTTATGATGAGAAACCAGGGGATGTATAGCAACAAGAGACAGTAAAAAAGGTTTACACAGGGTCTTAATCTGAAAAGAATCCTTGCAACGGGTCCCTGCTGCACGTCTGCGCCTGTGTCTCCGTTGTGCTGTATCCTGGACGGGTGTAACACGCTGTTCATCTGTAAAAGAGAGGAACTTAGTTTGAAAAGTAATCGTGTCAAAAATGTATTTAAAACAAAGCATGAATGAATGAATAAAGTTGAGCTTTTATTGGCTTGTTATTGCTCATACGCACAGCCCCTTGTAAAGGGGTGTGCGGCTAGGGAGCCCCTAGCTTATTTATGCCGGACTCGTCTAGCCGTGTCCGGGGTCTTGAACGACCTTTTAATGAGATGATGCCGCGTGGACCGGGCATTTTAAGTGTAAGAGACGCGTAATGTGGTATTGCGTTAAAGCGGACAAAAGCTTCACGTCCCAATAGTGCTTGATGGCTACTTTTGAATGGGGCAACATGAAAGATTAGCTTTTCGCGTCGGAAGTTGCCGGGTGGCCCGAACACAACTTCTAGTAGTAAGGAGCCCGTGCACTTGGCGTAAGGGCCTGGCGTCACTCCTTTGAAGGAAGTGCGGCTATGGCGAATTTTAGTACGGTCTATCCCCAACTTGCGGATTGTGTCCGGATATAGCAGGTTTAAATCACTGCCGCCATCCATGAGGACTTGAGTAAATTGTAGTCCGTCGATTATAGGATCCAATATTAGAGCAGTCCATCTTGCTTTTCGAATACTTCTGGAATAGTCCAGGTGGTCGAAAGTAATTGGTTTTGACATCCAATCTCGAGGTTCCGCTGGGGTGGACCGTGCGACACCTACTTTGGCGGGTGCCACACTGTTGTTCCGTATTATCACATGAAGTGAGTTTACTGTTTTGACTTCTTGTGGGAAAGTCTTTTGTTTTCCGGCGCTCTGCTGGTGGGGTTCGTCATCATCCTCGCTTGGCGCATCGAGCCCCTTGTGTTCGGCGTTGAGTCGGCCGGACTGTTTGAAAACCCAACAATCCTGGTGGGTGTGGTTTGCAGGCTTCCCGGGAGTACTGTGGATTTGACATATCCGATCCAAAATTTTGTTGAGGTTGGATAGCTCGTCGCTGCTGTCCTTAAGAGGCAGTGTTTTATTGTTCGGCCGCGAGCTTTTGAATCCGGCGTTGACCGTCGTGTTCTTTGGGCTTTTTTCTTTATTTCGGCGCTGGTCCTTTCTGCGCCGTGATTTTCCGTTTCCATCTCTTATCTCGGATGTACTCGGGTCGCTGGTGCTGCATCTTGCTAGCCAACTGTCTTCCCCCGCGCAAAAGCGAGTCAAGAGGCTTGTTAGCACGACCATTGTTCTTGGCTTCTCTTGGCCGAGGTGTCTGGCGAGCCATTCGTCTCGGACGATATGTTTAAAAGATGCTAAAGCTTCGGCGTCGGGACAATCGACTATTTGGTTCTTTTTGGTAAGGAACCTGTTCCAGAATTTGCGCGCTGAATCTCCAGGCTGTTGAGTTATGTGACTTAAATCGTCTGCATCCGGCGGGCGGACATAAGTCCCCTGAAAATTTGCTCTAAACGTGTCCTCGAGCTCTTCCCAACTTCCAATGGTATTTTTTGGGAGGCTTTTGAGCCAATGCCGAGCTGGCCCTTTGAGCTTGAGGGGTAGATATTTTATGGCGTGGAGATCATCTCCTCTTGCCATGTGTATGTGTAGGATGTAATCCTTAATCCAGACTCCGGGGTCTGTTGTTCCGTCGTATGCCTCTATGTTTACGGGCTTGAACCCCGCTGGGAATTCGTGATCCAGCACCTCATCGGTGAAACATAGTGGGTGTGCGGCGCCCCTGTATTTAGGTGTGCCGCTATCTTCAAACACTCGGCGTGTTGTGTTACTTCCTGGGGCCCTCTTCTTTGGCCCATAAATGGATCTGACCGGGCCATCCGTTTTGCGAGGGTCTTTATGCGTGTCATGTGCCGACTTATGTGCGGCGCCGCTTGCCGCTCTTGGCCTGTCATCTGGTCGCCTATCCGGCCAGGCGGCCTCTTTGCTTTTTGGTTGTTGGGGCTCTACGGCCTCCTCGTCGAATTCTGGCAGCAGCTTGCGCTTTGGGTAGCTCTTTGTTTGGTGGCTATTGCCATATTTGTCCGTGGTCTTGAGTACTTTGCTCCACCTCATTCTGAGTGTGTCTTCCGCTGTTTTGAGCTTCCGTTTCTCCTTCTTCAAACTTCTTGCAGTGGCGACAAGCCTTTTCCGAAGGTTCTTGTGCTCCGGTGGTATGTCCGGCGTGAGATCATCTGGACTGTTGTTTTCGCCGGGGATGGATTGATTATCTGATTCATCCTGCTCGGATGGTTGCTTGGTTGCATGTTCATCGCCCACTGGTTTGCCCTGCTCTATGGCTGGGTCATTATGGGTGCTGTTGTTATCGAGGCAGGACTTGGGGCGGCGCTTGCGTCGCCGTTTTGGTTGTTTTTCGGGGGAATTATCCTTCGCAGTGTCCCGTTGTTCCTCGTTATCGCTCCCTTTTGGGGTGTCCACCATATATACATCATGAGTTGAGGTGGGCTTCCAGTGCTCGGTAGGCGCTGGTTCTTGATCGTCTCCGGCATCGTCGTCCATACCGTCGATGTCTTTGGAGACATAGTCTAACATGTCGGTTAGATCGTCGACAGTGGCTACAAAGTGGGTGGTGGGTGGGCTTTGAATTTCTTCGTCGTCCGCATCCCAACCATCCTGACCGCAGTCCGGCCAGGGTTCTCCTGATAACGAGAGATACTTTAACGAGTTCAGGATGTCGCCAAAGGGTGAGTGCTGAAAGATGTCCGCAACGGTGAACTCCATGATCGGCGCCCAATCGGATTCGGTTGGCAGGGGTGCAGGAGGTTCGGAGTCCGGCAAGGAGTCCGGCACCTCGGAGTCACGAGCTTTGCAAAGGACGAGGTCGGTATTTGGCTCCATCGCCGTGGAAGTTGCAGCCTCCGAGGCGGTGTCCAGCCACCTGTCCTCGATCTGCGCGGTTGGCTCCAAACCATGGGTCGGAGCGGATTCGTGTGCGGCCTCCAAAGTACTGTCTAGCGGCAGAGCTAGATCATGCCCATCTTGACAGTGCGGCATGCTCGGCTGTGGCTCGAATCCATCTAAGATCAAGTCTCCACGGATGTCAGCCGTGAAGTTTAGGCTTCCAAATCTGACCTGATGGCCAGGGGTGTAGCTTTCGATCTGCTTCAGATGGCCAAGTGAATTGGCCCGCAATGCAAAGACGCCGAACACGAAGATCTGTCCGGGGAGAAAATTCTCACCCCGGACTGCGTTGTTGTTGATTGAAGAAGCCATCGAGCCTATTGGTGACGGCACAGAGGAACTCTCAATGAAAGCACCAATGTCGGTGTCAAAACCGGCGGATCTCGGGTAGGGGGTCCCGAACTATGCGTCTATGCGGATGGTAACAGGAGACAAGGGACACGATGTTTTTACCCAGGTTTGGGCCCTCTCGATGGAGGTAAAACCCTACTCCTGCTTGATTGATATTGATGATATGGGTAGTACAAGAGTGGATCTACCACGAGATCAAGGAGGCTAAACCCTAGAAGCTAGCCTATGGTATGATTGTTGTAATGGTTGTTCGTCCTACGGACTAAAACCCTCCGGTTTATATAGACACCGGAGAGGGCTAGGGTTACACAGAGTCGGTTACAATGGTAGGAGATCTACATATCCGTATCGCCAAGCTTGCCTTCCACGCCAAGGAAAGTCCCATCCGGACACGGGACGAAGTCTTCAATCTTGTATCTTCATAGTCTTGGAGTCCGCCGATGATGATAGTCCGGCTATCCGGACACCCCCTAGTCCAGGACTCCCTCAAGCTTCACCGAGGTCTTTCATTGAAAAACTTTTATTCAAGTATCCCTTTATGCTATCCAGAAATTCTATATCATTTCCAATTAATAATATGGCATCTACATATAATATCAGAAATGCTACAGAGCTCCCACTCACTTTCTTGTAAATACAGGCTTCTCCAAAAGTCTGTATAAAACCATATGCCTTGATCACACTATCAAAGCGTTTATTCCAACTCCGAGATGCTTGCACCAGTCCATAAATGGATCGCTGGAGCTTGCACACTTTGTTAGCACCTTTTGGATCAACAAAACCTTCTAGCTGCATCATATACGACTCTTCTTCCAAAAATCCATTCAAGAATGCAGTTTTGACATCCATTTGCCAAATTTCATAATCATGAAATGCAGCAACAGCTAACATGATTCGGACAGACTTAAGCATCGCTACGGGTGAGAAAGTCTCATCGTAGTCAACCCCTTGAACTTGTCGAAAACCTTTCACAACAAGTCGAGCTTTATAGACAATTACATTACCATCAGTGTCAGTCTTCTTCTTAAAAATCCATTTATTCTCAATGGCTTGCCGATCATCGGGCAAGTCAACCAAAGTCCATACTTTGTTCTCATACATGGATCCCATCTCAGATTTCATGGCCTCTAGCCATTTTGCGGAATCATCGCTTCCTCATAGTTCGTAGGTTCATCATGGTCAAGTAACATGACTTCCAGAATAGGATTACCATACCACTCTGGTGCGGATCTTACTCTGGTAGACCTACGAGGTTCAGTAGAAACTTGATCTGAAGTTTCATGATCAATATCATTAGCTTCTTCACTAATTGGTGTAGGTGTCACAGGAATTGATTTCTGTGATGAACTACTTTCCAATAAGGGAGCAGGTACAGTTACCTCATCAAGTTCTACTTTCCTCCCACTCACTTCTTTCGAGAGAAACTCCTTCTCTAGAAAGGATCCATTCTTAGCAACGAATGTTTTGCCTTCGGATCTGTGATAGAAGGTGTACCCAATAGTCTCTTTTGGGTATCCTATGAAGACACATTTCTCCGATTTAGGTTCGAGCTTATCTGGTTGAAGTTTCTTCACATAAGCATCGCAACCCCAATCTTTAAGAAACGACAACTTTGGTTTCTTGCCAAACCACAGTTCATAAGGCGTCGTCTCAATAGATTTTGATGGTGCCCTATTTAACGTGAATGCGGCCGTGTCTAAAGCATAACCCCAGAATGATAACGGTAAATCGGTAAGAGACATCATAGATCGCACCATATCTAGTAAAGTACGATTACGACGTTCGGACACACCATTTCTTTGTGGTGTTCCAGGTGGCGTGAGTTGCGAAACTATTCGGCATTGTTTCAAATGTAAACCAAACTCGTAACTCAAATATTCTCCTCCACGATCAGATCGTAGAAACTTTATTTTCTTGTTACAATGATTTTCCACTTCACTCTGAAATTCTTTGAACTTTTCAAATGTTTCAGACTTGTGTTTCATTAAGTAGATATACCCATATCTGCTCAAATCATCCGTGAAGGTGAGAAAATAACGATATCCGCCACGAGCTTCAACATTCATCGGACCACATACATCTGTATGTATGATTTCCAACAAATCTGTTGCTCTCTCCATAGTACCGGAGAACGGTGTTTTAGTCATCTTGCCCATGAGGCACGGTTCGCAAGTACCAAGTGATTCATAATCAAGTGTTTCCAAAAGTCCATCAGTATGGAGTTTCTTCATGCGCTTTACACCGATATGACCTAAACGGCAGTGCCACAAATAAGTTGCACTCTCATTATCAACTCTGCATCTTTTGGCTTCGACATTATGAATATGTGTATCACTATTTTCGAGATTCAATAAAAATAGACCACTCTTCAAGGGTGCATGACCATAAAAGATATTACTCATATAAATAGAACAACCATTATTCTCTGATTTAAATGAATAACCGTCTCGCATCAAACAAGATCCAGATATAATGTTCTTGCTCAACGCTGGCACCAAATAACAATTATTCAGGTCTAAAACTAATCCCAAAGGTAGATGTAGAGGTAGCGTGCCGACCGCGATCACATCGACTTTGGAACCGTTTCCCACGCGCATCGTCACTTCGTCCTTCGCTAGTGCTCGCTTATTCCGTAGTCCTTGTTTCGAGTTGCAAATATTAGCAACATAACCAGTATCAAATACCCAGGTGCTACTACGAGCTCTAGTTAGGTACACATCAATAACATGTATATCACATATACCTTTGTTCACTTTGCCATCCTTCTTATCCGCCAAATACTTGGGGCAGTTCCGCTTCCAGTGACCAGTCTGCTTGCAGTAGAAGCACTTAGTTTCAGGCTTAGGTCCAGACTTGGGTTTCTTCTCTTGAGCAGCAACTTGCTTGCCGTTCTTCTTGAAGTTCCCCTTCTTCTTTCCTTTGCCCTTTTTCTTGAAACTAGTGGTCTTGTTGACCATCAACACTTGATGCTCCTTCTTGATTTCTACCTCCGCAGATTTTAGCATTGCGAAGAGCTCGGGAATTGTCTTGTTCATCCCTTGCATATTATAGTTCATCACGAAGCTCTTGTAGCTTGGTGGTAGTGATTGGAGAATTCTGTCAATGACGCTATCATCCGGAAGATTAACTCCCAGTTGAATCAAGAGATTATTATACCTAGACATTTTGAGTATATGCTCACTGACAGAACTATTCTCCTCCATCTTGCAGCTGTAGAACTTATTGGAGACTTCATATCTCTCAATCCGGGCATTTGCTTGAAATATTAACTTCAACTCCTGGAACATCTCATAGGCTCCATGACGTTCAAAACGTCGTTGAAGACCCGGTTCTAAGCCGTAAAGCATGGCACATTGAACTACCGAGTAGTCATCAGCTTTGCTCTACCAGACGTTCTTAACGTCGTCAGTTGCATCAGCAGCAGGCCTGGCACCCAACGGTGCTTCCAGGACGTAATTCTTCTGTGCAGCAATGAGGATAATCCTCAAGTTACGGACCCAGTCCGTGTAATTGCTACCATCATCTTTCAACTTTGCTTTCTCAAGGAACGCATTAAAATTCAACGGAACAACATCACGAGCCATCTATCTACAACAAACATAGACAAGCAAAATACTATCAGGTACTAAGTTCATGATAAATTTAAGTTCAATTAATCATATTACTTAAGAACTCCCACTTAGACAGACATCTCTCTAGTCATCTAAGTGATCACGTGATCCAAATCAACTAAACCATAACCGATCATCACGTGAGATGGAGTAGTTTTCAATGGTGAACATCATTATGTTGATCATATCTACTATATGATTCATGCTCGACCTTTCGGTCTCCGTGTTCCGAGGCCATATCTGCATATGCTAGGCTCGTCAAGTTTAACCTGAGTATTCTGCGTGTGCAAAACTGGCTTGCACCCGTTGTAGATGGACGTAGAGCTTATCACACCCGATCATCACGTGGTGTCTGGGCACGACGAACTTTGGCAATGGTGCATACTCAGGGAGAACACTTCTTGATAATTTTAGTGAGAGATCATCTTAAAATGCTACCGTCAATCAAAGCAAGATAAGATGCATAAAGGATAAACATCACATGCAATCAATATAAGTGATATGATATGGCCATCATCATCTTGTGCTTGTGATCTCCATCTTCGAAGCACCATCGTGATCACCATCGTCATCGGTGTGAAACCTTGATCTCCATCGTAGCATCATTGTCGTTACGCCATCTATTGCTTCTACGACTATCGCTACTGCTTAGTGATAAAGTAAAGCAATTACAGGGCGTTTGCATTTCATACAATAAAGCGATAACCATATGGATCCTGCCAGTTGCCGATAACTTCGGTTACAAAACATGATCGTCTCATACAATAAAATATAGCATCACGTCTTGACCATATCACATCACAACATGCCCTGCAAAAACAAGTTAGACGTCCTCTACTTTGTTGTTGCAAGTTTTACGTGGCTGCTACGGGCTTAGCAAGAACCGTTCTTACCTACGCATCAAAACCACAACGATAGTTCGTCAAGTTAGTGCTGTTTTAACCTTCGCAACGACCGGGCATAGCCACACTCGATTTAGCTAAAGTGAGAGAGACAGACACCCGCCAGTCACCTTTAAGCACGAGTGCTCGTAACGGTGAAACCAGTCTCGCGTAAGCGTACGCGTCATGTCGGTCCGGGCCGCTTCATCTCACAATATCGCCGAACCAAAGTATGACATGCTGGTAAGCAGTATGACTTGTATCGCCCACAACTCACTTGTGTTCTACTCGTGCATATAACATCAACGCATAAAACCTAGGCTCGGATGCCACTGTTGGGGAACGTAGTAATTTCAAAAAATTTCCTACGCACACGCAAGATCATGGTGATGACATAGCAACGAGAGGGGAGAGTGTTGTCCACCTACCCTTGTAGACCGTAAGCGGAAGCGTTAGCACAACGCGGTTGATGTAGTCGTACGTCTTCACGATCCGACCGATCCAAGCACCGAACGTACGACACCTCCGAGTTCAGCACACGTTCAGCTCGATGACGATCCCCTAGCTCCGATCCAGCAAAGCTTCGGGGATGAGTTCCGTCAGCACGACGGCGTGGTGACGATGATGATGCTCTACCGGTGCAGGGCTTCGCTTAAACTCCGCGACGATATGATCGAGGTGGAATATGGTGGAGGGGGCACCGCACACGGCTAAGGAACAATCCGTAGATCAACTTGTGTGTCTAGGGTGCCCCCTGCCCCCGTATATAAAGGAGCCAAGGGGGAGGAGGCGGCCGGCCAAGGAGGGCGCGCCAAGGGGGGGAGTCCTACTCCCACCGGGAGTAGGACTCCCTTCTTTCCTAGTTGGAGTAGGAGAAGGGGGAAGGAGGAGGAGGAGGGGAAGGAAGGGGGGGCGCCGCCCCCGTCTCCTTGTCCTAATTGGACTAGGGAGGGGAGGGGGCGCGGCCCACCTCTTGCCTCCTCTCTTCTTCTCCCTTATGGCCCATATAGGCCCAATAACCCTCGGGA
Source organism: Triticum timopheevii (assembly GCA_963921465.1). NCBI lineage: Eukaryota > Viridiplantae > Streptophyta > Magnoliopsida > Poales > Poaceae > Triticum > Triticum timopheevii. Next base: position 116,737,296 of record OY997271.1, read on the forward strand.
GGGTTCCGGTAACCCCCCGGTACTCTGGTAAAATGCCGATTTCACCCGGAACACTTCCGATGTCCAAACATAGGCTTCCAATATATCAATCTTTATGTCTCGACCATTTCGAGACTCCTCGTCATGTCCGTGATCACATTCGGGACTCCGAACAAACTTCGGTACATCAAAACTTATAAACTCATAATAAAACTATCATCGTAACGTTAAGCGTGCGGACCCTACGGGTTCGAGAACTATGTAGACATGACCTAGAACTATTCTCGGTCAATAACCAATAGCGGACCCTGGATGCCCATATTGGTTCCTACATATTCCACGAAGATCTTTATCGGTCAAACCGCATAACAACATACGTTGTTCCCTTTGTCATCGGTATGTTACTTGCCCGAGATTCGATCGTCGGTATCCAATACCTAGTTCAATCTCGTTACCGGCAAGTCTCTTTACTCGTTACATAATGCATCATCCCGTAACTAACTCATTGGTCACATTGCTTGCAAGGCTTATAGTGATGTGCATTACCGAGAGGGCCTAGAGATACCTCTCCGACAATCGGAGTGACAAAACCTAATCTTGAAATACGCCAACCCAACATCTACCTTTGGAGACACCTGTAGTACTCCTTTATAATCACCCAGTTACGTTGTGACGTTTGGTAGCACCCAAAGTGTTCCTCCGGTAAACGGGAGTTGCATAATCTCATAGTTTCAGGAACGTGTATAAGTCATGAAGAAAGCAATAGCAATATACTAAACGATCAAATGCTTGGCTAACGGAATGGGTCATGTCAATCACATCATTCTCCTAATGATGTGATCCCATTAATCAAATGACAACACATGCCTATGGTTAGGAAACATAACCATCTTTGATTAATGAGCTAGTCAAGTAGAGGCATACTAGTGACGTTATGTTTGTCTATGTATTCACACATGTATCATGTTTCCGGTTAATACAATTCTAGCATGAATAATAAACATTTACCATGATATGAGGAAATAAATAATAACTTTATTATTGCCTCTAGGGCATATTTCCTTCAAAGAAAATACAAGGCGAAAAGAGGCAGTGATTACGTTTCGCCACAAGGGGAACACATTTCCCTATCGGAACCACGAGGCTTCTTTGAGAGAAGCTCCGGTTTGTAAGAGGTTTGTAATAAAGCTTGGCCCAAATTGGACAATGTTTTTACCACGACATATATGCGCCATGACGTGACACCATGCCAACTTTCATGACTTTCTAGTGAGTTTAGGATTTACGGGGATTTAAAAACCAAGATTCTAAATGTTTGAGGACGAGCCAGGACGCCGGTACGGTTGTAATTTGTTCCCATTCCTGGCATGGGACCTAAACATGCACCCAAGGATACATATATAATTTTTCTAGCCATTTTGATGAATTGGAGCATGTATTTGAAGTTCAGATTTGAATTATGGACATTAAATGCCTAGGAAACTCAATTAGTGTATAAAAAGGCCAAATGAAAGTCATGTGCCTACCAAATCGTGGCCGATGCCGCTCGCGACCTAAGTCGTGCGTTCTGATTGGTGAGAACCCAAACCCCACGGATCGTTCGTTTGCACCGTTGGATGCTCCCAGATCGATCGACAACCCTCAGCCTTTCAACAACACATGCAGTACATGGGTAAGCACTATGCACATGCGTCGTGCTAGCTCACACTTCCTTCTCTTGTATGTTTTCTAAACAGGCTACCGTTTCCCGCCACTCCTCTGATTGGTTTCCCGCCTCTTCAGTGCTCATTGAAGGCTAGGCGGCGACACACCAGCAATCACACACAGTTTCTAAAAGAACAAATGTGCGTGACAGGAGGGAGTAGGTCCCATAGGGTGACTAGCGTGAAACGCCTTAAAGGCAATGAGGCAATTCCTATCAGCAAGGTGCCACTTCCCATCCGCTAGCCTAGTCGAATAGAACACAGAAGTTAAGCGTGCTCAGGATGGAGTAGTCCAAGGATGGGTTACCCCATGGGAAATTGCATATCATATAAACCTTGGGATCATCCTTGTTTTGCTAATTTGTAGACTATGTTTTTATAGGTTATTTTTTGCTGTAAAATCACCAGGACTGCGTAAGCGCGAGCAAAATGGTGCATGTACTGGCTTAATCGTGTGCGATGCAAGTGCACTGTAAAATCACCACGACTACGCAAGCGCGAGCAAATGGTGGAGGTATTGATTTAACCGTGTGCGATGCAAGTGCGCTGTAAAATCACCGGGACTGCACAAGCGCGAGCAAAATTATGCAGGTACTGGCTTAACCGTGTGTGATGCAAGTGCGCTGTAAAATCACCACGACTGCGCAAGCTAAAGGCGGGTTAGTTTATTTAGAAATTAGGACGAACCATGTGCAATAGACTGATACGTCTATTTTGCATCATGCTTTTATATCAATATTTATTGCAATATGGGCTATTACTACACATTATGTTACAATACTTATGCCTTTTCTCTCTTATTTTACAAGGTTTGCATGAAGAGGGAGAATGCCGGCAGCTGGGATTCTGGGTTGGAAAAGGAGCAAATATTAGAGACCTATTCTGCACAACTCCAAATGTCCTGAAATTCCACGAAAGTCAGTTTTGGAATATATTAAAAATATTGGGCGAAGAAAGCACCAGAGGGGGGCCACCCACTATCCACGAGGGTGGAGGGCACGCCCTACTCCCCTGGGCGCGTCCCCTGCCTTGTGGGCCACCTGGCAGCCCCCCGATGCCCATCTTCTGATATATGGTGTCTTTTGCCCTAGAAAAAATCATAAGGAAGATTTCGGGACGAAGCACCGCCGTCTCGAGGCGGAACCAATCTAGGGCTCCGGTGGAGCTATTCTGCCGGGGAAACATCCCTCCAGGAGGGGGAAATCGTCACCATCATCATCACCATCGATCCTCTCATCGAGAGGGGGTCAATCTCCATCAACATCTTCACCAGCACCATCTCCTCTCAAACCCTAGTTCATCTCTTTACTACAAAAAAAAGACACATCTGTGACATTATGGGCTGAACGAATTTTTTTTGTCATACATATGACACTTCTATGACGATAATTGTGACAAAACCCGGTATCATCATAGATGTGGTGGGCTCCTACTTCTATGACAAAAAATCATGACAGAAAATGTGCTTTTCGTCCTGGGAGGGCCGGAGACGCAGCTGCATGACATTCTTTGGGCCGTCCATGATGGAAAAAACCGTGGTAGAAGAGAGGGGGAGGAAAATTTCAGGGAGTTGCCGGTTACGATAGGAGGTCGGGGGCCGAGCGATGCACGTTTCTCTCGTACGTATGCGCGTGTGTGCGAGGCGTTGGCTCTAACTGAACCCGAGCGAGGCGTTGGGATCTAACTGAACCCGAGCGATTGCACTGCAGGCTACACGTTACTGAACCCGAGCGATCGATCGATGGCTGTTAACTGAACTCGATGGAGCGATTCCTTCGCTACTACTGCTAACTAAAGCCGATCGATGCTGGCTCTGGGATGAATAGTGAGTGTTGCGGGGGGGGGGGGGGGGTTGGATGAACAGTGAGCGGTGGCGTTGCCTCTGGATGAACAGGACCCCGTGGTGTGGAGGGCTGGATGAACAGTAGACGGTGGAGGGGTGGCCGTGGAGGGGTGGTTGAACAGGACCCCGTGGTGTGGAGGGCTGGATGAACAGTAGAAGGTGGAGGGGTGCCCGTGGAGGGGTGGTTGAACAGTAGCCGGTGGAGTAGCGCACGGTGGAGGCTGGATGAACAAGAGCCCGTGGAGGCTGGAGGAGGTCGACGGTAGCCCGTGGAGGCTGGAGGAGGTCGATGGTTGCCCGTGGGGGCTGGAGGAGGTCGACGGTGGAGATGAACAATATCCCGTGGAGTCCCGTTTTGCGGTACTCCACACCCCTCCCGATGAACAGGACCCCTGTTTCGACCGTAGCGCTCCAACACAAGTCCGTTTCGTCTGTTTTGCGGTACGCCACACCCCTCTCGATCAACAGGACCCGCGTTTCGACCGTAGCGCTCCAACACAAGTCCGTTTCATCCGTTTTGCGGTATGCCACACCCCTCCCGATCAACAGGACCCCCGTTTCGACCGTAGGAGGTCCGTTTCCTCCGTTTTGCGGTACGCCACACCCCTCCCGGTCAACAGGACCCCCGTTTCGACCGTAGGAGGTCCGTTTCCTCCGTTCTGCGGTACGCCAGGCCTCGTTTCCATCGCCTGTTCCGTTCAAGCCAGTTGGCTCCCACGCGTTCCGTTGCCTCCCGATGAACACGACGCATTCCGTTGCCTCCCCATGAACACGACGCATTCCGTTGCCTCCCCATGAACACGACGCATTCCGTTGCCTCCCCATGAACACGACGCATTCCGTTGCCTCCCCATGAACATGAGCCCTCGCCGTACGTATACGCGACTAGGCGTTCGAGACCCCGCCCATATATACACATACGTGGTCGTATTTTCTTTCTTGCACCCTGGCCGCTGTACGTACGTGTACATGCTACGTGCGCGCCTCTACTACGATACGTACGCGCCTCTACTACGACACGTGCGCGCCTCTACATCGACCAGTATATATGTACGTACACGTTCGCGACCAGAATGACAATGCTACGTACGCTTCGACCAGGTGGGTCCCGACTGTCAGGCATTTCCTTGCGTGCGAAAATGTAGCTGGTGGGTCCCAGCAGTCAGAGGGGCGAATCGTTTTTTACCCGGACGCACTTCCTTTGCGTGCGAAGATGTAGCTGGTGGGTCCCAGCAGTCAGGGGGGCGAACCGTTTTTTTTGCCCGGACACACTTCCTTGCGTGCGAAGATGTAGCTGGTGGGTCCCAGCTGTCAGGGGGGCGTTTTTTTTGCCCGGACGCACTTCCTTGCGTGCGAAGATGTAGCTGGTGGGTCCCAGCAGTCAGGGGGAAACTTTTTTTAGTGAAATACGGTGGCCCGTCCGGTGGGTCCCCGCTGTCAGGTGGAGGAATCATTATTTTCCGCATAATAAGGAGGCACTTCCATGCAGCGGCCGTGGACCCAGCTGTCAGCCTCTCCACGTAAAGTCCACGTCCGATGGAAGTTGTTCCTTGACCACGTTGACCACGCCGCGCCGAGAGCACCACGGCGGTGGACGACGGGGAGGCCTAGGAAGGGGACGACTCGGAGCCGGGGAAGATGCAACAGTGGATACCCACGCGAAGAGGAGTACGAGGGTTCACTGGTTCGGCTGTGGTGTGAGGCTGCTATCGCCGTAGATTAACAGGGGGTGTGGGTGAGTAGAGGGATGGCTTGGCCAGCGGTGGGAGTAGTAGGGGGCGGCGAGGCCTCCGCGGCATCACAGCCGGCCACGGGAGGCAGGAGCACGCAGCACGACCGGCGCTGGTTTGGGCGGCTGGAGCAAGAAGACCAGAGGTTGAAGAAGCACTACAACCGTTGGATGAACATCGTACGGTAACAGGAGCTAGAATCGTTCATATTGACTAAGTTGACAAAGCCCTCCGTCCCCATCAACTTGGTAGGCCCACAAGTCAGCCTCCCAGTATGCTGGGTTCCAGCTGGCAGGGGGAGTATTCATTTTTTTGTGCGTAATAAGGAGGCACTTCCTTGCGTGCGAAGATAGCTAGTGGGTCTGACAAGTCAGCGGGGGGCACGTTTTTTTCGCGAAATACAGAGGCCCTTCTGGTGGGTCCCAGATGTCAGGTGGAGGAATCATTATTTTGCGCGTAATAAGGATGCATTTCCTTGTGTGCGACCGTGGACCCAGCTGTCAGCCTCTCCACGCACAGTCTACTTCCGATGGTGTCGTTCGTTGACCACGTTGACCATGCCGCGCCGAGCGCATCCAAGGTGGTGGACGACGGCGAGGCCCCGGACAGCAATGAGCCGGAGATGGGAAGACGCGGGAGTAGAGTCGCAGACGGAGAGGTGTACGAGGGTTAACTGGTTCTAGTGCGGTGTGGTTCGGCAGTCGGTGGAGAAGAACAGGAGGTTTGGAGGGTTGGAGGGATGGCCTGGCCAACGGTGGAGTAGCGCTTCATAGCGAAGCGTGCTAAGCAGAGCTGCTAGCAGCAGGAGGCGGGAGGTGGTCCCGGCGGCGCTGGAAGAAGAAGACGAGAGATTGAAGATGGATGTCGGCCGTTGGATGTAAATCCAATGGCTAACATGTCAGAATCATTTGTTGACTAAATTTACAACGACTTGCGTTGGCTTCGACCTATTGGCCCACATTTCAGCCTCCAAAAATGTGGCACGTATTCAACCCATTTTTTCAGAATTTACAGTCTTTTTTTTGCGCGGTAGAATTTACAGTCAATTTGATCTTTTTTTGAATTACAGCCATTAGCTGGGCTGGGTGAACAATTAATGTAGCTTTCATGCGGCCCATTTATTTTATTTCCTAAAAAATTACTGGCCATTTGCACTTTATCTAGATACACGATTTTGCTGGGCTGATTCTAATTATAATGTTGGGTTGGGCCAGCAATGTTATTAAAAAATAAAAAAGGGCTGAGCATTTTATTATAAATATATTTAAATAATAAGTGATATTATTACATTCGTCCTTAAATCTTACCAAGCTTTTATACACAATCACTAGGATTTTTGTGCCAAAACAATCCAGGATTTTATTTGTTAAGAAATTATTTTTATAAGTTAATAAGATGTGGGATATTGTTTTCTTACATACGTAAGTATCTGTTAAATATATGATGACAATAAAAATAATATATAATAACACATAGAATAATTTAAATATATATAATATAGTTAAAAGGGAAACATAAGTTGTACCTGGCGTTCCTATTCTTATATAGAAAAATAGAACAGACCTCTGCGTTTTCTTCAAAAAAAACATAAATTGGGCTGCCAAAAATAAAACCTCGGATGGGAGGTCCATAGGCAGGTCGATACATGACGGCCCTAAGAAAATACAAACAGGCCCTCCCATCCGAGGTCGTGGGCTGCGCATGTTAGAAATGAAAGCCTAGACAGGGCAGCCCAAAACCACGTCAAACACTTGCCAAAACTCCGTCCCTCGTTTTCTCTGTGTTTCGCACACTCAACATTGTGTGGGCATTTTGACTGTGCATCATATGAAGATGTGCTATGCATGAACGTTGATCAGCATGATGTTAACTGGCTGGTAGTTCCATTTTTGACCACAAATAAAAGTTCCAATATGATGTTAACCCTGTTTGAAAAGGCCGTGTTAATATAAATGCTCTGCCTCTGAAAGTTGCAGTTTCTTATCTGAAACTGAACTTGCAGTTTCTTCTCGTCTGTACTTTTATACTCCTATGAAACTACATTTTTAAGTGCTAAAAATAGATCTCTAGAATTCATAAAACTCTTCATATGCTCAATACTGCAAATCTGAAATTCAAAAGACATTCATATTTGAAAGTACTCTCAAAATACACAACACAAAACACAATTCACAACCAGCAAATACTAACAACCCTAAGCTCCTCCTGACAATTCACAACCTGCCCGACTATTGGGCTGGGGGGCAGTCCCCTCCTATTCCTCGGCGGCAGACAACCACCCCGTGAGACGATGTGAACAGCGAGGGAGACGATGGCGGGGAAGCATCGTCGGGCCAACTGCTTTTCTCCTCTTGCAGTTGGGTTCGGTCGACGAAGACTCCACCGGCTCGCTCTGGCAGGACACCCTCACAAACGGCACCCTATAGATGCTCGATCCTTCAATCTCTGGTGGATGCTCCATCTGGGATCGATACTCCCACCACCGCTCCCTCACGATCGGATTCGGTGAATCTGTTTGCTCCATGGCCCAGAGGAGCAGCTCTATGTACACCGGCGTGACTCCCTCCGGGAGTACCGCCGCCTTTTCGCTCTGTTGCAGATATTTGGGCATGGATGTCGCCGTTGCCGCTAGTTGGTCCTTGTTGTCAAACCAAGACTGTATCTCCAACATCCTAGCTAGCTTCACAGGGTCGCCGTCTGCGATCCTCACGTATCGGTTGTACTCCTCCATCGATCTACTTCTCCATAGCACCTTCACTCGTCGGCGGTGGTTTTTGAATGGAAGAGGAGAGGAGCGGCGCTGGTTTTGAATTAGAATGGGAGAGGAGCGGCGCTGGTTTTGGACTGGAACAGGAGAGGAGGGGCGGTGGTTTTGAAATGGAAGAGGAGAGGAGCGGCGCTGGATTTAGATTGGAACAAGAGAGGAGCGGCGGTGGTTTAAGAGGAGAATAGCGGAAGAGCGACGCTGGTCTTGGAAGTTTTTTTTTGTTGTTTTCGTATTTTGGGTCAAAGTTTGACCACGTACTGTATGTGACAAGCAAAATGTGAATGCATGTCACCAAAAATTGTATCGTTTGGTTTGTATCTGAATGTACTTTCAAATTATATTATTTTTGCAACGTATAACATATATTTTATGTGCGAAAATCATGGTCAATTATGACCTAGAATAAAACGGAGACTAGTTAATGTGGGGTCGCTTTCTTAATTGAAGGGTAAATTGATTTTGATTTTGATCCAGTCACAACGCGCCGGCCCTCTCGCCCAATCCTAAATCGCTGCCGCACGCTCCTCTCCCTCTTCTCCATTGCAAAACCACCTCCTCTCCTCTCATCATCTCCATTCCAAAATCACCGTCTCGCCTCTCCCTGTTCTGATCTTCTCCATTGCAAAACCACCTCCTATCCTCTCCATCATCTCCATTCCAAAACCACCTCCTCTCCTCTCCATCATCTCCATTCCAAAACCACCGTCTCGCCTCTCCCTCTTCTGACCTTCTCTCCATTGCAAAACCACCTCCTCTCCTCTCCATCATCTCCATTCCAAAACCACCTCCTCTCCTCTCCCTCTTCTCTATTGCAAGACCACCGTCTCTCCTCCCATCTTCCAAAGCTAGCACCGGACCACTCAGAACGACATCTATGGAGAGGATGCAGCAGCGAATCAGGCAGATCGCCGGCGGCGACCAGGCAAAGTTAGCCAGGTTAAAGAGATCCTTAGTTGGTTTGACAATGAGTGGGAGATTTCGAGGACGGTGCGGGCCATGTGGCAATGTATGCGAAAGAGCGAGACGGCGGTGATGAGGGCGGCCATGTACATGTACTCCTCGGCGGCAGTCACGCTGCAGTCCTCCGAGTTCATCGAGTATCTCCTATGGGCGATGGAGTAGACAGATTCGCCCGAGGCAACAGTCAGGCGGAGGTGGTGGGCGTACAGGTCGAAGGTCGAGCACCCAGAGGATAATGAATCAATCGAGTATGGTGTGTCGTTCATGAGGGTGCAGAGCCAGCCGGAGCCATAGGAGTATTCGTTCTCCCACCGCAAGAGGAGGCCGGATGGCGCGGCGTCGCTTCCCCGACGTTCTCCATGGTTCCCTCGACGCTCGCCTCTTTTCAACGGCGGCTTTAGGGTTTAAGGTAAGCTTCGCACTAACCTAATCTTCCACCTGCTCATGCTTACAATTAGTGTGATAGCTAATGAAAATCATGCTTACAATCAGTCTCCGAGTACTACGCCAATCACCCTAAAATAGCTCTGGACCTTTGGGTCAAAGTTGTGACACAGTGTACAAATAAAGAAAAATAGATTGGTGCTTCTTTCAGAAAAGAGTACTCCATAGAAAACTGCCAATATAAGCTACTAGTATTTGGTTAGAGGATTTGCTGCCGAGAAAGATCTATCCACAGAGAGCGCCACACATCCCACTGGTTGTGGTGGATGCCAATGCGTGCATGCAGCATGGTTGGTGTTGGTAATTTTTACTTGGCACACCTCGCACTCTGCATATATGCCGGTTCCATACGTACATTTGTGCAGTTCCACCGAAATGCAACTAAATAACCCTGTTTGCATAGACAATGAAAAAGCGTGATTACATTATAGTGGCACTAGTTGATGAAACACACAAAATAAATAGAAGAAAATATTGCGATAGTATCATAGTATGCCATGCTGCGAGGGCGAGATGGGCCCTGCGACGCCTCATACGGTAGGCCTCATACTGGACATCGTCCCAAGTCTCCTAGATACACCTTCTACCAGTGATGAACATCAGTGTACATCAGTGGTACAAGGAGGCGCCTTGAGACATTCAAATCTCTATTTTTGTACATTTCAACTAAAATTAAGCACCCCGGTTTGCAGAAACGCTTAAACATTAACAATGGGACTAGTTGATGAAACATACTTTAACAAAGAGAAGCACTTTCTTTATCTACATTGGAAATGAAATGATAGAGATGGCACTCGCTCTATTTTAACTGTATTATTACTTCATTTTATCAGTGACACTAGGGTCAAGCAGGTGCAAACGAGGTGTACCATGCGTTGCAAGGATGGAGGCCGGGGGTGCTTAGACTGGGATGCTGAAGCTGGCTCTTTTAGTGACCAACATGGATGATTCAATTCATGGGACCTTTTGGTGCAGTTCACCTAAAATGAAGCAATGTCGCGTGAGCTAGCAACTTCTTCTTCATTTTTTTTAAGAAAAGGGCTCCAGCCCCGGTTCCATTTCCATCAGAAAACGAAACCCACAGAGCTTCTTCTTCATTAGTTGCAATAAAATTGAGCAACATCAAGGTTGGTTGTGAAGCTCCTGGAATGCTCAACTATAATTTGGATATCATTTGTGCAGTTCAACTAAGATCGAGCGTGAAATGTATATCTCTGTTTGCACAAAAAAGGTGGAAAGGAGGGTGACTAACAAGTGATGAAACATGCATCAAATGAAAAGAAGCATGTTCCTTATCTGAATGGCAATCCTACAAGGACAGTAGCAATTTCTAAAGTAGTGGCATTGCTAGATATTAGTGTGGGCATTAGGATTAACTATGACAACCGTTAAATACGACATTACTTTGGGCACGGGAGAGTAGGCGGACCAGGACAGTTGCATTTCTAACGAAAAGAACCAACTTATCTTAATGGGAAATTTTAGCAGGACATGTAAAGAAGTGCCATTGATTCATATTACTGGAGGCATTACATTGAAAACAACATTGGTTTAACGTGTCCTCACTTTTAACAGTGCGACTGCTACATTTTACCAGTGGCATTACATAAGAGTGGCTCGGGGCAACAAACATCAGAACAGGATATCTGGGTTGGTCCCTGTAACGCCCCGGATTCGATGCGCCAGGTGTTTGCCAGTTATTCGCCGTTGTTGCCATGTCATTTGCTTGCGTGTTGCACTTTGCCATGTCATCATCTGCATTTCATTTTGCATACATGTTCGTCTCATGCATCCGAGCTTTTTCCCCGTTGTCCGTTTTGCAATCCGACACTCCTATGTCCTCCGGCGTTCCCCTTTTGTCTCTCGTTGTGAGCGGGTGTTAAACTTTCTCGGAATGGCCTGAGGTTTGTCAAGTGGCCTTGGTATAACACCGGTAGACCGCTTGTCAAGTTTCGTGCCATTTGGAGGTCGTTTGATACTCTAACGGTTAACCGGGTAACCGTAAAGCCCTCTTTGTTTGCAGGCCAACACCCCTTCCAAAGTGGCCCAAAACCCATCTAACTCCCCTCCATGCTCTCGGTCGTTCGATCATGATCGTGTGGGCGAAAACCGCTCCTCATTTGGACTCTCCTAGCTCCCTCTACCTATAAATATGTGCTCTCCCCGAAATTCCCGCAGTCCATTTCCTGAAACCCTAGCGTCTTCCTCCTCGCGCCGCCGGACACGTCCGTCCGGGCCGGACGTGTCCGCCGGCCACGTCGCCCGACCAATGGGGACGTGCCACGTCGCCTCCGTCGCCACCCACAGCCAATCGAGGCGCGCCACCTGTCTCCGCCGCCGCCCACCGCCGCCGCGGCCCGCGGAGCCAACGGAGGGCCCGCGCGGCCCGCGCGCCCGCGCCGCCGCCCGGCGCGCCGCCGCCGTTCGCCGCCGCTGCCTCGCGCCGCCGCCTCCCGCCACCCTGCGCCGCCGTCCGCCGCCGCTTCGCCTCGGCTCCCGCGCCGCGCGCCTCGCTGGGCCGCCGCCGCGCCCGCCCGGCCACGCCTAGCCTCCTCCGCAGCCTCCCTACTCCGCCCATGCCGCCTGGCGCGGCCCCGTCCGCCCCGCGACTCCGGCGAGCTTCGCCGGAGCTGCGCCTCTGCCCGGCCGCCCTCGTTGTCCGGCGCTGCTCCGCCCCCCGCCGGCGCCGGATCCGGTCGGATCTGGGCGGATCCCGGCCACCCCGAGCGCCTCCGGACGTCCCCGGCCACCTCCGGCTCCGATCTCCGGTGAGATCCCGACGTGCTTCAAAAACCGTGCAAAACGAGGTTGACCCCCGAAATCCCTAAGTCCTCAGTTTTCCATATTATCATGCCATGTTCATGCCATCACATCTCTCCATCCGTAGCTCTGTTTCGTGCGTATAATATGTCAAATTGTTCGTCTCGACGATTACTTCATTTCATTCCATTGCATCATTTTCATTTGAGCTCATCTTGATGCCCGAAATGCTGTTGGAAGAGTGCATGTTGATGTTAATCTACTGAAACTGTTATAACTTGCTGTTTTATCATTTTTGCCATGATTGATGTGTGCATCCTATGAGTATGAGCTCTACATGTATGTTGATCTATGCCATGCCATCTTTTCAGGGGTGCCAACCATGTATTTTTGTGAGTTGTGTGCTGAGTGTATCAAGCTTGTTAAGTAGGGTAGTTGCTGTTGCTGTTTTTCTGACAGATTCTGTTATATTTTGTTGCTATGTTAACATGCTTCTGCTAATCATTCTATGCATAATCTGGAGATGTCCTATAAACATGTTTTGATCTACATGTCATGCTATATCCATTCATGCCCTTGGTTGAAATTATAGCCTGCTGGAACATGTTCATATCTTGCTCCAAAGTTGCTTCAAAATGTTGCTGTCAGCCTGTTAACATTAAGTTCACTTGTTCCCATGTGTTTTCCTAGTGATCCATGCACCCTATGACCTTGCTATTGCCATGCTTAGCTTCACAAACATGCCTTATTGCTGTTGGTTGCCTTGCCATGCCATGTAGTGCTCTGTGGTGAGTGGTTCAAGCTCACGAACATGCCTACTTATTGTTGTTCCTGCCATGTATGAATCTGTAATATAACTTGCCATGTTTACATGGGTGCCATCATATTTTCTATGCCTTTTTGGCTCATGGTCAGTAAGGGTCTTTTGATCTATGCATTTAGTAGATTCATTCTATGCCTTTGTTTGCCATGATAAGTTCCTGTAACATGTTGTTTGATAGCTCTAAACATTGCAACATGATGTTATTTCTGCTAAAGTCTGAAACTGTTATTATTTGCAATCTTACCAATGTCATTTTGAGCATGTTCTAGTTGTTTCTGGAGATAGCTCAGTGTTCATGTTTTGTTATGCTTTACCTGTACTTCATGCCCATGCCTTTTGTTCTTATGTTGGGGTGCTGTAGCTTGTTGTTTTGATGCTTGTAAGATGCCTAGTTGCTGTTATGGACAGATTGTTGTTATGACTTGTATAGGGTGTGTGTGTTGAACCGTTGCTCCGTTTTGAGTGTGCTCTATATGATACTTGCTTGTTTTTGTATGTAGCTTCATATTACCATGTTGCATCCTTGTTTTGAGGTGTTTTCTTGATGTTTGGGTGCATTTTGCATCAATGCCGTGCTTAACTTGTTTTGCTCATATCTTCTAGGCCGTAGCTCCGAATCTAATGAACTTTATATGTAACTTGACTAGAATTTCATGTAGATCATCTTGGTGATCTTTAAATTGCTGTTTAACAACTTGAACATAATGTTTATTCAGATCTGGGCCAATTTCGAAATTTGCATATGAGGACTTACCGGAATTGTTATATGTTGTTCCCGGCCTCATTTAAACTTGCCTTGATGTGTTGTTCTTATTTGCATCTTCTCTTGACATGAGTAGCTTCATGTAGCTTTGTCATGCATCATGTCTGTTGTGCATCATGTCTTGTTCATGTGTGGTGTGTTTACTATGTTGTGTGCTTCTTCTCGATAGTTCCCGTTTCGTTGCGATCGTGAGGATGCGTTCGTCTACGTGTGGTTCGTCTTCGTGGCTTCATCTTCTTCATGGACTCGTTCTTCTTCCTTGCGGGATTTCAGGCAAGATGACCGCTACCCTGGATCTCACTACTATCATTGCTATGCTAGTTGCTTCGTTCTTTCGCTATGCTGCGCTACCTAGCACCTGTTTATTCAAGCCATCCCAAATTGCCATGAACCTCTAACCTTTGACACCTTTCCCATGCAAGCCATTGTTTGGCTATGTTACCGCTTTGCTCAGCCCCTCTTATAGCGTTGCTAGTTGCAGGTGAAGTTGAAGATTTCTCCATGGTGGATAGGATTTTGGTTGGGATATCACAATATCTCTTATATTATTAATGCATCTATATATTTGGTAAAGGGTGGAAGGCTCGGCCTTATGCCTGGTGTTTTGTTCCACTCTTGCCGCCCTAGTTTCCATCATACCGGTGTTATGTTCCTGGATTTTGCGTTCCTAACGCGGTCGGGTGATTTATGGGACCCCCCTGACAGTTCGCTTTGAATAAAACTTGTCCAGCAAGGCCCAACCTTGGTTTTACCATTTGCCTCACCACCACCTATCCCTTTCCCTTGGGTCGGCCAACCTGAGGGTCATCTTTATTTTAGCCCCCCCGGGCCAATGCTTGTCTAAGTGTTGGTCCGAACCGAGTAGACTGCGGGGCCCCCTCGGGGCAACTCGAGGTCTGGTTTTACTCGTAGGATGTCTCATCCGGTGTTGCCCTGAGAACGAGATATGTGCAACTCCTATCGGGATTGTCGGCGCATCGGGCGGCTTTGCTGGTCTTGTTTTACCATTGTCGAAATGTCTTGTAAACCGGGATTCCGAGACTGATCGGGTCTTCCTGGGAGAAGGTCTATTCCTTCATTGATCGCGAGAGCTTGTCATGGGCTAAGTTGGGACACCCCTGCAGGGTATAAACTTTCGAGAGCCGTGCCCGCGGTTATGTGGCAGATGGGAATTTGTTAATGTCCGGTTGTAGATAACTTGACACCAGATACGAATTAAAACGCATCAACCGCGTGTGTAGCCGTGATGGTCTCTTCTCGGCGGAGTCCGGGAAGTGAACACGGTTTCTGTGTTATGTTTGACGTAAGTAGGTGTTCAGGATCACCTCTTGATCATTGCTAGTTCACGACCGTTCCTTTGTTTCTCTTCTCGCTCTCATTTGCGTATGTTAGCCACCATATCATGCTTAGTCGCTGCTGCAACCTCGCCACTTTACCCCTTCCTTTCCCATTAAGCTTTGCTTGTCTTGATACCCATGGTAATGGGATTGCTGAGTCCTCGTGGCTCACAGATTACTACAACAACAGTTGCAGGTACAGGTTATGCGATGATCATGACGCGAGAGCGATGTTGCTTGTTTTGGAGTTTCTTCTTCTGCTTCTTCGATCAGGGGATAGGTTCCAGGTCGGCAGCCTGGGCTAGCAGGGTGGATATTGTTTGAGTTTCTGTTTATGATTCATCCGTAGTCGGATGTTGTTCTTGTATATTGTATGATGTTGTATTCATGTGGCATTGTATGCCTTATGTATGTATCCCCATCTATTTATGTAATGTTGATGTAATGATATCCACCTTGCAAAAGCGTTTCAATATGCGGGTCTATCCTTGGTGGGGCCTTCGAGTTCCTCTTGGATAGGGTCGCATATTGGGCGTGACAGTCCCATTTTTGTTCGGTATAGCCACCTTATACTGTGTGAGGCTAGCAAATCTAGTGCTGGACTTACTCTGTTGACTTGTCCCCCAGTCCCCACTTTCTTTCCTTTTTCAACCAATAGATCGGGTTTATATTGAGTTTGTACTGCGTTTCCCTTTATTTCCCTATTAGACCTAGAGACCAGTTGGATAGCCAGTCTCTGCTACTTTTCGCCCCCATTATTTCCTCTTTAGACCAAGTCCTAGATTCAGGTAACAAATCCTCCCCCACCCCCACCCCCTTTCTTCCTTGTTTGAACCAAGTAGTGCTAGATTCGAGTGCATGAACTAGTTTTACCTCTTAAACATAAAAAAAATTAGGTGGTTTTCGAACAGCCGATCGATCCTATCTACGAGGGGGCCTGAGAAATAGTAAAAGTTACAAATGCAACGACGCCAGGAGCTCGGGAAGTAGAGCAAGGCCGGTTTCGAAAGAAGTTATACCTGATGGTCGCCGGGATGTCGCTAGGTGGGCAGCGGGAGGCCGGATCTGCCCACACTACGACAGCGAGGAAGAAGGGGTCGGAGGCCCTCCCTCGGCAGTGGTGCTTGGGAGAGAACGGCAAGGCAGGCTGATCGGGACGCGCCCAGCTGTGGGTAAGAGCCGTCACCGAGGACGACCGCGTGAACGTTGCACCTTCTCACCTTCCCCGGCGGAGAGGATCTGGCTGGATCTGTGATCAGCGGTGAGCAGAGAGAGAGAGAGAGAGTGTGTGTGGCCACCGCTATCGTGTTTAGATCTGGAGAGGCCGAGACGGTGTGAAGAGAGCAACACTAGCAAGCAAGCGTGGAGGCTCCTGTATATATAGTGGAGTAGTACTTAGTTTTTTTGTCTACCGGAGCCGGCTTGACCTCGTCAATGACTGTCGAGAAGTCTTCATGCACGTGGCCCGGAGGCGCAGTTGTCGTCATTTTGATCTGAAGCGCCGGATTATAACATATAACACGAAAAAATGCCACATGACAAGAAATCATAACCTCACTGCCCAAAGGAGACAACATGAATCCAGACAAACTAGACGAGGAACAAAGCTGAAATTAAAGATAAACTCGTAGAAAAGGGGTCCGTGAATAGATGTCCTAATTAACATAGCCGCATTGACATAGATGGCAGCCGAGTAGTCACTGTTCGTGCATGTGCCCCCAATGACTAGCCCAACTCAGTTGTCGCTGTTTAACCCTCGCAGTGATCCGAAGCACATGACACATAATTTTGCGAGATGACAAGAAACCTTTTTTTAGATTTCTCACCACAACTACAGCCATGTACAACCCAGCCTGCACGATATGTAGATGATAGTCAATCCAGGCGTGTCTGCTGGAGTCTGGTCACATGCATGGACGAACTGATCTTCCGTGTCTTGCATGGATCGTCCACGCACCAACGTAGTACAACACTTCTCTAGTACTATCGCTCGTCTCCCTCTTCTATTAAGTCACCTGACTTGCAGGGCCGGGGAGTGTGCCTATGGTCGGTTCTCAATTGCCGTCCCACATGTGTGTGCGAACGCAATATGACACACGTTCCATTCAGAGAGCAGCGTGCCAGACCAACCGACCGTCTGGGGTGTGACACAAACGCGACATGCGTGCTGTATACTCCGTACATGTGTACCGCCGTTTTCTAGACACTTTGCTCCATGGCGCGGGCGCAATCCATGGATACAAAATTAGTATACTATATACTATTTAAAAGTCGAGGGCGGGGCTTTTCCTGCCCGGTAGGCGGCGGGACAATTCCGCCTAGTCGGTTCGACAGAGACGCGAGAAGACGAGGGAGTAGGCTGCTACAAATGTAGGGCTGTGTGATTTGACAATGAGTTACTGTTGGACAGGTGGGGCCCCGTGATTTGACTTGCCATTATCATTTTAACTGCGGCGCTACGACCGGCGTGAGTCTCCCGATTCCTGACCACCTCCATACAGGTGCCTCTCCCAATGCTCCACCATGTAGTAGTAGAGGCTGGCTCTTGCATGAGAGCCCACTTCTCCACTCTTTCCTTGCCTCTCTTTCCTCCACATATGCAAAAATGCCATGTAAAGCGCACTATTGTACTTACTTGCTCCTACAGGTGCTTAAGCTTGCCACATAGGCATAAAGTCTGATGTGGCAAGTTAATCAAGAAGAGAGAGAGAGAGAGAGACTAGTTTGGTGACCCAAGGAAGAAACGGTGCTAAGCGCGTGTGCCTAGGTGAAAAGACAATTTTGAGTCTATAGCTAATTAAATGAAGCAAACTTAGCAACACCATTTCATTGGAAGAGGTCACTCCTTGGCAAATGCAATAAATACTAGTACTCCCTGTGTCCCATTATATAAGAACGTTTTTGACACTACACTAGCTAGTGTCAAAAACGTTCTTATATTATGGGACGGAGGGAGTACGAAGAAAGAGATAGAGAGGAGTAAAAAATACACTTATAGCCAACCTTATAGCCAACCTTGTTGTACTATGAGTGATTAAGTGATGACTATGTATGACATGCCAACATCAGATAGCCTAACGCACCGTGTTAAATCACCAAGGGCGCGACCGTGCAAGCGACGCGACGGTCGTGGTAGGCGCGACCATGATACAGGCTGCTGGCAGCCCTTGGATCTGAGATCAAACAATCGCATGCTAAGTTGCTAAAATTTTTAAGAATAACCCTCCAGGATAGGCTATTCACCCATAGGTCTAGATTCACGCCATGCAACCGTTCAATCTCCGATCCAAGGGCTCTCGGAAGCCCGTATCATGGGAGAATGGAAAGCCACTACCCTGTCGTTCGCACGCTGGCAGTTCGCTCCTACTCTTTCCCGCACGTCCTTTAATACTACGGCGGTTCGCTCCTAGTCGCCCCGTCCATTCACATTACGACAGTTCCACTAATCCTAACCCTCCTCCCAAATCCATGGCGTCCCAAATCTCCCCGATCGGCAGTGAGTACAAGGTTAGAACCATCACCGGCGATGAGTTCAACGTCATCTACACCCGTACTTCCGCGACGGTGAAAGGATTCCTTTCTCGCTTCAGACGCATGTTCGAAAACTCACATGATGAGTGGGTCGCTGGGCTAGATGTTGAGTACACCATAGTCGTGGGACGAGAGAAGGATCTAAAGGACGAAGAGAGGAAGAAGCCCGCCGTGATCCAGGTTTGCGTACATAACGTTTGCTTGGTCTACCACATATGCCATGCCGACGTTGAGTGCCAGGATTTTAAGAACTTCCTCGAGGAGAAAACAGTCAAATTTGTTACTGTAGACTTTAAGAACGACAAAGAAGTCCTGCGTCGGATAGGCCTCGTTGTAGGCAACCCCTTCGACCTCCAGAAGAATCGGCTGGTGCCCTCTCGTCAGCCCTCAATGCTGACCCTGGCAGGAGCCATGGTTCATCCTTCGTACCGCAAACTGGAGAAACCTTATTACACGTTTCATCGTCATGCATGGTAGCGTAATGTACTAGATATAGACAGAATCCACTATGCTACAATGGATGGCTACCTTTGTTTCAATATCTACAAGGGTTGGATGAAGAGCAACAGCCAAGTTAGCAGTTCAAGCAAAGAAGTATCGGCCAAGAGGAAGAGGGACAAGGACGAAGTCGAGGACGTGGACGAGGACTCCGAGTAAGGTGGCAGTGTCGTTGCTCATGGCGGTTCTAAACTTCTAATGCAGTGTCTACCGGATTAGTTGCATAGTTTAATTTCAGGTGTGCTTAGTTTAATTTGAGGGGTGTGTTGTGCTGAGCCCCCAGCTGAACTATGTTATGTTTCTTCTCATTACTTTAACTCTTTAGTATGTACATACTAGTACTAGTATTTCTTTAATAGAATTTAGCACCCCAATTAAGCACGTACTAGCTTTTTTAATAGTACTATATTCATAATTTGGCGACGAGTGCTCTCTATATGTACCACCTTTTTTTTAAAATTTCAATTTTTGCTCCATGGCGCAATCCATCGATAGTGGAGTACTACTGTACAAAAGTATACATTTTTTAAAAGGCTAGCGTACTGTTCATCACACACACACACACACACACACACACACACACACACACACACACACACACACACACACACACACATATATATATATAGCCAGTTAAATTCTCAACCTAGAACGACGTGCATGCCATGTAGTAAACCGAGCCGGAGGAAGTATAGTAAAAATGAGGTGATTTTACCCAGCGATCGGCGGGGGAGCATGGCCTGTCATGCGGTCCACGTGTCATGATGTACCAAGGCGATGCGTGTGTCCCTCTTGAGGCAGAAGCAATACTAGTACATGGTTTGAGATGATGTCAAACCGAAGTGTGAAATAATGGTTGCTTCGTTCGTCTGGGAAGGTGCGGCATTGTGATTTGACGTCTCATTGCTCATTACTAACACTGGGCCGGTACGAGTGGAGTGCGTCCCCCCTATTGTTCTGCACTGTTATTTGGTGCTTGACACGTCGACCCGGTTGCACATGAGATGACCCCCACATCCTTTGTCAAAATAAACAACACCCCGATCAATGCATTTCACTCTTCCGTGCAATGGACGGGCACCTTACTTGCTCCTACAGGTGCTTAAGCTTGCCACATGGGCATAAAGTCTGATGTGGCAAGTTAATCAAGAAGAGAGAGGCTAGTTTGGTGACCCAAGGAAGAAACGGTGCTAAGCGCGTATACCTACATGAAAAGACAATTTTGAGTCTATAGCTAATTAAATGAAGCAAACTTAGCAACACCATTTTATTGGAAGAGGTCACTCCTTGGCAAATGCAATAAATACTAGTACTCCCTGTGTCCCATAATATAAGAACGTTTTTGGCACTACAATAGTGTCAAAAACGTTCTTATATTATGGGACGGAGGGAGTATGAAGAAAGAGATAGAGAGGAGTAAAAAAACACTTATAGCCAACCTTATAGCCAACCTTGTTGTAGTATGAGTGACTAAGTGATGACTATGTATGACATGCCAACATCAGATAGCCCAACGCACCATGTTAAATCTCTAAGGGCGCGACTGCGCGAGCGACACAATGGTCGTGGTAGGCGCGACCATGATACGAGCTGTTGGCAGCCCTTGGATCTGAGATCAAACGGTCGCATGCTAAGTTGCTGAAAATTTGCAGAATAACCCTCCAGGATAGGATATTCACCCATTGGTCTAGAATCACGCCATGCAACCATTCGATCTCCGATCCAAGGGCTCTCGGAAGCCCGTATCATGGGAAAATGGAAAGCCACTACCCTGCCGTTCGCACGCTGGCAGTTCGCTCCTACTCATCCCCACACGTCCTTTAATACTACGGCAGTTCGCTCCTAGTCGTCCCGTCCATTCACATTACGGCAGTTCCACTAATCCTAACCCTCCTCCCAAATCCATGGCATCCCAAATCTCCCCGATCGACGGTGAGTACAAGGTTAGAACCATCACCGGCGATGAGTTCGATGTCATCTACACCCGTTCTTCCGCGACGGTGAAAGGATGCCTTTCTCGTTTCAGACGCATGTTCGAAGACTCACATGATGAGTGGGTCGCCGGGCTAGATGTTGAGTACACCACAGGCGTGGGACGAGAGAAGGATCTAAAGGACGAAGAGAGGAAGAAGCCCGCCATGATCCATGTTTGCGTGCATGACTTATGCTTGGTCTACCACATATGCCATGCCGACGTTGAGTGCCAGGATTTTAAGGACTTCCTCGAGAGCAACCTAGTCAAATTCGTTACTGTAGACTTTGGTAATGACAAAGAAGTCCTGCGTCGGATAGGCCTCATTGTAGGCAACACCTTCGACCTCCAAAAGAATCGGCTGGTGTCCTCTCGTCAACCTTCAATGCTGACCCTGGCAGGATCCATGGTTCATCCTTCGTACGCTAAACTGGAGAAACCTCCATACACGTTTCATCGTCATGCATGGCAGCAGAATGTACTAGATATAGACCACATCCAGTACGCTGCAATGGATGGCTACCTTTGTTTCAATATCTACAAGGGTTGGATGAAGAGCAACAGCCAAGTTGGCGGTTCAAGCAAAGAAGTATCGGCCAAGAGGAAGAGGGACAAGGACGAAGTCGAGGACGTGGACGAGGACTCCAAGTAAGGTGGCAGTGTCGTTGCTCATGGTGGTTCTAATGCAGTGTCTACCGGAATAGTTGCAAAGTTTAGTTTCAGGTGTGCTTAATTTAATTTGAGGGGTGTGATGTGTTGAGCCCCCAGCAGAACTATGTTATGTTTCTTCTTGTTACTTTAACTCTTCAGTAAGTACATACTAGTATTTCTTACATTTCATCTTTTAGTTGGTATAGTACTACCACTCGTTTATTCACATTATATACGTACAATATATATGGCCAACATCATATAGCCAACAGTTTAGTTGTAAAAGAATTTCAGGGTGCTTAGTTTTGTCAAAGAATTCCAGGGTGCTTAGTTTTATTTGAGAGGTGGGTTGTTCTGGACACCATTATTGTGACTAGCCTTTTTAATAGTACTATATGCATAATTTGGCGACGAGCGCTCTCTATATGTACCACCTTTTTTTTAATTTCAAGTTTTGCTCCATGGCGCAATCCATCGATACTACTGCTGTACAAAAGTAGACATTTTTTAGAAGGCTAGAGGGCGGGGCAGTCTAGCTTGGTCGGTTTCACGAGAGGCGAGGGCCTTTGTGATTTGACGGCTCATTACTGCTGGAAGGCGGGGCCTTGTGATTTGACTGCTCGTATAAATGCGCTGACGACCTGATCGAGGAGGAGCAAAGAACCGTGCGGTATACTCAAGTTTTCCACTAGAGTAGTACTGCGATGGAGGAGCACGAAACACGGCGGCCCAGTGCCATATGGCGATAAAAAATGATCTAATTTGCTAGTCATCTCATTATTAGCATTGTTCTATTCATTCCCTCAAAAAACAAAAACCATTGTTCTATTCATGCCTCACAGAGAACGTGACACGTGTGGCGAAACACCCGAAGCAAAAAATGAAACACATCAGCAAAAGAATAAGGAAGATTATCACCCCAAATGATCTAATTTGCCACAGAGTCGTAACTGCTTCTTCATCGCCTCCACGATCTCCATCACCTTGCGCGTCTCCTCCGCCATCTTCTTCATTCTGTCCATGACGCGAGATTTCTCGACGCGAGCCTTCATCATTTGTTCCACGGCCGCATTACGTACCTTGACAGCAGCCGGGTGCTCGATGCGGAGCTTCGCCAACTCCTCCTTCTGTTCCATGACGAGGGCCTGCAGCATCTTCATCGAGGAACTACTATTCTCATGCAGCTTCTTCCAGCCGGCGTTCTTCTCCTTCAACAGGTCGATCTCGTGGCAGAGCTTCGCCTTGTCCTCCTGAAGTCGCAGGATTTCGCCGGTCGCCTTCTTCTCCGAGGCAATGCTCTTCTTCAGCAGCATCACCAAGCCAGCGGTCAATTCCCCCTGCTAATTGAGCTCAGCGGGCATGTTGTCGAGGCTCTCCTTCAGCAACTCCGTCAAGCCTTGGATGAACTCCTTCTGCTTATTGAGGTGCTTATTGAGCTGATCGGGCGTGCCGTCGAGGGATAACGACTCCAGCTCCGCCGTCTCGGCATGTTTGCCTCCGCGACTAGGGCGCTCCTGGGAGCCATCGCCTGCCCGTGAGAGATCTTTCGAGGTCTCTGCGTGGCGGCGAGTCCTCTCTTTTTTCCCGCAGCCTTGGTTGCCGCTCCCTTGTTACGAGTAGTTCTCGACCTAGAGCTCTGCTCACCGGCCATGGCAACGATGGACGAAGAAGAAGCACTTATGAGGAGGAAAGGTAGAGTAATTTTCGGTTAGGTAGTTCCCCTTTTTATAACCTAAGTACTAGCACTAGTAGTACTAATACCTGCATAGTTGGAACACGTTCAGGTTTGGTACGTAGTACTAGTTGGTGTGAGCAGGCTTTCGAATGTGATGGGAACAAGGTAAAGATTAATTGATGGTTTTGGTTTCGAGGCCTGAAACGACTCCCGATGAGTTTAGTGGAACATAAATTTCAAGTAGACTACACTGCTCAAATGCGTAAATATTATGTTACTATCAAAAATTGGCACAAAATACGAAGGAGACTAATGGAAGTACTACTAGCAACCCACGATTTAACTACTCGCATGCGCGCAGTGGAGTAATAATGTCTTTCTTCCGCCCTCACGTCCACTCAATTTGCATGCGCTGTATTAATTGACCATCAATGAAGTGAACAACTTTACACGCGTCAAATTATCACATGGGGTGGATCTTGGTACAAAATTGCGTCTGCCTGTGTACCCGCGTATGCGTGCGAGGGAATGAGTGCGTGCGTGGCGTGCGTGCACATCTTCGCTTCGTGCATGTACCGCCAATATGGCTCAGGGAGGACGAGTACATTCTTCTGGAACCAGCAGCACGTCACTGTGATCAATCCACGCAAGGAGGTCGCGACAACGCCTCCACATGTGCCATGTGGCTTCATGAACTGTAAGAGAGACACTGTGTAGCGTGCCATTGGTATTCTAATTTACGTGTTTTGCACATACTCGAAGTACTAGTAATTTACACGTGCATTGCACACATCAGATTTTGCAACCAAATTATGAATAAATACCACACTATAGCATGTAATTTCTTAGTCATATATGCGTGTTGTAGCCCTTCGTTTAATTCTTATAGTTCATCTCATTCAAAATCAAATTAGTTTTTATAAAAAAGCTAAGAACGCGTGAATAGGAAAAACATGGGATTATAGTGGAATGTCGTCTTGAATCCTACAGGATTGTACGAGTGTTTGATTGTGCATAGAAAAAAACGCAGAATTCTTTCAAAGAGGTTTGAGTGGATGGGATGTTTCCTATGAAATCTAGTGCAAATGAATCATATGGAAAAATTCCTATGGTTTACAATCCTATGAATCAAACAACCAAGATAGGAAAAATTCTTAATGATTAGAATCCTCCAAAATTCCTTTGAGAATCCTTTGAATCAAAGAAGCCCTTAATCTATTTTATCATTCATGGAATTGTGCGTTGTAAAGCATAAAGTAAAAACAAATAATGGCAATTCAACTAGAAAAAAGTTTGGGCAGTTATGATATGGAAGATTCTAGAACAAAAGAGAACCGCTATTGTTTTGAGGTTTGTGCATTATGCTTAAGTTCAATCATGGAGTCTGCTAGATTGTACATGTGGCAAAATCCGGTGGGGGCCTAGAAGATGGTGCGAGGGGCCGAGTGGAGGGAGACTATGAAGGAATGCACAAGTGCGAGATCGATATTTAGAGAGAGGGGGCGAACACATGCGCTGTTGCACGCAGTGGCAGAGCCATGAAAAATAAATGAGCTAGGGAGCCAAGCATTGCTAATCCTTTACGAGGAGGGTCAATTCATGAAATTAAAACTTTTTTAGCAGCAATTGTCTAATGATCACATTCATATTAGCCTTGATATATAGTGATGTTAGGGGGGGTGGAGCAGGGCCCTTACTGCCCCTGTCTTCGCCATTGTGCACGCATCTGAGAGATGAAGCGGAAGGCATGGATGATGAGAGGGGGACGTTGGATATATAATTAATGTGGGTGTATTAGCTATATATGTTAATCCTATATAGAGAGATATAGATTGATCGATGTGGACGTGGGAGAGGTATAGATTGATCGATGTGGACGTGGGAAAGAGGGTGAGACCTCACTGGATATATCGATTGATCAGTTTGTGTGGAAAACTATGAAAGACCTAGCTATATACACACATACATAGAGGAACATTGATCGTTGCGCATGCACGCGTGAGAGATAAAGAATGCCCGGTATGAGGGAGAGGGGGATGTGTGTGGGTGTGTGCCTTCATGGGAGACCGACCTGAAGAAAAAGATTGCATGCGTGCGATAGATAATACCGACTGGTAGTGTGTGTGCATGCATGCACGAGAGAAAGTTAGTGGTACAATTATAAAGAGAAGACTACTATGTGGGTGTAAAAGAATAGGTGAGGTCATAATCAATGTAAAGTTGAATTCAAATATTTGAATAAGAGATCCTGATGTTTGAAACCCATGCATGCATGAATATAATGGAGATCTGCGCGGTGTGCTTTGGAAACGGGCATGTTGTAATGTATACACATTGAACAAGGTCAGACTGATTTGAATTTGAGATACCGATGGCAGACATCATTTGCCCATGTCGCATCCGTGCATGTAATTGGAGATGATGGGCGGCTTTCGCATCACATATCTATATCTATACCCCTATATATATTATATTATATATATATTTATATTATGTGCGGGTAACTTTAACTTTGAAAGATGGTCGTTGGATGAGGTGAATCCGATGGTCCAAAGATGACAAATTTGAGCACTATTGGCCGTTGGATATCATCTAGATTCCACCAGATTTCACCACATGTATAATCTAGAAGACTCCATGGTTGAACTTAAGCATAATGCACAAACATCAAAACACAAGCACTTCTTATTTGTTCTAGAATCTTCCGTATCAGAATTGCCCAAATGTTTTTCTACATGATTTGCCATTATTTGTTTTTACTTTATGTCTTACAACGCACAATTCCATGAATCTTAAAATAGATTAGCTTTCTTATAAAAACTAGATGATTTTGAATGAAATGAACTATAAGAATTAAATGAACATCTACATCATGCATATATGACTCAAAGCTTGCATGCTATAATGTGGTATTTATTCATAATTTGGTTGCCAAATCTCATGCGTGCAATGCACGTGTACCTTACTCTAGTCTAAATGGTGTTTGTGTGTGTGTTGTGCGTGTTGAGGTGCAAATTGTCTTTTTTTTGGGTACACATTAAGCTTGTTCTTCCGAAATTTCAAGCCGCGCCTTGTTATGCCGAAAATTGAAGCTAGCGTCTCTGTCTATCGTGCTGCGAAACTCCCGCCTCTTCAACCCGCGCCTTGTTAGCCCGAAATATTTAAGATATATCTTTGTCTCATTGTGCTCCGACAACTCCCTCCATCTCAACCCACGCCTTGCTATTACGAAATTACAATGCGCGCGAAAACTCCCACCTCCTGTGAAATCCCGACACGCGAAATGCCCGTGGTACCCCTGAACCGAAAGAACCGCCTCAAATCGGTGGGGGGTACTTTCGTAACTTACCCCACATTTAGGACAAGCGTGTCTCCAAGCCATGGTTCGCCACTGCCATCCCATCCGCCCACCCATTCGTACACTGAGGACGCGAAAACCCACGACAAAACCCCACACCCTGCTCCGTCCGCCACCCAGCCGGAGCTTCTTCCCCGACGACATCGTCCACAGCAACACCTCATCGTCCCTCTTCCACCGTACCGGATGAGGATCCGTCGTCGATCTCATCGTCCCGCCGATTCAGCCACCACGTCCTCCACCTCCAAGGAGCTTCCCCGACGTTCCCCTCGTCTTTCGCGCCACCTCCATTCCCACACCGCTGTCTTCACCTGCATCACCGAAAGAGCATCATCATCACCGTTCCCTCGGATGAAGCTATGGCCTAATCAGCGCCACCAAAGAGGTTTTACACTAATCGCCGCATTTTCTTCTTGATTCGATCTCACGGTGCTGCCGGCGCTCGGTCCCGAGCCGACACGGTGCGGCTCCATCCACGGCGGCGGCGTAGGCCAGTTCCTCCATGGCGTTGCTCCCTCGGCGGCGACGTCCACATCAGTAGAAGCTGCTGCTGCTTTAGCTCTCGCTCGCGCTGCTACTCTGCTCTTTCTCTCGGTCCCCTGCCTGGTCTGCTCTTGCTATTGTTCTTGCTCGCGCTGCTGCTCTCGCTCTTGCTCTTGCTTGCGATGCTGCTCCGATTTGGCTACACTTCAGTCGACTGAATCAACTTTTGGGTCAGTCGATTTCCAAGGGGTGGGCTCGCCGGGGTGAAGGAAGAACCAGCCGCAGCGGGGAGGGGGGATCGCCGGAGAGGTACCCCACTATCTATCTTAGGGTTCAGGATGGGGGCGGTGGTCGCCAGCGGTGGCGGGGCGTTGGCGGGGCGTTGGCGTGGGGATCGCCGGAGAAAAAGCTCGGCACGGGGGGCCTAGAGGGATGGCCAGGGCGGCGGCGGACCGGCGGTGGGGAGTGTTTTCGGGGCGGGCGGGGCGGCGCACCGCCGGCCGCGGGCGGCGGGGGGCTGCTGTTTGGCCGGTGGTGGCTGGCGGCTCAGGGGGGGTGGAGGTTGAAGATGAACCGCATGCCCTTGATTTCGTATCCAACGGCTGCAAAATTGACTGACCAGAGATGAAAAAGTCAGTCGACCGACGTGTAGCCTCACCTTGCTAGTGCGTTCAGTTTCGACAGCAAAATTCAGTTTTGACAGCAAAATTCAGTTTGGACAGTTAGGTTCAGTTTCGACAGTTAAGTTCAGTTTCGACAGTTAAGTTCAGTTTCGACAGTTAAGTTCAGTTTCGACAGTTAAGTTCAGAGATGAGCGGCTGATGTATTTTACATCTAGTACTTTGTGGTTATGTATTTTACGTCATGTATTGGAGATGCTATTAGAATTCCACTCAGGTTAACGTTGTTCGTTGTCTCTCTTGTCCTGCTTCAACCTCGGCGTCGTACAACTCACCGGAGCTGCTCCAACGACGAAACCCTCCATCACAGCGGAGCAGTACCTCGGGCTCCATCTCCAGACGCCTAAGATCTTCTTCCCCTCCTCCGACAGCAAAGTCAGCCGGAGCATCCTCACCGGCCAACCCAATCACACTGAGATCGACATGGCTTCGCCAAAGAGGTTGTACACTTGTTGCATCTCTTTTTTACTCTACATGTTATATATAAACTCGTAGTAACGGGAAACACGATTATTTTATCCTACTATATGACAAGCAGCGAGGTACCAGGCAACTTAGCTATCCGTGATGGACTCTCTTGAACGCCATCATTATTTATCTCTGCGCATTTGAGCTGTGCATTTGTTGATGGGCCTGGGAGTTGAGCTAGTATGGCAGTGGCCTGGGTCCAAAGTAATAGAAGTAGCACAAAAACATTTTTTTAGTGGAGGATTTTCCTTGCTCAAGCCTGCCTACTAGAATCGCCAGTGCTTGAAAGGAAAAGTGAATGAAAAACATAGGAATTGGAAAGTTTCCTATGGTACTACTTTTCGTGAATTTGGTGCAAAGGAATGGAGCAAAGGAAAACTGTAGGATTTGTTCCTTTAGTGTCTCCTTGAAAGAAAAATCGTAGGAATTCTAATTTCCACTTCTCCTCCTTTTCATATTCCTATTCATCAAGCACAAGACTAAGAGATAGTAGCATAATAGCATTATAACCGTACATTTTCTTGTGGTTTGAATTAATCTCACCATGCTTTTTTGCATCCTGTGATCTTCCAATTGTTGTGAATCTGACACCCAGATTGGCAGAAATCCTGTGTTTTTAAATTCTCTATTTTGCACGTGCATTCCTATCCTATTCCTGTCTATTTCCTATCCCTGCATTGTTAGAATCTTCAAATTCAAACAAGCCCTTACTCAATTACTTCTGTTACAGATATGTGTAAAAGAAAACCTTGTGTGGTTTGTCCTGCTCCTGCGACGCTGTGTTCCACCCCAGCTCAGCTGCTCCAATGACGGAAGGGTTCACCATAGTGGGGATCTGCTCTCCAGACTGTCTTTTGCCACCTCAGATCTTCTTCCCCGCTGTCGGCAGCCACGACAACTGCATTACCATCATCAACTGAGCAGATGACCTTGAGGACTACACGGGTCCGCAAGAGAGGTCGCACTCTTCCGTGTCTGCTTACGTTATGCGTCGCTTAATATAATGACATGCTACATTATCGTCATGTTCACCTATTAGACTCCGAGTCAGGTCCAAACTAATGCTGAAACTTGGGTTTTTAAATGGTTGTGGGGTACATATTGGGGTAGCAATCAGTACTATCTGTCTACTATCTGGTTAATCTCCGGTGTCTACTATGAGTTTCATGTTGGGTGCAAACAAACATTAAAGGAGCCATTATCTGTATTTTTCAACTAAAGCTATTATCTGCCTGCTATCATTGGTTTTGGGTCTATCCACAGTTTGCTACCATCACTCTGGATTTGTGCATGCACTCCTTACATAATCTCACTATGTTTCATTCCTATGCATGCCAGTTATTGTACACAATGGAACTAATCATGTAGAGCAAAAGAGACGAGCCTTGCGTGGCAATAAAATTTCATGCATACGTCATTCCATGGTGGGCGCAAAGGCAGCCTCCCCTCCACCCATTTCGGATCGTAATCAAGAGGAAGATAACTGTTCTGAGGGGGATTCAGAAGGAGAAGACCACTCCTATTTACCCCATGAGGTCTTCGCTCTAACTTGGCATGCTGATGTTGGTAATATCATGCATATGGTGCCTTGCATTGCTTACTGTATACATTAAAGATGTCATCTGCTTAGTTTAGACATGCTTTGTGTCAATGCCATATGTTTTGTTTCTTTATCGTATATGTGAATCATGCAATGCCATCTTGTCTAGCCAGGCATCATATATGTGAATTTTGCAATGCCACCCTGGTTAGCCAGTCATCTTATATGTGAATTATATCATGCCATCATTTTTTTATTATGTGTTAAATTTGTCAACAATTTTAGTACATTCAATTACTCTTCCCGTGCATCAGCCATTCGGCACGGTCATGGAAAAATCTAGAGTGGAAACAAGGTCTTCAGAGCAGACAATGCTATCTGACGAAGCGCATGTCTTGCTGGTTACCGATAGCTCCTCAGAGGAGGATTCAGAGACAGATGACAAGTCATATTTCCCCCTGAGGTGCATGCCCTAACTTGGCAGGGTTATGTTACTCATATCATGCGTATGGTATCTTGCATTGCTATGTCATTTGCTTAGTTTAGACATGCTTTGTGTGAATGCCACCTGTTTAGTGTCTAATTATCATATATGTGAATTATGCAATGCCATCTTGTTACAAGACATTATATATGTGAATTATGCAATGTTATCTTGTTGCAAGGCATTATGTATGTGAATTATGCAATGCCATGCTGTTTAGGCAAGCGTCATATATGTGAATTATATCATGCCGTCCTTTTTTTGTATTTCTCATTGCTTTTGTTGACAATGTTTGTATATTGAACTGCTCTTCCTGTGCATCAGCCATTTGAATTGGTGATGGAGAAATCTGGAGTGAAAACAAGGTCTTCAGAGCAGACAATGCTACCTGCTGAAGCATATATCTTGCTGGTTACAGATATCTCTTCAGAGGAGGATTCAGAGGCAGATGACCAATCCTATTATCCCCCTAAGGTGTATGCTCAAACTTGTCAGGGTTATATTACTCATATAATGCATATGTTGTATTGCTATGCTTATTTTTTACATCATATACAATATTGAATGCCATCTCCTTAGTTGACACATCATATATGCAATTGCCCTCTGCTCGCTTCCTTAGTATATAAATCATATTTGAATTATGTCATGCCATGATGTTTACATAGACAGCATGTATCTGAATTATGGCATGCCAACCCATTTTCTAAAGACATAATATAGTTATATCATCTCATCCTGTTTACATAGTCATCATATTTTAAATTATGTCATTCTATCCGTGAATTATATCATGCCATCATGTTTCCATCGACGGCATGTTCGTGATTTATGGCATGCCAACCACTTTAATAGACACATCGTATAGTTATATCATGTCATCCTGTTTACATAGTCATCATATTTTGAAGTATGTCATTCTATCCTGTTTAGTTAGCCATCATACATGTGAAATTGTGCCATGTTATCCTGTTTAATTAGCCATCATATATGTGAAATTATGTCCTGCTATTCTGTTTGCTTAGACAACATAAATGTGAATTATTTCATGCCCTGTTTTCTTCCCTACTATCCATTGCAGCTATCTATCTTACAATGTCTGTACATTCAATTACTTTTCTTGTTTATCAGCCATTTCAATTGGAGGGAGTGATGGCAATACCTGTGGGAGTAAAAACACGGTCTTCAGAAAAGAACGTGCTACCTGTCGATGTAGATAGAACCACAGTTGTACTTGCCCAAGAATCAGCCCCACCACACATAACCCACACTCATGCAGATTGTACCCCTACCCAGTTGGACAGAGAACCAGCTACACCCCTTCTAACCCCAACCCCAGCAGATAGACACCCAGTTCCCGTTGACACAACACCGTCTCCACCACAGAGCACCCAAACACGAGCAGTTAGTAAGGCAACTGCAGTGCCCAAATCACGAGGACCACCACTCCGAACCCGAAGTCAACGCTTAAAGCAGAAGAAGAATTGTTCTCAGGTCAGGTTCCGTAGCTATGGTTCATACTACTTTGCTCTTGCATCACTATATTTACTGATACCAACCAATTTCAAATTTGAAGGATGCAATTGAAACTCCAATGGCGCAACAGGTATGTTTTAAACCTGTTTCTTCAACGTGTTTGGCTATTTGCTGTTGTAACTTGCTCTATGTTGATTTCAGTTTCAATTGAATAAACAGTTATGTTCTCATGCCATGCACATTACAAGTGTTGTTATTGCTGTGTAGTTTCCCACACTTATATTCTGTCTATGCTGCTTTGTCTTAAATAGATATGATTCGAACTGTATCTATCTTGATTTGGCAACATAAACTAGAATGATATAGACCATACAGTGACCATGCTACATAGATATATGTTTGTTTCATGTTGTTATCCTGTCCACCTTACTACTGAACTGTTTTACCAAAATGAGTTTCATATACTACATTGTAAACCTGAGATGTGTTTGTTGTTTCCCTTTTAGAACGCGGATAAAATATTGGAGAAGAGTACCCTGTTATGCAATGGTAAAGGAAGTAATGCAGATAAGGTTCAAGATAGTGAGACATCCCTGTTGGTCTCCAAGATAGCTGATAAAAACTATAGGGAGGACACTGAGACAACCCCAAAGTCCTGCCTTGATGTAGTGTTCGAGTTACTGGCTACCACTGCTGGCACCAGCTCTTTGAACTCATTGCCTGAATCAGTTCGGCTTCTTGAGTCTGAACTTCAAGTTGAAAGACATCGATCAGATGTTATGCGACAGGAAGCCGAAGGACTGAGGAAGTCCCTGCAGAATTCAGATGCATACTTTCTAGTGCAACAGCAGGCGCTGGAGGACTTAAGCGCCAAACAAGAGAAAGTTAATAAGCTTGCTAAGCATCTTGCCAGCATTATGGGTACCCAGGATATTGTTTCTTGAGCTCTTCTGAAGTGGTTTCAGTTCTGGACTTGTTTTGCTGCGACGTTTATATGCTGCTGTGTTCCCTATATTTCTACTGGTGGCGAACTTTGATGCCCAGTGGATGTAATATGTGTAATAGCCATGATAGCCTAGTGTAAGTTGCTTGCTTATTTATTTCCTTGTTGTCTTGTTTATTTGTTTGCTTGTAGTCAGTGCAGTTCTTTTTCTGCGGTTTGCTAGTGGCTGCAATAACCTATTTTTTAAAACTAGGCCACAATAACCATGAGCTATATTTACTGTAGTGACACTGCACCTACGGGCCGTAGAAACAGTGGGCCTTCTACAGGCCGTATAAATAGTGGGCCTTCCACGGGCCATAGAAACAATGGGCCTTCTATGGGCCATAGAAACAATGGGCCTTCTACGGGCCGTATCATCAATGGACCTTATACGGGCAGTATGATCGATTGGCCAAACATGGGCCAATAACAGGCCACATTATGGCCGTAAACGGGCTAGAGTTGGAATCGTCCATTCATGGGCCGACCATAACGGGCCATTGTTAATAGGCCGTATTTCATGATGCTATGAAAACGGCCCAACGTGTTAACGGACCACAAACGGGTCGACTGTAGCCACGGGCTGAATTTGGCCCATAAGCAGAAAATGACAGTAACAGGCCGTAAGTAAACGAATGCTAGAAATGTGCCCAAGAATAAATGGGCTCTGAGAAGGCCGAAAGATAACATGGGCTGGAAACGGCCCAACGGAATAACGGGCCCTTAATGGGTATAAAGTGATACAATGTTCATTACGGGCCAATTTCACCACGGGCCGTTAATGGATGTAAAGTAATACACTGTTCATTACGGGCCAGTTTCACCACGGGTCGTTAATAGGCCAAGAGTTACATAGGGCCTCATATGGGCTGAAAGACGTCATGGGCCATACATGGGCCAGAAGTGAAAACGGGCTGGAATCATATTGGGTGGCCGAAATGACGCTACTGGGCCTAATTCAGATAGGGCGTAACGGGCCTTGGGTTAGCGGGCTGTAAATGGGCTATATGCGAACAGGCCGTTAACAGGCTTTACATGGGCCGGCCTGCCACCTTTTGACCAAGTCAAATGGGCCGGCCTTTTCACAGGAATGGGCCTCTGTTGGGCCGTGCCACATGTCGACGTATCATAGGCGCCTTCTGTCCAATGAGTGGATGACATCTGTCCCAACGGTGAGCCGACACGTGTTTCCTCCAGCCAATGATGATTTTACACATGGAAAATCCCAATTGGTCGGGGCTGTTAACGGGTTATCGGATCCAAAACCCGACCCGATAGCTTAACGGCGTTCCGTTACGGTGGATGCCACGTGTCGGTCACCCTTGACGAAAGCACTTCTGTGACGCGCGATTTATCGTCATGGAAGTGGACACTTCCGTGATGATAATTTTGGTAATGTCATGGAACACTTCTACGACAGCACAAGTATGACTATCTTGATTCTGTCATAAATTTGTCATGGATGTACATGCATGACAAAATACACGACCTACTGTGACAAACACGTATCATCACGGAAGTGTATTTTTTTGTAGTGCTTGTATCCGATCTTTGTCTCAAAACCTCAGATTGCTACCTGTGGGTTGCTAGTAGTGTTGATTACTCCTTGTAGTTGATGCTAGTTGGTTTATTTGATGGAAGATCATATGTTCAGATCCTTTATGCATAGTAATATCTCTCTGATTATGAACATGAATATGATTTGTGAGTAGTTGCGTTTTTTCCTGAGGACATGGGAGAAGTCTTGTTATAAGTAGTCATGTGAATTTGGTATTCGTTCGATATTTGATGAGATGTATGTTGTCTCTCCTCTAGTGGTGTTATGTGGACGTCGACTACATGACACTTCACCATTATTTGGGCCTGGGGGAAGGCATTGGGAAGTAATAAGTAGATGATGGGTTGCTAGAGTGACAGAAGCTTAAACCCTAGTTTATGCCTTGCTTCATAAGGGGCTGATTTGGATCCATATGTTTCATGCTATGGTTAGGTTTACCTTAATTCTTGTTTCATAGTTGTGGATGCTTGCGCGAGGGGTTAATCATAAGTGGGATGCTTGTCCAAGGAAGGGCAGTACCCAAGCACCGGTCCATCCACATATCAAATTATCAAAGTAATGAACGTGAATCATATGAGCATGATGAAAACTAGCTTGACGATAATTCCCATGTGTCCTCGGGAGTGCTTTGCTTTATATAAGAGTTTGTCCAGGCTTTTCCTTTGCTACAAAAAGGATTGGGCCACCTTGCTGCACCTTGTTACTTTTGTTACTTGTTACCCATTATGAACTATCTTATCACAAAACTATCTATTACAGATAATTTCAGTGCTTGCAGAGAATACCTTCCTGAAAACCGCTTGTCATTTCCTTCTGCTCCTCGTTGGGTTTGACACTCTTACTTATCGAAAGGACTATGATAGATCCCCTATACTTGTGGGTCATCTAGACTCTTTTCTGGCGCCGTTGCCGGGGAGTGAAGCGCCTTTGGTAGGTGGAAATTGGTAAGGAAAAATTTATATAGTGTGCTGAAATTTACTATCACTTGTTACTATGGAAAATTATCCTTTGAGGGGCTTGTTCGGGGTATCTTCACCCCGACCAGTAGAGCAAAGAGTTGCTCCTCAACCTACTGAACCTACTGAAAATGTTTACTTTGAAATTCCTTCGGGTATGATGAGAAACTGCTAGCTAATCCTTTTACAAGAGAAGGAACATTACATCTCGATATGCACCTAATCTATGTGGATGAAGTTTGTGGATTATTTAAGCTTGCAGGTATGCCCGAGGATGTTAACAAGAAGAAGGTCTTCCCTTTATCTTTGAAGGGAAATGGATTGACATGGTTTAGGCTATGTGATGATATTGGATCATGGAACTACAACCGGTTGAAATTGGAATTTCAAACGTTTTATCCTATGCATCTGGTTCATTGTGATCGTAATTTATATAAAATTAATTTTTGGCCTCACGAAGGAGAAAGTATCGCTCAAGCTTGGGGAGGCTTACGTCAATGTTATATTCATGCCCCAATCATGAGCTCTCAAGAGAAATTATTATTCAAATTTTTTATGCTCGGCTTTATCTCAATAATCTCTCCATGCTCGATACTTCTTGTACTGGTTCTTTTATGATGAAGAAAATTGAATTCGTATGGTATTTATTGGAAAGAATTAAATGCAACTCTGAAGATTGGGAACTCGATGAAGGTAAGGAGTCAGGTATAACACCTAAGTTTGATTGTGTTAAATCTTTTATGGATACCGATACTTTTCGTGAATTTAGCACTAAATATGGACTTGACTCTGAGATAGTAGCTTCTTTCTGTGAATCATTTGCTACTCATGTTGATCTCCCTAAGGAGAAGTGGTTTAAATATCATCCTCCCATTGAAGTAAAAGTAGTAGAACCTATTAAAGTTGAAGAAAAGACTATCACTTATAATGTTGATCCTATTGTTCCTACTACTTATATTGAGAAACCACCTTTCCCTGTTAGAATAAAGGATCATGCTAAAGCTTCAACTGTGGTTCGTAAGAGTAATGCTAGAACACCTACACCCCCTAAGCAAATTTAAGTTGAACCTAGTATTGCTATGGTTAAAGATCTCTTGGTCGATAATATTGATGGGCATGTTATTTACTTCTGTGATGAAGCTGCTAGAATTGCTAGACCCGATAATAAAAATAAACATAGACCTGTTGCTGGCATGCCTATTGTTTCTATTAAAATAGGAGATCATTGTTATCATGGCTTATGTGATATGGGTGCTAGTGCAAGTGCAATACCTCATTCCTTATACAAATAAATTATGCATGATATTGCACCTGCTGAAAGAGAAGATATTGATGTTACTATTAAACTTGCCAATAGAGATACTATTTCACCAATTGGGATTGTTAGAGATGTTGAAGTCTTGTGTGGGAAAGTTAAATATCCTACTGATTTTCTTGTTCTTGGTTCCCCACAAGATGACTTTTGTCCTATTATATTTGGTAGACCCTTCTTGAATACTATTAATGCTAAGATAGACTGCGAAAAGGATATTGTTACTGTTGGTTTAGGGGATATGTCTCATGATTTTAATTTTGCTAAATTCTGTAGACAACCCCATGATAAATAATTGCCTAGTAGAGATGAAATTATTGGTCTTGCTTCTATTGCAGTGCCTCCTAATGATCCTTTAGAACAATATTTGCTAGACCATGAAAATGATATGTTTATGAATGAAAGAAGGGAAATAGATGAAGTATTCTTTAAACATGGACCTATTTTGAAACACATATTGCCTGTTGAAATCCTAGGGGATCCTCCTCCACCTAACGGCGATCCCGTGTTTGAGCCTAAACCATTACCTGGTACTCTTAAATATCCTATCTTGATGAAAAGAAGATATATCCTGTTATTATTAGTGCTAACCTTTCAGAGCATGAAGAAGAGAAATTATTGAAAACTCTAAAGAAGCACCGTGCTGCTATTGGATATATTCTTGATGATCTTAAGTGCATTAGTCCCACTCTATGCCAGCACAAAATAAAACTGGAGAAAGATGCTAAACCAGTTGTTGATCACCAACGATGGTTAAATCCTAAGATGAAAGAAGTGGTAAGAAATGAAATACAAAAGATTCTGGAGGCAGGTATAATTTATCCTGTTGCTGATAGTCAGTGGGTAAGTCATGTCGATTGTGTCCCAAAGAAGGGAGGTATTATTGTTGTTCCTAATGATAAGGATGAATTGATCCCACAAAGAATTGTTACATGTTATAGAATGGTAATTCATTTCCGTAAATTAAATAAGGCTACTAGAAAAAATCATTACCCTCTAACTTTTATTGATCAAATGCTAGAAAGATTATCCAAACATACACATTTTTGCTTTCTAGATGGTTATTCTGGTTTCTCTCAAATACCCATGTCAAAAGAGGATCAGGGTAAGACCACTTTTACTTGACCTTTCGGTACCTTTGCTTATAGACGTATGCCTTTTGCTTTATGTAATGCACCTGCTACCTTTCAAAGATGTATGACTGCTATGTTCTCTGACTTTTGTGAAAAGATTGTTGAGGTTTTCATGGATGATTTCTCCATGTATGGAACTCCTTTTGATGATTTCTTAAGCAACCTTGATCGAGTATTGCAGAGATGTGAAGAAACTAATCTTGTCTTGAATTGGGAGAAGTGCCGCTTTATGGTTAATGAAGGTATTGTCTTGGGGCATAAAATTTCAGAAAGAGGTATTGAAGTTGATAAAGCTAAAGTTGAAGCTATTGAAAAGATGCCGTTTCCCAAGGACATCAAAGGTATAAGAAGTTTCCTTGGTCATGTCGGTTTTTATAGGAGGTTCATTAAAGACTTCTCAAAAATTTCTAGGCCTCTGACTAATCTCTTACAAAAAGATGTTCCTTTTGTTTTTCATGATGATTGTGTAGAAGCATTTGAAATACTTAAGAAAGCCTTGATTTTTGCACCTATTGTTTAGCCAACTAATTGGAATTTACCCTTTGAAATTATGTGTGATGCTAGTGATTATGTTGTAGGTGCTATTCTACACTACAAAAAAAGACACATCCGTGACATTTTGGGCTGAACGAATTTTTTTCTATCATACTTATGACACTTCTATGAGGATACTTGTGACAAAACCCGGTATCATCATAGATGTGGTGGGCTCCTACTTCTATGACAAAAAATCATGACAGAAAATGGGCTTTTCGTCCTGGGCGGGCCGGAGACGCAGCTGCATGACATTCTTTGGGCCGTCCATGACGGAAAAACCGTGGTAGAAGCGAGGGCGAGGAAAATTTCGGCGAGTTCTCGGTTACGGTGGGTGGTCGGGGGCCGAGCGATGCGCGTTTTTCTCGTACACGTACACGCGTGTGTGCGAGGCATTGGGCTGTAACTGAACCCGAGCGAGGCGTTGGGCTCTAACTGAACCCGAGCGATTGCACTGCAGGCTACACGTTACTGAACCCGAGCGATCGATCGATGGCTGTTAACTGAACCCGATCGAGCGATTCCTTCGCTACTGCTGCTAACTTAAGCCGATCGATGCTGCCTCTTGATGAACAGTGAGCGTTGCGGGGGGGGGGGGGGGTTGGATGAATAGTGAGCGGTGGTGGTGGATGAACAGGACCCCGTGGCGTTGCCTCTGGATGAACAGGACCCCCGATCGATCGAGCCAGTTGGGGCTGGATGAACAGGACCCCGTGGAGGGCTGGATGAACAGGACAACCCCGTGGAGGACTGGATGAACAGTAGACGGTGGAGGGGTGGATGAAAAGTTGCCCGTGGAGGGGTGGTTGAACAGGAGCCCGTGGAGAGGGGTGGTTGAACAGTAGCCAGTGGAGTAGCGCGCGGTGGAGGCTGGATGAACAGGAGCCCGTGGATGAATAGTCGTAGGTGGAGGCTGGAGGAGGTCGACGGTGGATGAACAGTAGCCCATGGAGGCTGAAGGAGGTCGATGGTGGAGATGAACAGTATCCCGTGGAGTCCCGTTTTGCGGTACCCCACACCCCTCCCGATGAACATGACACCAGTTTCGACAGAAGCGCTCCAATACAAGTCTGTTTCGTTCGTTTTGCGGTATGCCGCACCCCTCCCAATCAATAGGACCCCGTTTCGACCGTAGGAGATCCAACACAAGTCCGTTTCGTCCATTTTGCGATACACCAGACCCCTCCCAATGAACAGGATCCCGTTTCAAACGTGGCCGGTCGAACACAAGGCCGTTTCCTCCATTCTGCGGTACGCCACGCCTCGTTTCCATTGCCTGTTCCATCCAAGCCCTCCCGATGAACACGACGACGCATTCTGTTCCGACCCAGCCGGTTGGCTCCCCATGAACATGACGACGGTGCTGTTTCTCCGTTCCGACCCAGCCATGTACACGAGCCCTGGCCGTTCGTATGCACGAGTAGGCGTTCGAGACCGCGCCAGTATGTATGTACGTGGCCGTATTTTCTTTCTTGCACATTGGCCGCTGTACGTACGTGTACATGCTACATGCGTGCCTCTACTACGACACGTGCGCTGATACTTCCATTTTGCATCATGCTTTTATATCAATATTTATTCCACTATGGGCTATTATTACACATTATATCTCAATACTTATGGCTATTCTCTCTTATTTTACAAGGTTTACCATGAAGAGGGGGAATGCCGACAGCTAGAATTCTGGCTAGAAAAGGAGCAAACGTTGGAAACCTATTCTGCACAATTCCAAAAGTCCTGAAACTCCATGAAACAACTTTTTGGATTTAATAAGAATTTATGAGCAAAAGAAATAGGGCAGGGGGCCCACACCCTGTCCAGGAGACAGGGGTGCCCCCCTATAGGGCGCGACCACCTATCTCCTGGGCCCCCTGGTGGGCCTCCGGCGTCCATCTTCTGCTATATCATCACTTTTACCCTACAAAAATTCGTGGGCAAGCTTATGGGACGAAACTCCGCCGCCATGAGGCGGAACCTTGGCGGAATCAACCTAGGGCTCTGGCGGAGCTATTCTACCGGGGACACTTCCCTCCGGGAGGGGGAAATCATCACCAACGTCATCACCAACGATCCTCTCATCGGGAGGGGGTCAATCTCTATCAACATCTTCACCAGCACCATCTCCTCTCAAAACCCTAGTTCATCTCTTGTATCCAATCTTGTATCAAAACCACAAATTAGTACCTGTGGGTTGCTAGTAGTGTTGATTACTCCTTGTAGTTGATGCTAATTGGTTTACTTGGTGGAAGATCATATGTTCAGATCCTTTATGCATATTATTACTCCTCTGATTATGAACATGAATATGCTTTGTGAGTAGTTACGTTTGTTCCTGAGGACATGAGTGAAGTCTTGCTATTAGTAGTCATGTGAATTTGGTATTCGTTCGATATTTTGATGAGATGTATGTTGTCTTTTGCTCTAGTGGTGTTATGTGAACGTCGACTACATGACACTTCACCATTATTTGGGCCTAGAGGAAGGCATGGGGAAGTAATGAGTAGATGATGGGATTCTAGAGTGACAGAAGCTTAAACCCTAGTTTATGCATTGCTTCGTTAGGGGTTCATATGGACCCATATGTTTAATGATGTGGTTAGGTTTACCTTAATACTCCTTTTTGTAGTTGCGGATGCTTGAAATAGGGGTTAATCATAAGTGGGATGCTTGTCCAAGTTAGGGCAGTACCCAAGTACCGATCCACCCACATATCAAATTATCAAAGTACCGAACGCGAATCTTATGAACGTGATGAAAACTAGCTTGATGATAATTCCCAATGTGTCCTCGGGAGCTCCTTCTTCATTATTTGAATTTGTCCAGGCTTATCCTTTGCTACATAAAGGATTGGGCCACCTTGCTGCACTTTATTTACTTTATTTACTTTTTGCTCGTTACTATTTATCTTATCACAAAACTATCTATTACCTACAATTTCAGTGCTTGCAGAGAAAACCTTAGTGGAAACCGCTTATCATTTCCTTCTGCTCCTCGTTGGGTTCGACACTCTTACTTATCGAAAGGACTACGATAGATCCCCTACACTTGTGGGTCATCAAGACTCTTTTCTGGCACCGTTGCCGGGGAGTGTAGCGCTTTTGGTGAGTGGAACTTGGTAAGGAAACATTTATATAGTGTGCTGAAATATTCTGTTACTTGTCACTATGGAAACTAATCCTTTGAGGGGTTTGTTTGGGGTATCTTCACCCCAACCAGAGGAGCAAAGATATGCTCCTCAACCTACTGAACTTTATGAAAATATTCACTTTGAGATTCCTTCGGGTATGATAGAAAAACTGCTAGCTAATCCTTTTGCAGGAGATGGAATTGCATCCCGATTTACACCTTATCTTTGTGGATGAAGTTTGTGGATTATTTAAGCTTGCCGGTATTATCGATGATGTTGTCAAAAGGAAGGTCTTCCCTTTATCTTTGAAGGGAGATGCAATGACATGGTATAGGCTATGTGATGATACGAGATCTTGGAATTATAAGCGACTGAAGTTGGAATTTCACCAAAAGTTTTATCCTATGCATCTTGTTCATCGTGGCCGTAATTACATATATAATTTCTGGCTTCGCGAAGGAGAAAGCATCGCTCAATCTTGGGGGAGGCTTAAGTCAATGTTGTATTCATGCCCCAATCATGAGCTCTCTCGGGAAATGATTATTCAGAATTTTTATGCTCGGCTTTCTCTCGATAATCGCAACCTGCTCGATACTTCCTGTGCTGGTTCTTATATGCTAAAGACTATTAACTTCAAATGGGACTTATTGGAAAGAATTAAATGCAACTCTGAAGATTGGGGTTCCGACGATGGTAAGGAGTCAGGTATGACACCTAAGTTCGATTGTATTAAATCTTTTATGGATACCGATGTTTTCCGTGGATTTAGCTCTAAGTATGGACTTGACTCTGAGATAGTGGCTACTTTTTGTGAATCTTTTGCTACTCACATTGATCTCCCTAAAGAGAAGTGGTTTAAATATAATCCTCCTGTTGAAGTGAAAGTAGTTGCACCTATTACAGTCAAAGAAAAGACTATTACATATAGTATCCTATTATTCCTACTACTTATGTTGAAAAACCTCCTTTTCCTTTTAGGATAAAAGATCATGCTAAAGCTTCGACTGTTGTTCATAAGAGTAATACTAGGACTTATACACCTCCTGAGCAAATTAATGTTGAACCTAGTATTGCTATGGTTAAAGATCTCTTAGATGAGGACCTAGATGGGCATGTTATTTCTTTCTTGGGTGAGAGTGCTAATATTGCTAGACCCGACACTAAGACACGTAGACCCGTTGTAGGCATGCCTATTATTTCTGTTAAAATAGGAGATCATTGTTATCATGGCTTATGTGATATGGGTGCTAGTGCTAGTGCGATACCTTATGATCTTTATAAAGAAATTATGCACGGCATTGAACCTATTGAATTAGAAGACATTGATGTTAGTATTAAGCTTGCTAATAGGGATACCATCAAACCTATTGGGATTGTTAGAGATGTTGAAGTTTTGTGTGGGAAGGTTAAATACCCTGCCGATTTTCTTGTTCTTGCTTCCCCACAAGATGATTTTTGTCCCATTATTTTTGGTAGACCCTTCTTGAATACAGCTAGTGCTAATATTAATTGTGAAAGGAATATTGTCACTGTTGGCATAGATGGCATGTCTCATGAGTTTAATTTTGCCAAGTTTAGTAGACAACCTCGTGAAAGGGAACCATCTAGTAAGGATGAAGTTATTGGTCTTCCTTCCATTGCTGTTCCTCCAACTGATCCGTTAGAACAATATTTGCTAGACCATGAAAACGATATGTTTATGAAGGAAAGAGAAGAAATAGATGAAGTGTTCCTTAAACAGGAACCTATGCTGAAACATAATCTTCCCATTGAAATTCTTGGGGATCACCCTCCACCTAAGGGTGATCCCATGTTTGAACTCAAACTATTACCTGATAATCTTAAGTATGCTTATCTTGATGAAAAAGAAATATATCCTGTTATTATTAGTGCTAACCTTACAGAGAAAGAAGAAGAAATATTATTGAAAACTCTGAAGAAGCACCGAGCCGTTATTGGATATACTCTGGATGATCTTAAGGGCATTAGTCCCACATTATGTCAACACAAAATTTCAGGAGAGAAAGATGCCAAGCCAGTTAGAGGTCCTCAAAGACGATTAAATCCCAAAATGAAGGAAGTGGTAAGAAAGGAGATTCTAAACCTCCTTGAGGCAGGTATTATTTATCCCGTTGCTGATAGTGAATGGGTAAGCCCTGTCCATTGTGTCCCTAAAAAGGGAGGTATTACTGTTGTTCCTAATGATAAAGATGAATTGATCCCGCAAAGAATTATTACAGG
The DNA here is from genome assembly GCA_963921465.1 of Triticum timopheevii. NCBI lineage: Eukaryota > Viridiplantae > Streptophyta > Magnoliopsida > Poales > Poaceae > Triticum > Triticum timopheevii. The sequence goes on from OY997271.1 coordinate 116,781,067, forward strand.
TTATAGGATGGTAATGGATTTCCGTAAGTTAAATAAAGCTACTAAGAAAGATCATTACCCTTTACCTTTTATTGATCAAATGCTAGAAAGAATATCCAAGCACACACATTTTTGCTTTCTAGATGGTTATTCTGGTTTCTCACAGATACCTGTATCAGCGAAGGATCAATCTAAAACTACTTTTACTTGCCCTTTTGGTACCTTTGCTTATAGACGTATGCCTTTTGTTTATGTAATGCACCTGCTACCTTTCAAAGATGCATGATGGCTATATTTTTTGATTTTTGAGAAAAGATTTGTGAGGTATTCATGCATGACTTCTCCGTCTATGGATCCTCGTTTGATGATTATTCGAGCAACCTTGTTCGAGTTTTGCAGAGATGCGAAGACACTAGTCTCGTCCTGAATTGGGAAAAGTGTCACTTTATGGTTAATGAAGGCATTTTCTTGGGGCACAAGATCTCCGAGAGAGGTATTGAAGTTGATAAAGCCAAAGTTGATGCTATTGAAAAGATGCCATGTCCCAAGGACATAAAAGGTATAAGAAGTTTCCTTGGTCACGCCGACTTTTATAGGAGGTTCATTAAGGACTTTTCTAAAATCTCTAGGCCTCTGACTAATTTATTGCAAAAAGATATTCCTTTTGTCTTTGATGATGATTGTGTAGAAGCATTTGAAACACTTAAGAAAGCTTTGATCACTGCACCTATTGTTCAGCCACCTGATTGGAATTTACCTTTTGAAATTATGTGCAATGCTAGTGATTATGCTGTAGGTGCTGTTTTAGGGCTAAGAGTCGATAAGAAATTGAATGTTATCCAGTATGCTAGTAAGACTCTTGATACCGCCTAGAGAAATTATGCTACTACTGAAAAAGAGTATTAGCAGTTGTGTTTGCATGTGATAAGTTTAGACCTTATATTGTTGATTCCAAAGTTACTATTCACGCTGATCATGCTGCTATTAAATATCTTATGGAAAAGAAAGATGCTAAGCCTAGACTCATTAGATGGGTTCTCTTGCTCCAAGAATTTGACTTGCATATTATTGATAGAAAGGGAGCTGAGAACCCCGTTGCAGACAACTTGTCTAGGTTAGAGAACGTTCTTGATGACCCACTGCCTATTAATGATAGCTTTCCTGATGAACAATTAGCGGTCGTCAATGCTTCTCGTACTGCTCCTTGGTATGCTGACTATGCTAATTACACTGTTGCTAAATATATACCGCCTAGTTTCACATACCAGCAAAAGAAAAAGTTCTTTTATGATTTAAGACACTATTTATGGGATGACTCACATCTTTATAAAGGAGTAGATGGTGTTATTAGACGTTGTGTGCCTGAGCATAAACAGGAACAGATCCTACGCAAGTGTCACTCTGAATCCTATGGAGGACACCACACTGGAGATAGAACCGCACACAAGGTACTACAATCTGGTTTTTATTGGCCTACTCTTTTTAAAGATGCTCGTAAGTTTGTCTTATCTTGTGATGAATGTCAAAGAATAGGTAACATTAGTAGACGTCAAGAAATGCCTATGAATTATTCTCTTGTTATTGAACCATTTGATGTTTGGGGCTTTGATTATATGGGACCTTTTCCTGCCTCCAATGGTTATACACATATTTTAGTTGCTGTTGATTACGTTACTAAGTGGGTAGAAGCTATTCCAACTAGTAGTGCTGATCATAACACTTCTATTAAAATGCTTAAAGAAGTTATTTTTCCGAGGTTTGGAGTCCCTAGATATCTTATGACTGATGGTGGTTCACATTTTATTCATGGTGCTTTCCGTAAGATGCTGGCTAAGTATGATGTCAATCATAGAATAGCATCTCCTTATCATCCGCAGTCTAGTGGTCAAGTAGAGTTGAGCAATAGAGAGCTCAAATTAATTTTGCAAAAGACTGTGAATAGATCTAGGAAGAATTGGTCCAAAAAACTTGATGATGCATTATGGGCCTATAGAACTGCATACAAAAATCCTATGGGTATGTCTCCTTATAAGATGGTTTATGGAAAAGCATGTCATTTACCTCTTGAACTTGAACATAAGGCATATTGGGCTATTAAAGAGCTCAATTATGACTTCAAACTTGCCGGTGAGAAGAGATTATTTGATATTAGCTCACTTGATGAATGGAGAACCCAAGCATATGAGAATGCCAATCTTTTCAAACAAAAACTCAAACGCTGGCATGATAAGAGGATACAAAAGCATGAGTTTAATGTAGGAGATTATGTGTTATTGTTCAACTCTCGTTTAAGATTTTTTGCAGGAAAACTTCTCTCAAAATGGGAAGGTCCCTACGTTATCGAGGAGGTCTATCGTTCTGGTGCTATATAAATCAACAACTTCGAAGGCACAAATCCGAGGGTGGTAAACGGTCAAAGAATTAAACATTATATTTCAGGTAATCCTATCAATGTTGAAACTAATATTATTGAAACCATAACCCACGAGGACTACATAAGGGACACTTTCCAGAACGTTCCGGACTCCGAAAAGGCATAGGTATGTGGTACGGTAAGTAAACCGACTCCAAAACAACTCTAATGGCAATTTTTATCAGTTTTGGATTATTTAAGAATGTTAGGAAGGAAGAAGTAGTCCGAAAGGGACACGAGGCCCCCACGAGAGTGGAGGGCGCTCCCCCCCATAGGGCGCGCCCCCCTGTCTTGTGGGCACCTCGTGTGCCTCCCAGACTCCGTTTTCTTGTATGTTACGTATTTTGGTCGGTAAAAATTCATTATATATACTCCCGAAGGTTTTGACCACCGTATCACGCAAATATCCTCTGTTTTCGTTTCGAGCTGTTTCTGTTTCAGATCTAGAGCATCATGGCGTCTCCAAGCGCTCCCAAGGACAAGTTTTTTGAGAGGGTTATCAACCTCTATTTCGCGGAGGTGCTGCATCATCCTCAAACTATTGAGATGCATGCGGGGGTGCTGCACATCCGCGATGTAGAGGGACCAAGGCGTACCGGGAGCATGGAGACAAAGCTCGAAGCCGTGGAGCAAGATGTTTTCAAGTGTCAAGGGATGGTGGAGCGTGGACTCAACACCAACCAGATGATGATCACGGAGTTCACCAACAACCACAAGCTGGAGGCCAAAGTCATTGGGGAGACTATCTTCAAGCTTCAAGAGAAAATTGAGCACCTCCAAGCCCAGATCTATGACCTGCAAAACCAGAACTGTGAGTATGAATATAGATTCAAGCGAATGAGTTTGGCTACAGATTTAAGGATCTCGGAGACTCGATCATCCTTTTATGATGGAGAGCCGATGCCCTGGAAGACGGACGACAAGCCTACATCATCAACAACTCCTACTTCACCACCTCCGAAGAAATAATCACATGGGTATGGGCACTCCCCTTGGCAACTGCCAAGCTTGGGGGAGGTGCCCTGGTATCGTATCACCATCACACTCCTATCTTTACCGCTTTATTTAGTTCGATCCTTTTAGTAGTATCTTGATCTAGTAGTTTGAAGTTTTGATATCAAGTAGTTTTGAGTTTTGCTTTGTGATCTCTTTATGTAATCGAGTCAGTGTGCTATCTATAATAAAAATTAGTGTTGAGTCAAGGGCTTTGCTTTGTTGCTATGATCTTGAGAAAGTAGAAAGAATAAAAGAGTTCATATTGATCTTATGGATAGTGATAACTTCACACATAGAAAGTATGAGGCATAAAAATTGTTGAGAGTTGATGAACGCAGCCTTGGTCATCGTTGCAATTAATAGGAAGTGATAAGGAAAGAGGGGCTCACATATAAATATATTATCTTGGACACCTTTTATGATTGGGAGCACTCATTAAGTATGACATGCTAAAAGAGTTGACGTTGGACAAGGAAGACAACGTAATGGTTTATGTTTTCCGACATCTCAGTTAAAGTATATTGTCATTGACCTTACAAACATGTTGAGCTTGCCTTTCCCCTCATGCTAGCCAAATTCCTTGCACCAAGTAGAGATACTACTTGTGCTTCTAAATATCCTTAAACCCAGTTTTGCGATGAGAGTCCACCATACCTACCTATGGATTGAGTAAGATCCTTCAAGTAAGTTGTCATCGGTGCAAGCAATAAAAATTGCTCTCTAAATATGTATGACTTATTAGTGCAGAGAAAATAAGCTTTGTACGAACTTGTTGTGGAAGTAATAAAAGCGATAGACTGCATAATAAATGTCCACATACAAGGGGCAATATAAAGTGACGTTCTTTTGCATTAAGATTTCGTGCATCAACCCTAAACGCGCATGACAACCTCTGCTTCCCTCTACGAAGGGCCTATCTTTTATTTCATGTTTTTACTTTATGCTTGAGTCAAGGTGATCCTCACCTTTCCCTTCTTCATTTATCCTTTGGCAAGCTCTTCGTGTTTGAAAGATCATGATATATATATCAAACTGTATGTAAGTTAGCATGGGCTATTATTGTTGACATCACCTAAAGGTGAATACATTGGGAGGCAACACAATAAGCCCCTATCTTTCTCAGTGTCTGGCTGAAACTCAATAACCACAAGTATTGCGTGAGTGTTAGCAATTATAGAAGACTACATGGTAGTTGAGTATGTGAACTTGCTGAAAAGCTCTATTATTGACTCTTTCTGATGTTACGATAAATTGCAATTGCTTCAGTGTCTGAGATTATAGTTTGTTAGTTCCCAATGAAGTTTCTGAACCATACTTGACATTGTGAATTGCTTATTACTTGAGCATAGGAAATCATGTGACAAAAATCTATTTATGTTGCTGTTATTAGAATGATCATGATGCCCTCATGTCCGTATTTTATTTTTATCGACACCTCCATCTCTAAACATGTGGACATATTTTTCGATTTCGGCTTCCGCTTGAGGACAAGCGAGGTCTAAGCTTGGGGGAGTTGATACATCCATTTTGCATCATGCTTTTATATCAATATTTATTGCATTATGGGCTGTTATTACACATTATATCTCGATACTTATGGCTATTCTCTCTTATTTTACAAGGTTTACCATGAAGAGGGGGAATGTCGGCAGCTGGAATTCTGGCTGGAAAAGGAGCAAATGTTGGAAACTTATTCTGCACAACTCCAAAAGTCCTAAAACTCCACGAAACAACTTTTTGGATTTAATAAGAATTTATGAGCGAAAGAAATAGGCCAGGGGGCCCACACCCTGTCCAGGAGACCGGGGGCACGCCCCCCCTATAGGGCGCGACCCCCTATCTCCTGGGCCCCCTGGTGGGCCTCCGGCGTCCATCTTTGCTATATCATCACTTTTACCCTGGAAAAATTCGTGGGCAAGCTTACGGGATGAAACTCTGCCGCCACGAGGCAGAACCTTGGCGGAATCAATCTAGGGCTCTGGTGGAGCTGTTCTGCCGGGGACACTTCCCTCCGGGAGGGGGAAATCATCACCAACGTCATCACCAACGATCCTCTCATCGGGAGGGGGTCAATCTCCATCAACATCTTCACCAGCACCATCTCCTCTCAAAATCCTAGTTCATCTCTTATATCCAATCTTGTATCAAAACCACAAATTGGTACCCGTGGGTTGCTTGTAGTGTTGATTACTCCTTGTAGTTGATGCTAATTGGTTTACTTGGTGGAAGATCATATGTTCAGATCCTTTATGCATATTATTACTCCTCAGATTATGAACATGAATATTCTTTGTGAGTAGTGACGTTTGTTCCTGAGGACATGGGTGAAGTCTTGCTATTAGTAGTCATGTGAATTTGGTATTCGTTCGATATTCTGATGAGATGTATGTTGTCTTTTCCTCTAGTCATGTTATGTGAACATCGACTACATGACACTTCACCATTATTTGGGCCTAGAGGAAGGCATGGGGAAGTAATAAGTAGATGATGGGTTGCTAGAGTGACAGAAGCTTAAACCCTAGTTTATGCGTTGCTTCGTTAGGGGTTGATATGGACCCATATGTTTAATGTTGTGGTTAGGTTTACCTTAATACTCCTTTTTGTAGTTGCGGATGCTTGCAATAGGGGTTAATCATAAGTGGGATGCTTGTCCAAGTTAGGGCAATACCCAAGTACCGATCCACCCACATATCAAATTATCAAAGTACCGAATGCGAACCTTATGAACGTGATGAAAACTAGCTTGACGATAATTCCCAATGTGTCCTCGGGAGCTCCTTCTTCATCATTTGAATTTGTCCAGGCTTATCCTTTGCTACATAAAGGATTGGGCCACCTTGCTACACTTTATTTACTTTATTTACTTTTTGCTCATTACTATTTATCTTATCACAAAACTATCTATTACCTACAATTTCAGTGCTTGCAGAGAAAACCTTACTGAAAACCGCTTATCATTTCTTTCTGCTCCTCGTTGGGTTCGACACTCTTATTTATCGAAAGGACTATGATAGATCCCCTACACTTGTGGGTCATCATGCGCGCCTCTACATCCACCAGTATGTAGGTACATGTTCGCGACCAGAATGACAACGCTACGTACGCTTCGACTAGGTGGGTCCCAACTATCAGGCACTTCCTTGCGTGCGAAGATGTAGATGGTGGGTCCCAGCAGTCAGGGGGGCGAATCGTTTCTTTGCCCGGACGCACTTCCTTGCGTGCGAATATGTAGCTGGTGGGTCCCAGCAGTCAGGGGGGCGAATCGTTTTTTTTTCGGACGCACTTCCTTGCGTGTGAAGATGTAGCTGGTGGGTCCCAGCAGTCAGGGGGAAACGTTTTCTTCACGAAATACAGTGGCCCATCCGATGGGTACCAGCTGTCAGGTGGAGGAATCATTATTTTCTGCGTAATAAGGAGGTACTTCCTTGCTGCGGCCATGGACCCAGCTGTCACCCTCTCCATGTATAGTCCACGTCCGATGGAAGTCGTTCCTTGACCTTGTTGACCACGCCGTGCCGAGAGCACCACGGCGGTGGACGACGGCGAGACCTAGGAAGGGGACGACATGGAGCCGGGGAAGACGCGGCAGTGGATGCCCACGCGGAGAGGAGTATGAGGGTTCACTGGTTCGGCTGCGGTGTGAGGCTGCCATCACCGCAGAATAACAGGGGGTGTGTGTGAGTGGATGGATGGCCTGGCCAGCGGTGGGAGTAGTAGGGGGCGGTGAGGCCTCCGCGGCAGCATAACCGGCCACGGGAGGCAGGCGCAGGCGGTACGACCGGCGCTGCTTTTGGCGGCTGGAGCAAGAAGATTAGAGGTTGAAGAAGCACGACGACCGTTGGATGGACATCGTGCGGTCACTGCAGCCAGAATCGTTTATATTGACTAAGTTGACAAAGCCCTTGGTACGCGTCAACTTAGTAGGCGCACAACTCAGCTTCCGAAATGGTGCGCCCTAGATGTAAGGGGGAGGAATCATTTTTTGGGCGGGTGAAGCTAGAATATCCAAGATTGAAGAAGAAGCACGACATCCGTTGGATGGACATCCAACGGCCACTGCTGCTAGAACCGTGTGTTGACTATAAGTTGACAAAGCCTTGCATATGCGTCAACTCTCTTTTTTTAGGTGACACGTCAACTTAGTAAGGCCACAAGTGTGTGGCAGAGAGCTTATAGCCCATTTGAGATTTGTAAGAATGTGCAGCCCATTTTTGAATTCTAATGGAATTTACTATATCCCATTTATAGTTTGTTAAAAGTACAGCCCATTTCAACCAACCATTCAAAACAGAATTCAATAAAATTTCCCACATTTTGATGGGATCCGAAATATTTTTATCCCGAAATTTCTAGTCAGATTAAATACAATTTCAATATAAATTTATATTACGTAAAAATCCAACGAAACATTGCACTCGCAACAATTAATGAAATTAAAATTTTCAATATCCAAAAATAATATTTTATAAATTAATTGCATGTTTGGTGCATTTTTTTGTAGTTACTGCTTAGTTTTTATAATTACATCCCATTTATTATTTCTTAAAGCCCATTTTCTTGTTAAGCCTAATGCATCCCTCCTAGGAAAGATTTGCAGCCCAGCGGGGCGGAGAATAACAACTTGACCTTGTCTGGGTATTCCTAAAAAAAGTATAGCTGGGCTAGCCATTTTCAGCTTGAAAAAAAATTAATATCTGGGCTAGATATCTGGCCTAGGCTAGATGGGCCATAGCCCGCCCAGTTAATACCTGCAGTGCTGTTTTCGTTGTTGTTCAGAGGAGAAAAATTAGTATCTGGGCTAAACATCGAAAAACTCTGCAGTGCTCACACCTAAAAAAACACAAATACTGCTCGAGCTGCTTGGTCCCAGCTGTCGGCCGCTTCTTGTGCAATTGTCTCGTTTATTGACTACATAGGTTGACAATGGCGTGGGACCGTGATGTGAGGAAACCAGGAGGAAGCAATTTTTTTATAGTTTTATATAATAAGGAGGCACTTGCGTACGTGAGGCTATGGCCCTGGTGGGTCCCCATTGTCATCCTCTCCAAGTAAAGTCATCTCCTCGCCCACGCGCTTTCCGCCCGAAACAGTCAGCGCCGCCCGCCCTGCTTCCCGGTGCAGGCGATTGCTCCGCCTTCAAACGACACAAGTGTCGTCTGTCCATCCATCTGCCGCCCACATTAATGATACGCGGTTGCCGAGGCGGCTACTCCGGCGCCACACGTCCGTCCCTCCGCCGTCCACCATTGCTATATAAACTGTTGCGCCGGCCATAGCCGCAGTCATCTGCAGTCACCCACCAGGGCACGCCAGGAGGCTCAGGCGCGCCCAGGTGGGTTGTGCCCACCTCGGGTGCCCCCTGAACTGCCTCTTTGCTCTATAAATACCCCAAAATTCCATAAACCCTATGAGAGTCGATGAAAATCAATTCCAGCCACCGCAGAGTCCAGAACCACCAGATCCAATCTAGACACCATCACAGAGGGTTTCACCACTTCCATTTGCGCCTCTCCGATGATGTGTGAGTAGTTCTTTGTAGACCTACGGGTCCATAGTTAGTAGCTAGATGACTTCCTCTCTCTCTCTCTCTCTCTCTCTCTCTCTCTCTTGATTATCAATACAATGGTCTCTTGGAGATCCATATGATGTAAGCCTTTTTGCGGTGTGTTTGTTGGGATCCGATGAACTTTGAGTTTATGATCAGATCTATGTTTTTATCCATGAAAGTTATTTGAGTCTTCTTTGATCTCTTATATGCATGATTGCTTATAGCCTCGTATTTCTTCTCCGATATTTGGGTTTTTTGGCCAACTTGATCTATTTATCTTGCAATGGGAAGACGTGCTTTGTGATGTGTTCGATCTTACGGTGCTTGATCCCAGTGACAGAAGGGGAAACGACACGTATGTATCCTTGCTATTAAGGATAACAAGATGGGGTCTATTTCTACATAAATAGATCTTGTCTACATCATGTCATCGTTCTTATTGCATTACTCCGTTTCTCCATGAACTTAATACACTAGATGCATGCTGGATAGTGGTCGATGTGCGGAGTAATAGTAGTAGATGCAGGCAGGAGTCGGTCTACTAATCTTGGACGTGATGCCTATATAATGATCATTACCTGGATATCGTCATGATTATTTGAAGTTCTATCAATTGGCCAACAATAATTGTTTTCCCACCGATTGCTATTTTTATCGAGAGAAGCCACTAGTGAAACCTACGGCCCCCAGGTCTCTTTTTATCATATTTGACTTTGTGGTCTATTTTACTTTGCATTTATTTTCAGATCTATTAAACAAAAAATATAAAAATACCTTGCTGCAATTTATTTGTTCCGTGATCTATTTATCCTATCTACCACTTTTTATCTCACGTTATTTGCCTATCTTGAGGCGCCATACCCGAAAGGGATTGACAACCCCTTTAACATGTGGGTTGCGAGTATTTGTTATTTGTGTGCGGGTGCTGTTTACGTGGTGTGACGAGGTTCTCCTACTGGTTCGATAAACTTGGTCTCATCACCGAGGGAAATACCTACCATCGCTATACTGCATCATCCCTTCCTCTTTGGGGAAATACCGACGTAGTTCTAGCACACATCAAAAGGAATTTCTGGCACCATTGCCGGGGAGGGTCTTCAACATCAACCAGGTTCCTAATCACAAATCTCATCTCCTCGCAATTTACATTATTTGCCATTTGCTCTCGTTTTCCTCTCCCCCACTTCACAAAAATTTGTCATTTTATTTGCTCTCTTTTTCGTTCGCCATTTTCTCGTCGGGTCTTTTATTTTCCTGAACTCGTCACCATGAGTGACTTTGATATGGCAGAAACAGATGATGGCCTAACTCCTAAAATGGAGCGTACGGGTAATCTAGATGCCAAACTTTTGTCTTGGGGTAACGGAATTTTACGGGAAAAGAACATATCCAAGATTTTTTCAATTGTGTCAGAAAATTAAGTCTCGATGATATTCCTATACTTAAAAGGACTAAATATGCGGAAGCTATTTTGGCACTTGTTCTGAAACTTGAAACTAGATTTATTTGTACTCATCCTACCTTGCAAAGATTGTTCTATGAGTTGCCCGTTATAAAGGATCCTAAAGCTAAAAAGTTAGCCACACTTGTTTTGATGAATGAATTTGACTACATAATTCAGGAAGCTAGGGAAATCTTTGATTTTTTGGCATGAATCGTGAAAAACCCGTGATTGATGAAATTCTTTATAATAGTGACTATGGTTTAAGACATTTGCTTGGATATAACCAAATCTTCGATGAGAATCTTAAAAAGCAAGTCCCCGTTTTAGATATGAGCCAACAAGTTTTTAATCACTACAAAAAAGCCACATCCGTAACATTTTGGGCCGAACAATTTTTTATGTCATACATATGACATTTCTATGACGATAATTGTGACAAAACCCGGTATCTGTTGGGGAACATAGTAATTTCAAAAAAATTCCTACGCACACTCAAGATCATGGTGATGGCATAGCAACGAGAGGGGAGAGTGTTCGTCCACGTACCCTCGTAGACCGTAAGCGGAAGCGTTAGCACAACGCGGTTGATGTAGTCGTACGTCTTCACGATCTGACCGATCCAAGCACCGAACGTACGGAGCCTCCGAGTTCAGCACACGTTCAGCTCGATGATGATCTCCGGCCTCCGATCCAGCAAAGCTCCGGAGATGAGATCCGTCAGCACGACGGCGTGGTGCCGATGATGATGTTCTACCGGCGCAGGGCTTCGCCTAAACTCCGCGACGATATGACCGAGGTGGAATATGGTGGAGGGGGGCACCGCACACGGCTAAGGAACGATCCGTAGATCAACTTGTGTGTCTATGGGGTGCCCCTGCCCCCGTATATAAAGGAGCAAGGGGGAGGCCGGCCGGCCCTTGGGTCGCACCAAGGAGGGGGGAGTCCTCCTCCTAGTGGGAGTAGGACTCCCCTTTCCTAGTCCAACTAGGAAGGAGGAAGGGGGAAGGAAAGAGGGGGAAAGGGAGAGGGAAAGGGGGGCCGCGCCCCCCTCCCCTAGTCCAATTCGGACTCCCCTTGGGAGGGGGCGCGCCACCTCCTGGGCTGCTGCCCTCTCTCTCTCCTCAGGCCCACTAAGGCCCAATACTTCCCCGGGGGGTTCCGGTAATCCCTCCGGCACTCCGGTTTTCTCCGAAATCACCCGGAACACTTCCGGTGTCCGAATATAGTCGTCCAATATATCAATCTTTATGTCTCGACCATTTCGAGACTCCTCGTCATGTCCGTGATCACATCCGGGACTCCGAACAAACTTTGGTACATCAAAACTTATAAACTCATAATAAAACTGTCATCGTAACGTTAAGCGTACGGACCCTACGAGTTCAAGAACTATGTAGACATGACCTAGAACCATTCTCGGTCAATAACCAATAGCGGGACCTGGATGCCCATATTGGTTCCTACATATTCTACGAAGATCTTTATTGGTCAAACTGCATAACAACATACGTTGTTCCCTTTGTCATCGGTATGTTACTTGCCCGAGATCTGATCGTCGGTATCCAATACCTAGTTCAATCTCGTTACCGGCAAGTCTCTTTACTCGTTCTGTAATGCATCATCACGTAACCAACTCATTGGTCATATTGCTTGCAAGGCTTATAATGATGTGCATTACCGAGAGGGCCCTGAGATACCTCTCTGACGATCGGAGTGACAAAACCTAATCTCGAAATACGCCAACTCAACATGTACCTTCAGAGACACCTGTAGTACTCCTTTAAAATCACCCAGTTACATTGTGACGTTTGGTAGTACCCAAAGTGTTCCTCCGGTAAACGGGAGTTGCATAATCTCATAGTTACAGGAACATGTATAAGTCATGAAGAAAGCAATAGCAGTATACTAAACGATCAAGTGCTAAGCTAACAGAATGGGTCATGTCAATCACATCATTCTTCTAATGATGTGATCTCACTAATCAAATGACAACACATGTCTATGGTTAGGAAACATAACCATCTTTGATTAATGAGCTAGTCAAGTAGAGGCATACTAGTGACTATAGTTTTGTCTATGTATTCACACATGTATCATGTTTCCGGTTAATACAATTCTAGCATGAATAATAAACATTTATCATGATATGAGGAAATAAATAATAACTTTATTATTGCCTCTAGGGCATATTTCCTTCAGTCTCCCACTTGCACTAGAGTCAATAATCTAGATTACATAGTAATGATTCTAACACCATGGAGTCTTGGTGCTGATCATGTTTTGCTCGTGAGAGAGGCTTAGTCAACGGGTCTGCGACATTCAGATCCATATGTATCTTGCAAATCTCTATGTCTCCCACTTGGACTTGGTCCCGAATGGAATTGAAGCGTCTCTTGATGTGCTTGGTCCTCTTGTGAAATCTGGATTCCTTTGCCAAGGCAATTGCACCAGTATTGTCACAGAAGATCTTCATTGGTCCCGATGCACTAGGTATGACACCTAGATTGGAAATGAACTCCTTCATCCAGACTCCTTCATTTGCTGCTTCAGAAGCAGCTATGTACTCTGCTTCACATGTAGATCCCGCCACGGCGCTTTGTTTAGAACTGCACCAACTTACAGCTCCACCGTTTAATAAAAACACGTATCCGGTTTGCGATTTAGAATCATCCGGATCAGTGTCAAAGCTTGCATCGACGTAACCATTTACGACTAGCTCTTTGTCACCTCCATATACGAGAAACATATCCTTAGTCCTTTTCAGGTATTTCAGGATGTTCTTGACCGCTGTCCAGTGATCCACTCCTGGATTACTTTGGTACCTTCCTGCCAAGCTTATTGCTAAGCATACGTCAGGTCTGGTACACAACATTGCATACATGATAGAGCCTATGGCTGAAGCATAGGGAGCATCTTTCATTTTCTCTCTATCTTCTGCTGTGGTCGGGCATTGAGTTTGACTCGACTTCACACCTTGTAGCACAGGAAAGAATCCTTTCTTTACCTGATCCATTTTGAACTTTTTCAAAATTTTGTCAAGGTATGTGCTTTGTGAAAGTCCTATTAAGCGTCTTGATCTATCTCTATCGATCTTGATGCCCAATATGTAAGCAGCTTCGCCGAGGTCTTTCATTGAAAAACTTTTATTCAAGTATCCCTTTATGCTATCCAGAAATTCTATATCATTTCCGATTAATAATATGTCATCTACATATAAAATAAGAAATGCTACAGAGCTCCCACTCACTTTCTTGTAAATACAGGCTTCTCCAAAAGTCTTTATAAAACCATATGCTTTGATCACACTATCAAAACGTTTATTCCAACTCCGAGATGCTTGCACCAGTCCATAAATGGATCGCTGGAGCTTGCACACTTTGTTAGCACCTTTTGGATCAACAAAACCTTCTGGCTGCATCATATACAACTCTTCTTCCAGAAATCCATTCAAGAATGCAGTTTTGACATCCATTTGCCAAATTTCATAATCATGAAATGCAGCAATAGCTAACATGATTCGGACAGACTTAAGCATCGCTACGGGTGAGAAAGTCTCATCGTAGTCAACCCCTTGAACTTGTCGAAAAACTTTCGCAACAAGTCGAGCTTTATAGACAGGTACATTACCATCAGCGTCAGTCTTCTTCTTAAAGATCCATTTATTCTCAATGGCTTGCCGATCATCGGGCAAGTCAACCAAAGTCCATACTTTGTTTTCATACATGGATCCCATCTCAGATTTCATGGCCTCTAGCCATTTTGCGGAATCTGGGCTCATCATCGCTTCCTCATAGTTCGTAGGTTCATCATGGTCAAGTAACATGACTTACAGAATAGGATTGCCGTACCACTCTGGTGCGGATCTTACTCTGGTAGACCTACGTGGTTCAGTAGAAACTTGATCTGAAGTTTCATGATCAATATCATTAGCTTCCTCACTGATTGGTGTAGTTGTCACAGGAACCGGTTCTTGTGATGAACTACTTTCCAATAAGGGAGTAGATACAGTTATCTCATCAAGTTCTACTTTCCTCCCACTCACTTCTTTCGAGAGAAACTCCTTCTCTAGAAAGGATCCATTCTTAGCAACGAATGTCTTGCCTTCGGATCTGTAATAGAAGGTGTACCCAACAGTCTCTTTTGGGTATCCTATGAAGACACATTTCTCCAATTTGGGTTCGAGCTTATCTGGTTGAAGTTTCTTCACATAAGCATCGCAGCCCCAAACTTTAAGAAACGACAACTTTGGTTTCTTGCCAAACCACAGTTCATAAGGCGTCGTCTCAACGGATTTTGATGGTGCCCTATTTAACGTGAATGCGGTCGTCTCTAAAGCATAACCCCAAAATGATAGCGGTAAATCAGTAAGAGACATCATAGATCGCACCATATCTAGTAAAGTACGATTACGACGTTCAGACACACCACTTCGTTGTGGTGTTCCAGGTGGCATGAGTTGCGAAACTATTCCACATTGTTTCAAGTGTAGGCCAAACTCGTAACTCAAATATTCTCCTCCACGATCAGATCACAGATACTTTATTTTCTTGTTACGATGACTTTCCACTTCACTCTGAAATTCTTTGAACTTTTCAAATGTTTCAGACTTGTGTTTCATTAAGTAGATATACCCATATCTGCTCAAATCATCTGTGAAGGTGAGAAAATAACGATACCCGCCGCGAGCCTCAACATTCATTGGACCACAAACATCAGTATGTATGATTTCCAACAAATTAGTTGCTCGCTCCATAGTTTCGGAGAACGGT
Source organism: Triticum timopheevii (assembly GCA_963921465.1). NCBI lineage: Eukaryota > Viridiplantae > Streptophyta > Magnoliopsida > Poales > Poaceae > Triticum > Triticum timopheevii. The sequence goes on from OY997271.1 coordinate 116,796,216, forward strand.
GTTTTAGTCATCTTACCCATAAGGCATGGTTCGCAAGTACCCAGTGATTCATAATCAAGTGATTCCAAAAGCTCATCAGTATGGAGTTTCTTCATGCGCTTTACACCGATATGACCCAAACAGCAGTGCCACAAATAAGTTGCACTATCGTTATCAACTCTGCATCTTTTGGTTTCAACACTATGAATATGTGTATCACTACTATCGAGATTCAATAAAAATAGACCATTCTTCAAGGGTGCATGACCATAAAAGATATTACTCATACAAATAGAACAACCATTATTCTTTGATTTAAATTAATAACCGTCTCGCATCAAACAAGATCCAGATATAATGTTCATGCTCAACGCTAGCACCAAATAACAATTATTCAGGTCTAAAACTAATCCCGAAGGTAGATGTAGAGGTAGCGTGCCGACTGCGATCACATCGACTTTGGAACCGTTTCCCACGCGCATCGTCACCTCGTCCTTGGCCAGTGCTCGCTTATTCCGTAGTCCCTGTTTCGAGTTGCAAATATTAGCACCAGAACCAGTATCAAATACCCAGGCTCTACTATGAGCTCTAGTTAGGTACACATCAATAACATGTATATCACGTATACCTTTGTTCACTTTGCCATCCTTCTTATCCGCCAAATACTTGGGGCAGTTCCGCTTCCAGTGACCAGTCTACTTGCAGTAGAAGCACTCAGTTTCAGGCTTAGGTCCAGACTTGGGTTTCTTCTCTTGAGCAGCAACTTGCTTGCTGTTCTTTTTGAAGTTCCCCTTCTTCTTTCCTTTGCCCTTTTTCTTGAAACTAGTGGTCTTGTTGACCATCAACACTTGATGCTCCTTCTTGATTTCTACCTCCACAGCTTTTAGCATCGCGAAAAGCTCGGGAATAGTCTTGTTCATCCCTTGCATATTATAGTTCATCACAAAGCTCTTGTAGCTTGGTGGCAGTGATTGGAGAATTCTGTCAATGACACTATCATCAGGAAGATTAACTCCCAGTTGAATCAAGTGATTATTATACCCAGACATTTTGAGTATGTGTTCACTGACAGAACTATTCTCCTCCATCTTGCAGCTATAGAACTTATTGGAGACTTCATATCTCTCAATCTGGGCATTTGCTTGAAATATTAACTTCAACTCCTGGAACATCTCATATGCTCCATGACGTTCAAAACGTTGTTGAAGACCCGGTTCGAAGCCGTAAAGCATGGCACACTGAACTATAGAGTAGTCATCAGCTTTGCTCTGCCACACGTTCTTAACGTCGTCAGTTGCATCAGCAGCAGGCCTGGCACCCAGCGGTGCTTCCAGGACGTAACTTTTCTGTGCAGCAATGAGGATAATCCTCAGGTTACGCACCCAGTCCGTGTAATTGCTACCATCATCTTTCAACGTTGCTTTCTCAAGGAACGCATTAAAATTCAACGGAACAACAACACGAGCCATCTATCTACAAACAAACATAGACAAGCAAAATACTATCAGGTACTAAGTTCATGATAAATTTAAGTTCAATTAATCATATTACTTAAGAACTCCCACTTAGACAGACATCTCTCTAGTCATCTAAGTGATCACGTGATCCAAATCAACTAAACCATAACCGATCATCACGTGAGATGGAGTAGTTTTCAATGGTGAACATCACTATGTTCATCATATCTACTATATGATTCACGCTCGACCTTTCGGTCTCCGTGTTCCGAGGCCATATCTGCATATGCTAGGCAAGTCAAGTTTAACCTGAGTATTCCGTGTGTGCAAAACTGGCTTGCACCCGTTGTAGATGGACGTAGAGCTTATCACACCCGATCATCACGTGGTGTCTGGGCATGACGAACTTTGGCAACGGTGCATACTCAGGGAGAACACTTCTTGTGAATTTTAGTGAGAGATCATCTTAAAATGCTACCGTCAATCAAAGCAAGATAAGATGCATAAAGGATAAACATCACATGCAATCAATATAAGTGATATGATATGGCCATCATCATCTTGTGCTTGTGATCTCCATCTCTGAGGCACCGTCGTGATCACCATCGTCACCGGCGCGACACCTTGATCCCCATCGTAGCATCATTATCGTTACGCCATCTATTGCTTCTACGATTATCGCTACCGCTTAGTGATAAAGTAAAGCAATTACAGGGCGTTTGCATTTCATACAATAAAGCGACAACCATATGGCTCCTGCCAGTTGCCGATAACTTTGGTTACAAAACATGATCATCTCATACAATAATATAACATCACGTCTTGACCATATCACATCACAACATGCCCTGCAAAAACAAGTTAGACGTCCTCTACTTTGTTGTTGCAAATTTTACGTGGCTGCTACGGCTTAGCAAGAACCGTTCTTACCTACGCATCAAAAACCACAACGATAGTTCGTCAAGTTGGTACTGTTTTAACCTTCGCAAGGACCGGGCATAGCCACACTCGATTCAGCTAAAGTGAGAGAGACAGACACCCGCCAGCCACCTTTAAGCACGAGTGCTCGTAACGGTGAAACCAGTCTCGCGTAAGCGTACGCGTAATGTCGGTCCGGGCCGCTTCATCTCACAATACTGCCGAACCAAAGTATGACATGCTGGTAAGCAGTATGACTTGTATCGCCCACAACTCACTTGTGTTCTACTCATGCATATGACATCTACGCATAAAACCTAGGCTCGGATGCCACTGTTAGGGAACGTAGTAATTTCAAAAAAATTCCTACGCACACTCAAGATCATGGTGATGGCATAGCAACGAGAGGGGAGAGTGTTCGTCCACGTACCCTCGTAGACCGTAAGCGGAAGCATTAGCACAACGCGGTTGATGTAGTTGTACGTCTTCACGATCCGACCGATCCAAGCACCGAACGTACGGAGCCTCCGAGTTCAGCACACGTTCAGCTCGATGACGATCTCCGGCCTCCGATCCAGCAAAGCTCCAGAGATGAGTTCCGTCAGCACGACGGCGTGGTGACGATGATGATGTTCTACCGGCACAGGGCTTCGCCTAAACTCCGCGACGATATGACCGAGGTGGAATATGGTGGAGGGGGGCACCGCACACGGCTAAGGAACGATCCGTAGATCAACTTGTGTGTCTATGGGGTGCCCCCTGCCCCCGTATATAAAGGAGCAAGGGGGGAGGCCGGCCGGCCCTTGGGGCGCGCCAAGGAGGGGGGAGTCCTCCTCCTAGTGGGAGTAGGACTCCCCTTTCCTAGTCCAACTAGGAAGGAGGAAGGGGGAAGGAAAGGGGGGGAGAGGGAGAGGGAAAGAGGGGCCGCGCCCCCCTCCCCTAGTCCAATTCGGACTCCCCTTGGGAGGGGGCGCGCCACCTCCTGGGCTGCTGCCCTCTCTCTCCCCTCAGGCCCACTAAGGCCCAATACTTCCCCGGGGGGTTCCGGTAATCCCTCCGGCACTCCGGTTTTCTCCGAAATCACCCGGAACACTTCCGGTGTCCGAATATAGTCGTCCAATATATCAATCTTTATGTCTCGACCATTTCGAGACTCCTCGTCATGTCCGTGATCACATCCGGGACTCCGAACAAACTTTGGTACATCAAAACTTATAAACTCATAATAAAACTATCATCGTAACGTTAAGCGTACGGACCCTACGGGTTCGAGAACTATGTAGACATGACCTAGAACCATTCTCGGTCAATAACCAATAGCGGGACCTGGATGCCCATATTGGTTCCTACATATTCTACGAAGATCTTTATTGGTCAAACCGCATAACAACATACGTTGTTCCCTTTGTCATCGGTATGTTACTTGCCCGAGATCTGATCGTCGGTATCCAATACCTAGTTCAATCTCGTTACCGGCAAGTCTCTTTACTCGTTCTGTAATGCATCATCACGTAACCAACTCATTGGTCATATTGCTTGCAAGGCTTATAATGATGTGCATTACCGAGAGGGCCCTGAGATACCTCTCTGACGATCGGAGTGACAAAACCTAATCTCGAAATACGCCAACTCAACATGTACCTTCGGAGACACCTGTAGTACTCCTTTATAATCACCCAGTTACGTTGTGACATTTGGTAGTACCCAAAGTGTTCCTCCGGTAAACGGGAGTTGCATAATCTCATAGTTACAGGAACATGTATAAGTCATGAAGAAAGCAATAGCAGTATACTAAACGATCAAGTGCTAGGCTAACAGAATGGGTCATGTCAATCACATCATTCTTCTAATGATGTGATCTCACTAATCAAATGACAACACATGTCTATGGTTAGGAAACATAACCATCTTTGATTAATGAGCTAGTCAAGTAGAGGCATACTACTGACTATAGTTTTGTCTATGTATTCACACATGTATCATGTTTCTGGTTAATACAATTCTAGCATGAATAATAAACATTTATCATGATATGAGGAAATAAATAATAACTTTATTATTGCCTCTAGGGCATATTTCCTTCAGTATTATCATAGATGTGGTGGGCTCCTACTTCTATGACAAAAAATCATGACAGAAAATGGTCTTTTCGTCCTGGGCAGGCCGGAGACGCAGCTGCATGACATTCTTTGGGCCGTCCATGACGGAAAAAACCGTGGTAGAAGCGAGGGCGAGGAAAATTTTGGGGGGTTCCCAGTTACGGTGGGAGGTCGAAGGCCAAGCAATGCGCGTTCTCTCGTACACGTACGCGCGTGTGTGCGAGGCATTGGCTCTAACTGAACCCGAGCAAGGCGTTGTGCTCTAACTGAACCCGAGCGATTGCACTACAGGCTACTTGTTACTGAACCCGAGCGATCGATCGATGGCTGTTAACTAAACCCGATCAAGCGATTCCTTCGCTACTGCTGCTAACTGAAGCCAATCGATTGGATGAACAGTGAGCGTTGTGGGGGGGGGGGGTTTGGATGAACAATGAGCGGTGGCGTTGCCTCTGGATGAACAGGACCCCGTGGTGTGGAGGGCTGGATGAACAATAGACGATGGAGGGGTGCCCGTGGAGGGGTGGTTGAACAGGACCCCGTGGTGTGGAGGGCTGGATGAACAATAGACAGTGGAGGGGTGCCCGTGGAGGGGTGGTTGAACAGTAGCCGGTGGAGTAGCGCGCGGTGGAGGCTGGATGAATAGGAGCCCGTGGAGGCTGGAGGAGGTCGACGGTGGAGATGAACAGTATCCCGTGGAGTCCCGTTTTGCGGTACGCCACACCCCTCCCGATAAACAGGACCCCCGTTTCGACCGTAGCGCTCCAACACAAGTCCGTTTCGTCCGTTTTGCGGTACGCCACACCCCTCCTGATCAACAGGACCCCCATTTTGACCGTAGGAGGTCCGTTTCGTCCGTTTTGCAGTACGCCACACCCCTCCCGATCAACAGGACCCCCGTTTCGACCGTAGGAGGTCCGTTTCCTCCGTTTTGTGGTACGCCAGACCCCTCCCGATCAATAGGACCCTGTTCCGAACGTAGCAGGTCTGTTTCCTCCGTTCTGCGGTACGCCAGGCCTCCTTTCCATCGCCTATTCCATCCAAGCCCTCCCGATGAACACAACCACACATTCCATTCCGACCCATCCGGTTGGCTCCCACTCGTTCCGTTGCCTCTTGATGAACATGACGCATTCCGTTGCCTCCCCATGAACACGACGCATTCCGTTGCCTCCCGATGAACACGACGCATTCCGTTGCCTCCCCATGAACACGACAATGACGATGTTTCTCCGTTCCGACCCAGCCATGTACATGAGCCCTGGCCGTACGTATGCACGAGTAGGCGTTCGAGACCCTGCCTGTATGTACGTATGTGGCCGTATTTTCTTTCTTGCCCCTGGCCGACGTACGTACGTGTACATGCTACGTGCGCGCCTCTACTACGACACGTGCGCACCTCTACAACGACCAGTATGTACGTACACGTTCGCGACCAGAATGACAACGCTACGTACGCTTCGACCAGGTGGGTCCCGACTGTCAGGCACTTCCTTGCCTGCGAAGATGCAGCTGGTGGGTCCCAGCAGTCAGGGGGCAAATCGTTTTTTTTTGCCCGGACACACTTCCTTGCGTGCGAAGATGTAACTGGTGGGTCCTAGCAGTCAGGGGAAATGTTTTTTTCGCGAAATACGGTGGCCCGTCCGGTGGGTTGATAACCCACAAGTGTAGGGGATCGCAACAGTTTTCGATAAGTAAGAGTGTCAAACCCAACGAGGAGCTAAAGGTAGAATAAATATTCCCTCAAGTTCTATCGACCACCGATACAACTCTACGCACGCTTGACGTTCGTTTATCTAGAACAAGTATGAAACTAGAAGTACTTTGTAGGTGTGATAGGAAAGGTTTGCAAGATAATAAAGAGCACGTAAACATAAACTAGGGGTTGCTTAGATAAAGAAGCAATAAAGTAAGTATTAGTAGAGAGCTTTTTGTGATGAGAAAGTTATTTGTCCAAGGCAATCGATAACTAGACCGGTAATCACTGTTGCAATTCTATTTGAGGGAGAGGCATAAGCTAACATACTTTCTCTACTTGGATCATATGCACTTATGATTGGAACTCTAGCAAGCGCCCGCAACTACTAAAGATTCATTAAGGTAAAACCCAACCATAGCATTAAAGTATCAAGTCCCCTTTTATCCCATACGCAACAATCTACTTACTCGGGTTTGTGTTTCAGTCACTCACGCAACCCACCATAAGCAAATCATAAACATATTGCAAACCCTACAGCGGGAATCCCTCACGCTTGCGCGACACGGAGGGCACAATAGGACAGCACCAATAATAAAACATGCAACTCAAACCAATCACGATCATCAATTAACCCATAGGACAAAAAGGATCTACTCAAACATCATAAGATAGCCATACATCATTGGGGAATAATATATAGTGTTGAGCACCATGTTTAAGTAGAGATTACAGCGGGTAAGAGAGAGGTTACACTGCTGCATAGAGGGAGGAAGAGTTGGTGATGAAGGCGGTGAAGTTGTTGGTGAAGATCGTGGTGATGATGATGGCCCCCGGCAGCGCTCCGGCGCCACCGGAAGCAAGGGGGAGAGAGGCCCCCTTCTTCTTCTTCTTCCTTGACCTCCTCCCTAGATAGGAGAAGGGTTTCCCCTCTGGTCCTTGGCTCCCATGGCTTGGGAGGAGCGAGAGCCCCTCCGAGATTGGATCTATCTCTCTGTTTCTGCGTTCTCAGATTCTACCCCTTCCCCGTTTCTTAAATATCCGAAGATCCGTAAGTCCGATTGGGGTGAATATTTCGCCCAGATCTTTCTCATAAAATTAGCTTTATTGTGCCAAAAGAAGAGCGTCAACCACCTTACGGGTGGCCCACGAGAGCCCAGGCCGCGCCCAAGGGGGAGGGCGCGCCCCCCTGTCTCGTGGCCACCCCGGACACCGTTTCGCGTTGATTTTACTTTCCAAAAATCATAAATATTCCAAAAAAATCTCCGTCCATTTTTATCCCGTTTGGACTCCGTTTGATATTGGGTTTCTGCGAAACAAAAATCAGGCAACAGACAGGAACTGGCACTGGGCACTGGATCAATATGTTAGTCCCAAAAAATAGTATAAAAAGTAGCCAAAAGTATATAAAAGTTGAATAATATTGGCATGGAACAATAAAAAATTATAGATACGACGGAGACGTATCAGCATCCCCAAGCTTAATTCCTGCTCGTCCTCGAGTAGGTAAATGATAAAAAAGATAATTTTTGATGTCGAATGCTACCGAGCATAATCTTGATCATATGTCTAATCATGGCATGAATATTAAGACACGAGTGATTCAAGGCAATAGTCTATCATTTGACATAAAAACAATAATACTTCGAGCATACCAATAAAGCAATCATGTCTTTTCAAAACAACATGGCCAAAGAGAGTTATCCCTACAAAATCATATAGTCTGGTTGTTGCTCTATCTTCATCACACAAAGTATTTAATCATGCACAACCCCGATGACAAGCCAAGCAATTGTTTCATACTTTAGTAATCTCAAACTTTTTCAACTTTCACGCAATACATGAGCGTGAGCCATGGATAAAGCACTATAGGTGGAATAGAAAATGATGGTGGGGGTTATGTGGAGAAGACAAAAAGGGAGAAAGTCTCACATCAACTAGGCGTATCAACGGGCTATGGAGATTCCCATTATTAGATATCAATGTGAGTGAGTAGGGATTGCCATGCAACGGATGCACTAGAGCTATAAGTGTATGAAAGCTCAAACTGAAACTAGGTGGGTGTGCATCCAACTTGCTTGCTCATGAAGACCTCGGGCATTTGAGGAAGCCCATCATCGGAATATACAAGCCAAGTAATATAATGAAAATTCCCACTAGTATATGAAAGTGAAAGCATAGGAGGCTCTCTCTATGAAGAACATGGTGCTACTTTGAAGCACAAGTGTGGTAAAAGGATAGTAACATTGTCCCTTCTCTCTTTTTCTCTCATTTTTTATTTTCTCTTTTTTTATTTTTTTTATTTTTGGTGGGCTTCTTTGGCCTCCTTTTTTTATATTTTAGCTTTTTTGGCCTCTTTTATTTTTCATGAAGTCCGGAGTCTCATCCCAACTTGTGGCGGAATCATAGTCTCCTTCATCCTTTCCTCACTGGGGCAATGCTCTAGTAATGATGATCATCACACTTTTATTTACTTACAACTCAATACCTAGAACAAAGATATGACTCTATATGAATGCCTCCGGCGGTGTACCGGGATGTGCAATGATCTAGCGTAGCAATGACATCAAAAAATGGACAAGCCATGAAAACATCATGCTAGCTATCTTATGATCATTCAAAGCAATATGACAATGAAAAGCTCAAGTCATGTATATGATGATGATGGAAGTTGCATGGCAATATATCTCGGAATGGCTATGGAAATGCCATGATAGGTAGGTATGGTGGCTGTTTTGAGGAAGATAAAAGGAGGCTTATGTGTGATAGAGCGTATCATATCACGGGGTTTGGATGCACCGGCGAAGTTTGCACCAACTCTCGAGGTGAGAAAGGGCAATGCACGGTACCGAAGAGGCTAGCAATGGTGGAAGGGTGAGAGTGCGTATAATCCATGGACTCAACATTAGTCATAAAGAACTCATATACTTATTGCAAAAATCTACAAGCCATTGAAAACAAAGTACTACGCGCATGCTCCTAGGGGGATAGATTGGTAGGAAAAGACCATCGCTCGTCCCCGACCGCCACTCATAAGGAAGACAATCAATAAATAAAATTGTGCTCCAACTTCATCACAAAGCGGTTCACCATACATGCATGCTACAGGAATCACAAACCTCAACACAAGTTTTTCTACTAATCCACAACCACCCACTAGCATGACTCTAATATCACCACCTTTATATCACAAAACATATCATATTCAGCGATCTGCAAGTTTATGTAGGATTTTATGACTAACCATGTGAATGACCAATTCCAGTCATCTCTCTAAATAGATATAAGTGAAGCAAGAGAGTTTAATTCTTTCTACAAAAGATATGCCCACGCTCTAACAGATATAAGTGAAGCAAAAGAGCATTCTACAAATGGCGGTTGTCTATATGAAGAGAAACAGGCAATCCAAACTTCAAATGATATAAGTGAAGCACATGAAGCATTCTATAAAGCCATACTCAAAAGATTTAAGTGAGGTGCAATGAGAATTCTATAAATCAACCAAGGACTATCTCATACCAGCATGGTGCATAAAAGAAAAGTAAAAACTAAATGCAAAAGACGCTCCAAGACTTGCACATAATGCATGAACGAAACGAATTCGAAAACATACCGATACTTGTTGAAGAAAGAGGGGATGCCTTATGGGGCATCCCCAAGCTTAGACGCTTGAGTCTCCTTGAATATTTACTTGGGGTGCCTCGGGAATCCCCAAGCTTGAGCTCTTGCCTCTCTTCCTTTTCCTCATATCGAGGCATCCTCGATTAGACACTACATCCACACAAAACTGCAACAGAAAACCTGGTAAGATCCGTTAGTATAATAAAGCAAATCACTTACTCTAAGTACTGTTGAAACCCAATTCATATTTTGTTTTTGCATTGTGTCTACTGTAACATAACTTTTTCATGGCTTAATCCACTAATATAAATTGATAGATTCATCAAAACAAGCAAACTATGCATCAAAAACAGAATCTGTCAAAAACAGAACAGTCTGTAGCAATCTGAACATCCACCATACTTCTGGTACCCCAAAAATTCTACCAAAATTAGGAAACATAAACAAGTTGTATAGAAATATAGTGCAAAAGGAATCAGAACCAATTGACGTTCCAGTTAAAAATGTAAAATCTCGTACTACAGCCAAAGTTTCTGTCCTGCACCGTACAAACCAACAAGCATTGTAAACATCCTAAAGGCAAACCTCGGCACATTATTTTTATAATACAATGGAATTGTACAAGGGGATAATTATTTTTGATGAAAAGTTTCTGTAATCAAGATTCACAAAGTTTCCGTGAGCATGAACAAAGTTCAAGGCTAGCTCCCACTTCAACAATGCTTGTCTTTCTCACTTTCACTTTCCTTTTTGAAAAGTTTTTAGGTTCCCCTCTTTATTTTTGTGTTTTTAAACTATATGAAAGCACTCAACAGAAATAAATGACTCTCTAAAACTTCCGGGTTGTCTCCCTGGCAGCGCTTTCTTTAAATCCATTAAGCTAGGCATTAAGTGCTCAAGTAATGGATCCACCCGGATCCCAAGGTATATCAAAGCCAATTTTAATTAACAATGATTTATAATTTAGTAGTGAGCACAAAGTAACATATATCAAGCAACAATGAAGTCTAACTCTCTTCCTATGCATCGGCATGTCATAAAAGAACAATTCATGCACACCAAGTAATGGCCAATGCATAGTATAAGCAGTTTCTTGCAATTTCATCGTGTTGGAAACATAAAGAGGCAGAGATGTAGTTCCTCTCTCATAATAATTGCAAGTAGGAGCAGCAAGCACATGCATATTATATCTATCAAAATCATCATGTGCAATGGTAAAAGGCAACCCATCAATATAATCCTTAATAAGCACAAACTTCTCCGATATAGTGTAGTTTGGAGAATTCAAAAAGATAATAGGACTATCATGCATGGGTGCAATAGGAACAATTTCATGTTTAACATAAGGAACTATAGCAAGTTCATCTCCATAAGCATAATTCATATTAGCATCTTGGCCACAAGTATAGCAAGCATCATCAAAAAGGGATATTTCAAACAAATTCAAGGGATCATTGCAATCATCATAGCAATCATCCTTCGGTAAGCACGAAGGGGAATTAAATAATGTATGAGTTGGAGGGTTACTCTCATTAGAAGGTGGGCACGGGTAGCTAATCCGCTCTTCCTCCTTTTGTTCTTCGCTCTCCTCATCATCTTTTTCATCCAATGAGCTCACTGTTTCATCAATTTCTTCTTCCATAGCTTCCTGCAAAATATTAGTCTCTTCTTGTACAGCGGAGAATTTGTCAATATATGGTTTAACATAGGCATTAGAAGCATAATTATCATAACAATATTCAAGTATGGCAAAACTTTCAGATTGGTAAAGAGTAGCATCATACTTTTCAATCAAAGAAGCAATTTCAAAAGCACACTTAAAAGCAACAAATTCTTCAATTTGTTGAACATCATAGTAATTATAAACACCCTTAGCATACGAAGATACGATTCCATTATCAATAAACTCACATTGGTAGGGAAGGTGTTTCTTAGGGTTTTCAGAACAACAAGTAACATCATATATTTCACATAAATTCCAAGCATAGCATTGCAAAAGTTGAATTTGATCCCAAAATAGTTTCCCTTTTTTAGATATACGGTGTCGCACATAACAAGCATGATCATCTAAAGATTTGCCCTCAACTAAGCTAGTTGGGGTTTTATCACGAGCACATAGGGATCGAAGATGATCCAAGTAAAAAGCTTCAGTAGTGTGATAGATTTTGAGTGGTTCTTCAACCATTGGAGAAGTCGGGACAACTGATTTTTTTTGGTATTTTGTGTTTCCTACCCATAACTAAAGATAGAAATGTTGGAGAACGTTGCATAAAATAAAAAAATTCCTACGTTCACCAAGATCAATCTAGGAGTTCATCCAGCAACGAGAGAGAGGAGTGCATCTCCATACCCTTGTAGATCGCGAGCGAAAGCGTTCAAGAGAACGGGGTTGAGGGAGTCGTACTCCTCGTGATCCAAATCACCGGAGATCCTAGCGCCAAACGGTCAACGTGACGTCTCCTCCTTCTTGATCCAGCAAGGGGGAAGGAGAGGTTGATGAAGATCCCGCAGCACGACGGCGTGGTGGTGGATGCAGCAGGGATCCCGGCAGGGCTTCACCAAGCGTCTGCGGGAGGGAGAGGTGTAGCAAGGGGGAAGGGAGGTGCCAAGTGCAAGGGTGCGGCTGCCCTCCCTCCCCCCTCTTTATATAGGGTCCCCAGGGTGGCGCCAGCCCTGGAGATGGGATCTCCAGGGGGGGCGGCGGCCAGGGGGAGGCTTGCCCCCCAAGGCAAGTGGAGGTGCCCCCACCCTAGGGTTTCCAACCCTAGGCGCAGGGGGGGCCCAAGGAGGGGCGCACCAGCCCACCAGGGGCTGGTCCCCTCCCCACTTCAGCCCACGGGGCCCTCCGGGATAGGTGGCCCCACCCGGTGGACCCCCGGGACCCTTCCGGTGGTCCCGGTACAATACCGGTGACCCCCGAAACTTTCCCGATGGCCGAAACTGCACTTCCTATATATAATTCTGCACCTCCTGACCATTCTGGAACTCCTCGTGACGTCCAGGATCTCATCCGGGACTCCGAACAACTTTCGGGTTAATGCATATTCATATCTCTACAACCCTAGCGTCACCGAACTTTAAGTGTGCAGACCCTACGGGTTCGGGAGACATGCAAACATGACCAAGACGACTCTCCGGTCAATAACCAACAACGGGATCTAGATACCCATGTTGGCTCCCACATGCTCCTCGATGATCTCATCGGATGAACCACGATGTCGAGGATTCAATCAATCCCGTATACAATTCCCTTTGTCAATTGGTACGTTACTTGCCCGAGACTCGATCGTCGGTATCCCAATACCTCGTTCAGTGTCGTTACTGACAAGTCACTTTACTCGTACCGTAATGCATGATCCCGTGACCAGACACTTGGTCACATTGAGCTCATTATGATGATGCATTACCGAGTGGGACCAGAGATACCTCTCCGTCATACGGAGTGACAAATCCCAGTCTTGATTCGTGCCAACCCAACAGACACTTTCGGAGATACCCGTAGTGCACCTTTATAGCCACCCAGTTACGTTGTGACGTTTGGCACACCCAAAGTACCCCTACGGTATCCGGGAGTTGCACAATCTCATGGTCTAAGGAAATGATACTTGACATTTGGAAAAGCTCTAGTGAAACGAACTACACGATCTTTGTGCTATGCTTAGGATTGGGTCTTGTCCATCACATCATTCTCCTAATGATGTGATCCCGTTATCAATGGCATCCAATGTCCATCGTCAGGAAACCATGACTATCTATTGATCAACGAGCTAGTCATCTAGAGGCTTACTAGGGACTTGTTGCGGTCTATGTATTCACACACGTATTACGATTTCCGGATAATACTATTATAGCATGAACAATAGACAATTATCATGAATAAAGAAATATAATAATAACCATTTTATTATTGCCTCTAGGGCATATTTCCAACAGTCTCCCACTTGCACTAGAGTCAATAATCTAGTTACATTGTGATGTATCGAACACCCATTGCGTCCTGGTGTTGATCATGTTTTGCTCTAGGGAGAGGTTTAGTCAACGGATCTGCTACATTCAGGTCCGTATGTACTTTACAAATATCTATGTCTCCATCTTGAACATTTTCACAAATGGAGTTGAAGAAACACTTGATGTGCCTGGTCTTCTTGTGAAACCTGGGCTCCTTGGCAAGTGCAATAGCTCCTGTGTTATCACAGAAGAGTGTAATCGGCCCCGACGCATTGGGTATGACTCCTAGGTCGGTGACGAACTCCTTCACCCAGATTGCTTCATGTGCTGCCTCCGAGGCTGCCATGTACTCCGCTTCACATGTAGATCCCGCCACGACGCTCTGCTTGCAACTGCACCAACTTACTGCCCCACCATTCAAAATATACACGTATCCGGTTTGTGACTTCGAGTCATCCAGATCTGTGTCGAAGCTAGCGTCGACGTAACCCTTTACAACGAGCTCTTCGCCACCTCCATATACGAGAAACATGTCCTTAGTCCTTTTCAGGTACTTAAGCATGTTCTTGACCGCTGTCCAGTGTTCCATGCCGGGATTACTTTGGTACCTTCCTACCAAACTTACGGCAAGGTCTATATCAGGTCTGCTACAGGTCATGGCATACATGATAGACCCTATGGCTGAGGCATAGGGGACAACACTCATCTTTTCTCTATCTTCTGTCGTGGTCGGGCATTGAGCTGAGCTCAATTTCACACCTTGCAACACAGGCAAGAACCCCTTCTTGGACTGATCCATATTGAACTTCTTCAATATCTTATCAAGGTATGTGCTTTGTGAAAGACCTATGAGGCGTCTTGATCTATCTCTATAGATTTTGATGCCTAATATGTAAGCAGCTTCTCCAAGGTCCTTCATTGAAAAACACTTATTCAAGTAGGCCTTTATGCTGTCCAAAAGTTCTATATCATTTCCCATCAAAAGTATGTCATCCACATATAATATGAGAAATGCTATAGAGCTCCCACTCACTTTCTTGTAAACGCAGGCTTCTCCATAAGTCTGAATAAACCCAAACGCTTTAATCATCTCATTAAAGCGAATGTTCCAACTCCGAGATGCTTGCACCAGCCCATAGATGGAGCGTTGGAGCTTGCATACCTTGTTAGCATTCTTAGGGTCGACAAAACCTTCCGGTTGCATCATATACAGTTCTTCCTTAAGGTGACCGTTAAGGAATGCTGTTTTGACGTCCATTTGCCATATCTCATATTCGTAGTATGCGGCAATTGCTAACATGATTTGGATGGACTTTAGCTTCGCTACAAGAGAGAATGTCTCATCGTAGTCAATCCCTTGAACTTGTCGATAACCCTTAGCGAAAAGTCGAGCTTTATATATGGTAACATTACCATCCGCATCCGTCTTCTTCTTAAAGATCCATTTGTTTTCTATTGCTCGCCGATCATCGGGCAAGTCTGTCAAAGTCCACACTTTGTTTTCATACATGGATCCTATCTTGGATTGCATGACTTCAAGCCATTTGTTGGAATCTGGGCCCGCCATTGCTTCTTCATAGTTCGAAGGTTCACCGTTGTCTAACAACATGATTTCCAAGACAGGGTTGCCGTACCACTCTGGTGCGGAACGTGTCCTTGTGGACCTTCGAAGTTCAGTAAGAGCTTGATCCGAAGTATCTTGATCATCATCATTAACCTCCTCTCTTGTCGGTGCAGGCACCACAGGAACATCTTCCTGAGCTGCGCTACTTACCGGTTCAAGAGGCAGTACTTCATCAAGTTCCACTTTCCTCCCACTTAATTCTTTCGAGAGAAACTCTTTCTCGAGAAAGGATCTGTTCTTGGCAACAAAGATCTTGCCCTTGGATCTTAAGTAGAAAGTATACCCAATGGTTTCCTTAGGGTATCCTATGAAGACGCATTTTTCCGACTTGGGTTCGAGCTTCTCAGGTTGAAGTTTCTTGACATAAGCATCGCATCCCCAAACTTTTAGAAACGACAGCTTCGGTTTCTTCCCAAACCATAATTCATACGGTGTCGTCTCAACGGATTTAGACGGTGCCCTATTTAAAGTGAATGTAGCTGTCTCTAGAGCGTATCCCCAAAATGATAGCGGTAAATCGGTAAGTGACATCATAGATCGCACCATATCCAATAGAGTGCGATTACGACGTTCGGACACACCATTTCGCTGAGGTGTTCCAGGCGGCGTGAGTTTTGAAACGATTCCACATTTCCTTAAGTGTGTACCAAATTCATGACTTAAATATTCACCCCCACGATCTGATCGTAAGAACTTTATCTTTCGGTCACGTTGATTCTCTACCTCATTCTGAAATTCCTTGAACTTTTCAAAGGTCTGAGACTTGTGTTTCATCAAGTAGACATACCCATATCTACTCAAGTCATCAGTGAGAATGAGAACATAACGATATCCTCCGCGAGCCTCAACGCTCATTGGACCGCACACATCAGTATGTATGATTTCCAATAAGTTGGTTGCTTGCTCCATTGTTCCGGAGAACGGAGTCTTGGTCATCTTGCCCATGAGGCATGGCTCGCATGTGTCAAACAATTCATAATCTAGAGACTCTAAAAGTCCATCAGCATGGAGCTTCTTCATGCGCTTGACACCAATGTGACCAAGGCGGCAGTGCCACAAGTATGTGGGACTATCGTTATCAACTTTACATCTTTTAGTATTCACACTATGAATATGTGTAACATTACGCTCGAGATTCATTAAGAATAAACCATTCACCAGCGGGGCATGACCATAAAACATATCACTCATATAAATAGAACAACCATTATTCTCGGATTTAAATGAGTAGCCATCTCGAATTAAACGAGATCCTGATACAATGTTCATGCTCAAAGCTGGTACTAAATAACAATTATTGAGGTTCAAAACTAATCCCGTAGGTAAATGTAGAGGTAGCGTGCCGACGACGATCACATCGACCTTGGAACCATTCCCGACGCGCATCGTCACCTCGTCCTTCGCCAGTCTCCGCTTATTCCGTAGCTCCTGCTTTGAGTTACAAATATGAGCAACCACACCGGTATCAAATACCCAGGAGCTACTACGAGCACTGGTAAGGTACACATCAATTACATGTATATCACATATACCTTTGGTTTTGCCAGCCTTCTTGTCCGCTAAGTACTTGGGGCAGTTCCGCTTCTAGTGTCCGCTTCCCTTGCAATAAAAGCACTCAGTCTCAGGCTTGGGTCCATTGATTGACTTCTTCCTGGCAACTGGCTTACCAGGCGCGGCAACTTCCTTGACGTCCTTCTTGAAGTTCTTCTTACCCTTGCCCTTCTTGAACTTAGTGGTTTTATTCACCATCAACACTTGATGTTCCTGTTTGATCTCCACCTCCGCTGATTTCAGCATTGAATATACCTCAGGAATGGTCTTTTCCATCCCCTGCATATTGAAGTTCATCACAAAGCTCTTGTAGCTTGGTGGGAGCGACTGGAGGATTCTGTCGACCACCGCGTCATCCAGGAGATTAACTCCCAGTTGAGATAAGCGGTTGTGCAACCCAGACATTTTGAGTATGTGCTCGCTGACAGAACCATTCTCCTCCATCTTACAACTGTAGAACTTGTCGGAGACTTCATATCTCTCGACCCGGGCGTGAGCTTGGAAAACCATTTTCAGCTCTTGGAACATCTCATATGCTCCGTGCTGCTCAAAATGCTTTTGGAGCCCCGGTTCTAAGCTGTAAAGCATGCCGCACTGAACCAGGGAGTAATAATCACTACGCGACTGCCAGGCGTTCATAACGTCTTGAGTTGCTGGGAAAACGGGTGCTTCACCTAGCGGTGCATCTAGGACATATGCTTTCTTGGCAGCTATGAGGATGATCCTCAAGTTCCGGACCCAGTCCGTATAGTTGCTGCCATCGTCTTTCAGTTTGGTTTTCTCTAGGAACGCGTTGAAGTTGAGGGCAACATTAGCGTGGGCCATTTGATCTATAAGACATATTGCAAAGATTTTAGACTAAGTTCATGATAATTAAGTTCATCTAATCAAATAATGAACTCCCACTCAGATAGACATCCCTCTAGTCATCTAAGTGATCCATGATCCGAGTCAACTAGCCCGTGTCCGATCATCACGTGAGATGGACTAGTCATCATCGGTGAACATCTTCATGTTGATCGTATCTTCTATACGACTCATGTTCGACCTTTCGGTCTTTCGTGTTCCGAGGCCATGTCTGTACATGCTAGGCTCGTCAAGTTAACCTAAGTGTATTGCGTGTGTAAATCTGGCTTACACCCGTTGTATTCGAACGTTAGGATCTATCACACCCGATCATCACGTGGTGCTTCGAAACAACGAACCTTCGCAACGGTGCACAGTTAGGGGGAACAGTTTTCTTGAAATTATTATGAGGGATCATCTTATTTACTACCGTCGTTCTAAGTAAACAAGGTGAAAAACATGATAAACATCACATGCAATCAAATAGTGACATGATATGGCCAATATCATATTGCTCCTTTGATCTCCATCTTCGGGGCGCCATGATCATCTTCGTCACCGGCATGACACCATGATCTCCATCATCATGATCTCCATCATCGTGTCTTCATGAAATTGTCACGCCAATGACTACTTCTACTTCTATGGCTAACGCGTTTAGCAATAAAGTAAAGTAATTTACATGGCATTCTTCAATGACACGTAGGTCATACAAAAATAAAGACAATTCCTATGGCTCCTGCCGGTTGTCATACTCATCGTCATGCAAGTCGTGATTCCTATTACAAGAACATGATCATCTCATACATCACATATATCATTCATCACATCCTTTGGCCATATCACATCACAAAACACTTGCTGCAAAAACAAGTTAGACATCCTCTAATTGTTGTTGCAAGTTTTTACGTGGCTTCTATAGGTGATCTAGCAAGAACGTTTTCTTACCTACGTTAAAGCCACAACGTGATTTGCCAACTTCTATTTACCCTTCATAAGGACCCTTTTCATTGAATCCGCTCCAACTAAAGTGGGAGAGACAGACACCCGCTAGCCACCTTATGCAACTAGTACATGTCAGTCGGTGGAACCTGTCTCACGTAAGCGTACGTGCAAGGTCGGTCTGGGCCGCTTCATCCCACAATACCGCTGAAGCAAAAGAAGACTAGTAGTGGCAAGAAAGTTGTCAACATCTACGCCCACAACAAATTGTGTTCTACTCGTGCAAAGAGAACTACGCAAAGACCTAACTCATGATGCCACTGTTGGAGAACGTTGCATAAAATAAAAAATTTCCTACGTTCACCAAGAGAAATCTAGGAGTTCATCTAGCAACGAGAGAGAGGAGTGCATCTACATACCCTTGTAGATCGCGAGCGGAAGCGTTCAAGAGAACGGGGTTGAGGGAGTCGTACTCGTCGTGATCCAAATCACCGGAGATCCTAGCGCCGAACGGACGGCACCTCCATGTTCAACACATGTACGGTCAGCATGACGTCTCCTCCTTCTTGATCCAGCAAGGGGGAAGGAGAGGTTGATGAAGATCCAGCAGCACGACGGCGTGGTGGTGGATGCAGCAGGGATCCCGGCAGGGCTTCGCCAAGCGTCTGTGGGAGGGAAAGGTGTAGCAAGGGGGAAGGGAGGCGTCAAGTGCAAGGGTGCGGCTGCCCTCCCTCCCCCCTCTTTATAAAGGGTCCCCAGGGGGGCGCCGGCCCTAGAGATGGGATCTCCAGGGGGGGCAGCGGCCAGGGGGGAGGCTTGCCCCCCAAGGCAAGTGGAGGCGCCCCCCACCCTAGGGTTTCCAACCCTAGGCGCAGGGGGGCCCAAGGGGGGCGCACCAGCCCACCAGGGGCTGGTCCCCTCCCCACTTCAGCCCACGGGGCCCTCCGAGATAGGTGGCCCCACCCGATGGACCCCCGGGACCCTTCCGGTGGTCCCGGTACAATACCGGTGACCCCCGAAACTTTCCTGATGGCCGAAACTGCACTTCCTATATATAATTCTTCACCTCTGGACCATTCCGGAACTCCTTGTGACGTCTAGGATCTCATCTGGGACTCCGAACAACTTTCGGGTTACTGCATATTCATATCTCTACAACTCTAGCGTCACCGAACCTTAAGTGTGTAGACCCTACGGGTTCGGGAGACATGCAGACACGACCGAGACGACTCTTCGGTCAATAACCAACAGCGGGATCTGGATACCCATGTTGGCTCCCACATGCTCCTCGATGATCTCATCGGATGAACCACGATGTCGAGGATTCAATCAATCCCGTATACAATTCCCTTTGTCAATTGGTACGTTACTTGCCCGAGACTCGATCGTCGTTATCCCAATACCTTGTTCAGTCTCGTTACCGACAAGTCACTTTACTCGTACCGTAATGCATGATCCCGTGACCAGACACTTGGTCACATTGAGCTCATTATGATGATGCATTACCGAGTGGGCCCAGAGATACCTCTCCGTCATACTGAGTGACAAATCCCAGTCTCGATTCGTGCCAACCCAACATGCACTTTCGGAGATACCCGTAGTGCACCTTTATAGCCACCCAGTTATGTTGTGATGTTTGGCACACCCCAAAGTACCCCTACGGTATCCGGGAGTTGCACAATCTCATGGTCAAAGGAAATGATACTTGACATTTGGAAAAGCTCTAGCGAAATGAACTACACGATCTTTGTGCTATGCTTAGGATTGGGTCTTGTCCATCACATCATTCTCCTAATGATGTGATCCCGTTATCAATGACATCCAATGTCCATAGTCAGGAAACCATGACTATTTGTTGATGAACGAGCTAGTCAACTAGAGGCTTACTAGGGACTTGTTGTGGTCTATGTATTCACACACGTATTAGGATTTCCGGATAATATTATAGCATAAAGCAAACAAGCACACACGAGAATATTCACCCCACGCTATGACTCCCCGGCAACGGCGCCAGAAAAAGGTCTTGATAACCCACAAGTGTAGGGGATCGCAACCGTTTTCGATAAGTAAGAGTGTCGAACCCAACGAGGAATTAAAGGTAGAATAAATATTACCTCAAGTTCTATCGACCACCGATACAACTCTACGCACGCTTGATGTCGCTTTACCTAGAACAAGTATGAAACTAGAAGTACTTTGTAGGTGTGATAGGAAAGGTTTGCAAGATAATAAAGAGTACATACACATAAACTAGGGGCTGTTTAGATAAAGAAGCAATAAAGTAAATATTAGTAGAGAGCTTTTTGTTATGAGAAAGTTATTTGTCCAAGGCAATTGATAACTAGACCGGTAATCACAGTTGCAATTCTATTTGAGGGAGAGGCATAAGCTAACATACTTTCTCTACTTGGATCATATGCACTTATGATTGGAACTCTAGCAAGCGTCCGCAACTACTAAAGATTCATTAAGGTAAAACCCAACCATAGCATTAAAGTATCAAGTCCCCTTTTATCCCATACGCAACAATCTACTTACTCGGGTTTGTGTTTCAGTCACTCACGCAACCCACCATAAGCAAATCATAAACATATTGCAAACCCTACAGCGGGAATCCCTCACGCTTGCGCGACACGGAGGGCACAATAGGACAGCACCAATAATAAAACATGCAACTCAAACCAATTATGATCATCAATTAACCCATAGGACAAAGCGGATCTACTCAAACATCATAAGATAGCCATACATCATTGGGGAATAATATATAGCGTTGAGCACCATGTTTAAGTAGAGATTATAGCGAGTAAGAGAGAGGTTACACCGCTGCATAGAGGGAGGAAGAGTTGGTGATGAAGGTGGTGAAGTTGTTGGTGAAGATCGCGGTGATGATGATGGCCCCCGGCAACGCTCCAGCGCCACCGGAAGCAAGGGGAAGAGAGCCCCCCTTCTTCTTCTTCTTCCTTGACCTCCTCCCTAGATGGGAGAAGGGTTTCCCCTCTGGTCCTTGGCTCCCATGGCTTGGGAGGGGTGAGAGCCCCTCCGAGATTGGATCTATCTCTCTGTTTCTGCGTTCTCAGATTCTACCCCTTCACCGTTTCTTAAATATCCAGAGATCCGTAACTCCGATTGGGGTGAATCTTTTGCCCAGATCTTTCTCATAAAATTAGCTTTATTGCGCCAAAAGAAGAGCGTCAACCGCCTTACGGGTGACCCACGAGAGCCCAGGCCGTGCCCAAGGGGAGGGCGCGCCCCCTGTCTCGTGGCCACCCCGGACACCGTTTCGCGTTGATTTTACTTCCCAAAAATCATAAATATTCCAAAAAAAAAATCTCCGTCCATTTTTATCCTGTTTGGACTCCATTTGATATTGGGTTTCTGCGAAACAAAAATCATGCAACAGACAGGAACTGGCACTGGGCACTGGATCAATATGTTAGTCCCAAAAAATAGTATAAAAACTTGCCAAAAGTATATAAAAGTTGAATAATATTGGCATGGAACAATCAAAAATTATAGATACGACGGAGACGTATCATGGGTCCTCGCTGTCAGGTGGAGGAATAATTATTTTGCGCGTAATAAGGAGGCACTTCCTTGCTGCGGCCGTGGACCCAACTGTCAGCCTCTCCACGTACAGTCCACGTCCGATGGAAGCCGTTCCTTGACCAAGTTGACCACGCCGCGCCGAGAGCACTAGGGCGGTGGACGACGGCGAGGCCTAGGAAGGGGACGACACAGAGCCGGCGAAGACGCGGCAGTGGATGCCCACGCGTAGAGGAGTACGAGGGTTCACTGGTTCACTATGGTGTGAGGCTGCCATCACCGCAGAATAACAGGGGGTGTGTGTGAGTCGAGGGATGGCTTGGCCAGCGGTGGGAGTAGTAGGGGAGGTTAGGCCTCCGCTGCATCGCAGCTGCTCACGAGAGGCAGGAGCATGAGGCATGACCGGCGCTGGTTTGGGCGGCTGGAGCAAGAAGACCAGAGGTTGAAGAAGCACTACGACCGTTGGATGGACATCGTACGGTCACTGGAGCTAGAATCGTGCATATTGACTAAGTTGACAAAGCCCTCCGCCCCCGTCAACTTAGTAGGCCCACAAGTCAGCCTGCAACTATACCGTGTCCCAGCTAACAGGGGGAGTTTTCATTTATTTGTGCGTAATAAGGAGGCACTTCCTTGCGCGCGAAGATATAGTTGGTGGGTTCGAGCTGTCAGCGGCGGTAACATTTTTTTCGTGAAATACAGAGGCCCTGTCGGTGGCTCCCTGATGTCAGGTGGAGGAATCATTATTTTGCGCGTAATAAGGAGGCATTTCCTATTGGAAATATGCCCTAGAGGCAATAATAAAATGGTTATTATTGTATTTCCTTATTCATGATAATTGTCTATTGTTCATGCTATAATTGTATTGACTGGAAACTGTAATACATGTGTGAATACATAGACCACAACATGTCCCTATTGAGCCTCTAGTTGACTAGCTCGTTGATCAATAGATGGATATGGTTTCCTGACCATGGACATTGGATGTCATTGATAACGGGATCACATCATTACGAAAATGATGTGATGGACAAGACCCAATCCTAAGCATAGCACAAGATCGTGTAGTTCGTTTGCTAAAGCTTTTCTAATGTCAAGTATCATTTCATTAGACCATGAGATTGTGTATCTCCCTTATACCCTAGGAGTGCTTTGGGTGTACCAAACGTCACACCGTAACTGGGTGACTATAAAGGTGCATTACAGGTATCTCTGAAAGTGTTTGTTGGGTTGGCACGAATCGAGACTGGGATTTGTCACTCCGTATGACGGAGAGGTATCTCTGGGCCCACTCGGTAATGCATCATCATAATGAGCTCAATGTGACTAAGTAGTTAGTCACGGGATCATGCATTATGGAATGAGTAAACTGACTTGCCGGTAACGAGATTGAATGAGGTATTGGGATACCGACGATCGAATCTCGGGCAAGTAACATACCGATTGACAAAGGGAATTGCATACGGGATTGCTTGAACCCTTGACATCGTGGTTCGTCTGATGAGATCATCATGGAACATGTGGGAGCCAACATGGGTATCCAGATCCCGCTGTTGGTTATTGGCCAGAGAGCTGTCTCGGTCATGTCTGCATGATTCCCGAACCCGTAGGGTCTACACACTTAAGGTTCGATGACGCTAGGGTTATAAAGGAAGTTTGTATGTGGTTACCGAATGTTGTTCGGAGTCCCGGATGAGATCCCGGACATCACGAGGAGTTCCGGAATGGTCCGGAGGTAAAGATTTATATATGGGAAGTCCAGTTTCAGTCACCAGAATAGTTTCGGGGGTTATCAGTATTGTACCGGGACCACCGAAAGGTGTCCAGAGGTCCACCGGGTGGGGCCACCTGCCCCGGGGGGCTTTATGGGCTGAATATGGAGGGAACCAGCCCCTAGTGGGCTGGTGCGCCCCTCCCCAAGGGCCCAAGGCGCCTAGAGTTGGAAACCCTAGGGGAGGGGGCACCTCCACCTTGCTTGGGGGGCAAGTCTCCCCTCCTGGCCGCCGCCCCTCCCTCTAGATGGGATCTGGAGGGGGCCGGCTGTAAGTGCATCTAGTGCCCCTTAGTGATTTTGGTGTATTAAAGACTTATAGGTTAAGGGACTAATGCGTTTGTGAGTGTACACAGGTCTATAAGTCTATGAGGAGTTTGATATTTACAGAGAAAGTCGACCCCTAAAAATGAAGTTCTTCGACTGAAGACTTTGATATTCTGAAGACTTTCTGAAGACTTTGAAAGTGAAGAAATTGGTGTGACCTTGAAGACTTGGTATTCATTTGAGGAACATGAAGCGTGAAGACTTTGTTTTCGTAGTTTCATTTTCTCTTTCTTGAGTCATAGGAAACACCGTACTGTTAAAGGGGGTCGAGGAAATACTAAGGAAAAATTTCCATGTGATGCTCAACTCAAAATCCTACACCTACCAATCCCTTCGAGTGAAGCCTTTGGAAATCTCATGCAGTTCAGTCACTTTCTTCAGTGACAGAGATGAAGTTCTTCTGGTCGCTGATGAATTTGTTCTGACTGAGGAGTTAGGAATTTGCCAGTGCGAATTGCCTACACAGTGAGGAACATGATAGCCCTGAGGAATTTGAGAGTCAAATTTCCGACCGTTGCTCTGCTGCGCGCCAGCTGTCCCAAAATATATTATCCACCTAACGGTCATATCATTGAAGGGCATTTATGTCTTATCATGTCGGGTTGCTCCCTAGGCTATAAATAGCCTCCCCCTACAACCACTAGCTGGTTGGCTGCTCCGAGAGAACTTGACACTTGTCATTTGAGAGCAACCCATCCTCCAAGGACTTTGAGCGAAAATCATCAAGTGAGGAAAACCCAAAACCAAACCCCTACAAACCCAAAGTGATTGAGCATCACTGAAGAAATTGATCCTGCGTGGATCCGACGCTTGTTACCTTTGAAGACTGTGCTTCTTCCAGACGGTTAGGCGTCATGGTCTAGAGCATCCAAGAGGAATTGTGGATCGCCGAGTGACCAAGTCTGTGAAGGTTTGGAAGTTTCCTGAAGACTTACCACGAGTGATTGGACGAGGTCTGTGTGACCTTAGTTCAAGGAGAATAAGGTGAGGACTGGGTGTCCTGAGCTGCGTGCTCAGCGACTGGGTGTCCGGGACTGTGTGTCCTCGAGTTTAAATACTCAGCCGCTCCAACCAGACGTACAACTAAGACAGCAGTTGGAACTGGTCTACCAAATCATTGTCTTCACCAACCTAACTGGTTCTATTTCCTCAACCCTTTCATTTCCTCATTACTGTGTTGAGTGTTTGTTCATATCTGTGCTTGAAGACTTTGACTGAAGACTTTCTCAATTTCCTCAGTTCAATTTCTTGAGTCTGTTTGTCTTCATCTTGTGTTATCCTGTGATTACACTATCTGTACTCTATGCTAGTCTTCATTTCATCATGATGACCATGCTTGTATTCTGTTATGCTTACTTCTGAGTACTTATTCCGCTGCAAGTAGTTCTTCGCTAAGGAATTTCCTCACCAGCAAATTCCTCAGTGAAGAATTCATAAAAATCGCCTATTCACCCCCCTCTAGTCGATATAACGCACTTTCAATTGGTATCAGAGCAAAGTACTCCCTTGTTCTGTGTGATTTTGGTTTAACCGCCTGGAGTTTTAGTTATGTCGACCGCAGGTATGAAGAAAGTGACATGCCCTATCTTTGACGGTCATGATTATCCCAAGTGGAAGGCCATGATGAGGAAGCGCCTCATGGCAATGAACAGCGAGCTGTGGACCGTCACTGAGATTGGTCTTACTGATCTATGCAAGATGGCGGACGCTGATGATATTCGCAAATACACTCGACTTGACATCTTGGCGAAGGATATCATCTGTTCCTGCCTATCCAGAGATGAATTCAGGCGCATTATGCATCTTGGCAATGTGAAGCTTATCTGGGACCAAATCTCTGATGTCTATGAAGGTCATCGAACCCGCCATGATCCCTGGTTTGAGGACTTCAAGGAATCTCTCAAAACAATGACTTTCGAGCCAGAATCATCATCTTCTGCATCATGCCTTATGGCAAACGGTGCTGAGGTAACCGAATCCTACCTATCCGAATCTAGTGATGATGAATCTGACGATGAATTTGGACCTAGCTATGTCAAACTTGCTTCCCTTGCCACTAAACAACAAAGAGCCTTGGAAAATGTTCAACACATGCTTAATAAGAGCGATGATATGTTGGGTGAAGAAATGGATCAGTCAAAAGAATTGGCTGGGAGTCTTCAGAGACTTCATTCCAAGTTTGACGCCCTTCAAGATCAACATAATACTCTCTTGTCTGATCACGAGAAGCTTTCTTCTGAATCTCTTCAAAGAAAGCAAGATCTTGAGAAGCTAAGAGTGAGTTATGAAGATCTTCAGAAGGAGCGCGATTCATTACTAGCTCAACAAATCAGCGCTTCTCAGGAAGAATTTGTTCCTCCATGCTTAAAGTGCATTGAACGTGAATCTGCTAATTCTTCACCTGAATGTTCAAATGCTTCAACTGTTACAAATTATTCACCTGCCTCTGCTATCACTAATTCCTCATCTGAGGACATTGCTAGTATCACTGACGATGCATGGCTGAAGGAATTGTACATGACAGGCATGTACAAAAGCCTCAAAGGGCATCAACCTCTTTGTGATGTGCTTAAAAAGCAGATCCTCAACAGAAACCCTAGGAAAGAGGGTATTGCCTTTGAGAGGAAACTTAATGCTGATGGAACATATTGGAAGCCTGAGTAGTACCCCAAAACCTCATGGGTTGCTGCAAAGGGACCTCCAGTTGATCCATCTAACTTATCTGGCTTTACATGTGAATCTCCTCATTCTTATGATGAGTCATTTGACTCCAACTATAAACTGTTCAAAAATCAGAATGGTGAAGTATTTGCTAGATATGTTGGCACTAACTGCAGGAATGGTTCTCCTATGAAGAAAATCTGGGTTCCCAAGAAGTGCCTTGAAAGTCTTCAGGTGAATGTCCTCATGACACCACCTGTGAAGAGCAGGAACCCCAGATCAAATTCTTCATATGGATCCAAGTCCTCATACGGACCAAATTCCTCACGTGGATCAAATTTCTCAACAGGATCAAAGTCCTCATATGATTATCATCGTGTTAACAACTCTGTGTCGCAGGGTAGAGCTAAGGGCTATGAATATGTGCATTATTCTTCAAACCATTATGTTCATAAGTCCTCGAAGAATTTCTCTGCTTATTCATATGCTTACCCTAACCCCTCTTATGTGAAACGAAATGGGTTGGCTTCTATGCCACCATTCTCGTATGGTGCTCGCAGAGTGATGAACTCTTTGCCACCCCTTCAGATGTGGGTGGTGAAGAAAAAGAACTAATCTCTTCTGCAGGGTCAGGTCTCCAGACGTGCTTTAACGTCTGAAGAATTTGCTGGGGACCTGACGAAATTGCCTGAAAGGACGCAGGCGAATCATGATGAAATGAACTTTCATTTCACACATCCTCATACTGCTATATCTGTTTACTGATTGATGAAATTCATCTAATGAACTTGATATCATATTCTTCACTAATGAAGCATATGAGATTGTAAGCTACACTAATTCATCTGCAGGATGATCAACCCAAAGCTACAGAGTGGGTCCTCGATAGTGGATGTATGAATCACATGACTGGTGACAAGAATCTATTGATGGATGCTCCCTTATCACCGTCACATCTGAAGCATATCATCTTTGCTGACAAAGGCAAAAGTCAGGTATTGGGTCTTGGTAAGGTTGCAATCTCTAAGGATAAACACATGGACAAAGTCATGCTTGTTGAATCCTTAGGATACAACCTCATGTCAGTCTCAATGCTTTGTGATCTTGATATAGTTGTTGTCTTTGGCAAGTATCACTGTGTTGTGATCATGGAAGCTGACAATTCCAAAGTCTTCGAAGGCTTTAGGAGAGGAGATTTGTATATTGTTGATTTCTCTACAGGACCACAACCAGCCGTGTGTCTACTTGCAAAAGCTTCAGAAGGCTGGTTATGGCATCGACGACTTGGTCACGCAGGCATGAGGAATTTGCACACGCTTGCAAAGAAGAAGCATGTCATTGGCATTGAGAATGTCAAATTCCTCAAGGATCACTTATGCGGAGCCTGTGAAGCTGGAAAAATGACCAAGGCCAAGCATCCAGCAAAGACTATCATGACCACTACTCGTCCATTCGAATTGCTTCACATGGACCTCTTCGGACCTAATCATTACTCAGCAGTCACTAATGATGCATCTCTATATGGTTTTGTCATTGTTGATGATTACTCTCGATATACATGGGTACACATTGTTACTTACAAACATGAAGTGCAGGAAGTCTTCAAACGATTTTCCTCGAGGGCTTCAACCAACTTTGGTGTGAAGATCAAGCACATCAGAAGTGACAATGGAACTGAGTTCAAGAATTCTGGTCTTGATGATTATCTTGATGAACTTGGTATTACTCATGAGCTATCTGCTCCCTATACTCCTCAGCAAAATGGCGTTGTGGAGCGCAAGAACAGAACTCTTGTTGAGATGGCTCGCACTATGCTTGATGAATACAAAACGCCTCAGCGTTTTTGGATTGATGCAATTGATACTGCGTGCCACATCATCAACAGAGTATATCTTCACAAATTCTTCAAGAAGACGGCCTATGAACTCCTCACTGGCAAGAAACCCAATGTGAGTTATTTCAAAGTCTTCGGTGCTAAATGTTGGATTAGAGATCCTCACCACAACTCTAAATTTGCACCGAAAGCACGTGAAGGTTTTATGCTTGGTTACGGAAAGGACTCGCACACCTGCAGAGTCTTCAACATTGTTCTTCACAAGATTGTTGACACTGTAGATGTGCGGTTCGATGAAACTAATGGCTCGCAAAGAGAGCACCTACCTTCTGTGTTAGATGAACCAGCACCTGAGGATTCTATCAAGTTCAAGGCAACTGAGGATGTCATTCCTACTGAAGAATCAGCTGAAGAATTCATTCCAGTTCATGAAGAACGTCGAGCTGATGCACCTAAAGAAAATGCTGAGGAAAATAGTGCTGAAGAAAATGCTGATCAAATTCCTCAGCGACAACCAGCTCATCCTCGCGTTGCAAAAGAAGTGCAAGTGGAGAAGATCATCGATGACATTAGAGCACCAGGTCCTCTCACACGCTCAAAAGCTTCACATTTATCTAACTTTTGTGGGCACTATGCTTTTGTCTCTATCACAGAGCCCACTAAGGTAGATGAAGCATTTTTGGAGCCGGAGTGGATTCAGGCTATGCAAGAAGAATTACATCAGTTCGAGCTCAACAATGTCTCGGAACTGGTCAAACGTCCAGATCCTCGCAAGCATAATATCATTGGCACAAAGTGGATCTACCGCAACAAGCAAGATGAAAATGGCCTTGTGGTGAGGAATAAGGCACGACTGGTAGCTCAAGGCTACACACAGGTTGAAGGAATTGATTTCCATGAAACTTTTGCACCTGTTGCTAGACTTGAGGCTATTCGCATATTACTTGCTTATGCTAACCATCATGATATCATCTTATATCAAATGGATGTGAAAAGTGCATTCCTCAGTGGTAAGCTTGAGGAAGAAGTATATGTTGCTCAACCCCCAGGTTTTGAAGATCCAAAGAATCCTGACAAAGTCTTCAGACTTAATAAGGCCCTCTATGGCCTCAAGCAAGCCCCTCAGGTGTGGTATGATACATTGAAGGAATTCTTCGTGAAGAATGGCTTCACACCCGGTTCACTCGACCCTACTCTCTTTACTAAATCTTATGATGGTGAACTATTTGTGTGCCAAATATATGTTGATGATATTATCTTTGGCTGTACTGACCAACGTTATAGTGATGAATTTGCCTATATGATGAGTGAAGAATATCAAATGTCTATGATGGGAGAGTTGAAATTCTTCTTAGGTCTTCAAATTCGCCAACAGCGCAATGGCATATTCATATCTCAGGAGAAATACCTCAAAGATGTACTGAGGAAATTCGGCATGCAAGATTGCAAAGGCGTCAAAATTCCTATGCCCACAAATGGCCATCTATGCATTGATGAAAATGGTATTGACTTCGATCACAAGGTATACCGCTCCATGATTGGTTCTTTATTGTACTTATGTGCATCTAGGCCAGATATAATGCTTAGTGTTTGCATGTGTGCCCGATTTCAAGCTGCACCGAAGGAATCACACCATAAGGCTGTGAAGCATATTCTTCGATATCTAGCTCACACACCAACACTAGGATTATGGTACCCCAAGGGCTCTGCTTTTGATCTCATTGGATATTCTGACTCTGACTATGCTGGTGATCGGGTGGACCGCAAGTCAACATCTGGCACTTGTCATTTCCTCGGACGATCTTTGGTCTGTTGGTCCTCGAAGAAACAGAACTGCGTATCACTGTCTACTGCGGAAGCTGAATACATTGCTGCTGGCTCTTGTTGTGCTCAACTGCTTTGGATGAAGCAAACCCTCAAGGACTATGGCGTCAACGTAAAGAATGTGCCTCTCCTCTGCGACAATGAGAGTGCCATCAAGATTGCTCACAACCCAGTTCAGCACTCGAAGACAAAGCACATTCAGATTCGTCATCATTTTCTTCGTGATCATGTGTTGAAGGGCGACATCTCCATCGAGCACGTGAAGACTGAAGAACAGCTAGCTGATATCTTCACTAAGCCCTTGGATGAGAAGAGATTTAGCAAGTTGCGGTGTGAGCTAAATATCTTAGAATCTTCGAATGTTCTTTGAAAAGGACACACACCCTGACACTTATGCAAAATTGATGACTTAGATGTGCAACACATGAAGAAACGTTTTTCTTCAATCAATGAAGAATAACACTCTAGGTGTGAAGAAATTAATGAAGAATTAGATTCTCAGAACCCTACGACAATTGTACGCGGTGTCTGAAATCATCATTCTTATACGGTGGGTCACGCCACCACAAAAAGTTGAAAATCTTCAATTTGAGTTTTTTCTCATTTTTGAAATTCTTCAGTTTTTCAAATTCTTCAACTTTGCAAAATCTTCACTGTTTCCATCGTTTTTCTTCATTGGCTATATATATATATATATATATATATATATGTGTGTGTGTGTGTGTGTGTGTGTGTGTGTGTGTGTGTGTGTGTGTGTGTGTGTGTGTGTGTGTGTGTGTGTGTGTGTGTGTGTGTGTGTGTGTGTGTGTGTGTGTGTGTGTGTGTGTGTGTGTGAGTTTATGTCCTCTACAGCATTCACTTATAGCTATTTCTTTAAGTTGCTTTTTCTGCTAAGTGAATGTGATCGGACCCTTCCCCCTCTATGCTATACTCAACCCAATCTATTCACAAATTCTTCATGTGCGTTCTATTTGAAACTCGTTCAAAATCTTCACTGTGTCCTTGTCAGCTGAAGAAATTGCGAACGAAACTTTAAAACAAATCTTATCCAGATTTTCGGTTTTGCCGCTCAAACCGTTCCGCATCCCACGATGCATTATTCTATTCACGCACGATCTTACACGATCTTAACTACACAGTACGTGGGTGACACATGTCGTGGGAAGGAGAAAGGGCAGGGGCACGTTCGTCCCAAAATATTCGGGCGAACAGTTTTTCACTGTGTCTATAAATACCCCTCTCCCCTTCCTCACTTCATTTACTCCGCTCGATCGCTTCTCTCTTGCTCGAGCTCCTCAAACCCTAGCGCCGCCGCTACTCCATCGTCGCCGGTGAGGAAGAGCTTCGCTGCCTCGACCTCGTCGCTGTCGTACTCGCGCCGGTTGCGGAAATCTTCACTCTTCCGCCGCCGTAGCTGTCTTCCTCTGCCAAGTTAGGGCATGGGAGATCTAACCTGACGAACTTCACATCTGTTCTTCTCAGTTCATCGTGTTCTTCACTTCGGGTAATTAAAAGTTACTTTTATTACTCACTTTGATTCTCAAACTTTCCTGAAAATCTTCAAAGGTGTTTATTCTTCAAATCTTCACACATATGAACACCTCACAGATCATATGATCTTGAACTGTTTCTCTAAGCAATCATTTTCTTCAAGATTCCCTAATTGTGTGGATCTACGATCTGTACAACTCTGGAACCTAAGACAAGAACGCTTAGTGAAATTCCTCAAGGTTCATCTGGTCAAATTCCTCAAAACTTGTTCTTTTCGAAAAACCTTCTGAGAACGCATATGACCTCTCCAAATTCCTCGCACCTATACTCTGTTCACAGGTACTCATGTCTGCTGCTGAATCACTAGGTTCTCATCAACTTAACTCATTTGCAGTGTTCCTCGAAGAAAAATTGCATACTTCTTCAGAGTGTTCAATTATTCAAATTCCTCATCTGAAGAATATGGCAGACGGTAAGAAACCGCAGAAAGGAGGAAAGAAGCCTGAGGTCATGACTGCTTTCGAGATCCCTGATGACATTTATAAGGACTATTGCACACCTGATGAAGCCAAATTCGGCAAAGAAAACAAAAATCAGCGTAAGGTGAGCATTCAGAGGATTGAAAGAAGATGGGAAAGAGAATGGAGGGAGTACAGATATGTTACTCTAAAGTATATGAAGAAATTTGCTTTAAATCCTCCATGCCCAAGAGCTCCATTGGCACCTGGCCAAGTAGCTGATCCCACCAGCATCAAGCGTGGTGAGGACTTTCCTGAAGAATGGGCTAAGAGCCAAGCTAAATTGGCAAGACAAGCCAAGGAGGCAGTGAAGAAATTCAATAAGGATTCTGCCACTGCTGCTGCAACTGAGGCCTCGGTCAGGCCGAGGAAATCTATGCCAAAGAAGCCTGCTCATAAGCCAAGTGCTTCACCAACAGCGCCCTCACGGCCAAGTTCCTTAGCAATGCCCTCACAGCAAATTCCTCACACTGCTACTGCTCCACCAAAGTCCTCAGCAGCTCCTTGAAAGTCCTCAGCTCTTGTGCATCTGGCTACATGTCAAAGGACTGCTGGTTTCTCGATTGCCTCTGGTGTCTCAGCGAGTTCCTCAGCTGCACCTATTTCCTCTTCAGGCCCCACACTGTTGAAGACTAAAGCAATAGCTGGACGCGGTCCTCGGCCAAGTCCAAAGAAGAAACAGGTCGCATTCCATGTGCCTTCTGATGATGAAGCTTCTGATGATGAACTTGCAGAAATCATCAGAGACAGACAGGTGAAGGCCGCTAGAGCCAAAGGCACATCTGTGCCACTGCTTTTGGATCCGAGGAAAATCCTCGACTACATTGACCTCTGGCACAAGGATCCAAACACCCCAATGCCTGATTTTCATCTGACTCCTGGTCAAAGTCACATGCTGACCCATTTCATCACTCAAGAGAAATGGAAGTTTGAAAAGGCAAGAGAGATCAAGAAAGCGCAATACAGAAAGGAGAAGCTCTTGAAGAAAAATGTTGTCAGAATGACACCTGAGGAACTTCTCAAGGCTCAGTCTGAAATTCAAGCCCTCAGCAAAGACTTTGATACCTACTATGCAGATTGGCAAGGAGCCAAAGTAAGATTCGTCAATCTGACAAAGAAATTCACGAATGTTGCAGCCCCATCGCAACAAGAAAATCTTCAGGCTGCAGACTCTGCTCAGCCTGCTGAAGAACATGCCAGCACCGCTGATGACTTTTAGCCTGCTGAAGAAAATGCTAGTTCCAGGGCAGATGACTCCATTCCAGCCGCTGAAGAAATTGCCAGGGCATCCACTAGTGGTGCGCCTGAAGAAACTGAAGAGATCAGGGCAACTGCATCAGTTGCGCCTGAAGAAAATGAACCAGATTCCTCAGCTCCTCCCGCGCCTACACCAACTCCAATTCTTCCATCTGCCTATGATGTGCAGAAGACCAAGGCTGCAGAGCGAGCTGCAGTGAAGAAAAGGAAGGCATCAGCTGCGTCAAATTCTTCGGTTGCGAAGAAGATGAAGCCAATGACCAGCTCACTCGAAAATCCAATTGATGCTGTTCCAATTTCCTCCATGCCATCAAAGGACCTTGTTCCTTTTGGAGAAGATTATGTGATCCCAAGCAGATCTGATGAAGGAAATCATTCTGCTGCTTCGTCAGAGCAGATTTATGAAGAAATTGAAGTGGACGAAATCCCTTCAACGCCAGTCATTTCCTCACCTATGCCTTAGTTCACAGCTGAAGAGGCTGGTGTTGAGGAAATTGAAGATGAAGATGTGGATATAGGATGCACCACTCCTGTGATGAATGATGACTTTTGGGAAAGTCAGCATCCCAATACTCCTCTCTTCACACCTATCCAACAGATTCCTCTGTCCCCTGCAACAACAGTTCAACTGGGCTCTGAAGAAACTCAACCCACTCCCTCTGTGCATGAAGAAATTCCAGCCACTAGTGCTGAAGAACCTGCTGCTTCTGATACTCAGGTTGCACAAGAAGAGGAACCAGAAATTCCTCAGCCTGAAGTACCTGAGCTCGCGATTCCTGAGGTGGTAGTTCAACTCACTGACACCCCTCTGCCAAAGCCGAAGAATCCGTTCTCAAGCAAACAGAAGTTCAAGGCTGAAGACTTCTTTTCCGAGCATGTATTCTTCACTGACTACAACCCCTATGACTCTGCTCGCATAAGGAAGAGGCGTTTCTGGACTGCTAGTCAAGCCAACTTCTATTCCTCAGTGCTGTTTGACAAATACAAAATCTTCGATCATGAACATATTCCTCACGTGGACATGGAATCTCTGCCATGCTTCGAGCCAGTCCTCAGTGTTCTTCACGATGCAGGACTACTAAATTTCTGCACGGACATTTGCGATTGGAATAAAGAACTCATTCTTCAGTTCTACGCGACACTGCATATCACTCGAGACGCTGAAGATGTCAACTCATGGGTGTTGGATTGGATGACTGAAAACACTCACTACAAGGCACCGGCAACTAAATTGCTTCGTGTCCTTCCTCTCGATCCTCCCCATGACAGTGCACGTTGCACCTACAATGACCCTGAACTGACAAATCACTATATGCAAGTGCTCATGAAGCCTTTGAAGCCTGGGCAGGACCCTCGAACCAAATTCCTCGTCAGGGAATTACTCTATGTGCCTCGGACTGTCTATCGCATTCTGACGAAGACAATGAGTCCTATCAAAGCCACGACTCAAATGATGAAGAAGTCGTTGGCATCATGAAGAATATGCTTTTCAACATCATTCATGGCGTTCCCGTCAACTTCCATGATTTCTTCATGAGGACTCTGGCCAATATTGCTATGTCACCATTCGAGCTGAAGCCCTATGCTCCTTGGATTATGAGATTCATCAAGGCAAGATCTTCACTGAATTACAAAGCTGACACTCTAAACCACGGTAGCTACTTGCCTCCCATTGAAGTCCTCAAACGGACAGTTTCATCAGCTGATAATAAAGGCAAGGCAGCTGCTGTGATCGATGAAGGCATTCGTCCATTGGATGGTCAATTTCGCCTGGCTGCATCTTACTCTACCAATGACGACTCTGCCACACATGACTCTGCCGCAAATACCTCAGCCAAGCAAAATCCTCAAGCCACAGCACCCAGGGTGATGACTGACCGTGAGTTACTCCTCAGTCTTCATCAGAAGGTTGATCACAATCACAAATGGGTAAAGCGTCAGTTTGGTGCACTTCTTCACAATATGACCTCAACACACAATGCAGTGAAGAAGAACCAATACTACCTTCATGAAACCTTCAACCGCACCTGGGCTGTCCTCACTCATGTCTATAGCGCTGAAGAACTGAAGACTATGGGTCTCAAGGAAGAATTTGACTGGTCTGCACCTCCTCCGAAGAAATTCAAGAGGGTCAAAGTTCCTCCACTAGTGGCCAGCTCTTATTCTTCATCGCGTGACACTGATGAGTATGAAGATTTGGACGACACTGCGGCAGGCCCTGCTACAACAAACAACCCCGACAACGCTGGCGCTCCTCCATCGACTTGAAATTCTTCAGGGGCGTTAGTCCTCAGTTTCAATCCTTTTGGTCATTTGATGACAAAGGGGGAGAAATCCGAGTTAGTCTTCAAGCGGGTCTATATTAAGGGCATTTTTTAAGTTACAACTCTCGTTCTTCTGAAACTTTTATTTGGATCGAGTTGTAATCTTAAACCCGATGGTGCGCTGATGCTTTTGTTGCACTAAGCTCTGAAACTTTTGATGCTTTATTCGGCATGCTTATTCCTCGTTAATATTATTGCACGCATGCTGAATTTCATCAGGCACCATATTTCATCATGCATTTCAAATTCTTCATATTATATATCAAATGCGTGTATGAATTACAAGATATAGGGGGAGATCTCCATGATTAAACTCTTCAAATGTGCATTGCCTCAAACGCAAATTCCTCACTATGCACATCTTCAGGGGGAGTTCTTCTATATCTTGCAATCAAATTCCTCAATATCAGTATTTACACTTCATATGTTTATCCCCGTTGAAAACTTAACCTATGTTGTCATCAATCACCAAAAAGGGGGAGATTGTAAGTGCATCTAGTGCCCCTTAGTGATTTTGGTGTATTGAAGACTTATAGGTTAAGGGACTAATGCGTTTGTGAGTGTACACAGGTCTATAAGTCTATGAGGAGTTTGATATTTACAGAGAAAGTCGACCCCTAAAAATGAAGTTCTTCGACTGAAGACTTTGATATTCTGAAGACTTTCTGAAGACTTTGAAAGTGAAGAAATTGGTGTGACCTTGAAGACTTGGTATTCATTTGAGGAACATGAAGCGTGAAGAGTTTTGTTTTCGTAGTTTCATTTTCTCTTTCTTGAGTCATAGGAAACACCGTACTGTTAAAGGGGGTCGAGGAAATACTAAGGAAAAATTTCCATGTGATGCTCAACTCAAAATCCTACACCTACCAATCCCTTCGAGTGAAGCCTTTGGAAATCTCATACAGTTCAGTCACTTTCTTCAGTGACAGAGACGAAGTTCTTCTGGTCGCTGATGAATTTGTTCTGACTGAGGAGTTAGGAATTCGCCAGTGCGAATTGCCTACACAGTGAGGAACATGATAGCCCTGAGGAATTTGAGAGTCAAATTTCCGACCGTTGTTGTGCTGCGCGCCAGCTGTCCCAAAATATCTTATCCACCTAACGGTCATATCATTGAAGGGCATTTATGTCTTATCATGTCAGGCTGCTCCCTAGGCTATAAATAGCCGCCCCCTACAACCACTAACTGGTTGGCTGCTCCGAGAGAACTTGACACTTGTCATTTGAGAGCAACCCATCCTCCGAGGACTTTGAGCGAAAATCATCAAGTGAGGAAAACCCAAAACCAAACCCCTACAAACCCAAAGTGATTGAGCATCACTAAAGAAATTGATCCTGCGTGGATCCGACGCTTGTTACCTTTGAAGACTGTGCTTCTTCCAGACGGTTAGGCGTCATGGTCTAGAGCATCCAAGAGGAATTGTGGATCGCCGAGTGACCAAGTCTGTGAAGGTTTGGAAGTCGCCTGAAGACTTACCATGAGTGATTGGACGAGGTCTGTGTGACCTTAGTTCAAGGAGAATACGGTGAGGACTGGGTGTCCTGAGCTGCGTGCTCAGCGACTGGGTGTCCGGGACTGTGTGTCCTCGAGTTTAAATACTCAGCCGCTCCAACCAGACGTACAACTGAGACAGCAGTTGGAACTGGTCTACCAAATCATTGTATTCACCAACCTAACTGGTTCTATTTCCTCAACCCTTTCATTTCCTCATTACTGTGTTGAGTGTTTGTTCATATCTGTGCTTGAAGACTTTGACTGAAGACTTTCTCAATTTCCTCAGTTCAATTTCTTCAGTCTGTTTGTCTTCATCTTGTGTTATCCTATGATTACACTATCTGTACTCTATGCTAGTCTTCATTTCATCATGATGACCATGCTTGTATTCTGTTATGCTTACTTCTGAGTACTTATTCCGCTGCAAGTAGTTCTTCGCTAAGGAATTTCCTCACCAGCAAATTCCTCAGTGAAGAATTCATAAAAATCGCCTATTCACCCCCCCCCTCTAGTCGATATAACGCACTTTCACCGGCCCCCTCTCCCTTCCCCTATATATAGTGGAGGTTTTGGGGCTGCCAAGGACATTAGTTTCCATCTCTCCTGGCGCAGCCCTACCCCTCTCCCTCCTTGTCTCTCGCAGTGCTTGGCGAAGCCCTACTGGAGTGCCACGCTCCTCCATCACCACCACGCCGTTGTGCTACTGCTGGACGGAGTCTTCCTCAACTTCTCCTTCCCCCTTGCTGGATCAAGAAGGAGGAGACGTCACCGCTCCGTACGTATGTTGAACGCGGAGGTGCCATCTGTTTGGCGCTAGGATCATCGGTGATTTGGATCACGACGAGTACGACTCCATCAACCCCGTTCTTTTGAACGCTTCCGCTCGCGATCTACAAGGGTATGTAGATTCACTCCCCTCTCTTGTTGCTAGAAACTCCATAGATTGATCTTGGTGATGCGTAGAAAATTTTAAATTTCTGCTACATTCCCCAACAGTGGTATCAGAGCTAGGTCTGCGTAGATTCTATGCACGAGTAGAACACAAGTTGTTGTGGGAGTTGATTTTGTTCAATATGCTTACCGTTACTAGTCCTATCTTGTTTCGACAATATTGTGGGATGAAGCGACCCAGACTGACCTTACACGTACACTTACGTGAGACAGGTTCCACCGACTGACATGCACCTATTGCATAAGGTGGCTAGCGGGTGCCAGTCTCTCCCACTTTAGTCGGATCGGATTAGATGAAAAGGGTCCTTATGAAGGGTAAATAGCAATTGGCATATCACGTTGTGGTTTTGGCGTAGGTAAGAAACGTTCTTGCTAGAAACCTATAGCAGCCACGTAAAAACTTGCAACAACAATTAGAGGACGTCTAACTTGTTTTTGCAGCATATGTTGTGTGATGTGATATGGCCAAAAAGGATGTGATGAATAAAATATATGTGATGTATGAGATTGATCATGTTCATGTAATAGGAATCACGACTTGCATGTCGATGAGTTTGACAACCGGCAGGAGCCATAGGAGTTGTCTTTATTTATTGTATGACCTGCGCGTCACTGAATAATTCCATGTAATTACTTTACTTCATTGCTAAACCGTTAGCCATAGTAGTAGAAGTAATAGTTGGCGAGACAACTTCATGGAGACACGATGATGGAGATCATGATGATGGAGATCACGCCGGTGACAATGATGATCATGGAGCCCCGAAGATGGAGATCAAAAGGATCAAAATGATATTGGCCATATCATGTCACTATTTGATTGCATGTGATGTTTATCATGTTTTTGCATATTATTTGCTTAGAACGACGGTAGTAAATAAGATGATCCCTCACTAAAATTTCAAGCAAGTGTTCCCCCTAACTGTGCACCGTTGCGCAGGTTCATTGTTTCGAAGCACCACGTGATGATCGGGTGTGATAGATTCTAACATTCGCATACAACAGGTGTAAGCCAGATTTACACACGTGAAACACTTAGGTTGACTTGACGAGCCTAGCATGTACAGACATGGCCTCGGAACACAAGAGACCGAAAGGTCGAGCATGAGTCATATAGTAGATACGATCAACATGAAGATGTTCACCGATGATGACCAGTCCGTCTCATGTGATGATCGGACACGGCCTAGTTGACTCGGATCATGTATCACTTAGATGACTAGAGGGGTGTCTATCTAAGTGGGAGTTCATTAAATAATTAGATGAACTTAATTATCATGAACATAGTCAAAAGATCTTTGCAAATTATGTCGTAGCTTACGCTTTAGTTCTACTATTTAAGATACGTTCCTAGAGAAAATTTAGTTGAAAGTTGATAGTAGCAATTATGCGGACTGGGTCCGCATTCTGAGGATTGTCCTCATTGCTGCACAGAAGGCTTATGTCCTTAATGCACCGCTCGGTGTGCTGAACCTCGAGTGTCGTTTGTGGATGTTGCGAACATCTGACATACACGTTTTAATGACTACGTGATAGTTCAGTGTGTAATGTTAAACGGTTTAGAATTGAGACCGAAGATATTTTTGAAACGTCGCAGAACATATGAGATGTTCCAAGAGCTGAAATTGGGATTTCGGGCTCGTGCCATGTCAAGAGGTGTAAGACCTCCGACAAGTTTCTTAGCCTGCAAACTAAGGGAGAAAAGCTCAATCATTGAGCATGTGCTCAGATTGTCTGAGTACTACAATCACTTGAATCGAGTGGGAGTTAATCTTCCAGATGAGATAGTGATGGTTCTCCATAGTCACTGCCACCAAGCTATTAGAGCTTCGTGATGAACTATAACATATCAGGAATAGACATGATGATCCTTGAGCAATTCGCGATGTTTAACACCGCAAAAGTAGAAATCGAGTAGGAGCATCAGTTGTTGATGGTTAGTAAAACCACTAGTTTCAAGAAGGGCAAGGGCAAGAAGGGATATTTCATGAAACGGCAAATCAGTTGCTGCTCTAGTGAAGAAACCCAAGGTTGAACCCAAAACCCAAGACTAAGTGCTTCTGTAATGAGGGGAACAGTCACTGAAGCAGAACTACCCTAGATACTTGGTAGATGAGAAGGCTGGCAAGGTTGACAAAAGTATATTGGATATACATTGTATTAAATGTGTACTTTACTAGTACTCCTAGTAGCACCAGGGTATTAAGATACCGGTTCGGTTGCTAAGTGTTAGTAACTCGAAATAAAAGAGCTATGGAATAAACGGAGACTAGCTAAAGGTGAGATGACGATGTGTGTTGGAAGTGTGTCCAAGGTTGATGTGATCAAGCATCGCATGCTCCCTCTACCATCGAGATTGGTGTTAAACCTAAATAATTGTTATTTGGTGTTTGCGTTGAGCATAGACATGATTGGATTATGTTTATCACAATACAGTTATTCATTTAAGGAGAATAATGGTTACTCTGTTTATTTGAATAATACCTTCAATGGTCTTGCACCTAAAATGAATGGTTTATTGAATCTCGATCGTAGTGATACACATGTTCATGCCAAAAGATATAAGATAGTAATGATAGTACCACATACTTGTGGCACTGCCATTTGAGTCATACTGGTATAAAACGCATGAAGAAGCTCCATGTTGATGGATCTTTGGACTCACTCATTTTTGAAAAGATTGAGACATGTGAACCATGTCTATTGGTATATATGCATGAAGAAACTCCATACAGATGGATCGTTTGAACTCACTTGATTTTGAATCACTTGAGACATGCAAATCATACCACATGGGCAAGATGACTGAAAGGCCTCGTTTTTCAGTGAGATGGAACAAGAAAGCAACTTGTTGGAAGTAATACATTTGATGTGTGCAGTCCAATGAGTGCTGAGGCACGCAGTGGATATCGTTATGTTCTTACTTCATAGATGATTTGAGTAGATGCTACGTATATTTACTTGATGAAACACAAGTCTGAATTATTGAAAGGTTCAAGTAATTTCAGAGTGAAGTTGAAGATCATCGTGACAAGAGGATAAAATGTCTATGATATGATCATAGAGATGAATATCTGAGTTACGAGTTTGGCACACAATTAAGACATTGTGGAAATTGTTTCACAATTAATACCTGCTGGAACACCATAGTGTGATGGTGTGTCCGAACATCATAGTTGCACTCTATTGGATATGGTGCGTACCATGATGTCTCTTATCAAATTACCACTATCGTTTTATAGGTTAGGCATTAGAGACAACCACATTCACTTTAAATAGGGTACCACGCAATTCCGTTGAGACGACACCATATGAACTATGGTTTGGAGAAACCTAAGTTGTCGTCTCTTAAAAGTTTGGGGCTACGACGCTTATGTGAAAATGTTTCAGGCAGATAAGCTCGAATCCAAAGCGGATAAATGCATCTTCATAGGACACCCAAAACAGTTGGGTATACCTCCAGTCTCAGTTCCGGAAGCAAAAGGGATTGTTTCTAGAATCAGGTCCTTTCTCGAGGAAAAGTTTCTCTCGAAAGAATTGAGTGGGAGGACGGTGGAGACTTGATGAGGTTATTGAACCGTCACTTCAACTAGTGTGTAGCAAGGCACAGGAAGTTGTTCCTGTGGCGCCTACACCAATTGAAGTAGAAGCTTATGATAGTGATCATGAAGCTTCGGATCAAGTCACTATCGTACCTCATAGGGTGACAAGGATGCGTGCTACTTCAGAGTGGTACAGTAATCCTGTCTTGAAGGTTATGTTGCTAGACAACAATGAACCTACGAGATATGGAGAAGCAATGGTGGGCCCGGATTCTGACGAATGGCTCGACGCCATAAAATCCGTGAAAGGATCCATGTATGAAAACAAAGTATAGACCTTGGAAGAATTACTTGATGGTCGTAAGGCTGTTGGGTACAGATGGATTTTAAAGGGAAGACAGACAATGATGGTAAGTGTCACCATTAAGAAAGCTCGACTTGTCGCTAAGATGTTTTCCGACAAGTTCAAGGAGTTGACTACGATGAGACTTTCTCACTCGTAGCGATGCTAAGAGTCTATTGGAATTATATTAGCAGTTACTGCATTATTTATGAAATCTTGCAGATAGGATGTCAAAAAATTGTTTCCTTGACGATTTTCTTGAGGAAAGGTTGTATATGATACAACCAGAAGGTTTTGTCAATCCTGAAAGATGCTAACAAGTATGCAAAGCTCCAGTAATCCTTCTAAGAACTGGAGTAAGCATCTCGGAGATGGAATATACGCTTTGATGCGATGATCAAAGATTTTGGGTTTATACAAAGTTTGTGAGAAACTTGTATTTCCAAATAAGTGAGTGGGAGCACTATAGAATTTCTGATGAGTATATGTTGTTGACATATTGTTGATCGGAAATGATGTAGAATTTTTGGAAAGCATACAGGGTTGTTTGAAAAGTGTTTTTCAATGGAAAACATGTATTAAGCTACTTGAACATTGAGCATCCAGATCTATAAGGATAGATCAAAATCGCTTGATGGTACTTTCAAATGAATACATACCGTGACAAGATTTTGAAGGAGTTCAAAATAGATCGGCAAAGAAGGAGTTCATGGCTGTGTTATAAGGTGTGAGTATTGAGTAAGACTCGAGACCTGACCACGGCAAGATAGAGAGAAAGGATGAAGGTCGTCCCCTATGCTTTAGACGTAGGCTCTACAGTACGCTATGTTGTGTACCACACCTAAAGTGAGCCTTGCCATGAGTCAGTCAAGGGGTACAAGTGTGATCCAGGAATGGATCACAGGACAACGGTCAAGGTTATC
This sequence comes from Triticum timopheevii, assembly GCA_963921465.1. Classification (NCBI taxonomy): domain Eukaryota; kingdom Viridiplantae; phylum Streptophyta; class Magnoliopsida; order Poales; family Poaceae; genus Triticum; species Triticum timopheevii. The sequence goes on from OY997271.1 coordinate 116,839,704, forward strand.
CTTAGTAACTAGTGGACTAAGGAATTTCCTCGATTATGGAGGTGGTAAAAGAGTTCGTCGTAAAGGGTTACGCCGATGCAAACTTTGACACCGATCCGGATTATTCTGAGTAGTAAACCGGATTCGTATAGTAGAATAGTTATTTGGTATAGCTCCAAATAGAGCGTGGTAGCTTCATCTAGGAGATGACATAGAGATTTGTAAAGCACACACGGATCTGAAAGATTCAGACCTATTGACTAATAACCTCTCTCACAAGCGAGATATGATCAAACCCAATGGGTGTTGGACTCGTTAAAATCACAGAGTGATGTGAACTAGATTAGTGACCCTAGTGCAAGTGGGAGACTGTTGGAAATATGCCCTAGAGGCAATAATAAAATGGTTATTATTGTATTTCCTTATTCATGATAATTGTCTATTGTTCATGCTACAATTGTATTGACTGGAAACCGTAATACATGTGTGAATACATAGACCACAACATGTCCCTAGTGAGCCTCTAGTTGACTAGCTCGTTGATCAATAGATGGTTATGGTTTCCTGACCATGGACATTGGATGTCATTGATAACGGGATCACATCATTAGGAAAATGATGCGATGGACAAGACCCAATCCTAAGCATAGCACAAGATCGTGTAGTTCGTTTGCTAAAGCTTTTCTAATGTCAAGTATCATTTCCTTAGCCCATGAGATTGTGTAACTCCCTGATACCGTAGGAGTGCTTTGGGTGTACCAAACGTCACAATGTAACTGGGTGACTATAAAGGTGCACTACAGGTATCTTCGAAAGTGTTTGTTGGGTTGGCACGAATCGAGACTGGGATTTGTCACTCCGTATGACGGAGAGGTATCTCTGGGCCCACTCGGTAATGTATCATCATAATGAGCTCAATGTGACTAAGTAGTTAGTCATGGGATCATGCATTACGGAATGAGTAAAGTGACTTGCCGGTAACGAGATTGAACGAGCTATTGGGATACTGACGATCGAATCTCGGGCAAGTAACATACCAATTTACAAAGGGAATTGCATACGGGATTGCTTGAATCCTTGACATCGTGGTTCATCCGATGAGATCATCATGGAACATGTGGGAGCCAACATGGGTATCCAGATCCCGCTGTTGGTTATTGGCCAGAGAGCTGTCTCGGTCATGTCTGCATGATTCCCGAACCCGTAGGGTCTACACACTTAAGGTTCGATGACGCTAGGGTTATAAAGGAAGTTTGTATGTGGTTACCGAATCTTGTTAGGAGTCCCTGATGAGATCCCGGACGTCATGAGGAGTTCCGGAATGGTCCGGAGGTAAAGATTTATATATGGGAAGTCCAGTTTCAGTCACCGGAATAGTTTCGGGGGTTATCGGTATTGTACCGAGACCACCGAAAGGTGTCCGGAGGTCCACCGGGTGGGGCCACCTGCCCCGGGGGGCTTGATGGGCTGAATATGGGAGGGAACCAGCCCCTAGTGGGCTGGTGCGCCCCTCCCCAAGGGCCCAAGGCACCTAGGGTTGGAAACCCTAGGGGAGGGGGCGCCTCCACCTTGCTTAGGGGGCAAGTCTCCCCTCTTGGCCGCCGCCCCTCCCTCTAGATGGGATCTGGAGGGGGCCGGCCCCCTCTCCCCTTCCCCTATATATAGTGGGGTTTTGGGGGCTGCCAAGAACATGAGTTTCCATCTCTCCTGGCGCAGCCCTACCCCTCTCCCTCCTCGTCTCTCGCAGTGCTTGGCGAAGCCCTGCTGGAGTGCCACGCTCCTCCATCACCACGCCGTTGTGCTGCTGCTGGACGGAGTCTTCCTCAACCTCTCCTTCCCCCCTTGCTGGATCAAGAAGGAGGAGACGTCACCGCTCTGTACGTGTGTTGAACGCGGAGGTGCCATCCGTTTGGCGCTAGGATCATCGGTGATTTGGAACACGACGAGTACGACTCCATCAACCCCGTTCTTTTGAACGCTTCCGCTCGCGATCTACAAGGGTATGTAGATGCACTCCCCTCTCTTGTTGCTACAATCTCCATAGATTGATCTTGGTGATGCGTAGAAAATTTTGAATTTCTGCTATGTTCCCCAACAGTGGTATCAGAGCTAGGTCTATTGCGTAGATTCTATGCACGAGTAGAACAGAAGTTGTTGTGGGCGTTGATTTTGTTCAATATGCTTACCGTTACTAGTCCTATCTTGTTTCGACGGTATTGTGGGATGAAGCGGCCCGGACCGACCTTACACGTACACTTACGTGAGACAGGTTCCACCGACTGACATGCACCTGTTGCATAAGGTGGCTAGCGGGTGCCAGTCTCTCCCACTTTAGTCGGATCGGATTTGATGAAAAGGGTCCTTATGAAGGGTAAATAGCAATTGGCATATCACGTTGTGGTTTTGGCGTAGGTAAGAAACGTTCTTGCTAGAAACCTATAGCAGCCACGTAAAAACTTGCAACAACAATTAGAGGACGTCTAACTTGTTTTTGCAGCATATGTCGTGTGATGTGATATGGCCAAGAAGGATGTGATGAATAAAATATATGTGATGTATGAGATTGATCATGTTCTTGTAATAGGAATCACGACTTGCATGTCGATGAGTATGACAACCGGCAGGAGCCATAGGAGTTGTCTTTATTTATTGTATGACCTGCGCGTCATTGAATAACGCCATGTAATTACTTTACTTCATTGCTAAACCATTAGCCATAGTAGTAGAAGTAATAGTTGGCGAGACAACTTCATGGAGACACGATGATGGAGATCATGATGATGGAGATCATGGTGTCATGCCGGTGACGATGATGATCATGGAGCCCCGAAGATGGAGATCAAAAGGAGCAAAATGATATTGGCCATATCATGTCACTATTTGATTGCATGTGATGTTTATCATGTTTTTGCATCTTATTTACTTAGAACGACGGTAGTAAATAAGATGATCCCTCACTAAAATTTCAAGCAAGTGTTCCCCCTAACTGTGCACCATTGCGAAGGTTCGTTGTTTCGAAGCACCACGTGATGATCGGGTGTGATAGATTCTAACATTCGCATACAACGGGTATAGGCCAGATTTACACATGCGAAACACTTAGGTTGACTTGACGAGCCTAGTATGTACAGACATGGCCTCGGAATACAAGAGACCATGTTAACCACGCCGCGCGGAGAGCACCATGGCGGTGGGAGACGGCAAGGCCTAGGAAGGGGACGACGCGGAGCCAGGAAAGACGCGGCAGTGGAAGCCCGCGCGGAGAGGAGTACGAGGGTTCACTGGTTCGGCTGCGTTGTGAGGCTGTCGTCGCCGCAGGGCCTGGCCAGCGGTGGGAATAGTAGGGGGCGGTGAGGCCTTCGCGACAGCACAGCCGGCCACGGGAGGCAGGAGCATGCGGCACGACCGGCGCTGCTTTGGGCGGCTGGAGCAAGAAGACCAGAGGTTGAAGAAGCACTACGGCCGTTGGATGGACATCGTACGGTCACTGGAGCTAGAATCATTCATATTGACTAAGTTGACAAAGCCCTTCGTCCCCGTCAACTTAGTAGGCCCACAAGTCAGCCTCCCACCACGGTGGGTCCCAGCTAGCTGGGGGAGTATTCATTTTTTTGTGCGCAATAAGGAGGCACTTCCGGTGGGTCCGAGCTGACAGCGGGGGGAACATTTTTTCGCGAAATACAGAGGCCCTTCCTATGGGTCCTAGCTGTCAGGTGGAGGAATCATTATTTTACACGTAATAAGGAGGCATTTCCTTGCGTGTGGCCGTGGACCCAGCTGTCAGCCTCTCCACGTACAGTCCACTTCCGATGGATGTCGTTCATTGACTACGTTGACCAGGCCACGGCGAGAGCACCAGGGCGGTGGACGACGGCTAGGCCTAGGAAGGGAACGACACGGAGCCAAGGAATACTCGGCAGTTGTTTCCCACGCGGAGAAGTACGAGGGTTTACTGGTTTGTCTGCCGTCGCCGAAGAATAACAGCATGTGTGGGTGAGTAGAGGGATGGCTAAGCCAGCGATGGGAGTACGGTGGGGCCGTGAGGCCTGCGCGGCAGCATAGCCGGCTGCGGGAGGAGGGAGCAGGCAGTCCCGCCGGGGCTTTTTTGAGCGGCTGGAGCATGAAGAGTAGAGATTGAAGAAGCACGACAGCCGTTGGATGGACATCCAACAGTCACTGCTCTCGTATGTTGACTATAAGTTTACAGGGCGTTGCGTGTGTGTCAACCTTTTTTTTATGAAAGCATATGCGTCAACCTGTAGTAGGTGCACAAGTCAGCCTCAAATCTGTGGAAAACAGCATACATCCCATCTGCCATTATTTCTAATAATGTACAACCCATTTGCTAATTCTTAAGAATTTTTTTGGAGCCCATCTTCTTTTTGTTAGCATTACACCCCATATTGTGGCCACGGTTAAAAAGTATATGAAATTTTGCATATTTCGGTGCGGCCAACTGTTTTTAATCCAGAAATATCGATTCACATTCAAACTATTTTGAAAAATAATTTATATAAATATAAAATCCAAATAATTGTCCACGCATAAAAATAAATGGAATTTAAGATCTTGTAATGAAAAAAAATTGAAACTAATTCCCGATTTGATGTGTTTTAAAAATGTCCAGCACATTTCTGGGCAAACCAAATGAAACTCTCCTCGTCTTGAAAGATTTGTAGCCCAGCAGGGTCGATAAAGCAAGTAGGCCTTGTTTGGGTAGTTCTTTAAAAAAAATAGAACTGGGCCAGCCATTTTCAGCAAGAAAAAAACACAACTGGGCTCATGATGTGGTAAACATAAATAAAACCCTGGCTAGACGGGCCACAGCCCCCGCATAGCCCCGTTGTTACACTGATCCGTCTCTAAAACTAGTATAAATAACAATTGCTTGTTCCTAAAATAAACTGCGCGACTTGCTGGGTACCTGGTGTCAGCCGCTCGTAGTGTAATTCTCTCGTTTGTTGACTACGTTGACAATGGCATGAGCCCCAGATGTCCAACCATTAGGAGGAACCATATTTTTGGGCTTGTAATATAGAGGCACTTGCTTGCGTACTACCATGATGCTGGTGGGTCCCTACTGTCATCCTCTCCATGTACAGTCATCTCCTTGTTCCTCTCGGTTGTTGACGATGTTGACAACGCAAGAGGGCGGCGCACCGTGCACAGCGAGCGAACCAAGGCCGCAAGGCGGAGGACGACGGTGAGGCCTCGGACGGAATGAATAGGAGCCGTGGAAGATGCGTCGGTCCAATCCCAGGCGGAGGGGAGTACGAGGGTTGACTGGTTCAGGCGCAGGTGCGTGTTGGGGCTGGCATCGCCAGAGAATAACATGACGTGTGGGGGAATAGAGGGAGGGACTAGCCAACGTTGGAGGGTACGTACGGTAGGGCAGCGGAGGCGCAGCCAGCCATGGGAGGCGGGAGTAGGCGGAGCCGACGGGGTGTTTGGTTTGGGCGGCTGGAGGAAGAAGAAGACAAGAGATAGAAGATACACGACAGATGTTGGATGTCAATCCAACGGCTGGTAGGCAGAATCGTTTGTTGACTGGCTACTAAGTCGACACCACCTTGGATAGGCTATTTCCTCGCGGGTCCCAAATGTCAGAATCCAAATCTGTCACGGTCATGCAGACTTTCCTATGAAAATTTATAGCCCATTTGATGTGCTAGCTCGAAATAAGTTTGTGGGTGCTGGTGGGGGCTAATCACTTGGCTTCTGTAATGCACAGTGAGCTCAAGCAGCCGGCGAGAGTGATGTTATTTCCCTTGGTTGGGATTTGTTACAATATTTCACTCTAAATTAAACGAATGGCAAGCCATTTGCCTTGTTTCAAAGAAAATATGACAGTCACAGCCGAGTTGAAAAGGGAAGGAACATCTAACTCCAGCTTACAAACTGTACAAAAGCACGAGGGTTAATTGTTCATCAGGTTTACAAAAAAACCAGATTGAAAAGGGCAACAACATCTAACTCCAGCACTGTTTTCGGCAGTCACAGTCAAATGGATCGGTCAGGTCCATAGAATGAACATCCTGGGTCGTAAAATTTACTGGATTATGACCACAATATGTTGTAAATAGAAGCCCGGCACACTCAGAAGCTCTTTTGCCCACCTGAAACTCCTTTTTTTGCTCTTCGACATACCCATCCGTCAAAACCATGCTGCTGATAAACTTAAGCCTGATGGACAATAGTAACCTCGCATTCAGCAGGAAGAATGTGACAAATCTTGTGTTTGCACGGTTGGCTACATATCGTTCTAGCGTTATTGTTTTCAATCAAATCTCATGAGAAGTGAGAAAATCCCGATGCTTACGAATCCACCGATTGGCTATAACTTTCTTACCCCGTCCTGTTGCCTAAATAGACATGAAGATTGAAAACAATTAAGGTCTAAAAGAAGAGTGTCGAAAGAGCAACAGCTGAATGGTTAATTCTAGTACACTATATGCGGGCTTCCAATGTGCGTGAAATTATCACCTTTATATACAACTTCTCCAGACATGGAAAGCATTGCAGCAAGCCAATAATCTTGTTTAGATCAAAACTATTCATTTGGATATATAAGATCTTGACAGAATCCAGCACCATTGATAGGCCATCCATGGAGAAACTCTTCATTGAGCATATAACATAATATTAGTACAAAATGTGTACTCCAAGATGATATATAAATTATGCGCAGAAATTTAAAATGCAGCTTATGGTTACAAGTGTAGATGATAATATAAAGTGCAGAAATTTAAAATCCAAACACCATATTGAAATGAGCACAGAGATCATGTATTATAGCCAAGGTCTCCAGTTTAGGCGCAGAGAGGACAGTTATTTGCAATGGTGAATAACTAGAATCAAGGATCAACCTTTGAAGTGAAGGGGCATCTTGGATGATGAGCCGCCTTCCGTCAAAAGAAATTCCAATTCTTACAAGGTTAGGCGACTTTATTTGGAGATAACCAATTCTAACTGTGAAAACAAGCACCAAGCACTCCAGCGCAGGGCAACTGGAGTGGATGATGCTGTGCAATGAGGCCTCCAATATATGAACCCGCACAAGTGAAAGTTTCTTGAGAAATGGGAATCGAAGGTTTAGTACTAGATTGTCTGGTAGGTAGCACAGCGCAAAGGTAGCGGTGTGGAGAGAGGAGGAAAACTGCGAGATGGACATCGGTGCTGAGGGCACAAGTTCATGGCGTTCGGTATGTAGTACGATCAGAACAGGAGCCAAAAACCTAATTCCACCGCCGCAACCTTCTGTATCCATGAGATCCCATCTTGGGGCCTGTTCCGGAGCTCCGCCAGAGGGGGCATCCACCACGGAGGGCTTCTACATCATCACCATACCCCTCCGATGAAGTGTGAGTAGTTTACTTCAGACCTTCGGGTCCATAGCTAGTAGCTAGATGGCTTCTTCTCTCTTTTTGGATCTCAATACAATGTTCTCCCCCTCTCTTGTGGAGATCTATTCGATGTAATCTCCTTTTTGCAGTGTGTTTGTTGAGACCGATGAATTGTGGGTTTATGATCCAGTATTATCTATGGAAAATATTTGATTCTTCTCTGAATTCTTTTATGTATGATTGAGTTATCTTTGCAAGTCTCTTTGAATTATCCTTTTTGGTTTGTCCAACTAGATTGGTAGTTCTTGCAATGGGAGAAGTGCTTAGCTTTGGGTTCAATCTTGCGGTGTCCTTACCCAGTGATAGAAAGGGTTGCAAGGCACGTATTGTATTGTTGCCATCGAGGATAACAAGATGGGGTTTTTATCATATTGCATGAATTTATCCCTCTACATCATGTCATCTTGCTTAAGGCGTTACTCTGTTTTTACTTAATACTCTAGATGCATGCTGGATAGCGGTCGATGAGTGGAGTAATAGTAGTAGATGCAGAATTGTTTTGGTCTACTTGTTTTGGACGTGATGCATATATACATGATCATTGCCTAGATATTCTCATAACTATGCTCAATTATGTCAATTGCTCAACAGTAATTTGTTCACCCACCGAAGAATACTTATGCTCTTGAGAGAAGCCACTAGTGAAACCTATGGCCCCCGGGTCTATTCTCATCATATCAATCTCTATCACTTTATTTATTTGCTTTGTTTTATTTTGCCTTTTACTTTTTACTTTGCATCCATCTATCAAAAATACCAAAAATATTATTTATCATCTCTATCAGATCTCACTATCGTAAGTGACCGTGAAGGGATTGACAACCCCTAATCGCGTTGGTTGCGAGTTGCTATCGTTTTGTGTAGGTACGAGGGACTTGTGCGTGGTCTCCTACTGGATTGATACCTTGGTTCTCAAAAATTGAGGGAAATACTTACGCTGCTTTGCTGCATCATCCTTTCCTCTTCAGGGAAATCCAACGCAGTGCTCAAGAGGTAGCAGGGAGCTGGGGTTTTCTGTAGGAGTGAGGTGAGGAATTTGGGGGTACGAGTGGAGCAAGCTGACGTGAGGTGGGTGGGAGCAAGGAGGAAGAAGAGCACCCAGGTTTGGGGGGGGGGGGGGCGGTGTGCTGGGTGTGGGTAGTGCCTCTCATTCAGTAAATATATGGGCTTTTGAATTGATTTTTACTATTTACTAGTGTGGATGGGCTGTTTTGTCTTGGGCCCAGAGAAACAATTACTACTAGTACAGTGGAGACACTCTACAGCTACCCAGAAAAACAATTACTACTAGTACAGTGGAGACACTCTACCGCTTCTGGCTCCTCCTAGGTCATTGAAATGTCTCCCTCTACTGAATGCCGTTATACTTTTGTTCACCGACATGCGGGCCATGCAGCGTGCGGGCCCAAATTCCATCCACCAAATTAGAAGGCAGTATGCAGGCGGAGAGTCACCCCGGTCGTAGCGCGGCAGTAACGAGCCGTCGTATCACAAAACCCCACCTCCCCGCAGTCTAAGTTTGACAGACGAAGCAACCATCATTTCACTCTTTGCTGAATCCCCTTCTCCCTCAGCGTCTTCAAGAAAGGCAACACTCGCATCTGCCACTGTTCTTCTCTCCCAACGAAAGGAAGGTACGCAGATCCGTGATGTTGGTATATTTTCGTTTAGAGAAAAAAAAAGAACTTTTGCAAAGCAGTAACCGATCCTCACTCTCTTTTTTGTTTCATTGTCATTGCGATTGTGTTTTCCTTTCAGTGGTCTCCTAGTATTTGTCAGTTTCATGATGGACCAAGGAGAACCAGGCAAAGATCTGCTGATATTGGAGCAAACGCGGGAGGCTGATCCCCACGAGACAGAGAGCTCCAAGAAGATGGAGGCAGCCACCGAGCCGACCCCAGATATGCTCACTGCCACTACTGAGATGGTCAACACCCCGTTTGAGGTTACAGCCCCCATGGCACTGCAGGAGCAGTTTCCCCCCTTCGAGGATGTGTCCCCCCCCCCCCCCCCCCCCCGCTGAGCTGCCCAAGGTGATTTCCTTCTTTGTCAATCTCGATTGTGGTTTTTCATCTAAGTATGTGGTGATTAATAATGCAGAATTTTATTAGCTTTGATGCCATGCTATACATAGTGGTTTAAATAACTTGTGTTTCTTATACTGAAAAGTAATTCAGAATTTGTTTCTGTTTCAATTAGAGCCCTGATGCAGATAAGGATTGTGTGCTTGTACATGTCACTCGCTATGAGGCGGATGACCTGAATATACGCACCGGGAAAACAGAGTTCTTAGGCTGTTGGATCCTGGAAGCCATTTGCGGTTATAGCAATGAAGTATTCCAGCCTCACTGTTGTCAGGCGTGTTTTCCAGGGTGTACTGAAGCACAAGAAGTCAAAGCTACTCCTTCGTTTGTGAGGCATACTGTTCTTGTCAAGCTTACGCAGGAAGATGATGTGGCATGCCTCCACAAACAAGTTTATCAGTGGCAAGGCCACAAGGTTGTCTTCATGAAGGTTCACAGGATTGAGCTGCTGTGGGACGTCCTCGATGATGTTCATGGCAAGGTCCATCTTGTGTCCAGCCCAAATTAGACCGAGGCATGAAATAGTTGCCCCAGCTAGTGTTTAATAGTAGTTTGGATTGTGTCTAATTATCCGAACCTCGCCTGTATCGACCCCTTTGGGGCTAGTACTCTGTTTGAATCCGTCTATGGGAACTGCTGCTACTTTTGTGTGCCCGTGAATCATGTGAGAACCATCATAATTGTTTCCGAAACAGATGCGTCCTCACTAGTTTTTTCATGAATATGTCATGGTAAGACATAAGTTGTCACGGTTTATCATACAAGCAGTGTGTATTTTGATGAAATAGAGCACTCGTTTGAGAACTGTGCGCTTACGTATACATAAGTACTTGTGAACACTGTTGGTGCTACCCCACTTGTAAGGAGTTGTGCGAAACACGGCACATTGGCTCAGCTCGCTTCAACACTAGGCTATTGACCAGCTAACAATCAACAATCTGCTGTCTGACATATAAGTAACTATGTGTCTTGTTACAGTGGTTCATGCAGTTAATTGAGGCCACAATGTAATAAATTCAAAACGTTCACACGCTAGTCCATCGCTCATGTGGAACACTCACATTAAACTCGTCTTCATAAAAAATCTTGAAAAACATAAGTTAAGCAATTTTATACATCTCAATGATTCATAGAACATAACAAACATATACTAGTTCACAGCAAAAGACAAAGTTGTGAGAAGGTTTACAAATCAGGAAAAAACAAGCAAGGCTTCTCTGAGCAAAGGGCCTCCCGGCAGGCTTAAATTTCCTGGAGTTCACTCTGGTTTTTTCTTGTTGCCACCATCCAGGGTTACGTTCTCTCATTCCAGAATAACCAATTATAAATGTGGTCTCAGCTGAAATGCTGAACTGAACCATGAAGTGTACTGACCAGTTGAAATGCTTGTGCATTCCACTAAATTTAAGCACCATTATTTGCAGAAATAAGCAGACCACAATGCCTCTTGTCTGCGCACCTGTCCAAAAAAACGCCATGCAGCCATGCTAGCTAGTCCTCGGTCCATGGATGAACTGGTAGAAAGTGCATTCCGGACTAGGATGCAGTTGTTTTCGCTCGTCCCTGCACTACAATCAGGAAGTAAAACGTATGAATCAGCTTCTTTTAGATTGTGTTGGTCATTCTACCTTAGTTGCTACCAATGTAGGGATACCTTGAAGACGGGAGGTTAGACGACGGCAACGAGGGATAGCCATCTCATTTTGCATAGTTGTACTAAAACTGAGGTGTGTGCTTTTGATTGCGCGGATAGAAACGATACGGAGACATACATCAAGAAACAATATGGAGACAGACATCCCTGTTTGCGCAAATATGAAATACGGTTATTTAAATAGTGACAGATATTTGCAGTGGCATATGATTAACAGCAGCATCTATTGTGTTATAATTGGCACTAGATTGACAGTATGAAGAGTCCTTAAGTAAGCAGCATCACATCACATCAACAATGCCACTAGATTAACATGCAGAACAATAGCATTAGTATTACTGTCATGAGAGTAGCACATGGTCAGTAAATGTGCAATCAAATTTGTGCAGTTCCAATGGGATGAAGAATTGTTAGGCGGTGTGAGATTTAAGTGTAATTGCAAAAACACAATTCATGGGAAATAAAGCAAGACGGAAGCATTTCATAAAATGATGGTGGCATTGCTTCAATTTATCGACGGCACTAGACCATTACTTATAGTGACATTAGGTGGCATTGCTTAATGCTTCATGTGATTTTACATTAACGGTAGCGATATGGGCGTAGGGACAGCAGGTATCTACTACTTTCCCCCGTTTCCTCTTAGAACCAAGTCCTAGATTCATGCTACAGCTTTCCCACTTTCTTCCCTATTTGAACCAACGCTAGAGTCGACTGTATGAACTAGCTTTACCTCTAATAATAGTAGAAGTCTAGGTGGCTTTGGAACAGCGGACGGAAGTAGAAAATGATCCACATGGAGGGATCTTGGGCAGTAGAGCAAGGCAGGTTTCGAAGGAATATATACCTGAGGGTCGTCGGCATGTGGCAAAGACGGCGTCGGGAGGCTGCATCTTGGCCACAATACCACAGGGAGGAAGAAGGGGTCGGAGGCCCTTCCGAGCCGGCGCTCTCTCGGAGAAAACGGCATGGCCGCCGATCGGGACGCGCGGGCAGCCGTTGGTCTCCTCCCTCGCCGCCGATGACAGCGTGAATGATGCACCTACACCCCTGCCCTGGTCGAGGTTGTCCGGCCGGATTTGTGACCAGCCGTGAGCTGAGAGAGAGTGTGGCCACCTATGTCTTGCTTAGTTTTGGAGAGCATGAGAGAGTGACGAGAGGAACCCTAGTAAACCAAGCGCTAAGGCTCCTGCTTTTATATATAGTGGAGCGATTTTGTTGTACCAACTTCAAAAAGATGCACTCCTACGTGTACCCGCGAGTGGGTGTGAGAGAACTAGTGCGTGCGTGCACCGCTTCTCTTCGTGAGAGTACAATATACTATGCACAAAGAACGTTCGCCGCAAGAGTAATAGTATAAGTGTGTGATGTGTGAGCTAAAATAAAATGTGTGTGCCGTCTTTGTTTTTTAGAAGTTCTGAGGGTAGGGTGTGAAGAGCACATATGTGCGTGACGTCTACCTGCAGATAGATGGTGGGTGCGACGTGCGAGTCTGCAAGAGGACTCGGGAGAGTCGTGACTTGTGAGGGTGCGTGTGCGTGAGAGAGAGGGGGGCACGTATAATTGCAATGCATGTGTCCGTAAATCATTATCCGACAAACGTTTGCCACAAGCCTTTTCCTAACGAACTCGTAAGAACCGTTAGATCGGCATCTGACAGTGTCAGTTTTGCCATGTCATTTAAACAGAACAGCCACTCCTCCTACACACAAATCTTCCACGTGAGTGTTAGCAACTGCCGTATGCTCCCTCCGTTTCGAAATGTAGTGCATATAGCTTTATTGAAAATTCGAACCTCGCAAACTTTTACCGAGTTTTCGTGTACCAAATTGCACATGTAGAATACCCTGTATATATCATTTCATTCATCTTCGAGAGGTAACTATAAAGATGGGTGAGGAGTCTACAAAGAAAGACCATCATATCACCCGCAGCAATTTCAACCATCCTTTAGTGTCGCGGAATATCATAGGAACTCTATATGATATGATTTTTATAGGATTTTTTCCTTTAGAGCCAATCGGTTCATAGGAATAGATTCATATGCTCCACATTTCAAAGGAAATAAACATGATATCATTTCTATAGCTTTAGAGCCACTTGGTTCATATGAATGGATTCCTATACTCCCTTAATTTCAGAGGAAAATAAACATTAGCGTACATTCAATAGAAAAGTTCCTATGATATGAACCAAATTACATCTCTTTTCTAATCCCTCCTCATAGGAATTGAGATACATGTCATCTCTAGATTCAATAGAAAAGTTCCTATGATGTGAACCAAATGACATCTCTTTTCCAATCCCTACTCATAGGAATTGAGACGCTCCATGTCATGTCTTTCCCTACAACTTCCATGTATACATCTTCTATTCCTAAATAGATAGTACAACCCACTAGTAGCTTTTTTCCAAAACATGCAACTATGGCACAAGAACTATATAGTGTGCCAATAACTTTGAAATATGGTCGCTGGATGAAGCTAATCCGACAGTGTAGAGATAGGCAAATCCGAGCACTACTGGCCATTGGATATCATCAACATTCCACCAAATCTGCCACATGTACAACTTAGAAGACTCCATGGTTGAACTTAAGCATAATGCACAAACCTCAAACACAAGCACATCTCCTTTGTTCTAGAATGTTCTGTATCATAATTGATTGTTTTTTCTAAATAAATTGCCATTATTTGTTTTTTACTTTATGATTTACAATGCACAACCCCATGAATCTTAACATTTTTATAAAACTAATTGATTTTGAATGAAATGAACTATAAGAACTAAATGAACATCTACATCATGCATATATGACTCAAAGCTTTACATGCTATAGTGTGTATTTATTCATAATTTGGTTTCGAAATCTCATGCGTTCAATACATGTGTACCTTACTAGTTTTGAGTAGAGTAGCAAATTTCACGTTGCCCCGGGTACATCAAAATGCAGGGCCCATGCATCATTGCCTTTCGGTCGAACCTACTATCGTGGGGAATGGGAGCACGAGCACCTATGGGGCAGGAGGGCCCCTTCTTGTCTGGCAAGGGAGCGGAGGGCGCACGCAGAGCAGATCGAGGCGAGAGAGCGCGCGGGGGATTTTTACTCAGCTTCGGAGCTCTCCGGAGAGATAAAACTCCTACTGCTGCTTTGTGTTTGTATTCTGTTCTTGCTCGAGAGAGCGGGTGTGGCGTAGCTGTGGAACCAAAACTCCGAACCCCCTCTACGTGCGCATGGGCCTCCTTTTTATAGGCTAAAGGGGTCACCGACAGGTGGCAGCGTAGAAAGGTAAAAACGCGGGTTGGTACAACTGCTACCAACAGTGTCCCTTACCTAACTCTGACGGCAGGGGACAAGGGCATTTAATGCCCGTCCGGTCGCCCCAACAGTGCAAGGAAACGACCGTTGGAGGCGCCACCGATCGCCACGATGGCCTCCTTGTCAGCTTCGCTTGCCACCTCGCACCGCATGGCTGCACAGCGCCTTGCCACGTGCTCCTGGGATAGTCCTGGGGTGACACATCGTTGGATGCGCTGGAGCGCGGGTGCATAGTGGCAGCCTTGCCGCGGCAAGCGCCTTGCCGTGGCCCTTATCTTGTCGCACCAGCAAGCCTGCCGCTCACTGGGCCTTGCCGGGATGCGCGGGGCGTCGCGGCAAGTTTACTTGGAATGCCTTGAGTGGCCTTCCTGGCAAGATTCTCTTGCCGGGGTCTTGTCTTCTTCCCGGCAAGCTCCTCTTGCCGGGGCCTTGGTTGGCCTTCCCGGCAAGCTCCTCTTGCCGGGGCCTTGGTTGGCCTTCCCGGCAAGCTCCTCTTGCCGGGGCTTTTAGCTTGAGTACTTTGTTCTTGAATGGCATCAAAGTAGCCATGGAGGATCTTGGCGGACGCCCAGCAAGCCCTGCCGCGGGTCGCTGCGACTGCCCGTGCACAAGTTCGGGATACTAAGGTACCCCTACTTTAGTACACCGACAGGAGCCCCCGGGCCTGGGCCATACACGGTGCCGAGCGCTGTTGGGCCAGGCCCAAAACAGTGCACGGGCACGCGCGGCCTAGGTCACACCGCATATCTCTGTACCCTCCACGCCCCCCTCGCAACGGCACGCGTCAAACGCGGCGTCGTGGGGGAGATCGTGGGTAATTTTTTAATCCAGGGAATGCGTAACGTCCGCCTCCCCCGTTTATAAGCAGGGGAAACAGGGTCGTTCCCCCACCTTCGCTACTTGCAGTTCCTTCCTCCGAAAGCTCCGCCGCTCCCCTCCGCTTCCCAAGCCGAAAGAGAGCAGCGCTCCGTCGCCCATTGCCGCCGTCGCTGCCGCCGCCCTCGCCTTCCCCCACCGCTTCCGCCATGGCTCCGAAGACCGGGAAGGCTGCGAAGGCTGCGAAGTCGGCCGAGGCGCTGCAGCTTGAGGCGCTACGCAAGAAGCGAGTGCTTTTCCTCCCTGAGCTCACCCGGCAGGCGCTGCGGGAGGAGTTCTACCTCTTCTGGTGGACGGAGACGCGGGCGCATCCGCGCACGCAGGTGCTTTCCGCTGAGGCTTCCAAATCGAAAAAGTGTCCCAGAGGTTACTACTTCTTTCCTGTGTTCTTCTATTGCGGGCTCTGCCCGCCTTTTTCCGATTTTTTCTGCGACATCATGAACACCTACGGGTTTCATCTTCTAGATTTCACCCCCAACGCCGTTCTGACAATGGCGGTTTTCGCACACCTCTGCGAGAACTTCGTTGGCATCCTCCCCAATGTCGCTCTTTTTCGCCATTATTTCTCCCCCCCCCCCCGTGCCGAGAAAGGGGAGCCACTGGCTGACGGAATCGCCTGGACCTCCCGGATTGGCATGAAGGAGGTGTACTTGACGGGCGAGCTCTGCAGTAAGTGGGACGAGTGGAGAGCGGAGTGGTGCTGGATCTGTGATGCCGATCCACAGCCGTTCACCAAGCTGCGCCAGACCCGGGTGGTGCGTGGCGGCGACTGGAGCGCTCTGTCGCCGAACGACGCCAAGCTGAAGATTGCCACCACCCGAATCCTCCGGCTCAGGCATGCCGAGCTCACAACAGGGGCGGTTGGCACGGATTTCCTTTGCCGTCGCATCGCCCCTCTGCAAAAGAGGGGGAGGCCCGCATGGCTGTTTGGCGGCCCGGGGGATATCATGAGGCTGCGTCCAGGCCTCAACTTCAACTTCACCGTTCTGGAGCTCGACGCGATGCTGAGGGAGCTGTTCAAGCATGACGCCAACCATCCAGAATGGTTCAGGTTGCCGCAGGGCGTCATCCCCTTGTGCAACAACTCCCGGCGCGATCGCATCTGCGCAATGATGCCAGAGTGCGACTCGCACGGGATAAGTGCAACGTGGATAGAGCCCGCCGCCGAGGATGTGCAGTGATTCTTCGATAATTTGACGGAGGTAGCGGTCAACCCCGACGAGCAGAAGCTTCTCACCCGCGCCACCACCGACAATGAGATGGTGTACATCGCCACTGGGGCCGAAGAGGCGGCGGCAGCCGCTGCCGCGGGCGAGTATGGCTTCACGTTGGCGGAGGCGGAGGCGGCCAAGGCGGCAAGTCTTGCCGACCGGGAAGAGCTTGTCAAAGAGGCCGCTGGTGAGGGGGGGCCCGAGGCCGAAACGAGCGAGCCCGCCGGGGGTGCGAGCGGCCAGCCGTCTTCGAGCAGCTTGCCGCAGGCGGAGCCCCCAGCGCGGCCCCAATTCCAACCGAGAAGACGCCTCCGTCGAGTTGGAGATACGGCAGAGGAGCAAGCCGGCCAGCAACTGCGGCGCCGTGGGACACGCTCCACCGCGGCAAGCACCGCTGCCGCAGGAGGGTCCCAGGCCGTGCCGGCAACTGAGGCGGGATCTTCCCGGGCCGCCATGCCTGATCCTGCCGCAGCCCCCGGCAAACGCCGAAGGGAGCCTACTCCTCCGTCACACCGCGCAGAGAGGGTACCGGACTTCGACCTCTCCGCGCTGAGCTCCGATGATGATGAAGAGGAGGAGGAGGAGGAGTGAGGCTTTCTTCTCACTGTTCTTGATCTTCTTTGATCCTTGTTATTGTTTGTCTTGTATCTAATTTGCTTCCCTCTGAATCCATGTTCCATTTCAGGACTCTGGCCGAGAGGGCGGCGAAAAGGGCCAGGATTCCTGTGGTTGTCATCGAGGACGATCCTGCTGTGACTGCAGAAGACACGTCCGAGACCACCTTGACGGACCCGATTCCTTCTCCTCGCGGCAGCCCCCAGCATAGCCCCCAGCGTAAGTGTTTGGTTCACTTCCGGCTGTGGGGCGCGCATGGGTGCTTCTTCTTTTGCTGGCATCCTGATTGTTGATTTGCTCGTGTAGGAGCAGAGCAAGCCCGTCAGGAGGAGCCAGAAGCCGCTCCGGAGGTGCTGTCTGCTTCAACTACGCCGCCAAGGGGCGACTTTCCGACAAGGGAGCGCTCTCCGGCAAGGGAGCGGTCCCCGGCAAGGGGCAGTTCCCCGGCGAGAGGCGGGACCAGCGAGCCTTTAGTGGTGGAGCCCACGGTCACAGAGCCCAGCACAGGTAACCTTCCCTGTCGGAAATCTTCCCTTGTGTCCTTCTGATCTTCTTTTTTTTGGATATTTGCTTGACTCTTCCTTCCTCCTCCTATCCTCAGATCCCCCTCTCATAGAACCGATGGAGTCCGAGGCCGCCGGCGAGGAAGGCGCACGCAGCAACACTGAAGATGCCGCCGCTGGCGAGGAAGAGGCTGGTACTGATGATCCCGCTGATGAGGAGGCCGCCAAGGCTGCTGGCGCAGGAGCCGGCGAGGGATCCGGTGATCACACTGACGACCCGGAGGATGCAGGAGCGCAAGGCGCTACACCGTCCGCCGACCCCTCCGCCGCTGATGCAGCGTCGGGCTCCGAGGAGCCCCAGCCAGGCGCATACTTGAAGGCCGGCGAGGGCGTGTACATCAAGCTTCCCTGGGCGTCAAGCTCCAGGGCGCCGATGGAAGGAGAGGAGTTCGACGGAGAAGTACTCGCCTCTACTGGGCTGGCAGTGGTTGACGAGCCAAGCAGCAGCAGTGGCGAGTCCGAGGAGGAGCAGCTGCTCCAAAAGCTGGTGTCGCTCTACCGCGCCCGGCAAGCAAAGCTTGAGTCCCGGGAAGTGCTTGTCGCGCGAGCGGGAGTTGACATAGAAAAGCACGCAGAGGAGCTCAAGAGCCACAACCAGGAGGCCCTCCGGTCCATTGCCGAGGAGAGGGCGCATCTCGAGGAGGCGAAGAAGGCGTTCCTCCTGGAGAAGGCTGAAGCCGAAGAGCAGCAGAGGCTCACCGCCGAGGAGCTGTCCAAGCGGGATGGTGAGCCGATACAGAAGAAGGTGAACTTGGACAGCCACGAAGAGGAGCTCGCCGCCCGGGAGCAATCACTTGGCGGGGCACTCAAGGAGGCAAAGGATGCCGCCGCGGTTGCTGAGGCCGCCAAGAAGGAGTTGGAGGTGAAGGCGACGCAGCTGGAGGCGGATGTGAAAAGGAAGAATAAAGAGCTTGCCGCACTCCAGCGCGAACGCGAGAAGGATGCGCGCGCCCATGGCGATCTGCAAGTTCAGCTCGCCGAGAAGATCAAGGAGCTGAACGCCGCCAAGGACTCGAGCGCTGACCTGGAGCTGAAACTAGCTACCTTGACGGAGACGCTGGACGCCGCCAAGAAGCGAGAAGATGACTTGAGGAAAGATCTCAAGGGCAACGAAGAGCTGCTGACGAGGGCCGCCGAGGCTCAAAACACCTTCAAGGTCACGGTGGAGCTCTGGACGGAGGGCCTCCTCAACATCGCTGCATCCATCGACGAGGAGCTGGCGGAACTGGACTTGGCGGGCATCGGGTACTCCACCGACAAAAATCTCCCACCCAGCGCCAGGCTCACTCTTTTCTTCAAGGGCGTGGCGACGGCCCTCCAGCAACTCCGAGAAAGGATCCCGAAGAAGCTGGCAGACGAGTCGCGCGCGATCTGCGCCAAGGTCTTGGAGAAGGTGTTGGTGAAGATACTCTTCTGCAACCCGGGCCTCGACCTCACCCGTGTCCTCAAGAAGCTGCCGGCGGGTGCCGATCTTGAAGAACTCAAAGCCATTGTCGCACCCATCATGGACAAGGTGAATGACGTCAAGAGGGTTGACGGCGAGCACGTGGATTAGACCATCTCTCTCCTCCTTTCCTTGTCGCCGTTTATCTAAGTCATGGGACAATTTAGTTAGTGCCGCAACAAGTTACTTTTGTAATATAACTTTATTCCGGGCAATGCTTGCTATGCTATCTCCTTTACTTGGTCCTTTCTTTGTATGTTCTTACCCTATGCTTTTAGGGAACTTGCCGGCACAGGCACGCTTGCCGCGAGTGCTGAGTGCGGAACATCAGCAGCTTGCTGGCGGTGCCGGAGCACGCTTGCCGCGGGCGCTGAGTGCGGGACATCAGCAGCCTGCTGGCGGTGCCGGTTCCGGCAAGAATCCTTGCCGCAACTAGTTGCAGCGCACTTAAGTTGTTGAGCGGGCTCGAAAACAACGTAAGGGCGCCTAGCGGCTCACTTAAGTTGCTGAGCGGACTCGAAGCAAAGTAAGGGCGCTTAGCAGCTCACTTAAGTTGTTGAGCCGACTCGAAACGAAGTAAGGGCGCAACTAGCTATGAGGAGGTTCCTCCGCGCACAGGTTTTCCACACAAAGCAGAATCGTTCAAGGAAGATAGCTTAAAATTTCAAGAAAATGATCGTGCTCAAACTTTGGCAACTTAGCTTTTCTGTCGTCTGTGTCCCGGCAAGGCTATACTTCTTTGAACGACGCTTGGTCCACACCTTCATCCTCTCCTCCCCCCCCCCCCCCATGAACTTGTGTGCGAAGGGACCTTCTTTTCGAGAAAAAGAAAGAAGAGAAAATAATGGTATGGGGCCTTAAGGCTCGTTATTTCTTACCAGGGGTGAGTGCTGCACAAAGTGTCAGGTAAAACATGCAAGAAATAAAGAATGCATGAAATTTGACAAGATGTGCGGAGCGCATGAACTTTATTTATGCACGGGGTCTGCGCCCGGCTTTGTACAAAGGGTTACATGCAACAGCGGCAAGGCTTGTACAAAAGTTGGTTGCCGGAACGGATTCCGGCAACCGCGCCTTATGGGTAAAACTTGCGAAGATGCTCTATGTTCCAGGAATTGCTCACCGGAAAGCCGTCTTCGGTCTCAAGGCGGACAGCGCCGGGCCTAGTGACTCGTTTCACCCGATAAGGGCCTTCCCACTTTGGCGCCAACTTGCTGGAATTCTTGGTGGATTGAACACGCCGAAGAACAAGGTCGCCTTCCTCGAAGCTTCTGGCATTAACTTTGCGGCTATGATAGCGACGCAAAGCTTGCTGGTAGCGAGCAGCTCGCACAGCAGCCTGAAGACGATCTTCCTCGAGGAGCAGCGCGTCATCTTGCTGCAGCTGCTCTTGCTCAAGCTCATCATAAGCGAGCACTCGAGGCGATCCGTATACGAGTTCCATGGGGAGAACTGCTTCTGCTCCATAGACAAGAGCAAAAGGTGTCTGGCCAGTGGCTCGATTTGGCGTCGTCCTGATCGACCAAAGAACCACCGGCACCTCTTCGATCCAATTTCTTCTGCACTTGTGCAGCCTGTTGAAAGTTCTGGTCTTGAGCCCGCGCAGCACTTCAGCGTTTACCCTCTCCGCTTGACCGTTGCTTCTTGGATGAGCAACAGAAGCGAAGCAGATCTTGGTGCCAAGATCTTGGACGTACTGCATGAAGGTGAGGCTCGTGAATTGTGTGCCATTGTCGGTGATGATCCTGTTAGGGATTCCGAAACGGCAAACAATTGACCTGAAGAACTTGACTGCTGACTGTGCTGTCACCTTCCTCACTGCATCCACTTCCGGCCACTTTGTGAACTTGTCAATTGCAACGTACAAGTACTCAAAGCCCCCGACAGCTCGGGGGAAGGGGCCGAGTATATCGAGCCCCCAGACCGAAAATGGCCAGGATAAAGGGATTGTTTGGAGAGCTTGAGCTGACTGATGAATCAGTTTGGAGTGGAACTGGCACGCTTCACACTTGGTTACTTGTGCAGTTGCATCCTGGAGGGCTGTCGGCCAAAAGAAACCTTGCCGGAAGGCTTTGCCGGCAAGGGCTCTTGCGCCAATGTGGTGGCCACATATGCCTCCATGTATCTCCGCCAACAGCTCCTGTCCATCTTCCCGGGAAATGCACTTCAATTTCACTCTGTTGAATCTTTTTCTGTACAGTACGTCATCGACAAACTGGTACATACTTGATTGCCGGGCTACTTTTTCCGCTTCTACCTGTTCCTCGGGAAGTTCTCCTGTCTGAAGGAAATGGACGATCTGCTGTGCCCATGCCGGAGCTTGTGGCTCGACGACAAGGACTAAAGGCGCGAATGCTGCTGCGGGAACATCCGCTTCTACGGCAAGAATCTTGGATCCTGCCGGAGCATGATGCTCCCCGGCAAGCGTGTCGGGACACAGCTTGTCGGGAGCGTCTGCTTCAACGAAACAAGCCCTAGGGCTTGTCGGAGCAGGCTGCTCCTCAGCACTTTTTGCGTTGATCCTGGGGACTTTCTTGGCGGCGGCTCCGGGGAGCTCTGCCGGAAAGTAGTCGCCGGCAACCAACTTTCTCTTCTTGTTCTGTCCAGTTGATGGTGTCACAGATGGCCGATTCAGCTTGAGCACAAAAATCCCTGGTTCCACAGGCAACTTGAGTGCGGCGCACTTTGACAGTCCATCTGCAATGTCATTCTGAGCTCTCGGAACATGCTCCATTTGCAGGCCGTCAAAATGCTCTTCTAGCTTCCTTACTTCATCGATGTAGGCTTCCATCAACGGAATTTGATAATCTTTGTTAACTTGGCGGACGACAAGCTGTGAGTCACCCCTGACAATAAGCTTCTTGATCCCAAGTTCTGCCGCGATCCTGAGTCCGGCAAGCAAGCCTTCATACTCTACAGTATTATTTGTTGCTTGCTCCTTGGGAAAGTGCATCTGGACCACGTACTTGAGGTGCTCTCCGGTGGGTGCGACAAGTAGTACGCCCGCACCGGCGCCTTGCAGCGAGAAGGCACCATCGAAGTACATGATCCATTCCTTGCTGGCTTCCTTGACAGGGATGCTCTTCTCCGGAGTTTCTTCATCAGGCGTTGGCGTCCATTCTGCTTTGAATTCTGCCAATGCTCGGCTCTGGATAGTTGAGGTACTCTCGAACTTGAGGCCAAAGCTTGACAATTCCAGTGCCCACTCGACAATCCTGCCCGTTGCCTCTGGATTCTGCAATATCCTCTTCAACGGAAAGCGGGTGACCACTGTGATCTCATGTGCTTGAAAGTAATGGCGCAGCTTCCTCGAGGCCATTAGGAGGCCGAAGAGCAATTTCTGCACACCAGAGTACCTTGATCTAGCCCCCTGCAGAAGGGAACTGACGAAGTAAACTGGGCGCTGCACCATCTTTTTCTGTTTCTCTTCCTGTGGCTGCGCAGACCCATCCTCGCCGGAACCGGAACTTGCCGGATCAGGGCTTGTCGGGCCAGAGCTTGTCGGAGAAGCCCCTTGCTTGTCGCTGGACTCGCTTGCCGCGGTCGCTGGCTCACCTTCTGCCTCCCTCTCTGCTACTAACGCAGCACTAACCACTTGATTGGTTACTGCCAGATATAGCAGCAACTTCTCTTGTGGCTTAGGTGCGACAAGTGTTGGAGCAGAGGATAGGTATCTCTTCAGGTCCTGCAGCGCAGCCTCCGCTTCCGGAGTCCATTTCATTGGACCTGCCTTTTTCAAAATTTTGAAAAGTGGCAGGGCACGCTCAGCAGACTTAGAGATGAACCTACTGAGAGCAGCAACACAGCCAGCAAGCCTTCGCACATCCTTGACGCACTTTGGTGCTTCGATTTGCTCAATGGCCTTGATCTTGTCGGGATTAGCTTCAATCCCCCTCTGGGACACAAAGAATCCGAGAAGCTTGCCGGAAGGAACTCCAAACACACACTTCTCGGGATTCAACTTGAGGTTGATCCTGCGCAGATTTGCAAAAGTCTCGTCCAAGTCTTGGATCAAAGTCCCTTTGTCCTTGCTCTTGACCACTATGTCATCCATGTAAGCTTCTATATTTCTGTGCAGCTGTGGCTCAAAAGCATGACTGACTACTCTTGCAAATGTTGAACCAGCATTCTTTAGTCCGAAGGGCATTCGTACAAAGCAGTACGTGCCGCATGGAGTAATGAACGCTATTTTCTCTTCATCCTCTTCTGCCATGAAGATCTGATGATATCCTGAATATGCATCAAGGAATGAAAGCATATCACATCCTGCCGTGGAGTCGACAATCTGGTCAATGCGCGGCAAGGGAAATGGATCCTTGGGACAAGCTTTATTAACATCGGTGAAGTCAATACAAAGCCTCCACTTCCTGTTTGCTTTGCGCACGACTACTGGATTGGCTAACCACGTCGGATGGAGCACTCCTCGGACCAGGCCTGCTGCTTCCAACTTCTTGATCTCCTCTGCAATGAATTCTTGACGCTCTACTGCTTGCTTCCTAACTTTCTGCTTGACGGGCCGCGCGTGAGGACAGATGGCAAGGTGGTGCTCAATTACTTTCCTGGGAACACCGGGGATGTCAGATGGTTGCCATGCAAACACATCTACATTCGCCCGCAGGAAAGCAACGAGCGCGCTTTCCTATTTAGGATCAAGCGTGGCACTGATGGTGAAGGTGCCACTAGTGCCGTCCTCCTTGGCGGCCACTTTCTTGGTCTCTAGTGAGGCTGTCTTTGCCTTCTTGCACTTGCCGGTGGAGCTCGATGGTGCGTCCTCAACGGTAGCGCAGCACTCCGAAGAGGTGCGCTTGCCGGAGTAGGCATCAGAGCTACTCTTGCCGGACTTGATCTTCTTCTTCCCCCCCGGGGGCTTCAGCGGCAAGTGGTTTGCGTTCTGCTGCGGCTGCTGCTTCCCGGTAGATCTTGTCAGTATAGATGAGTGCATCCTTCTTGTCGCCTTGGACAGAAATGACACTTATCGGACCAGGCATCTTGAGCACATTATAGGCATAGTGAGAGGCTGCCATGAACTTAGCGAGCGCTGGACGGCCAAGTATCCCATGGTAGGGCAATGGGAAATCAGCAACGTCAAATGTGACTCTCTCTGTCCTGAAATTTAGCTCGCTGCCAAATGTCACTGGCAGTGTGATCTTCCCCTTCGGCTTGCTCCTTCCCGGGTTTATTCCTTGAAAGGTACTAGTTTCTTCGAGCTCGCTGTCGGGGATCTGGAGCTTCTTGAGCACTGCGGAGGAGATTAGATTCAGGCCGGCCCCGCCGTCAACCAGCATCTTCGTGACCCTGAGGTTGCGGATTGTTGGCGAAACCAACATTGGCAAGCACCCGACCGCAGTGATGCGATCAGGGTGATCTTCAATGTCGAAGATGATGGGCGTGCTGGACCATTTCAGGGGCTTGCGCGCCTCAACGGACAGCTCTGCTGCGTTCACTTCCCGCATCCATTGTTTGAGTTGGCGGTGCGAGGTGTGCAGAGAAGCACCGCCGTCGACGCACAACACCTCTGTCGCCTTCTGGAACTCCTGCTCGTCAGTCTCATCTTCCTCCATCTCATCATCCTCATCTTCGTCTTCATCTTTGTCGCGGCCGCGGGGAGGCCTGTCTCCTTGCCGCGGGTTGGCCTTGCCGCGGCGCCCTCCCCGGGCGGGATACTTCTTGCCGGATCCTCCGCCACCTTCCCGGGCCTTCTCCTTGTCGCGGCGCTCATATTCAGCTTTCTGTAGCTCCGCCATCTGCTCAACTTTCTTGCAGGCTCGGAGGTCATGGCCCTTGGTGCGGTGGATCTTGCAATACTGCTTGCCGGAGCCATCCTGCTTGTCGGCGGCCACCACAGCCTCGCCGGTGCTACCAGCTCTAGCCTTCTCGGAACTGCCTCCGCTGCCGGATTGCTAAACAACTAGCACATCCTTAGCCTTTCTCTTTCTGTTATTCCGCCTCCGGCTCCTCTTTGCCGGAGGGGCGTCTTCACTGTCAGATCCTTCTGCTCCTGCATTCTCTCCGGGGAGCCTCCTCCCCTCTTCAGCCCGTGCACACTTGTCGGCCAGGGCATATAGCTCGCTGACATCTCTGATTTTGCACATCGCCATCTCCTCCCTCATCCTGCGGTTACGCACGTTCTGATGGAAAGCGGTGATAACCGCGGCAGGGTGGACGTCTGGGATGTTGCGCTGCACCTGACTGAATCTCTGTATATACTTGCGCAGGGGTTCTCCTTCCTTCTGGGCGAGTAGGTGAAGATCACTCTCCTGGCCATGGGGTTTGTGGCCGCCTGTGAAAGCGCCAACAAACTGGTCCGCCCACGAAGAGATGGAGTTGTCCGGCAAGTGCATGAGCCAAGATCTGACGTTGGGCTTGAGTACCAGCGGGAAGTAGTTGGCAAGGATCTTCTCGTCACGCCCTCCGGCAGCCTGCACCGCGATGGTGTAGACGCTGAGGAACTGACGGATGTATCCTGCCATCGTACTTCTCGGGCACGTCTGGCTTGAAGTTCTTGGTACTAGGCCACTGGACCTGCCGCAGCTCACGGGTGAACGCAGGGCAACCTGCCGCGTACGGCAAACCGCCTGGTTCCCCTGGAGCATGCATGTCGACAGTGGGCCCAGCGCGCCGGTCAGATTGACGTCGCGTTTCTCTTTGACGCTCAATGCAAGTGCGAGCGTCTTCATGTCGTCGTTCTTGGAGAACTTGGCGTTGATCGCGGCGAGCTCGCGGGTCTGACGACGCGGTGGAGTCGGTGTCGAGGTTGGCCCGGCGAGTCGGCGATCTTGGCCTTCGGGGCGGGGTGTGCGCAGTGGTGGCACCCCCAGCGGTCTTGTCCGCATCGGCTTGCGCCTGGGCGTCTTGCCGGGGCTTCGATGTGCTCGGTTGCCGGGGCTTGTCGCCGTTGGCGAAGCCGATGAGGCTATAAATGGCGGCCCTCCAGTCGTCAATCTTGTCCGGCGCTGGAGGGTAATCTAGAAGCAGCTGGGCTCGGGCCAGCGCTTCCTTTGGAGTCTTGGGTGGCGGTGGCGAGCGACGCGAGGTGCGAGACATGCTCAAACTTCTAACAGTGTTAGAAGGAGTAACATCTCGCCCAGGCGACCGCACTGTGCTCGCGCCAGCGTGTTGACGTGCATGCTGGCCTTGAGCGTCCCGCGACCCACCAGCTCGGCCTTGTTCCAACGCGAGTACAGTGCTAGGAGCATCGTGGCGTTGTCGATCCTGCACCTCCTGGGAGGGGTGCGGTGGAAATGCAGAAGCTGAACCTTGCGGGGCCTTGTCCTTGGACCGGGTGACGATGCGCGTCCCCCCGCCGGCGCCCGCTCCTCCGCCGGCGTCCGCCCCACCGCCCGTTTGCTCCGGCGGCGGTAGAGAAGTCGCAGACGGAGCGGCCACCTCCAAAGTCTTCTTTTTTGGTGGCATGTCGACGAAGATGTTGATGTAGCGCGCGCAGACGCCGGATCAGATACGCACGACCTCGACGCCCCCCTACCTGGCGCGCCAGAGATGTCGTGGGGAATGGGAGCACGAGCACCTATGGGGTAGGAGGGCCCCTTCTTGTCTGGCAAGGGAGCGGAGGGCGCACGCAGAGCAGATCGAGGCGAGAGAGCGCGCGGGGGATTTTTACCCAGCTTCGGAGCTCTCCGGAGAGATAAAACTCCTACTGCTGCTTTGTGTTTGTATTCTGTTCTTGCTCGAGAGAGCGGGTGTGGCGTAGCTGTGGAACCAAAACTCCGAACCCCCTCTACGTGCGCATGGGCCTCCTTTTTATAGGCTAAAGGGGTCACCGACAGGTGGCAGCGTAGAAAGAGGGGTAGAAAGGTAAAAACGCGGGTTGGTACAACTGCTACCAACAGTGTCCCCTACCTAACTCTGACGGCAGGGAACAAGGGCATTTAATGCCCGTCCGGTCGCCCCAACAGTGCAAGGAAATGACCGTTGGAGGCGCCACCGATCGCCACGATGGCCTTCTTGTCAGCTTCGCTTGCCACCTCGCACCGCATGGCTGCACAGCGCCTTGCCACGTGCTCCTGGGATAGTCCTGGGGTGACACGTCATTGGATGCGCTGGAGCTCGGGTGCATAGTGCAGCCTTGCCGCGGCAAGCGCCTTGCCGCGGCCCTTATCTTGTCGCACCAGCAAGCCTGCCGCTCGCCGGGCCTTGCCGGGATGCGCGGGGCGTCGCGGCAAGTTTACTTGGAATGCCTTGAGTGGCCTTCCCGGCAAGATTCTCTTGCCAGGGTCTTGTCTTCTTCCCGGCAAGCTCCTCTTGCCGGGGCCTTGGTTGGCCTTCCCGGCAAGCTCCTCTTGCCGGGGCCTTGGTTGGCCTTCCCGGCAAGCTCCTCTTGCCGGGGCTTTTAGCTTGAGTACTTTGTTCTTGAATGGCATCAAAGTAGCCGTGGAGGATCTTGGAGGACGCCCGGCAAGCCCTGCCGCGGGTCGCTGCGACTGCCCGTGCACAAGTTCGGGATACTAAGGTACCCCTACTTTAGTACACCGACACCTACGTCCACAATTTTTTGTACGTACTATATCTCCACTGGTCCCCAAACCCAAAATGCCGCCTCGTTCCCGTAAAACCAAGCGGCCCACACATATTTAAGGCGTCGACTCGAACCCGTTTACTACGACGTGGCCCCACACGCCGTAGTACTCCTACAAACCCTACCGCCGCACTCATCATCGGTTTTCTTCAAGAGGACGAGGGAGAAGCCGATTTGTAGTCGAGGCACTTTCAAAAAAAGAAAAGGATCTGTAGTGGAGACCCCTACCCTAGGGTGCCCTAGGTAGCTTCCGCACACATCATTGTTTTCTCTTTTCTTTATGCTCTTGCGCCCTACAGTGAAATGATGGTTGCTTCGTCCGTCCAGCTTAATGCGGGAAAGGTGGGGCTTTGTGATTTGACCCCTCATCGCTCATTTTCTACTACTGCAGCGCTACGACCGGGGTGCCTCCAATTCCAACCGCTGCTCCGAACTATAATTTGGTGCATCGCACGTGGAACAAGACGGTGGATGAGCCACATGTCGGCCAAAGGGGTCCTGTTAAGTGTGTCGCCATTTCGTGTGCGGACTGACCCTGCTTGAGTTGCTACGCCAACACGACAGGAGCAGCCTACCACTTGGTTTTGCTCCTTGGTGAATCCCAACTATATTGATCTAAAAAGATACATGCAGAACTACCCTCTTCATCTCGATTTTTTTATTTTTAGGCTCTCGGTTTATAGGGCATGCACGTAGTTCTAGGTCATCCATTTGACTAACTAAATATGAGTTACTATGTCACAAAAAGTATATCATTGGATTCTTAAGCGGGTGTAGTTTTATTTAAAAGTCGAGGGCGGGGCTTTTCCTGCGTGGTAGGCGGGGCAGTTCCGCCTAGTCGGTTCGACAAAGACGCGAGAAGACGAGGGCGTAGGCTGCTGCAAATGTAGGGCTGTGTGATTTGACCGCGAGTTACTGCTGGACAGATGGGGCCCCGTGATTTGACTTGCCATTATCATTTTAACTGTGGTGCTATGACCGGCGTGAGTCTCCCGATTCCTGAACACTTCCATACAGGTGCCTCTCCCAATGCTCCACCATGTAGTAGAGGCTGGCTCTTGCATGAGAGCCCACTTCTCCACTTTTTCCTTGCCTCTCTTTCCTCCACATACGCAAAAATGCCATGTAAAGCGCACTATTGTACTTACTTTTAGTTGCTCCTACAGGTGCTAAGCTTGCCATATAGGCATAAAGTCTGATGTGGCAAGTTAATGAAGAAGAGAGAGACTAGTTTGGTGACCCAAGGAAGAAACGATGCTAAGCGCGTGTAACTAGGTGAAAAGACAGTTTTGAGTCTATAGCTAATTAAATGAAGCAAACTTAGCAATACCATTTCATTGGAAGAGGTCATGTAAAATAAAGCCCATAAACATCCAAAAGGGGTAATGTAATAGCACGGAACAATAAAAAATTATAGATACGTTGGAGACGTATCAAGCATCCCCAAGCTTAATTCCTGCTCGTCCTCGAGTAGGTAAATGATAAAAAAGAAATTTTTGATGTGGAATGCTACCTAGCATATTTCTCAATGTAATTTTCTTTATTGTGGCATGAATGTTCAGATCCAAATGAATACAAAATAAAAGTTCATATTGACATAAGAAATAGTAATACTTCAAGCATACTAATCAAAGTAATCATGTCTTCTCAAAATAACATGGCTAAAGAAAGTTATCCCTACAAAATCATATAGTCTGGCTATGCTCTATCTTCATCACACAAAGTATTTAATCATGCACAACCCCGATGAAAAGCCAAGCAATTATTTCATACTTCAATAATCTCAAACTTTTTCAACTTTCACGCAATACATGAGCGTGAGCCATGGACATAGCACTATATGTGGAATAGAATGGTGGTTGTGGAGAAGACAAAAAAGGAGAAGATAGTCTCACATCAACTAGGCGTATCGATGGGCTATGGAGATGCCCATTAATAGATATCAATGTGAGTGAGTAGGGATTTCCATGCAACGGATGCACTAGAGCTATAAATATATGAAAGCTCAATAAAAGAAACTAAGTGGGGTGCATCCAATTTGCTTGCTCACAAAGACCTAGGGCACTTTGAGGAAGCCCATCATTGGAATATACAAGCCAAGTTCTATAATGAAAATTTTCCACTAGTATATGAAAGTGACAACATATGAGACTCTCTATCATGAAGATCGTGGTGCTATTTTGAAGCACAGGTGTGGAAAAAAAAGACAGTAGCATTGTCCCTTCTCTCTTTTTCTCTCATTTTATTTTTTTTTCTTTTTTTTCTTTGGCCTATCTTTTTTTCTTTTTGGCCTTTCTCTTTTTTTTGTAAAGTCCGAAGTCTCATCCCGACTTATGGGGGAATCATAGTCTTCATCATCCTTTCCTCACTTGGACAATGCTCTAATAATGAAGATCATCACACTTTTATGGATTTACAACTCGAAGCTAGAACAAGATATGACTCTATATGAATGCTTCCGGCGGTGTACCGGGATATGCAATGAATCAAGAGTGACATGTATGAAAATTATGAAAGTGGCCTTGCCACAAATACAATGTCAACTACATGATCATGCAAAAAGCAATATGACAAAAGTAATGCGTGTCATATGAACGGAACGGTGGAAAGTTGCATGGAAATATATCTCAGAATGGCTATGGAAATGCCATAATAGGTAGGTATGGTGGCTGTTTTGAGGAAGGTAAATGGTGGGTGTATGGTACCGGCGAAAATTGCACGATACAAGAGAGGCTAGCAATGGTGGAAGGGTGAAAGAGTGCGTATAATCCATGGACTCAACATTAATCAAAAGAACTCATATACTTGTTGCAAAAATTTAGAAGTCATTAAAAACCAAAGTACTACGTGCATGCTCCTAGGGGGATAGATTGGTAGGAAAAGACCATCGCTTGTCCCCAACCGCCACTCATAAGGAAGACAATCAATAAATAAAATTGTGCTCCAACTTCATCACAAAGCGGTTCACCATACGTGCATGCTACGGGAATCACAAACTTCAACACAAGCATTCTTTAAATTCATAATCACCCAACTAGCATGACTTTAATATCACTACCTCCATATCTCAAAACAATTATCAAGCATCAAATTGATCATAGCATCCAATTCACTTTCTATGATAGTTTTTATTATACCCAACTTGGATGCTCATCATTCTAGGACCAACTTTATGATCATAGAAAATACCATGCTATTCTAAAAGACTCTCAAAATGATATAAGTGAAGCACGAGAAACTAGCAATTTCTTCAAAATTAAGACACCACCATGCTCTAAAAGATATAAGCAAAGTACTAGAGCCAAAACTATCAAGCTCAAAAGATATAAGTGAAGCACATAGAGTATTCTAGCAAATTCTAATCAAATAGGCTTCTCCCAAAAAGGTGTGTACAGCAAGGATGATTGTGGTAAACTAAAAAGCAAAGACTAATATAATACACGACGCTCCAAGCAAAACACATATCATGTGGCGAATAAAAATATAGCTCCAAGTAAAGTTACCAATGAACGAAGACAAAAGAGGGGATGCCTTCCCGGGGTATCCCCAAGCTTAGGCTTTTGGCTATCCTTGAATATCTTGGGGTGCCATGGGCATCCCCAAGCTTCGGCTCTTGCCACCCTTTATTCCATAGTCCACAAAAGCTTTACCCAAAACTTGAAAACTTCACAACACAAAAGTCAATAGGAAATCTTATAAGCTCCGTTAGTGAAAGGAAACAAAACCACCACATAGGGTACTGCAGTTAACTCATTCTTTATTTAATTTGGTGTTAAACCTACTGTATTCCAACTTCTTTATGGATCATAGACTGAATTACTAGCCATAGATGCATTGAAATAAGCAAACAACACACATAAAACAGAATCTGTCAAAAACAGAACAGTCTGTAGCAATCTGTAACTAATGCAAACTTCTAGAACTCTAAAAATCCTACCAAAACAGGAAGTCCTGGACAATTCGTTTATATAACAGCAGCAAAAAGAATCAACGCAAAATCACGTTCCTGTGATTTAACAAAAACTTCTAGAACTCTAAAAATCCTACCAAAACAGGAAGTCCTGGACAATTTGTTTATATAACAGCAGCAAAAAGAATCAACGCAAAATCACGTTCCTGTGATTTAACAAAATTATATTCGTGCGCGCAAAGTTTCTGTTTTTCAGCAAAATCAAATCAACTGTCATTGTAGGTTATCCTATAGGTTCTACTTGGCACAAACACTAATTAAAAGATAAAAACACATCTAAACAGAAGGTAGATGCAAGATTTATTTAATAACAGCAAGGAAAAATATTGGGTTATCTCCCAACAAGCGCTTTTCTTTAAAGCCTTTTTAGCTAGGCATTGAGATTTCAATGATGCTCACATGGAAGACAAGAATTGAAGCACAAGGAGAGCATCATAAAACATGTGACAAACACACTTAAGTCTAACATAATTCCTATGCATAGGCATCTTATAAGCAAACAAATTATCAAGGCAAGCAAAAACTAGCATATGCAAGGAAGAACAAAGAGATGATTGCAATCTCAACATGAAGAGAGGTAATTTAGTAACATGAAAACTTCTACAACCATAATTTCCTTTCTCATAATAATTACATGTAGGATCATAAGCAAATTCAACAAAATAGCTATCACATAACATATTCTCAACATGATCCACATGCATGTAAGGTTGACACTCTTCCAAAATAGTGGGATTAACATTGACTAAAGTCATGCCTTCTCCAAACCCACTTTTATCAAAAATTTCATAAGATTGAACATTATCCAAATATGTGGGATCTAAAGTTGACACTCTTCCAAACCCACTTTCAATATTATTGCAAACACTATTATCAATCTCATATTCATCATGGGACTTAAATAAATTTTCAAGGTTATAAGAAGAATCACCCCAATCATGATCATTGAAACAAGTAGTAGACATAACAAAACTAGCATCCCCAAGCTTAGGGTTTTGCATATTATTAGCACAATTGACATCAAGAGAATTTATAGGAAAATCATTGCAATCATGCTTTTTATTCAAGGAGTTATTGTGAATCTCTTCATAAATTTCTTCATCGTAATTTTCAGATTCACAAATTTTAAGCAAAGCTTCATATAGATAATCTAGCGCACAAAACTCACTAGCAATTGGTTCATCATAATTGGATCTCTTAAAAAGATTAGCAAGCGGATGAGGATCCATATATCTTAGGTTCTCTGTTTAGCAATAAATAAGCATCCAATCCAACCAAATGAGCAAACAAAAGGGCAAGCGAAAGAGAGGAGGAGATTGGGAAAGAGAGGGCGAATAAAATGGCAAGGGTGAAGTGGGGGAGAGGAAAACGAGAGGCAAATGGCAAATAATGTAAATGCGAGGGAGATGGGTTTGTGATGGGTACTTGGTATGTCTTGGCTTGAGCGAAGACCTCCCCGGCAACGGCACCAGAAATCCTTCTTGCTACGTCTTGAGCTTGCGTTGGTTTTCCTCGAAGAGGAGAGGGTGATGCAGCAAAGTGTAGTGTAAGTATTTCCCTCAGTTTTGAGAACCAAGGTATCAATCCAGTAGGAGGCTCCTCAAAAGTCCCGCGCACCTACACAAACAAACTGAGAACTCGCAACCAACGCAATAAAGGGGTTGTCAATCCCTTCACGGCCACTTGCAAAAGTGAGATCTAATAGAGATAGTATGATAAGATAAATATATTTTTGGTATTTTATAATATAGATGCAAAAAGTAAAGATGCAAATAAAGGTAGATTGAAAGCAAATATGATAAGAGATAGACCCGGGGGCCATAGGTTTCACTAGAGGCTTCTCTCAAGATAGCATAAGTATTACGGTGGGTGAACAAATTACTGTCGAGCAATTGATAGAAAAGCGCATAGTTATGAGATTATCTAGGCATGATCATGTATATAGCCATCACGTCCATAACAAGTAGACCGACTCCTGCCTGCATCTACTACTATTACTCCACACATTGACCGACGCCTGCCTGCATCTAGAATATTAAGTTCATAAGAACAGAGTAATGCATTAAGCAAGATGACATGATGTAGAGGGATAAACACATGCAATATGATATAAACCCCATCTTGTTACCCTCGATGGCAACAATACAATACGTGTCTTGCAACCTTTCTGTCACTGGGTAAGAACACCGCAAGATTGAACCCAAAGCTAAGCACTTCTCCCATGGCAAGAAAGACCAATCTAGTAGGCCAAACCAAACTGATAATTCGAAGAGACTTGCAAAGATAACTCAATCATACATAAAAGAATTCAGAGAAGATTCAAATATTATTCATAGATAAACTTGATCATAAACCCACAATTCATCGGATCTCGACAAACACACCGCAAAAAGAGTTTACATTGAATAGATCTCCACAAGAGAGGGGGAGAACATTATATTGAGATCCAAAAAGAGAGAAGAAGCCATCTAGCTAATAACAATGGACCCGTAGGTCTGTGGTAAACTACTCACAACTCATCAGAGGGGCAAGGATGTTGATGTAGAGGCCCTCTGTGGTTGATTCCCCCTCCGGCAGAGTGCCGGCGAAGGCTCCAAGATGGGATCTCGCGGATACAGAAGGTTATGGCGGTGGAAATTATATTTCGTGGTGCTCCTGGATGTTTTCAGGGTACGTAGGTATATATAGGAGGAAGAAGTACGTCGGTGGCCGCCCGAGGGGCCCACGAGACAGGGGGCATGCCCTACAGGGGGGCGCGGCCCCCTATCTCATGGGGCCCTCGGAAGCTTCTAGACTTGCACTCCAAGCTCTCTGGATCATGTTCGTTCCAAAAATCATGCTCCTGAAGGTTTCATTCCATTTGGACTCCGTTTGATATTCCTTTTCTTCAAAATACTGAAATAGGCAAAAAAACAGCAATATGGGCTGGGCCTCCGGTTAGTAGGTTAGTCCCAAAAATGATATAAATGTGTAAAATAAAGCCCATAAACATCCAAAAGGGGTAATATAATAGCATGGAACAATCAAAAATTATAGATACGTTGAAGACGTATCAGGTCACTCCTTGGCAAATGCAATAAATACTAGTACTCCCTGTGTCCCATAATATAAGAACGTTTTTGGCACTACACTAGTGTCAAAAACGTTCTTATATTATGGGACGGAGGGAGTACGAAGAAAGAGATGGAGAGAAGTAAAAAAATACACTTATAGCCAAACTTGTTGTAGTATGAGTGACTAAGTGATGACTATGTATGACATGCCAACATCAGATAGCCTAACGCACAGTGTTAAATCTCCAAGGGCGCGACAGCGTGAGCGACGCGACGGTTGTGGTAGGCGCGACCATGATACGGGCTGCTGGCAGCCCTTGGATCTGAGATCAAATGGTCGCATGCTAAGTTGCTGAAAATTTGCAGAATAACCCTCCAAGATATGATATTCACCCATAGGTCTAGAATCACGCCATGCAACCATTCAATCTCAGATCCAAGGGCTCTCAGAAGCCCGTATCATGGGAGAATGGAAAGCCACTACCCTGCCATTCGCACACTGGCAGTTCGCTCCTACTCGTCCCCGCACGTCCTTCAATACTACGACGGTTCGCTCCTAGTCGTCCTGTCCATTCACATTACGGCAGTTCCACTAATCCTAACCCTCCTTCCAAATCCATGGCGTCCCAAATCTCCATGATCGGCGGTGACTACAAGGTTAGAACCATCACCGGCGATGAGTTCGACGTCATCTACACCCGTTCTTCCGCGACGGTGAAAGGATGCCTTTCTCGCTTCAGACGCATGTTCGAAAACTCAGATGATGAGTGGGTCGCTGGGCTAGATGTTGAGTACACCACAGTCCTGGGACGAGAGAAGCATCTAAAGGACGAAGAGAGGAAGAAGCCCGCCGTGATCCAGGTTTGCGTACATAACGTTTGCTTGGTCTACCACATATGCCATGCCGACGTTGAGTGCCAGGATTTTAAGAACTTCCTCGAGGACAAAACAGTGAAATTTGTCACTGTAGACTTTAAGAACGACAAAGAAGTCCTGTGTCGGATAGGCCTTGTTGTAGGCAACCCTTTTGACCTCTAGAAGAATCGGCTGCTGCCCTCTCGTCAGCCTTCAATGCTGACCCTGGCAGGAGCCATGGTTCATCCTTCGTATCGTAAACTGGAGAAACCTCATTACACGTTTCATCATCATGCATGGCAGCGGAATGTACTAGATATAGACCACATCCACTACGTTGCAATAGATGGCTACCTTTGTTTCAATATCTACAAGGGTTGGATGAGGAGCAACAGCCAAGTGTGCGGTTCAAGCAAAGAAGTATCGGCCAAGATGAAGAGGGACAAGGACGAAGTCGAGGACGTGGACGAGGACTCCGAGTAAGGTGGCAGTGTCGTTCCTGATGGTGGTTCTAAACTTCTAATGCAGTGTCTACCAGATTAGTTGCATAGTTTAATTTCAGGTGTGCTTAGTTTAATTTGAGGGGTGTGTTGCGCTGAGCCCCCAGCAGAACTATGTTATGTTTCTTCTCGTTACTTTAACTCTTCAGTATGTACATACTACTAGTATTTCTTTAATAGAATTTAGCACCCCAATTAAGCACGTACTAGCTTTTTTAATAGTACTATATGCATAATTTGGCGAGGAGCACTCTCTATATGCACCACCTTTTTTTTAATTTCTATTTTTGCTCCATAGCGCAATCCATCGATAGTACTACTATACAAAAGTATACATTTTTTAAAAGGCTAGAGTACTGTTCATCACATATATAGCCAGTTAAATTCTCAACCTAGAACGACGTGCATGCCATGTAGTAAACCGATACGGAGGAAGCATAGTAAAAATGAGGTGATTTTACCGAGCGATCGGTGGGGGAGCATGGCATGTCATGCGGTCCCACGTGTCATGATGTACCAAGGCGATGTGCGTGTCCCTCTTGAGGCAGAAGCAATACTACATGGTTTGAGATGATGGCGAACCAAAGTGTGAAATAATATGGTTGCTTCGTCCGTCTGGGAAGGTGTGGCATTGTGATTTGACGTCTCATTGCTCTTTACTACTACTGGGCCGGTACAAGTGGGGTGCGTCCCCCCTGCTGTTCTGCACTGTTATTTGGTGCTTGACACGTCGACCCGGTTGCTATAGGTCCCACATGTCGGCGACTGGAAGTACAGAATTCATGAAAGGGAGCGTCGACGGAGGAGTATACTACAGAATTCATGAAAGGGAGCGACTTAGTTTTGGAAAAATCTGTTTTTACGGAGTACGTACCCACTAGGGTTTATAGGGCTCATCTAAAAAACATTCGTTTTCTGTTTGATAAGTCTCAATTCTACTATACTAGTAGTAGTACCATTACATGTTGGATTTCGAGTTGCGTTAGATCACCCGACACAAGCAGTGTCAAGAGGAAACTAACCAGTGCATGTACAAGTTCATGGAAATTTAGTGGTCATTCATGCATTCGTTCTAACTAATGCCTCGGTAAACATAACTTCTTGAGAAAAACGAGCGTACTAATTACTTGTGCAAACTACGAAATTAATTCGACCACTCACTGTCTACCTTGGTTGGAGAGATTTTGAAATTGAGCCATAAACTGGAAAGGAGGGAGTAGTAACTTTTGTCTCGCTTACTATTTGTGGCCTTGTATAGATGCAAAATGTATTTTTGTATAGTGGCCTTGTATAAGTAAATGGAGGGAGTACTAACCAAGGTACATAGTAGGGA
Organism: Triticum timopheevii; assembly: GCA_963921465.1. Taxonomy (NCBI): domain Eukaryota; kingdom Viridiplantae; phylum Streptophyta; class Magnoliopsida; order Poales; family Poaceae; genus Triticum; species Triticum timopheevii. Next base: position 116,877,096 of record OY997271.1, read on the forward strand.
CGAGGAGTAAACGGAGGGAGTAGTAAAATTTTCTCCTCGTGCTGCGAGCCACCGCGCGCGTGGGCGAGGGAGCGGGCGTAAGGCGTACAGTAGTAGGAGTACTACTACTACTACTCGTAAGCAAGCTTCACCTCATCCTGCGAGCCACCGCGCCCGTGGGGGGGAGACGGTGTACTAAGCAAGCTTCTCCTCGTTCTGCGAGTTGACGGGACACATCAAAAGTACTCCAGTGTATAGAGCCTTGCCTGTAAGGTAGGCCCCACATGGTTTTCCTCTTTTTTTAACATAACACGTCAAGTCGCAATTTGTTTGTACACCCGTGGTAGACGATCCTCCCTCCACCAAGTGGACAACCAGTACACGTGCCAAATTACCACATGGGCTGCCTTTTTCGTACAGAAATGAGCTCCACCGTGTACCCGTGCGGGTGTGGTTGGGAAAGAGACAGGAGTACGTGCATCGTGCGTGCACCTCTTCTCTTCGTGCACGTCCCCCACCTACGTGGGTGTGTGAGAGAGAGATACAAACCTAGACATAATGTGCCGTCCATCCCCATGCCTCCGCCCAGTCCGACCACCAGTCACCACCACGCCCCACTCCTCCTCAGCTTATCTCTCATCTTTCTCCCTCCATTTTTATATACAAGGGGCCACTATCAAAATTACAATTTGCAGATATACAAGGCCACTAACACTAATCGATGCAATATTAATGGTGTTTGCCTCGTGGTACTAGCAAAGGAGGACATTAATTATCCCTTGCATGCATGCGGGAGTTTGTAAAAAAATGCATCTTGATGTTCCGTGTAATGCACGGGCATCTTGCTAGTCCATGAAAACAACACATGGCAAAATTCCACGGCGAACGAGGGATTTGAATCTGTTGGGAGGGGCTGTTTGGATCTTGCCCGGGGTAGCCAAAATATTGGCGACCCTTTTGTCCACCGGTGCCTTTGCCACCGATGAACGAGGAATGGCTCGGGTGCTCATGCTGTCATGCATCCTCCAGCGCGCACGTTGGAGACAAGCTCACACGAGCTGTGTTTTTTTGTCCCACAAAGCCGCCCGAGCCGCCCGCAGACCGAGCGGCGACCCGCAAATTACGCCATCCAACCGTAGCCGCACACATTATGACAGCAACTCAACCAACCGGACGAAATTCACGCAAACACGTAGACAAACTGATATTTCATATAAACAACGACGGAAATCATATAAAATACCGGATTTTCATACAAACATGACGAATTTCATTACATTCAAATGAACTACGCGGTGCTAGTTCTGGACAGCACAGGTATATAATACCTGGCCTAAATGGTCGCCCGCCGATCGATTTGTGTTCCTCATGTCCAGCAGCACGATCACCGGACTGCCGGGAGCCCCGGAGGTATATGCTTCAGCGCAAAGGACGGCTCGCTTCTGCACTGCCCAACTGTTATCATTGGCTGGTGCCGAAGATGATGGTGACCGGCACCAGTTCGAGTTCATCACTGGCCACTACTTCGCCATGGCCGGCACCGGCTCGAGTTCATCCTAACATTCCCCTCTTCCGTGGAGCCCATGCGGGGTCGACGAAGGTCCTCGCAACAAAAGGATCCGGCAAGACACCTGCTGTGTACGCCGGCGTCGCCTCTGCGGTGGCCTTCATGGGACCCAAGCAGCGGCGGCCTCCCGTGTTCTACTTCTCCTCGATGATGGCAGCGGACGCGGAGGCGCTGGCCACCGACTCATCGCTCTCCGCGCACCCGGCTTCTATCGCTGCTTGCATGGCACGACCGCCGGCATGGGAGTCTCGGCCACAGAAACGAGAGATGCGGTACGAGGCGGCGGCGTGGACGGCAGCAACGACGCCCGTGCGCCGCTCCTCGTCGAGCTGGCCTGGAGCGGCGAGTTGCTGAACCGCGCGCCGTCTTGGGGCGGCAACTGGCTCTGTCAGGCGAGGGGAGGGAGGTGGATCAGCGAGTTGCATAGCTTGTATCTGGCGGGCTACCCAGCCGGCTTGGATGCGGAATAACTATTCTTCGTAAGCCATTGTAAGAGTGGACAAAATGGTGGAGGAGATAGGGGAGCGGTAGAGGTGTGCGATTCTTGGCCGGTGTTTGGCCTCATTTAGATAGGAGATTAAATAGACGACGGACGAGAGAAGCTTGGCCGGCGTTGCGTTTAACGCTGGCCCGGTCAGGAACGGACGTTTGTCCAGAGTGGGTTTCTTGGCTTCCACACGGGCATGTTTCATGGAGGCGTTTGAATGCGGCACGGAGGCGTGCTCAGCCTGGCATGCCGCGAGTGGCGCCCTCGACTCTGACCTAGGACACCGCACCGTTCTTCCACTGACGTGTGGGCTCTTTGGGTGCATGGCCTGCATGTCAATGACCCAATGCAGGCAGCGCACAGCAGAGGAACCTTTGGTGGGCCAGGGCGGTCAGAAGCGGGCATTTCATACACCGATGATTTTTCATTGAGTGTGACGTCATCTTTTTCATGTAGATAAGGCTACTATGTTGATAGCCCGTTCGATACGTTGTGATTCATAAAGACCGTTGCAAACATCAATGTTCTGCTTATCACAAATAAGATTGATTAATACCCGTAACAATCCATGTCCTTAACAAAGGGTGCATGCACGTATAGGTTGAGCGTGTGTCTTGCGTCGTGTGTTGTGTGCATGCAGGCGTGCGAGTGTTGCGTGTGTCCAAGGGTACATTCCAGTATTGCATGCATGGGTGCGTACGTGCGTGTGTTCGTGAGTGCATGTGTACGTGTCAGTGGTGCACGCACCATGCGTGCATGTGTATGTTATGTGTACGTGTCAGTGTTGCATGCCTACATGCGTGTGTGTCTTGCGTGCGTGCATGTGTACATGCGGGGTGAGGCTACACGTCAGTCGACTGACTTTTTCATCTCTGGTCATTAGATTTTCCAGTCGTTGGATACAAAATCAAGGGCCTCCAGTTTATCATCAAACTCCACCCCCCCCCTGAGCCGCCAGCCACCACCGGCCGAACCACCAGCCCCCGCCGCCCGCGGCCGGCCCGCCCTCCCTGAAACCACTCCCCACCGCCTGTCCGCCGCCGCACCAGCCATCCCTCTAGCCCCCCCTCCATCCCGCGCCAGGCTTTTTCTCCGGCGATCCCCACCCCACCGCCCAATGAACACCCCCCAACCGCCGGTGACTGCCAACCATAGGTCTCATGACTTTGAATACCCACCGACCACTAATTTATTATCATTTCTGTCCTTCATATACGCGTTGACGGGTGGGCCCTATGGTAATGTGCGCTACTGAATGTGGACCATTTGACTAGTCAATTGATCGTGTTATCAACAAATTACGGAGCTGTATGGTGAGCCAGTGACCGTATGATCACCCTAAAATGTACTCCTATTTTATTAACATAGTACAGACTCAAACTACCATTTCTTTCTTTCGTATACGGGCTGACAGGTGGGCCCCATGATTACGCACCCCGATGGTGCAACACTAGTTGCGCCGCGTGGAACGTTTGACTGGTCAATTGACTGTGTCATCAACAAAATACGGAGTTGTACGGGTGAGCCAGTGACCGTATAATCATGACATGTATTTGTTTAACACGGTACAGACGCAAGGGCTCATATATACGCGCAAGCACTCACCGCTATAAGCGCACACACGCAAACCCTACCCCTATGAGCACATTCGAGAGAGTGGGCCAGCATATATGATCTTGAGATTTTACGAAGTCACCATAGGTGCCTCGTAGTCGAGTGGAACGTCTCCTCCCACTGAACGTACATCGCCGGAAAATACTGAAATTAACACAAGATAAATGCGAGCACCGGGACTTTAACCTTGGTGGGCTCGAGAAACCAATGTCCTCCTAACCATCCAACCACATGTTGGTTAGCATGACAAAATGTATGTGGTGACCGTGATGAGCTTATTCTGAAGTCCAGTGACCATATCATTCTTTCACTTCAAATATAATGACCGTAAGTGTCGTCAACAAAATACGGAGCACGCAGCAAATGCAAAGTCCGTCAGTGTCATCAACAAAATATGGAGACGTATCGTGAGCTAGATACTGTTGTACTATTGTATATGCTTATATTCTTAGTGAACGATTGCGTGTGTGGTGTGGTGGGCACATCATTTCTAGTTGTGGTGGGTCAACATGAAGACTCATGGGTCGGTTCCATCCTATGCCACATATAGGTTGGACCGAGACATGTTATACGAAGACCCATATGGAGGACTCGGCGTACAACACAAAGCTACCAGAGTCGCGGAGGACTCTATCCCCACTGGCGATAAGCCAACTATATATGATTTGTAACCATAGGCCCTTAGTATGTTATACAAGCTTGGGGGCTAGTTCGTCGATAGTATACACACACGCACAATGCCTGGTATTCACGTGTACTTTGTACACATCCCTATCACTAATATACAGTACCAGGAGTAGGCTCTTTCTTCAACTGCAAGGGTCCGATCCGAACTAGGGTAAAACTTTGCCTCGTATTACCATCCAGCCTAACAGCCAGGGATATCCTACCGAATGATATGATGAAATCATATCTGCCAACTACTAAGAGAGAGGTGTGTCGGGGGGGGCAATGTGTGCGAGAGAGGCCTAAAGATAATGTGCGTGCGGGAGACACGTAGGCACATATATGTGCGTATAGAGGGCTAGTAGAGACTGTGTGTGTGTATATATGCATGTGAGAGAAATAGTGTTTTCCAACTGAGATTAGTGAAAAGAGTGGTACATAGTAGTCAGAAAGAGAGAGAGAAACAAAGAGAGCATGTGCGTGAGACACCCCGACACCTTGAGAGAGATTGTGAGCATGTGTGAAAGAGAAATGCCGATGCATATAAAGTGTGTGCACTTATGCGTTAGATAGAGAGATATATAACGCATTAGTGAGAATGGGGCAAGGCATAGTGCATCTACGTGTAAAAGGAGGTTCTACGCATTAAATTAAAATATAAATGGCATTATTATTTTTGGATGAGATCATGAATTTTGTAAATTGCGCATGGACAAAAATCGGTCTATCAGACACCCATACTCTATTGAATTCTAGCATGTGCATGTGTTTATTTCATATTATCGATCCATAGAGTGAGAGCGGTTTGAAATACAGGCAATGGATGCTTTTGCAATTCATATATAAACATTAATTAGTGCACTCCATGTTGTTAGTGTGAAGCACTTTATACATTTGTCACTTGCACGGATACATTCCAAATTGCTAGCTACGAAATAGAATACATGTCGAATTCAACATAAAGGGGGTTTCGAAGATTCGAATTCATAGGAAGTGCATTCATCTATTTGAACCCGAGATAATGGCATTTGTAAATCAGATGTAAAAGGGGGCATCAATCTTTGTTGTGAGTTTGAACATGCTATATATATATTCATACGCATATCTAACTTTTTTTGCAAACAAGGAGATTATATCTGGAACCATGCATGAACTGAGGTAAGTTGCATATTTTTTAATATATACTCGTGTACAATGTATATTCAAATGTACCCCCTCCATTCCAAAATAATCGTAGCTTTAGGATTTTCAAGAGTAAAGATTTGTGAAGTTTGACAAATCCTGAAAGTTCAGTTCAAGAGAACCGAAAACGTTAATGCTTCTCCTCCCAAATATTGAACGAAGCGCCAAATAGGCCTTTGGTCACCCGAAACCGCGTGAGACTAATGCTTTGGTTGTCGGAGTAATGGGCCACGGGTAGGCTGACCCGGGTCCCAAGATCTTTCAAGGCATCGGGGCAGGCCGTGCCCCTCAGCCGAGTCCCAGACGGCGACCTTCGAAGAAGGCCGAGACCCGGCTGGCGACCTTCAAAGAAGGCCAAGTCCTAGCTGGCGACTCTGAAGCAGGCCGACTCCGGGCTTGCGACCTTTCAAGGGGCCGACTATGAGAGTCGGCCCGCGACCTTTTCACGAAGACCGACGCAGGGTACGGTCCCGACGTGGCCGTCCCCTCAAACCTACGGGAGGTAGGCATGGCTACAGTAAGCCGTACCACCAGGAGATCTTCGGTAAGGCGCGGCACTGTTGCCATGCCTCCCCTGACATCAGCCACAGTGCGCAAGGCACTGTGCCCACGACGGCGGCCTGTACGGCCCGAAGACCGCCGGGCCCCCCGTCAGTGAGGGGGAAGAAGATGGCCGGAGAGTCCGAAGACGGCCCTGCGGGAGTCGGCCTTCCCAGAGACGGCCGCCTCTCAGTCAGGGCCCCACGAGCCATAAACCAGATTGGACGGGGAGTGGCGACAGTGATCGCCCGACTGACGGCGGCACTGTTCCCACGACCCCATGACCGAGCCTGCGTCATCAGGAGTGTTGCACAGTGCCCGGCCTGTCCGCGGGGCCCGCCAGTCGGCAGGCCCCAGAAGCCGGCAGGGGGGCGGCAGCATGAGAGACAGACAGCTGGGGGCCACACCTAGTCAGTTTACCATTGTACCCTCGGGGGGTAGGCCTATATAAACCCCCCGGGGCACCCATGCAAAGGGTTCGGCCCTGGATAGGTTTTTAGACACATAGCAAGCAAAGGGAGGAGCCAGCCTTGCTCCCTCCCGCCACCCGAAACAGCTCAAGGAGCACCTTTGTACTATCATCCCATAGTGATCATGCGGAGACCCCGCAGAGCAGCAGTAGGGGTGTTATCTCCCCGGAGAGCCCCGAAGCTAGGTAAGATTCGTCGGCGTGCATGTCTGCGCCTCATCCCGTTTCCAGGCACCGGCGACGTTCTACTCGCCCCCACCATGATAAGCCACCCGTTGGCATATGTCGCATCCAACCCCCGACATTTGGCGCCCACCGTGGGGCGAGGTGCACCGTCGTCCGGAGATCTGTTCTGGACGGGAACCCTCTTCCTCCCTGGCGAGCGCAGCCAGCCCGGCTCGCTAGATGGAGTCTGCATCGACACGCTGCGCGGCGCTGAAGCCGCCTGCGCTGCGAGCGGCCTCGCCGAACTCATTGGCGAGGTGCGCCTCTCCGACGAGCCCACACCGAGTGTGGGGGCGGGTGGCCCCGAGAGCCTCCTCGCGGGCCTCCTCGACCAACTCCACGTCGCCGGCGAGCCCGCCGTAGATTTGGAGTCCGTAGGCTCCTCCGACCCGATGCTGGTCGACTCCGACGCCGTATCGCTCGATATCTTCCCCACCAACGTGGTAGTCTACGACGAGCCGCTTCCGTACGAGGAGAGTGGCGGAAGCGCCGTCGCGGAGGTGCTCGTCATTGGCCATGGCGAGCACTCCGGCGAAAACGCCCAGGACCCGCTGCCAGCGGCCCTGCAAGACCTGGCCGCGCCCATCCCAGAGGACGCGGACGCGGAGATGCTGGAAGAACGCCGCCTTCAGATCATAGAAGGCGCCAAGAAGTTGGCGAGCATGAGACGCTTGTCAGAAGCATACCAGCGCGAGATGGATCATGCTGTAGGCGGCTCGCCGGCTCCGACTGGGCCGAGCCATCTAGGTGCGGTCCGAGAGCGCGGCGCGGCCATCGCCGACTTGCTCGGGGCGAAACGCCCCGTGTACGCCACCCCTGCGGAGAACATCCGCGCCGCCCAAGCGGCGACCGAAGAACTGAAGAACCTCGAAGGCGAAGAGCGCCGTGTAATAACGGAGCGAGTCCAGCAGCTCCTCGATGCGGTTGCAGCACAAAACGCGGCAGGCGGCCGCGCAGACGCGCTGCAGCAGCCGAACGACGACTTACCCCCTCGCCGAGATCAAGGCGCGACCTCCCGGACGCCGACTGGCGGAGTCCGCGGGAGGAAAGAGAAGGAGCCGGCTGCCAGTCACAGCCGGACTCGCATCACCATCGAGCGCGACCAAGACGGCCGCCCCAGAGCAGTGGAACGGCGAGATGATTATCTGCCTCCCCCACCCCGAAGAGAGCGGCGAATTTCTCCGCCGCCTGTAGAGCATCCGACTCTCGGAGGTCGCCTTGGCCGCCGAGAGGGAGTCGGAGAGAATGACGCCCGCCACTGGATCGACCGACTCCACAGATCCCTGGCGTTAGAAGAAGAAGATGAGCTGGGTCCGCCTTGCTTCGGGCCCCGCATCAGAGATGAGCCCTTCCCCAAAGGGTTCACGCTCCCCCGAGACACGCCCAAGTACACCGGCTCCGTGAAGCCGGAGGATTGGCTGACAGACTACTCCACAGCCGTCAACATAGCCAACGGCAACAAGCGAGTCGCCGTGAAGTATGTTCCCCTCATGCTCCAGGGCACGGCCCGGACATGGCTGAACAGCCTGAAGCCCCGCAGCATCAATAGCTGGGTCGACTTCACTGAAGCCTTCATTTGCAACTTCACCAGCACGTACAAGCGACCTCCCAAGCCGCGCCAGCTCTCCTTGTGCGTGCAAGGCCCTGAAGAATCAACACGCGACTACCTCACGCGCTGGGGCGAACTTCGAAACTCCTGCGAGGGCGTGCACGAGGTGCAGGCCATCGAGTACTTCACGGCCGGGTGCCGAGAGGGCACCCTCCTCAAGCACAAGCTCCTCTGCGACGAGCCCGAAACCCTCGACGAACTGCTAGTCATAGCAGACAAGTACGCCACGGCCGACTCTTCTATGAAGACAGAGATTCAAGTCAACGCGGCTGGCAAAGTGATTCCCCAGGCCCCCAGAACCCCGGCTGGAGACGCCGGCCGGCGACAGCAGCAGAATGACAACAAGCGCAAGGCCCCTCAGCCGACTTCCAATAGTCGGCAGGTCGCAGCAGTAGAAGATCAGCAGCCGGAGGGGCAGCCTCAGGCCAAGCGGCAGAAAGGCGGCAAGTCCAATTGGTTGCCGGCTTTCTCCTATGAGCAGACTTTGGATGGACCTTGCAAGTTCCACAGCGGCGCGAAGCCGTCAAACCACACCACCAGGAAGTGCCATTGGCTCGCCAGGATCGCCAAGGGAGACGGCCTCGCCCCTCCGCCGCCTGCGGGGCCGCCGCCTCCGCCGCCACCCCCGCAGTCGGCGGCTCGGCTAGTCGGCGCGGCCCAAGACGAGTTCCCGGAAGAGCACGGAGCTTACGTAGTGTTCACCAGCATGGCAGATGACCGGCGCAGCAGGCGCCGACAACAGCAAGAAGTCAACGTGGTAGCAACTGACGCCCCAGAGTTCATGCACTGGTCCGAGAAGCCTATCAGCTGGAGTCGGGCGGACCATCCAGAAGTGATGCCGAGTCCGGGCTCCTACGCTCTGGTCCTAGGCGCGACCTTGGCCACTGATAAGCGGGCCGCCCGATTCTCACGGGTCCTGATTGATGGAGGCAGCAGCATAAACATCCTGTACAAGGACACAATGGAGAAGCTTGGAATCAGGCGAAGGCAGTTACAGAGCAGCCGCACCGTGTTCCATGGAATTGTACCCGGCCTCTCCTGCTCACCGATCGGCAAGATTCTGATAGACGTCCTCTTCGGAGACAAAGATCACTTCCACCGAGAGCCTGTCTGGTTCGAGGTGGTAGACTTGGAGACCCCGTACCACTCCCTGCTTGGCCGGCCTGCCTTGGCCAAATTCATGGCGGTCCCCCATTACGCCTACCTCAAGATGAAGATGCCGAGCTCCAAGGGGATCCTGACTGTTGCTGGCGATTACAAGAAGTCGTCCGCTTGCGCGGCCGAGAGCAGTCGGCTGGCCGAGTCTTTGGTGATCGCAGCCGAAAAGCGGCTCCTTGACCGCGTCATGGCGATGGCTGGGAAGCAGCCAGAGATGTCGCCCGACCCCAAGGAGTCGGAGGCAGAAGGATCATTCAAGCCGGCTAAAGAAACCAAGAAGATACCCTTGGAACCGGAGCACCCAGAGAAATACGCTGTCATAGGCACAGGCCTCGACAGCAAATAGGAAGGCGAGCTCGTCGATTTCCTCCGTGAGAATCGGGACATCTTCGCATGGTCCCCCAAAGACATGCCGGGTGTACCGACGGATTTCGCCGAGCACAAGCTACACGTCAGGCAGGATGTAAAGCCTGTCAGACAGCCCTTGCACCGCCTGTCAGAAGAGAAGAGAAGAGTTGTGGGAGAAGAGATAGCCCGGCTCCTGGCAGCCAGATTCATCATGGAGGTGTTTTTTCCGGAGTGGTTAGCCAACCCTGTGCTGGTATTGAAGAAGAATAAGCAGTGGAGGATGTGCATCGACTACACCAGCCTCAATAAAGCCTGCCCGAAGGATCCATTTGCTCTGCCAAGGATCGATCAGGTGATAGACTCCACAGCCGGATGCGAGCTGTTGAGTTTCCTAGATGCATACTCAGGATATCACCAGATCAAGCTGAATCCAGCAGACAGACTAAAGACCGCATTCATCACGCCGTTTGGAGCCTTCTGCTACCTGACAATGACGTTCGGCTTGAGGAATGCCGGCGCCACCTTTCAGCGTTGCATGCAGAAGTGCCTCCTCAAGCAACTCGGCAGAAACACCCACGTTTACGTGGATGATGTGGTGGTGAAGACGGAAAAGCGTGGGACGCTACTGGAAGACCTCAAAGAGACCTTTGATAATCTGCGCCGATTCCAGATCAAGCTCAACCCTGAGAAATGCGTGTTCGGAGTCCCGGCCGGCCAACTCCTCGGCTTCTTGGTCTCCGAACGCGGCATAGAGTGCAACCCCGTGAAGATCAAGGCCATTGAGAGAATGGAGGTACCCAGCCGACTGTTGGATGTGCAGAAGTTCACCGGCTACTTGGCATCAATCAGCCGATTCATCAGTCGGCTGGGCGAGAAAGCTCTGCCTTTGTATCAACTGATGAAGAAGACCACCTTTTTCGAGTGGAACCACAAGGCAGACGAGGCATTTCTCCAACTAAAGAGGATGCTGGCGACTCCCCCTGTGCTGGCGGCTCCGACTCCCAAAGAGCCCATGCTCTTGTACATCGCCGCCACCAGCCGGGTAGTCAGCACGGTTATTGTAGTCGAACGCAAGGAGGAAGGCAAAGCACTTCCGGTCCAGAGACCGGTGTATTACCTGAGCGACGTACTGTCGACGTCCAAGCAGAACTACCCTCACTATCAGAAGATGTGCTACGGCGTGCATTTTGCCGCCAAGAAGTTGAAGCCCTACTTTCAAGAGCATCCAATCACGGTGGTTTGCACCGCCCCACTCACCGAGATCATTGGAAGCAAAGATGCCTCCTGCCGAGTGGCCAAGTGGGCTATCGATCTAGCTCCTTACACCATCTACTATCAACCTCGCACCGCCATCAAGTCGCAGGCGCTGGCCGACTTCCTTGTCGACTGGGCCGAGACTCAGTACCTGCCACCAGCGCCCGACTCTACTCATTGGCGGCTGCACTTCGACGGCTCCAAGATGCGCACCGGCCTTGGAGCCGGCGTCGTCCTCACCTCCCCCAAGGGCGACAAGCTCAAATACGTGCTGCAAATCCACTTCGCCGCCTCCAACAACGTTGCTGAATATGAAGCGCTCATCCACGGACTCCGGCTTGCCAAAGAACTCGGCATTCACCGGGTCCTGTGCTATGGCGACTCCGACTTGGTGGTTCAGCAATCATCCAGCGACTGGGACGCCAAAGACGCAAACATGGCAAGCTACCGCTTCCTGGTGCAGCAACTCAGCGGATACTTCGAGGGGTGCGAATTCCTTCACGTACCGAGAAACGACAACGATCAAGCAGACGCCTTGGCACGAGTCGGCTCTACTCGCCAAGCGATACCTTCCGGCGTCGCCCTTCAGCGCCTCCTCAAGCCGTCTATCAAGCCTTCACCAGAATCTGACTCCATCTTCATGCCGGCTCCGCCAGAGATAGTCGGATCCGACTCCAAGACCCCGGCAAGCAAGAAAGCCACAGTCGGCCCGGGGACTGCGCCAGTCGGCTCGGGGACTTCCAAGCCCAGCCCGGGGACTGCGCCAGTCGGCCCGGAAGGTGCGCCAGTTGGCCCAGAGATTCCCTCAATCCAGCAAGCGGCGGCAGACTCCAACCCACCGCCTCCCAGCCTAGCCACCCTTGTCCAAGTCGTTGTGGTAGCAGTTGAAGAGATAGCAGCACCTTCATGGGCGCAACCCATCCTCAAGTTCCTAGTAAACAAGGAGTTACCAGCAGACGAGACCCTGGCTCGGCAAGTACAACGCCGAGCAGCAGCCTACACCATAGTCAACAGAGAGTTAGTCAGGCGCAGTGTCACTGGTGTCCACCAGCGCTGCGTAGAGTCAGAGCAAGGCCAAGCGATCCTCAGAGACATCCATCAGGGCGAGTGCGGCCACCATGCGGCTTCAAGGGCGCTCGTGGCCAAAGCCTTTCGGCACGGTTTCTTTTGGCCGACCGCCCTGGAAGAAGCTAAAGAACTAGTCAAGAAATGCAAGGGGTGCCAGGTGTTCCGCTCCAAGCCCCTCCAGCCGGCTTCCGTGCTGAAGACAATCCCCATTGCCTGGCCCTTCGCAGTCTGGGGCTTGGACATGGTGGGACCATTCAAGACGGCCCGAGGCGGCCTAACTCATTTGCTTGTCGCGGTGGACAAGTTCACCAAGTGGGTAGAAGCAAAGCCCATCAAGAAATTAAACGGGCCCACAGCTGTGACCTTCATCGCCGACATCACAGTGCGGTACGGCATACCGCACAGCATTATCACAGACAACGGCACCAACTTCGCCAAGGGCGCCCTGGCACGTTTCTGCGCGATGCAGGGCATCCGACTAGACTTAGCGTCCGTTGCCCACCCGCAGTCAAATGGCCAGGTAGAACGAACCAACGGCCTCATCTTGTCCGGCATCAAGCCTCGATTGGTCGAACCACTCGAGCGCTCGGCCGGCTGTTGGGTCGAAGAGCTGCCTGCCGTCCTCTGGAGCCTGCGCACAACCCCAAACAAGTCAACCGGCTTCACGCCGTTCTTCCTCGTCTACGGTGCCGAAGCCGTCATCCCGACGGACATACAGTTCGACTCTCCGCGAGTCTCCATGTACACCAAAGAGGAGGCTGAGGAAGCACGCCAAGACGGCGTCGATCTGCTGGAAGAGGGCCGACTGTTGGCACTCAGTCGGTCCGGCATCTACCAGCAGAGTCTGCGCCGATACTACAACCGCAAGGTCAGGCCAAGATCATTCCAAGAGGGCGACCTTGTGCTCCGGCTGATTCAGAGAACAGCCGGACAGCACAAGTTGTCGGCGCCTTGGGAAGGTCCCTTCATCATCAGCAAGGTGCTAGGGAACGACGCCTACTATCTGATCGACGCTCAGAAGCCTCGAGCGCGCAAGAGGGACGACTCCGGCAAAGAAACAGAGCGCCCGTGGAACGCAAATCTTCTGCGAAGATTTTACAGTTGATGCAGTATGTATCACGCTACCCTCTTTTGTATTAAAGTACTAAGACCTTAGGCCCCCCGGGACGAGCTCGGGGACTGCCTTTTTGATTATCTGTATGATATGGATTACGCTTCCGAGTATGCTTTCCCCTTTTATCATACTATCTGGCACCGGGTCCGACTAGTCGGCCCGGGGACTCGCCGTCTTGCGCTATGAAATGCTCCCTGAAGTCAGACAAGTAATGTGCCGCGCTCAAAGCCGTCTCCTGCCGAAAGCCGCAGCTCGCAGAGCGACTGTCGGTAAGCAGAGGACGGGAAAGAACGAGTGCACACATGAAAAACGGCTAAGGACTTAAGAGCTACGCATAGCCCAAGCCGGCTGCCAGCCTCCCCTTACCGAGCCGACTCGCGAGCAGTCGGCTCGCAGTCTCAATTTTCATCAAGAATAGCCGACTCTCGAAAGTCGGCCTGTCGATTTTCAGCCAACTTGCTAAGGTATTCTAAACGACTAAGTACTTGTCTCCCTAAAATAGCTGAGCACTTGACCCAGCGGCAGTCCGCAGAGCGGCTGCCCAGTCGGCAAGGCGGCAACTGAAGGAAGGCGGCAAAGGAAAAAGTCTAAAGAACCAAAGCAAGGAAAGGCGGAAATTTGATAAATATTTACATAAGGCCCTTGGCCGAATACACCCCGCGGGTGGAATTGTTCGAAACTGACAAGTTTTTTAAAAAGAACAAAAGAGACAGGTAAAACTGAAGCACTCTAGGGGGCTGCCTCCGGAGCCGGAGGGTCGGAGGTGGCGGCGGTGTCGGACGTCGGGGCAGTCGGCTGGGCGGCCTCGGCTTGGCCGCCTCCAGCGACAGTCGCCTTGTTCTTCTGAGGCTCGTTGCTGGAGGCGCGATCAGGCTGGGGCTGGCCGCCCGCTTCGTCCTCTAGCGCCTCCTCCTCGCTTCCGTCCTCCGACTCGTCCTCCTCCTCGACGCTGGAGCCGATCACCTCCGCCGAGTCCTCCTCGTACTCCGGGTGCATCCCGAACCATTCCGGCAGGACCTCCGCGCGCTCGACAAGGGCGCCTTCCACGGCCTCCAGCTCGGCCTGGGCCTCTGACCGGAACGCGGCCAGACGGTCTAGGTCCAGCCCTGGATACCACCCTTTGACGAACTCCAAGGCCCGGCGTGCTCCGGCACGGGCCGAGTAGCCCCTCCAAGCCTCAAAGCGACCGGCGGCGACCTCCAGCCAGTCGGCCGTCCGGCTGGCGGTGCGAAGAGCTGGCACCTCCGGCCACAGAGCGGCAACGACTTGAGCGCCGGCGCGTTGAAGACGGCGCAGCAGACGATGAGCAGGACGAAGGCGAACCTCGATGCCCAGGAGCTGCTCGTCGATGGTTCGGGGAGCGTTGGCGGCAATCACTTCGCCCTTCGCCCTTCGCTCCTCCCGAGCCGCCTCGATGACCAGAGGAATGGCCTGCGAGTGGCCGGGAAAAAAGTCTGCCAAGACAGAAAAGAAGACATTCAGAAAAATCAGAAATCAGCCCGACACAAGAGTCGGAAGACCAAAGAAGAATAAAAAAGAATTACCGTCGACGATGTCCTCAAGCGTGTGGTAGCCGGAGGTCAGCATCGCCTCCCGGTCAGTCCAGGCGGAGCGCTCGACCTCGAACTCGGCTATGAGGGCATCCTCCCGCGACTTGGCGTCTTCCTGCGCCTTCCGGAGCAGCTCTTTCTGCTCGGCCAGCTGCGTCGCCAGCAGGTCGCGCTATTGGACGAGCTTGTCGCACTCCTCCTCCTTGGCGCGGCGAGTGGTGTTGGCCTCGTTCAGCTGCTCCTGGAGGGCGGCATTGGCGTCTAAAGATCGAGAGACGTTATCAGTAAGAAAGGTCGCCGGGGAGATCCGGCCCGACTGCTCAGCAGTCGGCCCGAATCTCGGGGACTACAGCCCGCGGGCGCGCCAGCGCGCCCCCGCGGAGAAGAAGGAAGATAGATCGCCTGGGAGATCCGGCCTGACTGCTCAGCAGTCGGCCCGAATCTCGGGGACTACAGCCCGCGGGTGCGCCAGCGCGCCCCCGCAAAGAAGAAAGAATTAGCCCACCTTGGCTTTCCGTCAGATCGGCGGTCCGCTTCCGCAGCTCTTCAACATTGCGGTTGAAGGTAGTGGCGCGGAGATTGTGGTATTCCTGCAAAGCCGGGAAAGCAAAGTTAGCCTTCGGAGCTCGCCAGAAGGAGTTCCGAGTCGCCTGCTCAGCAGCCGACCCCGAACTCAGGGACTACACCCAGTGAGTGCGCTGGCGCGCCCCCACGGGAAAAGACAGAAACTAAAAAAGGCAAAACGAAACATACCCGGACGGAGGTCCGCAGGGCCAGATGCGCTTTGGTGTAGAGTTGGAGGGCGTCGCCCTCTTTGCGCAGCTTCGATTGGACATCCAGAAGGGCCTGGTTCAGCGGGCCGGTGCCGCCTTCACGCAGCCAGCCGGTGGGCGCGGCACTTGAGGCCTCGACGTCCAAGTTTGTCGAGCTTGCAGCGCCGGTTTCCCGAGCTCACGGCGCTGAGTTCGTCCTCTCAATCCGGCGGCGCGCTGGCACGGCGACCTGAAGAAGTAGCTGCGCGTCGGCGTCGTCCGCAGTCGGAGGATCCTGCGGGTCCACCGGCTGTTTGCCGTGCGGCCTTGAAGACGGAGGCGGCGGGGGCGGCCGGGGCGGCGCATGAGTATCCGAGCCTGAGACGTCGCCACCCTCCTCCGCGAGAGGGTTTGTGGTGCCGACCTCCCCGGTCTGCCCCGTGAACTCAGTTGCTGGCGGCGCCGACGACAGTGGGGGGACGAGCATCGTCGATTGATGACGCGCGACCTCCTCGGCATGCCGCTTCGCCGCGGCCGCAGCCACGGCCTCCTCCAGGTGCCGCTGGGCGTTGGCGGCCGCCTTCTCGGCCTCCGCCTTCCCCAGGTGGTCGGCCTCCTCCTCCTCGCGCTTCTCTCGCGCGTTCCGTTCCGTCGCCTCCCGAAGGTCGGCGGCGGGATCAATCCGCCATGTGTTGGCAGACGTCTCCACCGACCCCATGACGGAGGGGACGGCGGCTCTCTCAAGAGAGAGTGGAGCGCTGGAGAAGGTCGGAGGGAAAATCAGAAAAAACTCCAAACGAGATCCAGGAAAGAAACGACGGAGTAAGAAGACTCACGAAGAAACTAGCGGCGGCCTTCTCACTTCCTTTCGGAAGCGGTTGGCCTTCGCGGCCGCCTCCTCCCGCTTGGTTGCGGCGGCGGCTCCCTTGAACTTCTTCGATTTGCCGCCGGGCACACTCGGCTCGGCGTGATGCCTCTTCGCGCCGGCTTGGCTGGAGGAGCCGGCTTTCGGCTGGCGGTGCGGGGCGACTTCCGCGTCGGCGTCGCCCTCGGGCCAGTCGGCGAAGGTCGCTGACGGTCTGAGGCCACCGTCTGCCCCCTCTCCGCCACCTTCGGCGTCGGCCTCCAGTGCCGCCGCTCCCAGGTCGGGGTCGTCAACGTCGCTGACCTCGCGATCTGGGACGTAGTCGCGAGGCTCTCTCGTGGCACCGGCTGAGGGCGCCGTAAGGGGATTCTGCCCAGAAGACGCCAACAAAGATCAGAGCTCGAGGTCTGACGGAAATAAGATCGAGCTGCAGATAGATGCGACTTACCATTGGAGGGGGGTTGTCGCGAGAGTACGGCTCCTTGCCGAACTGCCACTCCTCCGTGAACCCACAGTGGGTGATGTGGTTCACCAAGTTCGCCACCTCCCCATGCGGCATGTCCCTGGTGCACAGCCGGCTCGGATCGTGTCGGCCGCTCATCTGGCAGATGAGGTGAGGCCGGCCTTGGAGCAGAAGAACCCGGTGCGCCACGAAGGCGGCCAGAAGATCGGAGGCGACGAGCCCCTCCGACTGCAGCATGACTCGGAGCCGCGCCACGGCGCCGCTTCCGGAGGTCGAGAGAGACTTGGATCGATGGGACCAACTGGCCAGCCGGCCAGTCAGCGGCTCAGGGTCGAAAGGCGGCAGGTTGACCCAGTCGCCGTCGGTGGAGATGTTCTTCACGTAGAAGTAGGACTTCTGCCACATCTTCACCGACTTCACCAGCGGGATGGGCGGAAAAGGATTGTCGGCCGTCGAGCGCCGCACCGCGATGTAGGTGCCGCACTGAGCCGGCGTGCCGGCGGCCTGAGTGCCGAGTTTGGCGGAGAAGAACTCCCCCCACAGCTCGAGGGTGGGGAGAACGCCGATGTAGCCTTCGCACAGGGTGGCGAAGGCGGAGAGAAGCACCACCACGTTGGGGGTGAGGTGGTGCGGCTGCAGTTTGTGGAACTCGAGAAATGAGCGGAAGAATCCGCTCGCCGGAAGCCCCAGCCCGCGCATAAGATGCGAGCGGAAGATGACCTGCTCGCCCTCCTCCGGCGCGGGCCGGATCTCTCCCGCCGGCGCAGGACGGGCGTGCACCAGGTCCGCGCTAGGGAGATGGCGAGTCCGGCGAAGGAACTCAATGTCCTTCGCCTCCACGTCCGAGCCATCCCACTCGCCGGAGCGCGAGGCGGGCGGCGCGGCGGAAGAAGAACTCATCGCCGGCGAGGAGGAAGGTTTTGGCTCGCGGCGGAGGAAGAATGTCGTGGTTCGCGGCGAAGGAAGGAGAAGGGCGGGAGAGCGGGCGAGAGAGTGCGCGTGCAGTGCCGCCCCGCTCCTCCCCGCCTACTTATAGCCCTACGGGCTGAGAAGCCGAGGGGGCGACAGGGGGATTAACTGCGCCCGCGGCCCCACGCCGCCCACGATCAACCCCCACAAAGTTACTGCGCGCAGTAACGACGTGGGGATGCCAACCGCCCTCGGCCACAGCGGATCCGCTTGGGGCCCGAGGCGCGGTAATGGCGGGCCCCACCTGACGGCCCGTCCCGTCACGCGCGTGGGTGGACAGACTATCGCCTCCACGTGGCGCCGCGCGATAGGACCGTCTCGATAATGGCAGGGAAGCGTGACCGATACGCCTCCCGTTTTCCCGCCACGACTTGCGGATGGCGGCCCCTCGCCGAGCGAGTCCGACTCCGGCGAGGCGGCCCAAAGAAATAGCAGCCGAGTCTCAGAGTCGACACTAGATGAAATGAAACTGCTGAAGCCCCTCGAGGTGGCACCCGCCGGGCTTCACCAGCTTCGGGGACTACTGTCGGAGTAATCGGCCACGGGTTGGCTGACCCGGGTCCCAAGATCTTTCAAGGCATCGGGGCAGGCCGTGCCCCTCAGCCGAGTCCCAAACGGCGACCTTCGAAGAAGGCCGAGACCCGGCTGGCGACCTTCAAAGAAGGCCGAGTCCCAGCTGGCGACTCTGAAGCAGGCCGACTCCGGGCTTGCGACCTTTCAAGGGGCCAACTATGAGAGTCGGCCCGCGACCTTTTCACGAAGACCGACGTAGGGTACGGTCCCGACGTGGCCGTCCCCTCAAACCTACGGGAGGTAGGCATGGCTACAGTAAGCCGTACCACCAGGAGATCTCCGGTAAGGCGCGGCACTGTTGCCATGCCTCCCCTGACATCAGCCACAGTGCGCAAGGCACTGTGCCCACGACGGCGGCCTGTACGGCCCGAAGACCGCCGGGCCCCCCGTCAGTGAGGGGGAAGAAGATGGCCGGAGAGTCCGAAGACGGCCCTGCGGGAGTCAGCCTTCCCAGAGACGGCCGCCTCTCAGTCAGGGCCCCACGAGCCATAAACCAGATTGGACGGGGAGTGGCGACAGTGATCGTCTGACTGACGGAGGCACTGTTCCCACGACCCCATGACCGAGCCTGCGTCATCAGGAGTGTTGCACAGTGCCCGGCCTGTCTGCGGGGCCCGCCAGTCGGCGGGCCCCAGAAGCCGGCAGGGGGGCGGCAGCATGAGAGACAGACAGCTGGGGGCCACACCCAGTCAGTTTACCATTGTACCCTCGGGGGGTAGGCCTATATAAACCCCCCGGGGCACCCATGCAAAGGGTTCGGCCCTGGATAGGTTTTTAGACACATAGCAAGCAAAGGGAGGAGCCGGCCTTGCTCCCTCCCGCCACCCGAAACAGCTCAAGGAGCACCTTTGTACTATCATCCCATAGTGATCATGCGGAGACCCTGCAGAGCAGCAGTAGGGGTGTTATCTCCCCGGAGAGCCCCGAAGCTGGGTAAGATTCGTCGGCGTGCATGTCTGCGCCTCATCCCGTTTCCAGGCACCGGCGACGTTCTACTCGCCCCCACCATGATAAGCCACCCGTTGGCATATGTCGCATCCAACCCCCGACATTGGTGGTAGGAAATTACTGTCCTGACTCTGGCCCGTGTAGCCTATCGGCCCAATGTCCGAAGGTCTAAACCGGGGTAGGTTTGTAACTTCACCAAGACGCCAGTCTCAACCACCTCCGAGAAGCATTCATACGCCTTGGGCGCCTAAACACCCATGCGCTCGGCCGAAATCTATCCTGCCCACATTTGGGACACCTGACATGACTGTCCTACCCCCAACCCGCAATATGTCCGAAATTTTGGATGGGGGCAAAGTTTGTAACTTTCCCCAAATTTCAAACAAGCGCGTCTCAAACCGAAACATTGTTCCCCCTTAGTTCCCCGCCTCCCTCCGTTTCCTCATTCATACTCCATGGGCGCGAAAATGCCCTCTCCACCAGCCGTGAAACCCCAACCTCCTCCGTCCTCCACCCCATAGCGGCCAATCCACCGCAGCCCTCCTCCATCACGCCGGAGCCGGTACCCCGACGTCATCGTCCAATGCAACCGCAACCGCAACGCCCTCAAGGACTTAGCACCTGAAACCGAGGCAGAGCTACCACCACGACACCGACGCCGACGTGCGCCGTACCAGAACCACTTCGACCATGCCGTCCTGCGCCTCACTGCTGCGGCTCCACTGTCGCAACCGTCCACCCCACCGGAGCTGTTCCTGCTACGCCGCCGTTCGCCGCCTCGAATCTGCTTCCCCGCTGCCGACAGACGGCCACCGCACCACACACAACAACTTGGCCATGGGTTCGTCCAAGGCTGCACCGTCCTCCACAACTTTTGGTTTCCGGCAAACAACAAGAAGATCGTCGAAAAAACAGAAGGAGGACACAGCACTGCCAGCAGAAAGAGGTACTCCTCTTCCCTTATTCGTGCAAATCTTACGTCTCCGCTCACACTGTATTCATCCCACGAAAGAAACTAGTTGAGCGCTTCTTACTGCATCTTCTTCATGATACTAAATGCACAAGGTTTCCTCCCTTTTATTATTTCACCTTTGCTAGAGGTCAGTAGCCCGCCTGGGTTTCAATTCAGGGTCAGTCGAACTGCAATTAAAAGAAGCAGCACTCGCTTAGGTGCGCGGAGCACCTAGTCCGCATGTTCCCCGGGGAAGCGGCACATCGGTGTCTATCATAGGGGTGTGGGGCGCAGGAGCTACTTGCGCCCGATCTGGAGGTCGTCCGGGCTTGAATGGATGGCCGGGGGGCGGTGCCAAGCACGGTGGTGCGGTGAGGTCAAGGGGAGGGCGCAGGTAGGGGAGGAATACTGGGCCGGTGGTCGCAGGCATTTCGAGGAAGATTGTCAACACTGACTAGCTGAAGGTAGATGAAGGCGATCTATCCGTTCTTTGTACATCGGACGATGCAGAAAAAATGGACTAACCTATTTGCTTTCAGTCGACTGTTATTTTCATAGAATCTTGTAGTAATTTAGTGTGCCATGCATGTTGTAGAGCTATCATATGTCTCCCGTCATTTATTTCTCACTGACCTGCTATCTGCTACCTTTACAATGTACTAATTGTGCACACACTTCACCCATACTCACACTATTGTTTTTTATGCATGGGTATTTCAGACTCTCACGTAGTGTTGATGAATGCAGAAAAGAGAAGACAGAAGTCGCTCCAGTGTAATTCGAAGATAAGCACTAAGCGTTTCGGCGCTCTAATGGGTGCAGTGTCAGTAGTTGGAGACAGTAAACGTAGATCTGCAGTTGATGATCTCAATTGCCACACACAACCATCCCAGGAGCTTGCTTTAACTTCATGCTGTCAAATGTGGTTGCATGTTGCATATGGTGTCTAGCTTGTATTGCTTCCAATTTGGTTAAATTGCATCTACATACTTTACACATTATACCTTTGATAATGACATGCCTTCCTGTTTTTGATACATACTACATATGTCTATTAACCATGTTCGTACATCAAACTAATGCTCTTTTGTATCCCTCGTCAATCACTTATGATGAGACAGTCACCCGAGTGGGTTACTGTGAGACGCCCTACTCGTTTAAAGAGTGTAGTGTCATCCTCCACACATGATTCTCAAGAAACAACAAGGCTAAATGAAGATAGTCAACGTAGCTCTCTAGTTGATCACCGCAATTCCCCCACACCACCATCGCAGGTGCTTGCTCTTACTTGGCAGTGTGATATGTGGTTGCATGTTGCATATGGTGTCTACCTTGTAATGCTTCTAATTAGGGTAAATTGCATCTGCTTAGTTAACACATTATACCTGTGAATATGACATGCCTTCCTATTTTTGGTACATACTACATCTTTCTATTAACCATGTCCTTACATCAAACTACTTTTCTTGTGTATCCCTCATCAATGCTCCTAATTTGTTAAATTGCATCTCCTTAGCTTACACATTATACATGTGAATATGACACGCCTTCCTGTTTTTGGTACATACTACATCTGCCTATCACACCATGTTCTTACATCAAACTATTGTTCTTGTGTATCCTGCATCTATCGCTTATGATGAGACAGTCACGCGTGTGGGTTAATATGAGATGCAATACTCTTATAAAGAATGCAATTTCATCCTCTCCACATGATTCTCAAGAAACAGCAAGCCTAAATGAAGATATTGAACATAGCTCTGTACCTGAAGACCGCACTTCCCCTACACCACCATCACATGTGCTTCCTCTAGCTTCGCAGTGTGATATCTGGTTGCATGTTGCATATGGTGTCTAGCTTGTAATGCTTCTAATTAGGGTAAATTGCATCTGCTTAGTTTACACACTATACCTGTGAATATGACATGCCTTCCTATTTTTGGTACACACTACATCTATGTGTTAACCTTGTTCTTACATGAAACTACCTCTCTTCCGTATCCTGCATCAATCACTTACGATGACTCACCTTTATTCGTTGCATATTGCATATTATTTCTAGCCTGTTGCCATGTATTGCTTCTAATTTGGTCAAATACATTTATTAGGGCACCCTTTTAATTTGGCAGAGTGATATTGGTTTCATCTTTCATATGGTTTCTAGCTTGCATCGATTCTAACAAGTTCAAGCACCTTGTGCTTAGTTTACACTTTATACATCATACATGTCAATATGTCACGCCGTCCTATTTTTCATACATATTCCATCCTCCTATCATGCGGCTGCCTTACATGGAAGTAGTGTTCGTCAGTATCATGCATCAATGAGTTCTGAAGAGCAAATTTTATTCCTTTTTCTTGTGGGTTTGACTTGACAAGGCAAAATCAAGAAAGAGGAAGGAAAAGAGTAAGGAAGGCGATGATGGTGGTCCTATGCAGCAACGTAAACGGAGCATCTGTATCGATTCTCCTTGTACTGATAGTGCATTACAAGGTCCAAGTCTCCGCTCCCCTACTCCACCATCCAAGGTGCTTGCTCTAACTTGGCAGTGTGATAACTGGTTGCATGTTGCATATAGTGTCTAGCTCGTATTGCTCCTAATTAGTGTAAACTACGTCTGCTTAGCTTACACATGATACATGTGAATATGACACACTTTCTTGTTTTTGGTACATACTATATATGTCTATCACACCATGTTCTTACATGAAACTACTCTTCTTGTGTATCCTGCATCAGTCACTTATGATGGGACACCTTTAAGTTGGTAGTGTGATATTGGTTTGCGTCTTGAATATGATTTCTAGCATGTATTGCTTCTAGTTTGATGAACGCCACCTATGACGAGACAGTTTTAACTTGGCAGAGTGATATTGATTGCACCTTCCATATGGTGTCTTGCAGTGTTTCTAATTTTTTGAAGTGCCTTCTGCTTAGTTACCACATCATAGGTGTGAATATGCTAAGCCGTCCATTTTTTCGTACATATTCCATCCTCGTATCATGACTTTGCCTTTCATCAAAGTAGTGTTCGTCAGTATCATGCATGAATGAGTTCTGAAGAGCGAATGATATTCCTTTTTCTTGTCGGTATGACCTCACAATGTAAAATCAATAAAGCTGAAGGAAATTGGCAAGGCATTGGATGATGGTGGTCCTTCCGAGCAACTGAAACGGAGGTTCTCTATAGATTCTACTCCGCCATCCTCCCAACAAGATTCGCAAGACAACGCAAGGCTAGACAGTCAACGTAGATGTGTAGATGATGAGCACATCTCCCCTACTCCATTATCACAGGTGCTTGCTCTAACTTGGCACTATTATATGTGGTTGCATGTTGCGTATGATGTCTAGCTTGTATTGCTTCTAACTTTCTTGAATTGCATCTGCTTACTTAACACATAATGCCTGTGAATATGACATGTGTTCATGTTTCTACATCAGACTACTATTCTTGCATATCCCGCATCAGTCACTTATGATAAGGCACCTTTAAGTCGCCACTGTGATATTGGTTGTGTCTTGCATATGATTTCTAGCATGTACTGCTTCTAATTTGTTGAAACGCCATACAGTTTGAACTTGGCAGAGTGATATTGGTTGCATCTTTCATATGGTGTCTGAGGGAGTCCCGGACTAGGGGGTGTCCGGATAGCCGAACTATCATCACCGGCCGGACTCCAAGACTATGAAGATACAAGATTGAAGACTTCATCCCGTGTCCGGATGGGACTTTCCTTGGCGTGGAAGGCAAGCTTGGCGATACGGATATGTAGATCTCCTACCATTGTAACCGACTCTGTATAACCCTAGCCCTCTCCGATGTCTATATAAACCGGAGGGTTTTAGTCCATAGGACAGAACAACAATCATACCATAGGCTAGCTTCTAGGGTCTAGCCTCCTTGATCTCGTCGTAGATCCACTCTTGTACTACCCATATCATCAATATCAATCAAGCAGGAGTAGGGTTTTACCTCCATCGAGAGGGCCCGAACCTGGGTAAAAACATCGTGTCCCTTGTCTCCTGTTACCATCCGCCTAGACGCACAGTTCGGGACCCCCTACCCGAGATCCGCCGGTTTTTACACCGACATTGGTGCTTTCATTGAGAGTTCCTCTATGTCGTCACCGATAGGCTCGATGGCTCCTTCGATCGTCAACAACAACGACGCAGTCCAGGGTGAGACTTTTCTCCCCAGACAGATCTTCGTATTCGGCGGCTTTGCACTGTGGGCCAATTCGCTTGGCCATCTGGAGCAGATCGAAAGCTACGCCCCTGGCCGTCAGGTCAGATTTGGAAGTCTGAACTTCACGGCTGACATCCCCGGAGACTTGATCTTCGATGGATTCGAGCCACAGCCGAGCACGCCGCACTGTCACGATGGGCATGATTTAGCTCTGCTGCCGGACAGTGCCCTGGAGGCCGCACATGAGTCCGCTCCGACCTTTAATTCGGAGCCGGCTGCGCAGATCGAGGACGGGTGGCTAGACACCGCCTCGGGGGCTGCAACCTCTACGGCGATGGAGCCGAATACTGACCTTGTCCCTTGTGAAGCTCATGACTCCAAGGTACCGGACTCCTCGCCGGACTCCGAACCCCTCGCGCCCCTGCCAATCGAATCCGGTTGGGCGCCGATCATGGAGTTCACCGCTGCGGACATCTTTCAACACTCACCTTTCGGCGACATCCTGAATTCGCTAAAGTATCTCTCGTTATCAGGAGAGCCCTAGCTGAACTGCGGTCAGGATGGTTGGGATGCGGACGATGAAGAAATTCAAAGCCCACCCACCACCCACTTAGTAGCCACTGTCGACAATCTAACCGACATGCCAGACTTCGACTCCGAAGACATCGACGGTATGGACGACGATGTCGGAGACGACCAAGAACCAGTGCCTACTGGGCACCGGAAAGCCACCTCGTCATATGACATATACATGGTGGATATCCCAAAGGATGGGAATGGCGAGGGAACAGCGGAGGAAGACCCCTCCAAGAAACAGCCTAAGCGCCGGCGTCAGCGGCACCGCTCTAAGTCCCGCCACAGCAAGAATGGAGATTCCGGCACCGGAGATAATAACACCCCAGACAGTGCCGAAGACAACCCCCTCCAGCAAGATTCAGCATTGGAGGACGGAGAAGCCAGTCCTCATGAGAGAGCGGCAGACGAAGAGGTAGAGGATGATAATTACATGCCTCCCTCTGGAGACGAGGCAAGCCTCGACGACGACGAATTCGTCGTGCCTGAGGATCCCGTCGAACAAGAGCGTTTTAAATGCAGGCTTATGGCCACGGCAAGCAGCCTCAAGAAAAAGCAGCAACAGCTTAGAGCTGATCAAGATCTGCTAGCCGACAGATGGACTGAAGTCCTTGCAGCCGAAGAGCATGAACTCGAACGCCCCTCCAAAAGCTACCCCAAACACAAGCTGCTCCCCCGATTGGAGGAGGGGGCATATAAACCTGCATCACCAGCGCACAATACGGCTGAGAAACCACCCCGTGGCCGCGATAAAGAGGCCTCTAGGCCCTCCACTAAAACCGTATCCCGGCATCGCTCGAAAAGCACAAAGCCACTGGGGAACGCTCCGGACTTGCGAGATATATTGGAGGATAAGGCAAGACAATCAAGATCGATCTACGGATCGCGTGGGCGCCCCATGACACGCGACGACAACTGTCGCGCAGGACACAGCAAGTCCGGCCGGGCCGAACACAGTAGACAAAGCTTGTTTGAGCTACGTCGTGATATAGCCCAATACAGAGGCGCCGCACACCCACTATGCTTCATAGATGAAGTAATGGATCATCAAATCCCCGAAGGGTTTAAACACGTGAATATTGAATCCTATGATGGCACAACAGACCCCGCGGTTTGGATCGAAGACTATCTCCTTCATATCCACATGGCCCGCGGTGATGATCTTCATGCCATCAAATACCTCCCACTCAAGCTTAAAGGACCAGCTCGGCATTGGCTTAACAGCTTGCCAGCATAATCAATTGGGTGTTGGGAGGACCTGGAAGCCGCATTCCTTGATAACTTCCCGGGCACGTATGTGCGACCACCAGACGCTGACGACCTAAGCCATATAATTCAGCAGCCAGACGAATCGGCCAGACAATTCTGGACACGGTTCTTAACTAAGAAAAATCAAATCGTCGACTGTCCGGATGCGGAGGCCCTCGCGGCCTTCAAACATAACATCCGCGACGAGTGGCTTGCCTGGCACCTGGGACAGTAAAAGCCAAAAACCATGGCAGCCCTCACATCACTCATGACCCGCTTCTGTGCGGGAGAGGATAGCTGGCTAGCCCGCAGCAACAACCTCAGCAAAAATTCTGGCAGTCCGGATACCAAGGACCGCAACGGCAGGTCGCGTCGCAACAAGCACAAACGCCGCATTAACGGCGACAATACTGAGGATACGGCAGTCAATGCCGGATTCAGAGGCTCCAAACCCGGTCAGCGGAAAAAGCCATTCAAAAGAACTACTCCGGGTCCGTCCAATTTGGACCGAATACTCGACCGCTCGTGCCAGATACACGGCACCCCCGAAAAGCCAGCTAATCACACCAACAGGGACTGTTGGGTATTCAAGCAGGCAGGCAAGCTAATTGCCAAAAACAATGACAAGGGGCTGCATAGCGATGATGAGGAAGAGACCCGACCGCCGAACAATAGAGGACAAAAGGGTCTTCCCCCACAAGTGCGGACAGTGAACATGATATACGCAACCCACATACCCAAGAGGGAGCGGAAGCGTGCACTCAGGGACATATACGCGATGGAGCCAGTCGCCCCGAAGTTCAACCCATGGTCTTCCTGCCCGATCACTTTTGATCGAAGGGACCACCCCACCAGCATCCGCCATGGCGGATTCGCCGCATTGATTTTAGACCCAATCGTCGATGGATTTCACCTCACCAGAGTCCTGATGGACGGCGGCAGTAGCCTGAACCTGCTTTATCAGGATACAGTGCGCAAGATGGGCATAGACCCCTCAAGGATTAAACCCACAAAGACGACCTTCAAAGGCGTCATACCAGGTGTAGAGGCCAATTGTACAGGCTCAGTTACACTGGAAGTGGTCTTTGGATCCCCGGATAACTTCCGAATCGAGGAGTTAATCTTCGACATAGTTCCGTTCTGCAGCGGCTATCATGCTCTACTCGGACGGACCGCGTTTGCAAAGTTCAATGCGGTGTCGCACTACGCATACCTCAAGCTCAAAATGCCAGGCCCTCAAGGAGTCATCACGGTCAACGGAAACACTGAACACTCCCTCCGAACGGAGGAACACACAGCAGCTCTCGCGGCAGAAGTACAGAGCAGCCTCTGAAGGCAATTCTCGAGTCCGGCCGTTAAGTGGCCGGACACTGCTAAACGCGCCCGGAGTAACCTACAACAAGACCACCTGGCACGTCCCGAGCACACGTAGCAGTGCGGCCCCAACCCCAGCCCTTGCAAAATATCAAGACCGGTACGTCGCGTACATCATTATGCTCTGGAGATACCGTGGGCATAGGGGGAGGGGCACGACCACGACAGGCCCAGAATGCGGCTTAACCACACCAGGGGCTCCCAAGTGTGTCATCCTTTTTTTCCCTTTTTTTCCTTATCCACAGGACTCCATTCACCAGAGGCCCTGTCCGGCAATAGACCTGCCGAACTCACGATGCAATAGCCAGGGAAGGAGAAAGGCTACGACGAGTATCCAGGTGGTCTCCATTACGAGCATTAAATCTGTTTTATACACCATTCCGCAGCCTACCCCGGGAGGGGACATGTTTAATAGTCCCATCCCTTGCTTACCGCACTATTTGTATCGTTCTGCATTCATGGCAGTATTTCTTGAATAAACAATGCATCACTTTTTTGCTTATAATTGCATTCCTTTCTTATACATATGTTCATTTATGATATGTTGCATCCGTACACTTTGGTACGGCTAAATACACCAGGGGCTTAAGTTCCCCACATTATGGTGTGATAAGTCCGAACACTTTCACAAGTGTGGCACCCCGAACTTATAGCATTATATGCATCGGCTCCGAATCATGTCTTGGGTCAATAGTTGGGTTTGCCCGGCTCCCATGTTTTGGTACCTTAAGTTCCGTTATATCGGCTAAGGTAGCGCTGGGAGAACCACTGCGATTGTGCCCCAGTTGAGCTGGGCGAGCACCTCAGTGGAGAAAGCAAAAACTGACCAGCATGATGAGGCGAGAGCTGGTCACTGTTCGAGAGGTTTTTTCGAGTCCCTAAAGACTTATGCCGCTTAGAGCGAGGAACCGGCTTCGTCCGGCCCAGGCGTGGATAGCGCCCCGAACTCGGTCTTCCGAACACTAGGGGCTTCGCCGAAATTTAAAATTATAGAATTCTATGGCTAAGTGAGAGTGTTCAAGCACTATAAGTCCAGTTGCCTTGTTCGTTGTGTTGAGCGCCTCCCTAGATGGACCCAAAAATAGGAACAAGAGCGCTCAAGTTTATCCCGAACACCCCAGCACTCGTGGCATGGGGGCTGAAGCCGACGACTTGCCATCTCTCAGATTTGATAAATGGCCGCACAGAAGGTAATATTTTAAATTAACAAGTGTTGCTTAACGCATATGAACAAAGTTTTCAGCGCACAGGATAACAAAATGCGAGTCTACTCAAATATTACATCTTTGGAGCACTCACCCGCAATAATGCGGGCACCCTTCAGGACACCCTTATAATACATCTCGGGCGTGCGATACTCCTTGCCCGGCGGTGGCGCGTCCATCACAAGCTTCTCAGCATCCATCTTGCCCCAGTGCACCTTAGCACGGGCAAGGGCCCGGCGGGCACCTTTAATGCAGGCGGAGTGCTTGATGACTTCAACCCATGGACAAGCATCCACCAGCCGCCGCACCAGGCCGAAGTAGCTCCCAGGCATGGCCTCCTTGGGCCACAGCCGAACTATGAGGCCCTTCATGGCCTGTTCGGCCACCTTCTGGAGCTCGACCAGCTGCTTCAGCTGGTCGCTAAGGGGCACCGGATGTCCGGCCTCAGCATACTGAGACCAGAAGACCTTCTCTGTCGAGCTCCCCTCCTTGGAAAGTGGCAGCATCGGACACGCTACGGGGCAGATCTGCGAACGCTCCTGGAGAGCTCCGAATTCGGGTAAGTAATAGGTAATTCACATTCACATGCTTGCTTTGCATGAAAAATGCCTTACCCGCCGCTATTTTCTTCAACGCCTCGATTTCCTGGAGGGCCTTGTGGGCTTCGGCCTTAGCGGCTTTGGCACTCTCAAGAGCCGATGCAAGCTCGGACTCTCGAGTCTTCGAGTCGCGCTCCAAACTCTCATGTTTTTTCATGAGAGCCTGAAGCTCTTGCTGTACCTCCGCCACCCACACCTCCTGCTTCTCTCACCCAGCATGCTCCACGGCCGCATTATGTTCGGCCGCGGACAGCACCTCCTTCAGGGTCGCCACCTTGTTCGTGGCCCCTGGAGTACCCACGTTATCCTTGTCATTTCTCTTGCAACCAAATCCTTTTCTGTAAGGTACAACTTTAATAAGGTGTTACTCACCTTCCTTGTCCTCGAGCTGCTTCTTGGCACGGCCGAGCTCGCTCTCGGACCTCTTGAGGCTTTGCTTCAAAGCATTGACCTCTGCAGTCAGTGTGGCAGAGGTCAGCAACGCAGCCTGCAATCCCATATTGACATATTTTTAAGACTCCTGCATATATCTTTTTAGATCCTCAGTCCGGCTTTTCTTTCCGAACACCGAACCGAGCATCAGGGGCTACTGTCTACGCGGTACTATTTTACATATATTAAAATTCTCACCTCAAAGCCTGTTAGAAGGCTGCTGTAGGCCTCGGTCAGCCCGCTTTTGGCGAGCTGAACCTTCTGAATCACCGCACTCATGACAGTGCGGTGTTCCTCTTTGATGGAAGCGCCGTTGAGCGCCTCCAGCAAGTTATCCGGCGCCTCCGGTTGGACGGAGGCCGCTGGCGTCACAGTCTTGCCCTTCTTACGAAGGGGCCGCCCGCGGACTCCGAAACCACTGCAGGTTCCGGTGCGGAGTCCGGTACGAAGTCCAGGAGGTTGCCCTATGGCACCTCCGGGGCCCCCTCCTCCAGGTGGGTCCCTCTCTGGGATCCCACCTCGGCGTCATCGGCGTCACGGGGGTGGAGGCGGTCGGAAGTGAAGTACTATCCACATCCGACGTACCCAAGGACCCGCTCGACGAAGCGGGAAGATCGTCCTTGGGCGGACTGCAGGGTTGTATGCGGCATTAGAAAGACACCGTGTGGCGAAAAGAAAAATCATGAAGTTATTCAGGAGTTCGGATACTTACGATCTCGCCAGGGGCTTGGCCCTTGAGGGCCACTCCTCGTCGCCGTTGCCGACGTTGGCGGAACAGTCCGGGGGAAGGGTCTGAGGGAGTCCTGGACTAGGGGGTGTCCGGACAGGCGGACTATCATTATCCGCCGGACTCCAAGACTACGAAGATACAAGATTGAAGACTCTGTCCCGTGTCCGGATGGGACTTTCCTTGGCGTGGAAGGCAAGCTTGGCAATACGGATATGTAGATCTCCTACCATTGTAACCGACTCTGTGTAACCCTAGCCTCCTCCGGTGTCTATATAAACCGGAGGGCTTTAGTCCGTAGGACAACATACATTACAGCAATCATACCATAGGCTAGCTTCTACGGTTTAGCCTCCTTGATCTCGTGGTAGATCCACTCTTGTACTACCCATATCATCAATATTAATCAAGCAGGACGTAGGGTTTTACCTCCATCGAGAGGGCCCGAACCTGGGTAAAAACATCGTGTCCCTTGTCTCCTGTTACCATCCGCCTAGACGCACAGTTCGGGACCCCCTACCCGAGATCCGTCGGTTTTGACACCGACATTGGTGCTTTCATTGAGAGTTCCTCTATGTCGTCACCGATAGGCTTGATGGCATCTTCAACCAGCAATGCTGTCCAGGGTGAGACTTTTCTCCCCAGACAGATCTTCATATTCGGCGGCTTCGCCCTGCGGGCCAATTCTCTTGGCCATCTGGAGCAGATCGAAAGCTACGCCCCTGGCCGTCAGGTCAAATTTGGAAGCTTAAACTTCACGGCCGATGTCCGCAGAGACTTGATCTTCGACGGACTCGAGCCACAGCCAAGCGCGCCGCACTGTGACGACGGGCATGATCTAGCTCTGCCACCGAACAGTGCCTTGGTGACCGCACACGGGTCCGCTTCGGCCATTAGCCCGGAGCCGATCGCCCAGATCGAGGGCCGGTGGATAGACGCCGCCCTGGGGGCTTCAACATCCACGACGATGGAGTTGAACACTAATCTTGTCCCCTGCGAAACTCGTGATTCCGAGGCACCGGACTCCTCGCCGAACTCCGAACCTCCCGCGCCCCTACCAATCGATCCGGATTGGGCGCCGGTTATGGAATTCACCGCCGCAGACATCTTCCAATACTCGCCTTTTGGCAATATCCTGAATTCATTAAAGCATCTCTCGTTATCAGGAGAGTCCTGGCCGGACTATGGCCAGGATGGTTGGGGTACGGACGACGAAGAAATTCAGAGCCCACCCACCACCCACTTTGTAGCCGCTGTCGACGACCTAACCGACATGCTAGACTATGACTCCGAAGACATTGACGGAATAGACGACAATGCTGGAGACGAACAAGAAACAGAGCCTATAAGGCACGGGAGGACTACCTCATCACATGACATATATATGGTGGACACCCCAAAGGAGAGCGATAACGAGGACCAACGGGCAGCGGCAGAAGATGACCCCGCCGATAAACGACCAAAACGGCGGCGCAGACGCCGCCCTAAGTCCCGCCTCGACGACAACAATGCTCCCAAGGAGCCCGCAATACGGCAGGGCTCACAAGCGGACGACGAACATGCAGACAAGCAACCGTCCGAGCATGACGAGTCAGATAATCAGTCCAAGCCCGGCAAAAACAACAGCCCGGACGACCTCATACCGGACACGCCGCCGGAGAGCAAGAACCTTCGGAAAAGACTCATCAGTACTGCAAGAAGCCTGAAGAAGGAAAAATGGAGGCTCAATACAGCGGAAGACACACTCAGAATGAGATGGAGCAAAGTGCTCAAAACCGCAGATAAGTACGGCAATGGCCAGATAAGTACGGCAATGGCCATCAATCAAAGAGCTACCCGAAGCGCAAGCTGCTACCAGAATTCGACGAGGAGGCCATAGAGCCTCCACCATCCAAAAATAAAGGGGCTGCCTGGTTGGATAGACGGCCAGATGATAGGCCAAATTCTGACAACGGCGCCACACATAAACCAACCAACGAACTTGGAAGGATAGATGGCCCAGCCAGGTCCATCTACGGGCCAAAGGAGAAGGCCCCAAGAAGCAAGGCAACACTTCAAGTGCCCGATGATAGCGGCACACACAAATATAGGGGCGCCGCACACCCACTATGTTTCACCGATGAGGTGCTGGACCATGAATTCCCAGCAGGGTTTAAACCCATAAACATAGAGGCCTATGATGGAACAACAGACCCTGGAGTCTGGATAGAAGATTATATACTGCACATACACATGGCCAGAGGAGACGATCTCCACGCCATAAAATACCTACCCCTCAAGCTCAAAGGGCCAGCCCGTCATTGGCTTAAGAGCCTCCCAGAAAACACTGTTGGAAGTTGGGAAGAGCTTGAGGATGCGTTTAGAGCAAATTTTCAAGGGACTTACGTCCGCCCTCCGGATGCAGATGATCTAAGTCATATAACTCAACAGCCCGGAGAGTCAGCGCGGAAATTCTGGAACAGGTTCCTTACCAAAAAGAACCAAATAGTCGACTGTCCGGACGCCGAATCCTTAGCAGCTTTCAAGCATAATGTCCGAGACAAATGGCTTGCCAGGCACCTCGGTCAAGAGAAACCGAGGACAATGTCCGTACTAACAAGCCTCATGACCCGCTTCTGTGCGGGAGAAGATAGCTAGCTAGCAAGATGCAGCACCAGCGACCCAAGTACATCCGAGATAAGAGATGGAAACGGAAAATCACGGCGCAAAAAAGAGCAGCGCCGGAATAAAGAGAAAAGCCCAAAGAGCACGGCACTCAACGCCGGA
This sequence comes from Triticum timopheevii, assembly GCA_963921465.1. Classification (NCBI taxonomy): domain Eukaryota; kingdom Viridiplantae; phylum Streptophyta; class Magnoliopsida; order Poales; family Poaceae; genus Triticum; species Triticum timopheevii. Next base: position 116,910,562 of record OY997271.1, read on the forward strand.
TTCAAAAGCTCGCGGCCCAACAACAAAACACAGCCTCTCAAGGATGACAGTGATGAATTGTCCAACTTCAACAAGATTTTGGGTCGGATATGTCAAATCCACAGTAACCCCGGAAGGCCTGCAAATCACACCCACAGGGATTGTTGGGTTTTTAAACAGTCCGGCCGACTAAATGCCGAACACAAGGGGCTCGACGTGTCAAGCGAAGAAGATAAACCCCACCAGCAGAGCACCGGAAAACAAAAGACTTTCCCACAAGAGGTCAAAACAGTAAACTCACTTAATGTGATAATACGGAAAAACAATGGGGCACTTCCTAAAAAGAGCTTCGCGCGGTCCAAACCAGCAAACCATAGAGATTGGATATCAAAGCCAATCACTTTCGACCACCTGGACTACTCCAGAAGCATTCGAAACGCGGGACGGACTCCCCTGATATTGAATCCCATAATAGACGGATTACAATTTACTAACGTCCTAATGGACGGAGGCAGTGACTTAAACCTGCTATATTCAAACACATTCCGTAGGATGGGGATAGACCCTACCAAAATCCGACACAGCCACACTTCCTTCAAAGGAGTGACGCCAGGCCCCTACGCCAAGTGCTCAGGCTCTATATTACTAGAAGTCGTGTTCGGATCGCCGAACAATTTTCGACGCGAAAAATTAATTTTTCACATCGTCCCATTTGAAAGTGAATATCAAGCACTCTTGGGACGAAAGGCTTTTGTCCGCTTCAACGCCATACCGCATTACGCGTCTCTTACACTCAAGATGCCCGGTCCGCGTGGCATCATTTCAGTGCGAGGGTCACTTAAAGACCCCGGACTCGGATAGACGAATCCGGCTTCAGCAGGCTAGGGGCTCCCTAGCCGCATACCTCTTCACAGGGGGCTGTGCGCACAAACAACCGTGGGTTCATACAAACCCCGCTTTAATTATTTATATTTCTTCTTTTACACATATTTTTCGCACGATTTATTTTCAAACTAAACATTCCTCTCTTTTTACAGATGAACAACGTGCATGCCCGTCCAGAATAAACGGCACAACGGAGACACAGGCGCAGACGTGCAGTAGGGACCCGTTGTGAGGATTCTTTTCAGATTAAGACCCTGCGTAAACCTTTTTTACTGTCTCTTGTTGTTATTCTCCCTTGGTTTCTTCCTATAGCCAAAGCAGAGCCTGACGTTTTGGCATCGGCCGCGTCAGAAGACCATGCCCGTACCTGGACACTAGGGGCTTAGGGCATCTATGCCCATTATTATAAAGACCGAACACCTTAGGGAGTGTTCGGCGTCTCGAGTTAGGCATTATATGCATCAGCTCCGAATCATGTCTTTGGTCAAATGTTGGGTTTGCCCGGCTCCTGTGTTTTGCTGCCTTACGTTCCGTATCACCGGCTAACGCGGCACCAGGAGAACTACTGCGATTGTGACCCAGTTCGGCTGGGCGAGCACCTCAGTAGAGAAATCCGAAAACTGACTGTCATGATACAGCGAGAGACTGGTCAACCACTCGATCGACTACCGGAATGTTTAGAATTCCCCGCTTTGACGAAGGACCGTTTCCCGGTCAGGCACATACGCACCCCGAATTCGGAGATGTGCGGTGCCACCAGGGGCTATATCGTAGCCCCACCCTCGAGCTCCACTGGCTAAGTGAAAGTGATAAAGCATTATAGTCCGGATTGCCTCGTTCGCTACGCTACCACCTCCTTAAACAGGACCGAGACGTTGGATTAAGTGTGGAAACGCGCTATTTTTGCGAACACCCTCGCACCCTGTGCGTGGGGGCTGAAGCCGAAAACTGCAATCTTTCAAGTTATACAAATGTATACGTAAACGGCCGCACAGGAGAAGTTTTACTACTTGGGACGCACAAGTATAAAAAGCAGTTATAACATAATCATCGTTTTACAAGCTAATACATTCATTTGAACGTGACATTTTTCGAGCACTGCGCCTCTATTACACGAGCGCCATGCATAACTTCCCCGAAATAGTGCTCGGCGGGGAGCCGGTTTTCATCCGAATCCTGGGCGGCAATAGCGGTGGCATCCATCTCCGGACAGTGTGCCTTCATACGGGCAAGAGCCATCCGCGCGCCCTCGATGCAGGCCGACCACTTCATCTCCTTTATATGCGGCACCGCTCCAAGGAATTGCTGTAGTAAGCCGAAGTAGCTCGTCGCCTTGGGCCTCTCTGGCCAGACATGAGCCACAATGTCAGTCATGGCAAGTCCGGACAATCTATTTAGCTCGGCCCATTCGGCCAACCAGTCTGTTAATGGAAGTGAGCGATCCGGACTGTGGAATTGAGACCAATACAGCTCTTCCGTCTCGTGATCCTTCTGGCTCCGGAAGTGCTTAACGGCATCGGCCGCACTTACAGCTAAGTCCATATACGGATCCTCCGGACTCCACAGCCGCTCAAATTGAGCATACTTTCCATCCATAAACCGGCGACGCAGCAGAAAAGGCTTGCCAGCCACGATATCTCCGGCCTGGCGCAGTTCCTCCTTCATAGCCCGCATTGCAGAGCGGGCATCCTTGGCTTCGGCGGCGGCCTTCTTCAGGCCTTCCCGCTCCGATAAGCGCTCCTTTTCAAGAGCCTCATTGCGGTCGGCAGCATCCTTTACTTTCATGGCCAATTCGGCCACCTCTGCCCTGCTTAGGCAGTGCGCAGCCCTTTCGGCTTTCAACTCCTCGGCCGCCCTCGAGGCAGCCGCGTCACTCCTTCGGGCTTGCTCCTTAGCTCGAGCAAGTTCGGCCCGAAGGCTCTCCACAGCAGCAGCACCGTCTGTACAACAGCATATAATTTATCAGAGGAGGGCTTTGACCCCCTTAATAAAGCGACTGCGGAGAACTCTTTTACCTTGCGACTCGTCAAGTCGCCTGTTGACAAGTGCGATGTCCGCATCTGCCAAGTCAAGTTGCCGATTTAATTCGGCAAACTCACTAGTCCGGCTAGCCCCCGGACTATCCGCCACCTGCATAGGAACGATGGAATTCATTACTTTAGATTTCGATCCTCGGTACGCTGTCGTTTTCGACAACCTACTGAGTCTCAGGGGCTACTATCTATACAGGGCACATTTTTATGTGCGAAACTGTTAAAAGACAAAAGGGTGCGTCATTCTCGCATACCTTAAATCCCGCCAGCAAACTCATGGCGGCATTGCGCAATCCACTCTCGGCGGACGAGATCCTTCCAATCACCATACGCATCAACGCACGGTGATCTTCTGAAATAGACGCCCTCTCAAGCAGATTCTTTAGTTCTCCCGGCCGGATACTAGTGGGTGCCGAACTCTCTGGCCCCTCCGGACTCGGGGATACCCTCCGCGACGATACTTCAGGCTCGCCCGCCTTATCTGACGGTGCTGTAGACGGAGGCGTATCGCTCTCCATCATCTCCGGAAGAAGGTCTCCCGAAGACGAACTCATCTGAGAAGGTTGCAGATCCGAACTGCAATATAAATATTTCGGTCGCCCACAGAAGCACAAATGAAGGCATTTCCTTAATAATTAATTCCCTTTTTCATACTCACGGCTCGCTGGAGGGCTGATCCTTTGGCGATGATTGTGCGTCCGGATTCTCTCCGGACGCCGGACCCCCCGGTGAAGATCTCTTCCCGCGCTTAGGGGCTTTGGCCTCCGGATCTTCGGAGGCGGTCCTCTTCTCCCCCTGGAGGGAGGGGTTCTTGATTCCCCCCTCTTCAGGCGCCCCTTTGGGCGAAATATTAGCTCCTCTGTTTTCCCCTTTGCCCCCTTCTATGGGTGCGACCTCCAACATTCTGACCAGCACGGGCTCCAGTGCGGTCTCTGGGAGGGGGGCCGGACACCTTATCAGCCCTGATCGCGCCACCCATTCCTGTAAAGAATAAGGGGTCAGGAGGCGAACTCTAGAAAGGCACATAAACAGAATGTCCGGACTCTGAGCTATTTACCTGAGTATCCGGGCGATCGCGGCTTAGGCCTGCGTCCTTGGCTAAATCCGGACACGCCACCTGCGGTCCGAAGAACAACTTGTACATCTCCACGGGTGTCGCACCCATAAAGTGTTGGAGAATCCGGGGTCCCTCCGGGTTGAACTTCCATAGACGGAGAAGACGGCGTTTGTAGGGCAGAAGATGCCTGATTAGCATAACCTGCATCACCTTGATCAGGTCGATCTCCCTCGCCTAGAGATCTCGAATCCGGCCCTGCAGTGAGGGCACGTCTTCGGACGGCCCCCAATTGAGCCCTTGGTTGACCCACGACATTAGCTGGCATGGAGGTCCCGGGCGGAATGAAGGCGGCGGCTTTTGCCTGCTGCCCTTCGGAGCGGTGATGTAGAACCACTCCTGCTGCCATAGTCCGAGTTCCTCTTGGAAGGAACCCTCGGGCCACGGGGCATCGGCCTTTTTGCTTATGGTCGCCCCGCCGCACTCCGCTTGACACCCCCCGATCATCTTCGGCTCCACCTTGAAGGTCTTCAGCCATAGGCCGAAGTGGGGAGTGACGCGGAGGAAGGCTTCGCAGATGATAATGAATGCGGAGATATGGAGGATGGACTCCGGAGCCAAGTCGTGAAAGTCCAGCCCATAGTAGAACAGGAGCCCTCTCACAAAGGGGTCCGTCGGGAATCCTAAACCCCGGCGGAGGTGGGATACGAAGACGACGTATTCACCGGGCACGGGGGCGGGCACGGCCTGCCCTTGGGCAGGCAACCTGTGCGAAACCTCGTAGGCCAGGTACTTGGCTTCACGTAACTTCAATATGTCCTCCTCCGTGACGGAGGAGGGCATCCACCGGCCCTGGAGGTCGGAGCCGGACATGGTTGAGGATCCGAAGCGCTCGAATCTAAGGCTCTGGGTGTTGGAACTGGGAGCGGGGAAGAGATTCGATGCGAGATTGAAGAACAAGGACGAGCCTTGGTCCTCTTATAAAGGGGACAAAATACCAAGGGCCGTCTCCGTGACCGTTTGGGATTCGCCTTCGATAGAGGAGGCGTGGCGACGGGAACGGTTGGGTTACCCACGCACGTATTGATGAGAATCCTGGAATAAGGGGAACACGATCTCTGCTTCGACAAGACGTGCCAAGGAAACCGCTTCGCTAAACGTGCTGAGGTGGTATAGTAAAAAACGATTCAAACAAAGGCTTGGTGGCGGTGTGATGTCACGCCGCATAATACGTCAGCAGATTGAACTAAGTGTACATTTTATTCTCTCTACGGTGGAATGTGGAATTTATTTTGCAGAGCCAGACACTATCCTGGTGTTCATGATCTTCTATGAATTATTCGGAGGAGGAACCCGCCTTGCAATGCCGAACATTATGCGCGCCGGACTTATCGTCATTGAAGCCTGGTTCAGGGGCTACTGAGGGAGTCCTGGACTAGGGGGTGTCCGGACAGCCGGACTATCATTATCCGCCGGACTCCAAGACTACGAAGATACAAGATTGAAGACTCCTTCCCGTGTCCGGATGGGACTTTCCTTGGCGTGGAAGGCAAGCTTGGCAATACGGATATGTAGATCTCCTACCATTGTAACCGACTCTGTGTAACCCTAGCCTCCTCCGGTGTCTATATAAACCGGAGGGCTTTAGTCCGTAGGACAACATACATTACTGCAATCATACCATAGGCTAGCTTCTAGGGTTTAGCCTCCTTGATCTCGTGGTAGATCCACTCTTGTACTACCCATATCATCAATATTAATCAAGCAGGACGTAGGGTTTTACCTCCATCGAGAGGGCCCGAACCTAGGTAAAAACTTCGTGTCCCTTGTCTCCTGTTACCATCCGCCTAGACGCACAGTTCGGGACCCCCTACCCGAGATCCGCCGGTTTTGACACCGACAGGGTCCTTCCCTTCTTGGACCCTTCGGCCTCCCTCGTTGGGGAGGCCTTCCTCTTCTTCTCTCGCCCTGCTTGGGGAGAGGCCTCTTTCTTCTCCTACTCGTCCTCGTGGGAGGAGTCCGCCTTGGAGTCATCAGACAATGAATCCGATACCACCTGATGCCGGGAACTCCTTCGGGTTCCCGTGGCCTTCTTCTTGGCCTTCTTCTCCGGCACTACGTAAAGTGTCGGGACCAGCAGCCCTGTTAGACGGGCATCCGCTGGGTCTTCTAGAAGGGGAGCCGGACAGTTAACCTGTCCGGACGTTGCTTGCCAGGCCTGTTAAAGGTGTTGGGAGATTAGATCCCGCATAAAGTCAAAACATGAAGAGCAAGTGTCCCATAAAGGATAACATGGCTTACCTCGCCAGCTGGATGCTGCGAGCTGAATCCGTGATCTTCGGTAGCGGATGCGCGAGCTTCGGCGCCCTTGAACAGCACCCTCCAGGCATCTTCGTACGTAGTGTCGAAGAGCCCGCTCAAGGTCCGGTGCTGTGCCGGATCAAACTCCCACAAATTGAAGTCCCGTTGTTGGCAGGGGAGAATCCGGCGGACGAGCATGACCTGGATCACGTTGACAAGCTTGAGCCTCTTGTTCACTAGGGTTTGGAGATAGGACTAGAGTCCGGTCAGCTCTTCCGAACTACCCCATAACAGGCCCTTCTCTTTCCAGGAGGTGAGCCGCATGGGGATGCCAGATCTGAATTCGGGGGCCGTTGCCCATTTAGGGTCACGCGGCTCGGTGATGTAGAACCACCCCGATTGCCACCCTTTGATGGTTTCCACGAAGGCGCCCTCGAGCCAAGTGACGTTGGGCAATTTGCCTGCCATGGCGCCTCCGCACTCCGCTTGGCTGCCCTTCACAACCTTCGGCTTGACATTGAAGGTCTTTAGCCACAAGCCGAAGTGGGGCTGGATGCAGAGGAAGGCCTCGCACACGATGATAAACGCCAAGATATTGAGGATGAAATTCGGGGCCAGATCGTGGAAATCCAGGCCGTATTAGAACATGAGCCCCCGGACAAAGGGGTGGAGTGGGAAGCCCAGTCCGCGGAGGAAATGGGGAAGGAATACCACCCTCTCATGGGGCCCGGGGGTGGGGATGAGCTGCCCCTCGTTGGGGAGCCGGTGCGCGATGTCGCTGGACAGATATCCGGCGTTGCGCATCTTCTTGATGTGCCCCTCCGTAACGGAGGAGGCCATCCACTTGCCTCCCGCTCCGGACATGGCTGGAGAAGGTCGAGGTGAGATGTGCGGACTTGGGCGCTGGAGCTCGAGTGCGCGGAGATGGATAACCAAAGGAGGAAGAAGGCGTAGGTAAAAAAGGTGGATCCTTATCCCCTTATATATGGGCGGACGAAACTATGCGTCCCCACCGGCCTGGTAAAACTCGCTTATCTCCCAAGCGCTGCAATCAATGGCGCGGTTGGGTTACCCACGTCCGTATTGATGGGAATCCCGAAATAAGGGGAACACGATCTCTGCTTCGACAGGACATGCCAAGGAAACCGCTTCGCTAAACGCGCTGAGGTGGTATAATAAAAACGATTCGAGTAAAGGCTTGGTTGTGGTGTGACGTCACGCCACAAAATACGTCAGCAAATTGAACTTGTGTAAATATTATCTCTCTACGGTGGTATGTGGAATTTATTTTACAGAGCCGGACACTATCCTGGTGTTCACAATCTTCTATGAATTATTCGGAGGAGGAACCCGCCTTGCAATGCCGAAGACAATATGCGCGCCGGACTCATCGTCATTGAAGCCTGGTTCAGGGGCTACTGAGGGAGTCCCGGACTAGGGGGTGTCCGGATAGCCGAACTATCATCACCGGCCGGACTCCAAGACTATGAAGATACAAGATTGAAGACTTCGTCCCGTGTCCGGATGGGACTTTCCTTGGCGTGGAAGGCAAGCTTGGCGATACGGATATGTAGATCTCCTACCATTGTAACCGACTCTATGTAACCCTAGCCCTCTCCGATGTCTATATAAACCGGAGGGTTTTAGTCCATAGGACAGAACAACAATCATACCATAGGCTAGCTTCTAGGGTTTAGCCTCCTTGATCTCGTGGTAGATCCACTCTTGTACTACACATATCATCAATATCAATCAAGCAGGAGTAGGGTTTTACCTCCATCGAGAGGGCCCGAACCTGGGTAAAAACATCATGTCCCTTGTCTCCTGTTACCATCCGCCTAGACGCACAGTTCGGGACCCCTACCCGAGATCCGCCGGTTTTGACACCGACAGTGTCTGGCTTGCAGTGCTTCTAATTTGTTGAAATGCCTTCTGCTTAGTTACCACATCATAGGTGTGAATATGTCACACCATCCTGTTTTTCATACATATTCAATCCTCGCATCATGTGTTTGCCCCTCATCCGAGTAGTGTTTGTTAGTATCTGATACGTCTCCATCATATCTATAATTTTTTATTGTTCCATGCCAATATTCTTCAACTTTCATATACTTTTGGCAACTTTTTATACTATTTTTGGGACTAACATATTGATCCAGTGCCCAGTGCTAGTTCCTGTTTCTTGCATGTTTTATGTTTCGCTGAAAACCCATATCAACAGAGTCCAACCAGGATAAAAACGGACGGAGAATTATTTTGGAATATTTATGATTTTTGGGAAGTAAAATCAACACGAGACGGTGCCCGAGGGGGCCAGGAGATAGGGGGGCGCGCCCCGGGGAGGCAGGCGCACCCTGGACTCTCCTGGTCCCCCTGTAAAGCGGTTGACACTCTTCTTTTGCCGCAATAAAGCTAATTTTATGATAAAGATCTGGGCGAAAGATTCACCCCAATCGGAGTTACGGATCTCCAGATATAAAAGAAACGGTGAAGGGGTAGAATCTGAGAACGCAGAAACAGAGAGATGGATCCAATCTCGGAGGGGCTCTCGCCCCTCCCACACCATGGGAGCCAAGGACCAGAGGGGAAACCCTTCTCCCATCTAGGGAGGAGGTCAAGGAAGAAGAAGAAGAAGAAGAAGAAGGGGGCTTTCTCCCCCTTGCTTCCGGTGGCGCCGGAGCACTGCCGGGGGCCATCATCATCACCGCGATCTTCTCCAACACTGCCATCATCTTCACCAACATCTCCATCACCTTCCCCCATCTATATCCAGTGGTTCACTCTCCCGCAACCCGCTGTACCCTCTACTTGAACATGGTGCTTTATGCTTCATATATTTTCCAATGATGTGTTGCCATCCTATGATGTCTGAGTAGATTTTCGTTGTCCTATCGGTGATTGATGAATTGCTATGATTGGTTTGAGTTGAATGTTTTATTATTGGTGCTGTCCTATGGTGCCCTCCGTGTCGCGCAAGCGTGAGGGATTCCCTCTGTAGGGTTTCCAATATGTTTATGATTTGCTTATGGTGGGTGGCGTGAGTGACAGAAGCACAGACCCGAGTAAGTAGGTTGTTTGCGTATGGGATAAAGGGGACTTGATACTTTAATGCTATGGTTGGGTTTTACATTAATCAATCTTTAGTAGTTGCGGATGCTTGCTAGAGTTCCAATCATAAGTGCATATGATCCAAGTAGAGAAAGTATGTTAGCTTATGCCTCTCCCTCAAATAGAATTGCAATAGTGATTACCGGTCTAGTAACATAGTCAATTGCCTAGGGACAATTCCACAACTCCTACCACCACTTTTCCACACTCGCTATATTTACTTTTTTGCACCTTTATCTAAATAGCCCCTAGTTTTTATTTACTTGCTCTTTTTTATCTTGCAAACCTATCCAACAACACCTACAAAGTACCTCTAGTTTAATACTTGTTCTAGGTAAAGCGAACGTCAAGCGTGCGTAGAGTCATATCAGTGGCCGATAGGACTTGAGAGAGTATTTGTTCTACCTTTAGCTCCTCGTTGGGTTCGACACTCTTACTTATCGAAAGAGGCTACAACTATCCCGTATACTTGCGGGTTATCAAGACATTTTTCTGGCGCCGTTGCCGGGGAGTCATAGCGTGGGGTGAATATTCTCGTGTGTGCTTGTTTGCTTTATCACTAAGTAATTTTTATTTGTTGTTCTTAGTTGTTTTCTATCTTTAGCTATGGGTAGGAAACGCAAAATACTAAAAAAATTAGGTGTACCTACTGAACCAGTGGTTGAAGAACCACTCAAAATCTATCACACTCCTGAAGCTTTTTACTTGGATCATCTTCGATCCCTTTGTGCTCGTGCTGAAACCCCCACTAGTTTAGTTGACGGCAAATCTTTAGATGAGCATGCTTGTTTTGTGCGACACCGTATATCTGAAAAAGGGAAACTATTGTGGGATCAAATTCAATGTTTGCAATGCTATGCTTGGAATTTATGTGAAATATATGAGTTTACTTGTTGTTCTGAAGACCCTAAGAAACACCTACCCTATCAATGCTTGTTTAGTGATAATAGAATAGTATCTTCGTATGCTAAGGGTGTTTACAATTACTATTATGTTCAACAAATTGAAGAATTTGTTGCTTTTAAAGGTGCTTATGAGATTGCCTCTTTGATTGAAAAGTATGATGCTACTCTTTACAAATCTGAAATTTTTTCCATATTTCAATATTGTTATGATAATTATGCTTCTAATGCCTATGTTAAACCATATATTGAGGACTTCTCCGCTGTCCAAGAAGAGACTAATATTTTGCAGGAAGCTATGGAAGAAGAAATTGATGAAAAAGTGATCTCATTGGATGAAAAAGATGATGAGGAGAGCGAAGAACAAAAGAGGAAGAGCGGATTAGCTAGCCGTTCCCACCTTCGAATGAGAGTAACCCTCTAACTCATACATTATTTAATTCCCCTTCGTGCTTACCGAAGGATGATTGATATGATCCCTTGAATTTGTTTGAAATATCCCTTTTTGATGATGCTTGCTATGCTTGTGGCAAAGATGCCAATATGAATTATGCTTATGGAGATGAACTTGCTATAGTTCCTTATGTTAAACATGAAATTGTTGCTATTGCACCCATGCATGATAGTCCTATTATCTTTTTGAATTCTCCAAACTACACTACATCGGAGAAGTTTGCGCTTAGTAAGGATTATATTGATGGGTTGCCTTTTATCATTGCACATGATGATTTTGATGAATATAATATGCATGTGCTTGCTGCTCCTACTTGCAATTATTATGAGAGAGGAACTATTTCTCCACCTCTCCATGTTTCCAACACGATAGAATTGCAAGAAACTGTTTATACTATGCATTGGCCTTTACTATGTGTGCATGAATTTTTTCTTTTATGACATGCCGATGCATAGGAAGAGAGTTAGACTTCGTTGTTTCATGATATATGTTACTTTGTGCTCACTACTAAATTACAGATCGTTGTTAATTAAAATTGGCTTTGATATACCTTGGGATCCGGGTGGATTCATTACTTGAGCACTATATGCCTAGCTTAATGGCTTTAAAGAAAGCGCTGCCAGGGAGACAACCCGGAAGTTTTAGAGAGTCATTTATTTCTGTTGAGTGTTTTTATATAGTTTAAAAACAAAAAATAAAGAGGGGAACCTAAAAACTTTTCAAAAAGGAAAGTGAAAGTGAGAGAGACAAGCATTGTTGAAGTGGGAGAGCTCCTTGAACTTTGTTCATGCTCACGGAAACTTTGTGAATCTTTATTACATAAACTTTTCATCAAAAATAATTATCCCCTTGTACAATTCCATTGTATTATAAAAATAATGTGCCAAGGTTTGCCTTTAGGATGTTTACAATGCTTGTTGGTTTGTACGGTGCAGGACAGAAACTTTGGCTGTAGTGCATGATTTTACATTTTTAACTGGAATGTCAAATGGTTCTGATTCCTTTTTCACTGTATTTCTATACAACTTTTTTATTTTTCCTAATTTTGGTAGAATTTTTGGAGTACCAGAAGTATGGTGGATGTTCAGATTTCTACAGACTATTCTGTTTTTGACAGATTCTGTTTTTGATGCATAATTTGCTTGTTTTGATGAATCTATCAATTTGTATAGGTGGATTAAGCCATGGGAAAGCTATATTACAGTAGACACAATGCAAAAACAAAATATGAATTGGTTTGCAACAGTACTTAGAGTGGTGATTTGCTTTATTATACTAACGGATCTTACCGAGTTTTCTGTTGAAGTTTTGTGTGGATGAAGTGTCTAAACGAGGAGGTCTCGATATGAGGAAAAGGAAGAGAGGCAAGAGCTCAAGCTTGGGGATGCCCGAGGAACCCCAAGTAAATATTCAAGGATACTCAAGCGTCTAAGCTTGGGGATGCCCCGGAAGACATCCCCTCTTTCTTCAACAAGTATCGGTATGTTTTCGTATTCGTTTCGTTCATGTGATATGTGCAAGTCTTGGAGCGTCTTTTGCATTTAGTTTTCACCTTTATTTTATGCACCATGCTGGTATGAGATAGTCCTTGGTTGATTTATAGAATGCTCATTGCACTTCACTTAAATATTTTGAGTGTGGCTGTATAGAATGCTTCATGTGCTTCACTTATATCATTTGAAGTTGGATTGCCTATTTCTCTTTACATAGAAAACCACCATTTGTAGAATGCTCTTTTGCTTCACTTATATTCGTTAGAGCATGGGCATATCTCTTGTAGAAAGAATTAAACTCTCTTGCTTCACTTATATCTATTTAGAGAGATGACAAGAATTGGTCAATCACATGGTTAGTCATAAAATCCTACATAAACTTGTAGATCGTTGAATATGATATGTTTGATTCATTGTAATAGTTTTGCGATATAAATGTGGTGATATTAGAGTCATGCTAGTTGGTGGTTGTGGATTGTAGAGACACTTGTGTTGAGGTTTGCAAGTCCCGTAGCATGCATATATGGTAACCGTTGTGTGACAAATTTGAAGCATGGGGTGTTTCTTTGATTGTCTTCCTTATGAGTGGCGGTCGGGGACGAGCGATGGTCTTTTCCTACCAATCTATCCCCCTAGGGGCATGCGTAGTAGTACTTTGCTTCGAGGGCTAATAAACTTTTGCAATAAGTATATGAGTTCTTTATGACTAATGTGAGTCCATGGATTATACGCACTTTTACCTTTCCATCATTGCTAGCCTCTTCGGTACCATGCATTGCCCTTTCTCACCTCGAGAGTTGGTGCAAACTTCGCTGGTGCATCCAAACCCCGTGATATGATACGCTCTATCACACATAAGCCTCATTATATCTTCCTCAAAACAGCCACCATACCTACCTATCATGGCATTTCCATAGCCATTCCGAGATATATTGGCATGCAACTTCCATCATCATCATATACATGACTTGAGAATTCATTGTCTTATTGCTTTGCATGATCATAAGATAGCTAGCATGATGTTTTCATGGCTTGTCCGTTTTTGATGTCATTGCTATGCTAGATCATTGCACATCCCGGTGCACCGCCGGAAGCATTCATATAGAGTCATATCTTTGTTCGAGTATCGAGTTGTAATATCGAGTTGTAAGTAAATAAAAGTGTGATGATCATCATTATAGAACATTGCCCCATAAGAAAAAAGAAAAAGAAAAAAAGGAAAGGTCAAAGAAGCCTAAATAAAAAAGGGGGCCAAAGAAGCCCACCGAAAAAAGAAAAAAAGAAAAGAAAAGGGGCAATTTTACTATCCTTTTTCCACACTTGTGCTTCAGAGTAGCACCATGTTCTTCATATGGAGAGTCTCCTATGTTATCACTTTCATATACTAGTGGGAATTTTCATTATAGAACTTGGCTTGTATATTCCAACGATGGGCTTCCTCAAATGCCCTAGGTCTTCATGAGCAAGCAAGTTGGATGCACACCCACTTAGTTTCTTTTGTTGAGCTTTCATACACTTATAGCTCTTGGTGCATCCGTTGCATGGCAATCCCTACTCCTCGCATTGACATCAATTGATGGGCATCTCCATAGCCCGTTGATTAGCCGCGTTGATGTGAGACTTTCTCCTTTTTTGTCTTCTCCGCATAACCTCCATCATTATATTCTATTCCACCTATAGTGTTATATCCATGGCTTGCGCTCATGTATTGCGTGAGGGTTGAAAAAGCTGAAGCGCATTAAAAAGTATGAACCAATTGCTCGGCTTGTCATCGGGGTTGTGCATGATGGGGGCATTTTGTGTGACGAAAATGAAGCATGGCCAAACTATATGATTTTGTAGGGATAAGCTTGCTTTGGCCTTGTTGTTTTGAAAAGACATGATTGCTTTATTGGTACGCTCGAAGTATTATTGTTTTTATGTCAGATGATAGACTATTGCTTTGAATCACTCGTGTCTTAATGTTCATGCCATGATTAGACATAAGATCAAGATTATGCTAGGTAGCATTGCACATCAAAAATTATCTTTTTTATCATTTACCTACTCTAGGACGAGCAGGAATTAAGCTTGGGGATGCTGATACGTCTCCGTCGTATCTATAGGTTTTGATTGTTCCATGCCAATATTCTTCAACCTTCATATACTTTCGGCAACTTTTTATACTATTTTTGGGACTAACATATTGATCCAGTGCCCAGTGCCAGTTCTTGTTTGTTGCATGTTTTATGTTTCGCAGAAAACCCATATCAAACAGAGTCCAAATAGGATAAAAACGGACGGAGAATTATTTTGGAATATTTATGATTTTTGGGAAGTAAAATCAACGCGAGACGGTGCCCGAGGGGGCCAGGAGATAGGGGGCGCTCCCCAGGGATGTAGGCGCGCCCTGGACTCTCCTGGGCCCCCCGTAAGGCGGTTGACGCTCTTCTTTTGCCGCAAGAAAGCTCATTTTATGAGAAAGATCTGGGCGAAAGATTTACCCCAATCGGAGTTACGGATCTCTAGATATAAAAGAAACGGTGAAGGGGTAGAATCTGAGAACGCAGAAACAGAGAGATAGATCCAATCTCGGAGGGGCTCTCGCCCCTCCCACGCCATGGGAGCCAAGGACCAGAGGGGAAACCCTTCTCCCATCTAGGTAGGAGGTCAAGGAAGAAGAATAAGAAGGGGGGCTCTCTCCCCCTTGCTTCCGGTGGCGTCGGAGCACTGCCGGGGGCCATCATCATCACCGCGATCTTCACCAACACCGCCATCATCTTCACCAACATCTCCATCACCTTCCCCCATCTATATCTAGCGGTCCACTCTCCCACAACCTACTGTACCCTCTACTTGAACATGGTGCTTTATGCTTCATATTATTTTCCAATGATGTGTTGCCATCCTATGATGTCTGAGTAGATTTTCGTTGTCCTATCGGTGATTGATGAATTGCTATGATTGGTTTGAGTTGCATGTTTTATTATTGGTGCTGTCCTATGGTGCCCTCCATGTCGCGCAAGCGTGAGGGATTCCCGTTGTAGGGTTTGCAATATGTTTATGATTTGCTTATGGTGGGTGGCGTGAGTGATAGAAGCACAGACCCGAGTAAGTAGGTTGTTTGCGTATGGGATAAAGGGGACTTGATACTTTAATGCTATGGTTGGGTTTTACATTAATCAATCTTTAGTAGTTGCGGATGCTTGCTAGAGTTCCAATCATAAGTGCATATGATCCAAGTAGAGAAAGTATGTTAGCTTACGCCTCTCCCTCAAATAGAATTGCAATAGTGATTACCGGTCTAGTAACATAGTCAATTGCCTAGGGACAAGTCCACAACTCCTACCACCACTTTTCCACACTCGCTATATTTACTTTTTTGCACCTTTATCTAAATAGCCCCTAGTTTTTATTTACTTGCTCTTTTTTATCTTGCAAACCTATCCAACAACACCTACAAAGTACCTCCAGTTTAATACTTGTTCTAGGTAAAGCGAACGTCAAGCGTGTGTAGAGTCATATTGGCCGATAGGACTTGAGAGAGTATTTGTTCTACCTTTAGCTCCTCGTTGGGTTCGACACTCTTACTTATCGAAAGAGTCTACAACTATCCTGTATACTTGTGGGTTATCAGTATCATGCATGAATGAGTTCTGAAGAGCGAATTTTATTCCTTTTTCTTATCGGTTTGACTTCACAATGCAAAATCATTACAGCTGAAGGAAATTAGTCCGGCAGTGGATGATGGTGGTCCTTCAGAGCAACTCAAACAGGGGGTCTCTACAGATTCTACTCCGACATCCTCCCAACAAGATTCGCAAGACAACACAAGGCTGGACAGTCAACGTAGCTGTGTAGATGATGAGCACATCTCCCCTACTCCACCATCACAGGTGCTTGCTCTAACTTGGCACTATTATATGTGGTTGCATGTTGCGTATGATGTCAAGCTTGTATTGCTTCTAACTTGAATTGTATCTACTTACTTTACACATAATGCCTGTGAATATGTGATGACCCGCAAGTATACGGGATAGTTGTAGCCTCTTTCGATAAGTAAGAGTGTCGAACCCAACGAGGAGCTAAAGGTAGAATAAATACTCTCTCAAGTCCTATCGGTCACTGATACGACTCTATGCACGCTTGGCGTTCGCTTTAGAACAAGTATGAAACTAGAAGTACTTTGTAGGTGTGATAGGATAGTTTTGCAAGATAATAAAGAACATGTAAATATAAACTAGGGGTTGTTTAGATAAAGATGCAAAAAAGTAAATATAGCTAGTGTGGAAAAGTGGTGGTAGGAGTTGTGAAATTGTCCCTAAGCAATTGACTACATTACTAGACCGGTAATCACTATTGCAATTCTATTTGAGGGAGAGGCATAAGCTAACATACTTTCTCTACTTGGATCATATGCACTTATGATTGGAACTCTAGCAAGCATCCGCAACTACTAAAGATTCATTAAGGTAAAACCCAACCATAGCATTAAAGAATCAGGTCCCCTTTATCCCATACGCAAACAACCTACTTACTCGGGTCTGTGCTTCTGTCACTCACGCCACCCACCATAAGCAAATCATAAACATATTGCAAACCCTATAGCGGGAATCCCTCATACTTGCGCGACACGGAGGGCACAATAGGACAGCCCCAATAATAAAACATGCAACTCAAACCAATCATAGCAATTCATCAATCACTGATAGGACAACGAAAATCTACTCAGACATCATAGGATGGCAACACATCATTGGAAAATAATATGAAGCATAAAGCACCATGTTCAAGTAGAGGGTACAGCGGGTTGCGGGAGAGTGGACCGCTGAATATAGAAGGGGGAAGGTGATGGAGATGTTGGTGAAGATGACGGCGGTGTTGGTGAAGATCGCGGTGATGATGATGGCCCCCGGCAGCGCTCCAGCGCCACCGGAAGCAAGGGGGAGAGAGGCCCCCTTATTCTTCTTCTTCCTTGACCTCCTCCCTAGATGGGAGAAGGGTTTCCCCTCTAGTCCTTGGCTCCCATGGCGTGGGAGGGGCGAGAGCCCCTCCGAGATTGGATCTATCTCTCTGTTTCTGCGTTCTCAGATTCTACCCCTTCACCGTTTCTTAAATATCCTGAGATCCGTAACTCCAATTGGGGTGCAGATCTTTCTCATAAAATTAGCTTTCTTGCGCCAAAAGAAGAGCATCAACCGCCTTATGGGTGGCCCACGAGAGTCCAGGGTGCGCCCCCCTGTCTCGTGGCCACCCCAGACACTGTTTCGCGTTGATTTTACTTCCCAAAAATCATAAATATTCCAAAAAAATCTCCGTCTATTTTTATCCCGTTTGGACTCCGTTTGATATTGGGTTTCTGCGAAACAAAAAACATGCAACAGACAGGAACTGGCACTAGGCACTGGATCAATATGTTAGTCCCAAAAATAGTATAAAAAGTTGCCAAAAGTATATGAAAATTGAATAATATTGGCATCGAACAATCAAAAATTATAGATACGACGAAGACGTATCAATATGACACGTGTTCCTGTTTCTAGAACATACATGTACATGATGAGCACATCTCCCCTACTCCACCATCACAGGTGCTTGCTCTTACTTGGAACTGTTATATGTGGTTGTGTTTTCCGTATGATGTGTAGTTTGTATTGCTTCTGATTATGTTGAATTGCATCTGCGTAGCTTACAACTTATACCTGCAACGATCACTTGCCCATAAGGCACATTTAACTTGGGACTGTGGTGTAGGTTGCATCTTGCATTGTCTTCTAGCTTGTACTGCTTCTAATTTCTTGAAATGGCACTTACGACAAGACACTTTTTACCTGATAGAGTGATATTGGTTGCATGTTCATATGGTGCCTAGCTTTCATTTCTTCTAATTTTGTTGAAATGCCTTCCGCTTACTATTTTTTCATACATATTCCATCCTCCTATCGTCCGTGTGAATATGAAACGCTGTCTTTTTTTGTATATATTCCATCCTCCTATCCTGCGCTTGCCTTACATCAAAGTAGTGTTCGTCTGTATCATGCATCAACCAGTTATGCAGAGCTAATTATATTCATCTTCTTGTGGTTTTGACTTCATAAGGCAATATCAGAAAATAGGAAGGAAAAGAGTAAGTTAGGGGATGTTGGTGGTCCTCCGCACCGACGCAAACAGAGACTCTCTAGATTTACCACTGCTACTGCTAATGAAGTTGAAGTCCCAAGTCTACATGATGAGTTCATCTCCCGTACTCCACCATCACAGGTGCTTGCTCTAAGTTGACAGTGTGATAATTGGTTTCATGTTGCATATGTTGTCTAGCCTGTATTTCTTCTATTTTGATTAAATTGCACCTGCTGAGTTTATACGTTATACATGTGCATATGACGTGGCTTTCTGTGTCTAGAATACACTGCGTCTATCTATCATACCATGTTCTTACATCAAAGTACTATTGTTGTGTATCCCGCATCAGTCACTCATGATTGGACACTTTTAACATGGCAGTTTGATAGTGGTTGCATCTTGCATTGATTTTTACGTTGTACTGCTTCTAATTTTTCAAATTGCCACTTATGACAAGACACTTTTAACTTGGCAGAGTAATATTGGTTGCATCTTTCATATGGTGTCTAGCTTGCATTACTTTTATTTTCTTGAAAATCCTTCTGCTTAGTTTGCACATCGTAGGTGTGAATATGTCATGCCGTCCTATTTTTCTTACATATTCCATCCTCATACGGTTGTCTTACATCAAAGTATTGCTTGTCTGTATCATGCATCAATGAGTTCTGAAGAATGATTTTATTCTTTTGTGTTGTGGGTACAGCTTGACATGGCAAAGTCAAAAAAGAGCAAGGAAAATAATATAGTAGGGAGTTCTGTTACTCGTCGGGTGAAACGGAAAAGGATCTGCCGTCGAGATTCTGATGGTACTTATAGTGCAGTAGAAGGTCCAAGTCCACCGGCTAAATCTACAAACACAGTATCACCTGCTCCACCATCTGCAGCATCCGCTTCAACTATACCAGCATCTCAACCAGTTACTCGTTCATTTGCTCCGGAACTGGCCAGTTCCCAAGCTGCCTTCACACCTAACACTACTTCCCAAGCACTACTGACACAACAGGACTTGGCAAGATCAGATGAACCTCATGAGCATCAACACCAAGACGGTACCTGACCGAGTCAAGTTGCAGTTGCATGCTCCTTTATATGTACTCTCACAGTTTGATGTACACTAACACTTTCCATATTCGTTGTTGAACTAGCACCACGGCGCAAGCGGAAACAGACATCAGGGATAATGCTTGATAGATTAACAAAATCTAAAGGAGGAAGAATGGAGATCCATTTTGAGGCAGGTTTAAAAAGGCCACATGATGCTACAGAGTCAGCCAAGTTAGTATCAGAGGCAGCCGTTGTCGTTAGGTGTCATGCACGTATCCTCCCAACGTGGATCCAGTACAGGAATGAGAAAGACAATACCCAGTTTAACACCTTCCTTGACCATTTATCCGGAAGTAATGTTATTCATCGCAATTAGTAACATTGTCTTGCTCTATCCCATACTTTCTAGATTCCTCCTAATAAGACTCACATTCTTTTTTCAACAGATGAGGTTCAAGTTGGATCCGAAAGATGATGCAACTAAACAAGCATGCACTCATGTTTTTCAGTCTGCTCTGCGACAGTATCGGTACCACCTTAGAAAATCTCACTTTGAAGGCAAGGCTAACAATGAAATCGCCCAAACATCTCCAGTGGAATATATTACAGATGAAGACTGGACAGCCCTCATTAAACACTGGTTTGATCCAAAGTATCAGGTAGGCTATATGTATTTGATCAGACCACATATTGAACTTGTATTTATGTATGTGCCTTAAAAGTGTATCTTCTTCTAGGCTAACTGTTTGAAGAACAAAACCAACCGTTCTAAAGTGAAATTCCAACAGACAACAGGATCTCGTAGCTATATTGCACACTGCGAGGCTCTTATAAATAGCTGCTACTTCCTTTTTTGTGTCATATTATCGTATCTATATTGACTTGTTCCAAATACAGTGGAAAGCCCGTGCGGACCAAAAAGAACCTGAACCGAATGCAGTGCAAATCTTCAAGGATTGCCACACCAGAAAGATGAAGGGCATGAGCACACCAGTTCAAGCCGCTGTTGTAAGTCCTTACTCCTCCTGCCTTGAACTGATTGCTACTATGATGTCTTCATTTAACTACTTGGTTTGCAGCCAATGTCAGTTACTCTGTTCACTTTTATACAGAGTTGTCTTAATGTATCATTTCACCTTACATGGTTTAAAACAGATGAAGGATATTCTTTTGGTCTTGATCTGTAATCTAGTTGTTATGTTCATGTGCGCACACAATGTTAAAATAGCCTGTTTGTTTTATATCTGTTTGCCCATGATATGAATGATGTCATACTATGTTCATCCTATTTTAAACCATGTCTATTTATCCTTAGATGTCAACGAATGTGATGAAATAGACAATACAGTAGGCATGCTACATGGACATATGTTCCGAAAGTGATTTTATTATGTAGTTGGCACTACAATACATGCTAATGTATTACAGTAGTTCACCAAAATAAGTTATGTATAAACGTTTAACCTACTTTGTTTGTTTTTGTCTCATTAGTAACTTATCTGGTACACTAATCTACTAGTTCAAACTTTCAGGAAGCTATGGAACAAATGATTGAACAGCCACAACCACCTGAAGGTGACGAGGCTACTACAGGCACAATGTCACCTCTTGCTGCAGTGCGTCAGTATCTCTCCACTAACAGTGCAAAAAGCACCTTCCTGTGTAATTCTGGGTTGGTTGTCAAGGTAACCTCGTCCAAATCGCCTACTGAACAAAATCTTCCTGCTAGACAGAGTGATATATCTGTGCTCCAGACACAAGTCCAATCCCTAATGGACGTTGTTTTGGAAACAAGAATAGTGATTGAGAAATGTCGTCAAGATATGAATGGTTTTGAAACCAGACTATTAGACATTCGCTTCGTTGTTCAAGAGCAATGGCGGAAAAGGGTGGAGATCGTGCTGCTCCATCAAATTCTACAACCTAAAACATTAGCACTTAGGTCAAATGATCTGGCTTCTATACATCTGATGGTGCTTTTATATGGAAGGACTGTAAACTTTATGCCAACAGGCCTTTTGTTGTATGGTTGGAATTTATTTTGTTGTGATACACCATTTATGATGCTGCCACAGGCTGCAGTAATTACGACGCTATTTTTGTATAGTGTAGGTTTATCTTAGTAATGTATTCGGCCGAAAGCTTCGTAGGAGCCCAACATGCCAACATTTGTCAGGCCCATTCCAATTGGGCTAAAAACGATTACGGGCCAAAATTGGCATGTAGCCCACTAAAAATATCTAGGCCTAAATCAGCACAAGCTTTCATATTTTTCTGTTAGGCCTGTGCCCATAGTGGGCCTTTAACAGGCCTAAACATAATTTGGGCCCTCCGTAAAAATAGGCCGTTTACAGGTGTAAATATCTCGAACCCATAAAAACATGGGCCTTTAATAGACCTAAAGTGAGATTGGGCCCTGATTGTGCCAAATAACCCACTGGACTTAGTAGGCCGAAATGGTGGCCCATTTACGATGCGGATCTTTGACAGGCCGAAATTCAGACGAGTCGTAAATGCGCCGACCTAATACACGGGCCTTTAACAGGCCGGAACTTCGGTCGGGCTAGATTATCGTCATTTTTATATGGGCCGTTAATGGGCCCGATATGATGTTGGGCCACATATGGCCCGTGGTTTATGTCCGGTGTTAACAGGCCGAAAATGACAACAGGCCGAAAGTGGCCCAAATCTATAGTGGGCCTCTAACAGGCCGAATGTCAAACATGGCTGAATATGACCCAAATCCTTCAAGGTCGTTTATGGGCCGAAATTTTTGATGGCCTGTAAATGGGCCCAAATGAAGTCGGACCTTTAACAGGCCGGAAATACACCGGGCCATAATTCAGCCCAATTACTTAGCGGACTGTTAACGGGCCAGAAGTGACCATGGGCCGCGTTGATGACAAGTTTAGGACAGGCCGTTGACGGGCCGATTTGACAGAGAATGTTGGGCCTTTAGCTGGGCCGGCCCATTATGGTCTGCAGAATTGCGGGCCTTTAGCTGGGCCGCCCATTGTGGTCTGCAAAATCTTGTGGGCCTTTAGCTGGGCCGGCCCATTATGGTCTGCAAAATTGTGTGGGCCTTTAGCTGGGCCGGCCCATTATGGTCCGCTAAATTTTGTGGGCCTTTAGCTGGGCCAGCCCATTATGGTCCGCTAAATCTTATGGGCCTTCGGTTGGGCCGGCACATTTAAACTTTGTGGGCCACTTTTGGGCCGGTCCACGTGTCAACATATCATAGGCACATCTCGACCGTTGGATGAGTGACACATGTGCCAACGCGGAGCTGACGCGTGGATCCGTCAGCCAATGAGAATTTTACACGTGGAAAATTGGCATTGGTCGTGGCTGTTAACGGGTTATCAGATCCAAAATCCGACCCGATAGCTTAATGGTGTTCCGTTACGGTGGATGTCACGTGTCGGTCACTCTTGACGAAAGCACTTCTGTGATGCACGATTTATCGTCATGGAAGTGGACACTTCCGTGATGATAATTTTGGTAATGTCATGGAACACTTCTACGACAGCACAGGTATGACTATCTTGATTCTGTCATAAAATCATCATGGATGTACATGCATGATAGAAAACGCGACCTACTATGACAAACACGTATCATCACGGAAGTGTATTTTTTGTAGTGAATGATGTTAATCAACACTATTCTTGGATCACTGCCGGAAATCAAAGGAGTTATGACAAAAAGCGACTTGATAGTGCTAAGCTTTCCATGCACAATGTGTTTTATGTTTTATTTACAAAGCCTCCCGACACAAATACCTCCAAGGAAAGCAAGGATAAGGGTGACAAAACCTAGATCCTACGTGTTATGCCTAGCTAGGGGCGTAAAACGATAGCGCTTGTTGGAAGGCAACCCAATGAATAAAATTTATTTTTGCCTTTTGTTTTCAGTTCTTGTGTGTTAGCACAATTATTCTACTGTTATGATTGTGTTTTTTGTGTTTTAGTTAGTGTTTGTGCCAAGCAAGGCCTTTGGGTTGATTTGGGTGAAAGTTGATTTGATCTTGCTGAAAAACATAAACTTATGCACTGACAAAAGTTTTAATAAATCACAGAAAAGTGCTTTTGAGTTTATTCTTTTTGAAGAAGATCAATATACAAATTACCCAGGCTTTCCTAATTTTGCAAGATTTTTGTAGTTACATAAGTATTCGAAATATCCAGATTACTACAGACTGTTCTGTTTTTGACAGATTCTGTTTTCTTTACATTGTCTGCTTGTTTTGATGATTCTATGGTTTTCTTTGATGAGTTTTTGCCATAGAAAAGTTGGAATACAGTAGATATAATGCAAAAATAAAATAATAATAATAGGTTTTCAACATGAAAGCACAAGTGCTCCCTGGGTGATTTTGGTAATTAATGTCAAATAATCTCTTGTTGGACTAATACTTTTATCCAGTGTATTTCAGATAAGTCCAACAGTGGAGTGGCATGGACAAGAGGATGTGGAACCCCTTCAAGATGCTAAGGACAAAGGATTGGCTCAAGCTCAAAGTTCAAGACTCTACATTTTCTATTTCAGTGATCCAAGATCACATTGAGTCTATAGGAAAGCTAATACTATTAAAAGGGGATGAGGTGTTGCTTAATGGCATACTTGCTCAAAGTGCTTAGTGATATGCTCCAAAGCCCTCAGCTACTTTCTCACTTACACATATGTCCCAAACCAAAAGTCAAACTCGGCCCCACTGATTTGATCCATCCGGCGCCATCGAGTTCTTTTGACATAGCCACTTCCAGAAAACCCGAGTCACTTCGGTCTAACCGATGCGATCTCGGTCTCACCGAGATGGGCTTGCAAACTCCATGTTGTCTATTGCAAAATTTTCGGTCACATCGAGTTTGCATGACCAACTCTCTGTTTTGCTTATTACCAAATCGGTCCCACCGAATTGTGTAATCGGTCAAACCGAGATGAGGTTTTACCCTAACCCTTGCACATCGATTCCACTAAGTTGATCATATCGGTCCCACCAAAATGCCTAGCGGTCACATTATGAACTAAATCGGTCCGATCGAGTTTTCTGATTCGGTCCCACCGAGTTTGGTGAATTATGTGTAACGGTTAGATTTTGTGTGGAGGATATATATACCCCTCCACCCTCTCCTCATTCTTAAGAAAAGCCATCAAAACTTGCCTACACTTCCAGCATTCATTTTCTGAGAGAGAACCACCTACTCATGTGTTGAGGCCAAGATATTGCAATCCAACCATATGAATCTTGATCTCTAGCCTTCCCCAAGTTACTTTCCACTCAAATCATCTTTCCACCAAATCCAATCCTATGAGAGAGAGTTGAGTGTTGGGGAGACTATCATTTGAAGCACAAGAGCAAGTAGTTCATCAACAACACACCATCTATTACCTTTTGGAGAGTGGTGTCTCCTAGATTGGTTAGGTGTCACTTGGGAGCCTCCGTCAAGATTGTGGAGTTGAACCAAGGAGTTTGTAAGGGCAAGGAGATCGCCTACTTCGTGAAGATCTACCCTAGTGAGGCAAGTCCTTCGTGGGCGATGGCCATTATGGGATAGACAAGGTTGGTTCTTCGTGGACCCTTCATGGGTGGAGCCCTCCGTGGACTCGCGCAACCGTTACCCTTCGTGGGTTAAAGTCTCCATCAACGTGGATGTACGATAGCACCACCTATTGGAACCACACCAAAACATCCGTGTCTCCAATTGCGTTTGCACACTCGAATCCCATCCCTTTACTTTCCTGCAAGTTTCATGCTTTACTTTCCGCTGCCCATATACTCTTTGCATGCTTGCTTGATATGTATTGTGAATGGTTAATCTAGTGCTTAAACTTCACCTCAACTTGAAAAACTTAAAAACTGCCAACTTTGTGTGTTGAGGGTCTATTCACCCCCTCTAGACACCTCTTCTCGATCCTTTCAATTGGTATCAGAGCTTTGGTCTCCATTGCTTTGGTTTAAACACCATTGGAGGAAGATGGACGAGTCTACTTTGGGGAGTCTTAGACATAGAGTGCCTATACTTGATGGAGAGTACTTTCATGAGTGGAAAAATGAGATGCTTGTGATTTGCAATGATATCATTTAAACAAGTACATTACTAGCCCTTGTGCACCTCATGTTGATCCTATGCATCCTACCCTTGATGAGTCAACTGACATGATTCGCAATCTTAGAACTGTTAATCTTATCACTAGAGGTTTGCCTAGAAACTTGATTGGTTGCTTACCTACTCTTGATTGTGCCTACACTATATGGAGATTTCTTAAGGAAAGATTTCCAAACTATTCCTTGCAAAATCTAGATGAGATTCTTCATAAGTCTATTGCCTTGAGTAAGATGAATTCTAATGATCCTAAGTGTGGTGATTGTCTATTTGAGCTTACAAATCTTATGCGTGCCAAAGGATATATTGGAATTATTAGCAATATTATTTCCGAAGCTATTAGAATTCATAAAGATGATCATTGTCAAAATCATTTATCTAATGAATCACCCTCTCTAGGAATTGATCCACCACATGACGACTATGGTGAGGATGATTATAGTGACTATGATCTTGATGATGCAATGAGACACTTTGGTCTTATGGCAAATCTTCGTGGATACATGGCAGGAGGAAAGGAATGGGTCCTTGATAGTGGATGTACCGATCACATGACCGGAGATAAAGATATGTTTCATGAGCTTGCTGAAAACAACGGCCCTCGAAAGTATGTCACTTTTTGTGATAACTCAAAGGGTAAGGTGGTTGGCCTCGGTAAGGTGGCCATCTCACACGATAGCTCCATACAAAATGTCATGCTCGTCGAATCTCTTGGCTATAATCTGCTTTATGTTTCTAGACTAGCTAACTTTGGTTTCAATGTCCTATTTACCTAAGTAGATTGCCAAGTGTTTCATAGAGATAATCATAAAATGGTCTTTACCGGTATACGTAGAGGTGATCTATACATTGTTGATTTCATTAAAAAGGCTCAACCTAGAACTTGCTTAATTGCTAGATCTTCTAAAGGCTGGCTGTGGCATAGACGGTTAGGTCATGTGGGCATGCGGAACCTTGACAAGCTTATTAAAGGTGATCATATCCTTGGTGTTAAAGATGTCATATTTGATAAGGATAGACTTTGCAGCGCTTGCCAAGCAGGAAAACAGGTTGGAGGAAGCCACCCCATGAAAAACATCATGACCACAAGGAGACCGCTCGAGCTACTTCACATGGATCTTTTCGGTCCCAACGCTTACAAAAGTATCAGTGGAAACTCATTTGGTCTAGTTATAGTTGATGATTTTTCAAGATTTACGTGGGTGTTCTTTCTCGATGATAAATCGCAGGTCCAAAAAATCTTCAAAAACTTCGCTAGGAAGGCCCAAAATCAATTTGAAGTGAAGATCAAGAAGGTTCGCGGCGACAACGGAATGGAGTTCAAGAACGCCAATGTGGACACCTTTCTTGACAAATAAGGGATTTCACATGAGTTCTCGACTATGTACACACCTCAACAAAATGGAGTTGTTGAGCGGAAGAACCGGACGCTCATGGAAATGGCGAGAACAATGCTTGATGAGTACAAGACGCCAAAGCACTTTTGGGCGGAAGCGGTTGAGAAAGCTTGTCATGCGACAAATTGCTTGTATCTTCACAAACTACTCGGCAAGACGGCATACGAGCTCCTCACTGGTAACAATCCCCAAGTTGGATACTTTCGAGTATTCGGCTCAAAGTGGTACATTCTTGACAAGCATTGTCGTTCTAAATTTGCTCCCAAATCTCATGAAGGTTTCCTACTTGGTTATGGCTCAAACTCTCACATTTACCGTGTCTACAACAATTTCACCTGAAAGGTTGAAGAGAAGGTAGATGTGAAGTTTGATGAATCTAGCGGCTCGCAAGTAGAGCAATTGCCAATTGATGTAGGAGATAAAGTGTTGGAGAACGTTGCAGAAAACAAAAATTTTCCTACTCGTTTCACCAAGATCCATCTAGGAGTTCATCTAGCAACGAGTCATCGGATGCATCTACGTACCTTGTAGATCGCAAGCGGAAGCGTTCAAAGAACGGTGATGATGTAGTCGTACTCGACGTGATCCAAATCACCGATGACCAAGCGCCGAACGGGCGGCACCTCCGCGTTCAACACACGTACGGGACGGGAGACGTCTCCTCCTTCTTGATCCAGCAAGGGGGGAGGAGAGGTTGATGAAGATCCAGCAGCACGACGGCGTGGTGGTGGATGCAGGGCGTCACAGAAGCAGGGCTTCGCCAATACTACGAGAGAGAAGCGTAACGGGGGAGAGGGAGGCGCCAGGGGCTGGTGTATTTCCCTCCTTCCCCCCCCCCCCCCCCCCCACTATATATAGGGGTGCCAGGGGGGCGCCGGCCCTAGTAGATGAGATCTACTAGGGGGGCGGCGGCCAAGGGGAGGTTTCCCTCCCCCCCCCCCCCCCCCCAAGGCACCTAGGGGTGCCTTCCACCACTAGGACTCCTCCTAGGTGGAAACCCTAGGCGCATGGGCCTATAGGGGCTGGTGCCCTTGGCCCATGAAGGCTAAGGCGCACCCCCTACAGCCCATGTGGCCCCCCGGGACAGGTGGCCCCACCCGGTGGGCCCCCGGGACCCCTCCGGTGGTTCCGGTACAATACCGATAACCCCGAAACTTGTACCGATGCCCGAAACTGCACTTCCTATATATAATTCTTTACCTCCGCACCATTCCGGAACTCCTCGTGACGTCCGGGATCTCATCCGGGACTCCGAACAACATTCGGGTTTCTGCATATACATATCTTCATAACCCTAGCGTCACCGAACCTTAAGTGTGTAGACCCTACGGGTTCGGGAGACAAGCAGACATGACCGAGACGACTCTCCGATCAATAACCAACAGCAGGATCTGGATACCCATGTTGGCTCCCACATGCTCCACGATGATCTCATCGGATGAACCACGATGTCGAGGATTCAATCAACCCCGTACGCAATTCCCTTTGTCAATCGATATGTTACTTGCCCGAGATTCGATCGTCGGTATCCCAATACCTCGTTCAATCTCGTTACCGGCAAGTCACTTTACTCGTACCGTAATGCATGATCCCGTGACCAGAGACTTGGTCACTCTGAGCTCATTATGATGATGCATTACCGAGTGGGCCCAGTGATACCTCTCCGTCATACGGAGTGACAAATCCCAGTCTTGATCCATGTCAACCCAACAGACACTTTCGGAGATACCCGTAGTCTACCTTTATAGTCACCCAGTTAGGTTGTGACGTTTGGTATACCCAAAGCACTCCTACGGTATCCGGGAGTTACACGATCTCATGGTCTAAGGAAAAGATACTTTGACATCGGAAAACTCTAGCAAACGAACTATACGATCTTGTGCTATGTTTAGGATTGGGTCTTGTCCATCACATCATTCTCCTAATGATGTGATCTCGTTATCAATGACATCCAATGTCCATAGTCAGGAAACCATGACTATCTATTGATCAACGAGCTAGTCAACTAGAGGCTCACTAGGGACATGTTGGTGTCTGTTATTCACACATGTATTACGATTTCCGGATAACACAATTATAGCATGAATAAAGACAATTATCATGAACAAGGAAATATAATAATAATGCTTTTATTATTGCCTCTAGGGCATATTTCCAACAGTCTCCCACTTGCACTAGAGTCAATAATCTAGTTACATTGTGATGAATCGAACACCCATGGAATTCTGGTGTTGATCATGTTTTGCTCTAGGGAGAGGTTTAGTCAACGGATCTGCTACATTCAGGTCCGTATGTATTTTACAAATCTCTATGTCTCCATCTTGAACATTTTCACGAATGGAGTTGAAGCGACGCTTGATCTGCCTTGTCTTCTTGTGAAACCTGGGCTCCTTAGCAAGTGCAATAGCTCCAGTGTTGTCACAGAATAGCTTGATCGGCCCCGACGCATTGGGTATGACTCCTAGGTCGGTGATGAACTCCTTCACCCATATTGCTTCATGTGCTGCCTCCGAGGCCGCCATGTACTCCGCTTCACATGTAGATCCCGCCACGACGCTCTGCTTGCAACTGCACCAGCTTACTGCCCCACCATTCAAAATATACACGTATCCGGTTTGTGACTTAGAGTCATCCAGATCTGTGTCGAAGCTAGCGTCGACGTAACCCTTTACGACGAGCTCTTCGTCACCTCCATAAACGAGAAACATTTCCTTGGTCCTTTTTAGGTACTTCAGGATATTCTTGACCGCTGTCCAGTGCTCCTTGCCGGGATTACTTTGGTCCCTTCCTACCAAACTTACGGCAAGGTTTACATCAGGTCTGGTACACAGCATGGCATACATAATAGAACCTATGGCTGATGCATAGGGGATGACGCTCATCTCTTCTATATCTTCTGCCGTGGTCGGACATTGAGCTGAGCTCAATTTCATACCTTGTAACACAGGCAAGAAGCCCTTCTTGGATTGATCCATATTGAACTTCTTCAATATCTTATCAAGGTATGTGCTTTGTGAAAGACCTATGAGGCGTCTTGATCTATCTCTATAGATTTTGATGCCTAATATATAAGCAGCTTCTCCAAGGTCCTTCATTGAAAAACTCTTATTCAAATAGGCCTTGATGCTGTCCAAGAGTTCTATATCATTTCCCATCAAAAGTATGTCATCTACATATAGTATGAGAAATGCTATAGAGCTCCCACTCACTTTCTTGTAAACACAGGCTTCTCCATAAGTCTGTGTAAACCCAAACGCTTTGATCATCTCATCAAAGCGAATGTTCCAACTCCGAGATGCTTGCACCAGCCCATAAATCGAGCGTTGGAGCTTGCACACTTTGTCAGCATTCTTAGGATCGACAAAACCTTCCGGCTGCATCATATACAATTCTTCCTTAAGGAAACCATTAAGGAATGCCGTTTTGACGTCCATTTGCCATATTTCATAATCGTAGAATGCGGCAATTGCTAACATGATTCGGACGGACTTCAGCTTCGCTACCGGTGAGAAAGTCTCATCGTAGTCAACCCCTTGAACTTGTCGATAACCCTTAGCGACAAGCCGAGCTTTATAGATGGTCACATTACCATCCGCGTCTGTCTTCCTCTTAAAGATCCATTTATTTTCTATGGCTCGCCGCTCAACGGGCAAGTCAGTCAAAGTCCATACTTCGTTTTCATACATGGATCCTATCTCGGATTTCATAGCTTCTAGCCATTTGTCGGAATCCGGGCCCGCCATCGCTTCTTCATAGTTCGAAGGTTCATCGTTGTCTAACAACATGATTTCCAAGACAGGGTTGCCGTACCACTCTGGTGCGGAACGTATCCTTGTGGACCTTCGAATTTCAATAGGAGCTTGATCAGAAGTATCTTGATCATCATCATTAACTTCCTCTCTAGTCGGTGCAGGCACCTCAGGAACATTTTCTTGAGTTGCGCCATTTTCCGGTTCAAGAGGTAATACTTCATCAAGCTCTACTTTCCTCCCACTTACTTCTTTCGAGAGAAACTCTTTCTCTAGAAAGGACCCATTCTTGGCAACAAAGATCTTGCCTTCGGATCTGAGGTAGAAGGTGTACCCAATAGTTTCTTTTGGGTATCCTATGAAGACGCATTTTTCCGACTTGGGTTCGAGCTTTTCAGGTTGAAGTTTCTTGACATAAGCATCGCATCCCCAAACTTTTAGAAACGACAGCTTAGGTTTCTTCCCAAACCATAATTCATACGGTGTCGTCTCAACGGATTTCGACGGAGCCCTATTTAAAGTGAATGCGGCAGTCTCTAAAGCATAGCCCCAAAAAGATAGCGGTAAATCGGTAAGAGACATCATAGATCGCACCATATCTAATAGAGTGCGATTACGACGTTCGGACACACCATTACGCTGAGGTGTTCCAGGCGGCGTGAGTTGTGAAACTATTCCACATTTTCTTAAGTGTGTGCCAAACTCGTGACTCAAGTATTCTCCTCCACGATCTGATCGTAAAAACTTGATTTTCCTGTCACATTGATTTTCAACCTCACTCTGAAATTCCTTGAACTTTTCAAAGGTTTCAGACTTGTGTTTCATTAAGTAGATATACCCATACCTACTTAAATCATCAGTGAGGGTGAGAACATAACGATAGCCACCGCGAGCCTCAACACTCATTGGACCGCACACATCAGTATGTATGATTTCCAATAAGTTGGTTGCTCGCTCCATTGTTCCTGAGAACGGAGTCTTGGTCATTTTTCCCATAAGGCATGGTTCGCATGTGTCAAATGATTCATAATCAAGAGACTCTAAAAGTCCATCTGCATGGAGTTTCTTCATGCGCTTGACACCTATGTGACCAAGGCGGCAGTGCCACAAGTATGCGGGACTATCATTATCAACCTTACTTCTTTTGGTACTCACATTGTGAACATGTGTAGCATCACGTTCGAGATTCATAAAGAATAAACCATTCACCATAGGAGCATGACAATAAAACATATCTCTCATATAAATAGAACAACCATTATTCTCGGATTTAAATGAGTAGCCATCTCGGATTAAACGAGATCCCGATACAATGTTCATGCTCAAAGCTGGCACTAAATAACAATTATTAAGGTTTAAAACTAATCCCGAAGGGAGATGCAGAGGCAGCGTGCCGACGGCGATCACATTGACCTTGGAACCATTCCCGACACGCATCGTCACCTCGTCCTTTGCCAGTTTCCGCTTATTCCGCAGCCCCTACTTTGAGTTACAAATGTGAGCAACTGCACCGGTATCAAATACCCAGGAGCTACTACGGGCACTAGTAAGGTACACATCAATTACATGTATATCACATATACCTTTTGTTTTGCCGGCCTTCTTGTCCGCTAAGTATTTAGGGCAGTTCCGCTTCTAGTGACCGCTTCCCTTGCAATAAAAGCACTCAGTCTCGGGCTTGGGTCCATTCTTTGGCTTCTTCCCGGCAGCTTGCTTGCCGGGCGCGGCAACCTCCTTGCCGTCCTTCTTGAAGTTCTTTTTACCCTTGCCTTTCTTGAACTTAGTGGTTTTATTGACCATCAACACTTGATGTTCCTTCTTGACTTCTACCTCTGCTGATTTCAGCATAGCAAATACTTCAGGAATGATCTTTTCCATCCCCTGCATATTGAAGTTCATCACAAAGCTCTTGTAGCTTGGTGGAAGCAACTGGAGGATTCTGTCAATGACCGCATCATCCGGGAGATTAACTCCCAGCTGAGTCAAGCGGTTATGTAACCCAGACATAGTGAGTATGTGCTCACTGACAGAACTATTTTCCTCCATCTTACAGCTGAAGAATTTGTCGGAGACTTCATATCTCTCGACCCGGGCATGAGCTTGGAAAACCATTTTCAGCTCTTCGAACATCTCATATGCTCCATGTCTCTCAAAACGCTTTTGGAGCCCCGGCTCTAGGCTGTAAAGCATGCCGCACTGAACGAGGGAGTAGTCATCGGAACGTGCCTGCCAAGCGTTCATAACATCTTGTTCTGCAGGGAGAACGGGTGCGTCACCCAGCGGTGCTTGTAGGACATAATCTTTCTTGGCAGCTATGAGGATGATCCTCAGGTTCCGGACCCAGTCCGTATAGTTGCTGCCATCGTCTTTCAGCTTAGTTTTCTCTAGGAACGCGTTGAAGTTGAGGACTACGTTGGCCATTTGATCTACAAGACATATTGTAAAATATTTAGACTAAGTTCATGATAATTAAGTTCAACTAATCAAATTATTAGTGAACTCCCACTTAGATTAGACATCCCTCTAGTCATCTAAGTATTACATGATCCGAGCTAACTAGACCGTGTCCGATCATCACGTGAGACGGACTAGTCAACATCGGTGAACCTTTTCATGTTGATCGTATCTTCTATACGACTCATGCTCGACCTTTCGGTCTTCTGTGTTCCGAGGCCATGTCTGTACATGCTAGGCTCGTCAAGTCAACCTAAGTGTTTGCATGTGTAAATCTGTCTTACACCCGTTGTATGTGAACGTCTGAATAAAACACCCGATCATCACGTGGTGTTTTGAAACAGCGAACTGTCGCAACGGTGCACAGTTAGGGGGAACACTTCTTGAAATTAGTATGAGGGATCATCTTATTTACTACCGTCGTGCTAAGTAAACAAGATGCAAAACATGATAAACATCACATGCAATCAAATAATAAACGTGACATGATATGGCCAATATCACATAGTTCCTTTGATCTCCATCTTGGGGCTCCATGATCATCTTGTCACCGGCTTGACACCATGATCTCCATCATCATGATCTCCATCATCGTGTCTCCATGAAGTTGCTCGCCAACTATTACTTCTACTACTATGGCTAACGCGTTTAGCAATAAAGCAAAGTAATTTACATGGCGTTTCTCAATGACACGCGGGTCATATAAAAGAATAAAGACAACTCCTATGGCTCCTGCCGGTTGTCATACTCATCGACATGCAAGTCGTGACTCCTATTACAATAGCATGAACATCTCATACATCACATATAGATCATTCATCATTCATCACAACTTTGGCCATATCATATCACAAACCACTTGCTGCAAAAAACAAGTTAGACGTCCTCTAATTGTTGTTGCAAGTTTTACGTGGCTGAATTAGGGTTCTAGCAAGAACGTCTTCTTACCTACGTTAAAGCCACAACGTGATTTGTCAACTTCTATTTACCCTTCATAAGGACCCTGTTCATCGAATCCGCTCCAACTAAAGTAGGAGAGACAGACACCCGCCAGCCACCTTATGCAATTAGTGCATGTTAGTCGGTGGAACCGGTCTCACGTAAGCGTACGTGTAAGGTTGGTCCGGGCCGCTTCATCCCACAATACCGCTGAAGCAAGAAAGGACTAGTAACGGCAAGAAAGTTGACAAATCTACGCCCACAACAAATTGTGTTCTACTCGCGCAAGAAGAACTACGCATAGACCTAGCTCATGATGCCACTGTTGGAGAACGTTGCAGAAAACAAAAATTTTCCTACTCGTTTCACCAAGATCCATCTAGGAGTTCATCTAGCAACGAGTCATCGGATGCATCTACGTACCTTGTAGATCGCGAGCGGAAGCGTTCAAAGAACGGTGATGATGTAGTCGTACTCGACGTGATCCAAATCACCGATGACCAAGCGCCGAACGGACGGCACCTCCGCGTTCAACACACATACGGGACGGGAGACGTCTCCTCCTTCTTGATCCAGCAAGGGGGGAGGAGAGGTTGATGAAGATCCAGCAGCACGACGGCGTGGTGGTGGATGCAGGGCGTCACAGAAGCAGGGCTTCGCCAATACTACAAGAGAGAAGCGTAACGGGGGAGAGGGAGGCGCCAGGGGCTGGTGTATTTCCCTCCTTCCCCCCTCCCCCCCACTATATATAGGGGTGCCATGGGGGGCGCCGGCCCTAGTAGATGAGATCTACTAGGGGGGGCGGCGGCCAAGGGGAGGTTTCCCTCCCCCCCAAGGCACCTAGGGGTGCCTTCCACCACTAGGACTCCTCCTAGGTGGAAACCCTAGGCGCATGAGCCTATAGGGGCTGGTGCCCTTGGCCCATAAAGGCCAAGGCGCACCCCCTACAGCCCATGTGGCCCCCCGGGACAGGTGGCCCCACCCGGTGGGCCCCCGGGACCCCTCCGGTGGTCCCGGTACAATACCGATAACCCCGAAACTTGTCCCGATGCCCGAAACTGCACTTCCTATATATAATTCTTTACCTCCGGACCATTCCGGAACTCCTCGTGACGTCCGGGATCTCATCCAAGACTCCGAACAACATTCGAGTTTCTGCATATACATATCTTCATAACCCTAGCATCACCGAACCTTAAGTGTGTAGACCCTACGGGTTCGGGAGACAAGCAGACATGACCGAGACGACTCTCCGATCAATAACCAACAGCGGGATCTGGATACCCATGTTGGCTCCCACATGCTCCACGATGATCTCATCGGATGAACCACGATGTCGAGGATTCAATCAACCCCGTA
Source organism: Triticum timopheevii (assembly GCA_963921465.1). Taxonomy (NCBI): domain Eukaryota; kingdom Viridiplantae; phylum Streptophyta; class Magnoliopsida; order Poales; family Poaceae; genus Triticum; species Triticum timopheevii. Next base: position 116,945,922 of record OY997271.1, read on the forward strand.
CGCAATTCCCTTTGTCAATCGATATGTTACTTGCCCGAGATTCGATCGTCGGTATCCCAATACCTCGTTCAATCTCGTTACCGGCAAGTCACTTTACTCGTACCGTAATGCATGATCCCATGACTAGACACTTGGTCACTCTGAGCTCATTATGATGATGCATTACCGAGTGGGCCCAGTGATACCTCTCCGTCATACGAAGTGACAAATCCCAGTCTTGATCCATGTCAACCCAACAGACACTTTCGGAGATACCCGTAGTCTACCTTTATAGTCACCCAGTTACGTTGTGACGTTTGGTATACCCAAAGCACTCCTACGGTATCCGGGAGTTACACGATCTCATGGTCTAAGGAAAAGATACTTTGACATCGGAAAACTCTAGCAAACGAACTATACGATCTTGTGCTATGTTTAGGATTGGGTCTTGTCCATCACATCATTCTCCTAATGATGTGATCTCGTTATCAATGACATCCAATGTCCATAGTTAGGAAACCATGACTATCTATTGATCAACGAGCTAGTCAACTAGAGGCTCACTAGGGACATGTTGGTGTCTGTTATTCACACATGTATTACGATTTCCGGATAACACAATTATAGCATGAATAAAGACAATTATCATGAACAAGGAAATATAATAATAATGCTTTTATTATTGCCTCTAGGGCATATTTCCAACATAAAGACCCTTCAGAAGCAATCCAAGACTTGTCTATTGGCAAGATCCGTCCAACGGAGGTGAAGGAGAGTACCTCGTCCGTCCAAGTGGAAGCTTCTACCTCACGACAAGGTGAACCAAGAGTTGACATGGAAGCATCCACAAGTGGGACACACCAAGATGAAGAAAATGAGGAAGTACACCAAGATGAACCCCATCAACCTCCTTCTCCACCACGACGAGAGAACGACAACGTCAACAATGAAGAAGGCCAAGAAGAAGAATGAGATGATGAAGAAGATGTTCCACCCCGATAAAAGCACAAGCTCTCACGAGTTCGAGCAAGAGTCGCTAGCGACCATCCCGTTCCTGTCACAAATCTACAATGATATCCAAACCGGGAGAATCACTCGCTCTAAATCTTGTTTGGCTAATTTTTGTGAACACTATTCATTCATCTCTAGCATTGAACCCATGAAGGTTGAAGAAGCATTGGAAGATTCGGATTGGATAAATGCCATGCATGAAGAACTACACAACTTTGAGAGAAACCAAGTGTGGACATTGGTCGAGAAGCCCGACAACAACCACAACATCATCGGTACCAAATGGGTGTTTCGCAACAAGCAAGATGAAGATGGACAAGTAGTTCGCAACAAAGCACGTCTCGTCGCCCAAGGCTACACTCAAGTCGAAGGTATGGACTATGGTGAGACATATGCCCCCGTTGCTAGACTTGAGTCCATTCGCATCTTACTTGCCTATGCTAATCACCATGATATCACATTGTACCAAATGGACATTAAAAGTGCTTTTCTAAATGGTGAAATTGAGGAGGAAGTTTATGTCAAACAACTTCCCGGCTTTGTTAATCCTAAGAAACCCAATCATGTTTACAAACTTCACAAAGCTCTTTATGGTCTTAAACAGCTCCTAGAGCATGGTATATATGCTTGACCAAGTTCCTTATTGAAAAAGGCTTTGAGATTGGAAAAATTGATTCTACTCTTTTCACTAAAAGGGTTAATGGAGAATTTTGTGTGTGCCAAATTTATGTTGATGATATTATATTTGGATCAACTAACTCTCATTTTAGTGAGAAGTTTGGAAAGCTTATGTCGGAGAAGTTTGAGATGTCTATGATGAGTGAACTCAAGTTCTTTCTTGGTTTGCAAATCAAGAAAACTAAGTAAGGTACCTTTGTCTCTCAAACGAAGTATACCAAGGACTTGTTCAAGAAGTTCAATATGTAAGAATGCAAAGGTATGAGTACACCCATGCCTACTAGTGGACATCTTGACTTGACTAAAGATGGCGAACCCGTTGATCAAAAGGTTTACCGCTCTATGATTGGTTCATTATTATATCTATGTGCCTCTCGTCCCGATATTATGCTAAGTGTGTGCATGTGTGCACGATATCAAGCGGCCCCTAAAGAGTGTCATCTTAAGGCTGTGAAAAGGATAGTGAGATACTTAATACATACACCAAATTTTGGCATTTGGTATCCTAAGAGGTCTTCTTTTGATCCTGTTGGCTACTCCGATTCGGACTATGCCGGAGACAAGGTTGATAGAAAGTCCACTTCGGGTACTTGTCAATTTCTTGGTAGATCTCTTGTGTCTTGGTCCTCCAAGAAATAAAACTCGGTATCCTTATCCACCGCCGAAGTGGAATACATTGTTGCGGGTTCATGTTGTGCTCAGTTACTTTCGATGACCCAAACTCTTAAAGATTATGGGATATATGTGAAACATGTTCCTTTGCTTTGTGAGAATGAAAGTGCTATTAAGATTGCTCACAATCTCGTGCAACACTCTCGAACTAAGCACATTGAAGTTCATCATCATTTCATTCGAGATCATGTTGCTAAGGGTGATATTAAACTTAAGCATGTTCGTACCGACAAGCAATTGGCGGATATATTCACTAAACCACTTGATGAGAAAGTGTTTTGCAGGTTGAGAGGTGAATTGAACATCATTGATGCTTCAAACTTTGAGTAGGAACTCCATTTGGATACATGTAAGACATTAGCCTATGACTAATCCTTGATATTTCTCTTATGATGATAATCACATATCAACCCTTGCATGCTATCTAACCCTTGTAGGTACTTGGAGGAAACTAAATCTATGAGATTGCAACTCACTCACATCTTGAGCAATATCTACATCACCAAGTCTCTACATTACGGTGGTTGAGGACAAGGAAGCTTGAAACCCTTCAAATATATTCTTTGACAAAATTCCTATATCAAATTTAATGATTGTCATTTTGGATGCACAAGTGATATTCCTTGCAAGACTAATTCATGTAGGTAGATGAACTTCAATTATAAGTGGTGCTCCAAATGAACTACATCAACTTTGAGCATCCCACACAAGTTCAACTACATGATCAAGATCACCACCACCCAAGGTATGTTATTCCATCTTAGAGAAGCTTTACACCAAGACATGGGTCAAAGCAGCTCAACAAGATGTGAATACATCAAAATGTTTGAACAAAAAATGGTAACCCCATTTTGAGCTTAAACGATGGGTATGGCCTATGATCAAGTGTCTTCACTTGACTCCTAAGTCAATATACTCTAACATAGGTGACTTTGTCGTCGACCAATTCTAGATGAAGCTCTCTAGTGTTTCTTCTTGTTCTTGCATTTGTTCCATGCATATTTGTTTCCCCTTTCAAAAAAACTATTTCTAGATTTCTTTGCTTTTATTTCTGTTCTGCATATCCCTGCATCAAATTCGTTGCAAATCCTTCAGTTAATTCCTTGCAAATTCTTGTGAGATCTTATTTGATTAGTGAGCTCAGGTGACTAGTGCGTTTTCTCTGAACTGACCTCGGACACACCGAATTGCCTCTTTTGGTCAAACCGAAACTTTTCGGTGCCACCGAAGAAAACAACTCGGTGTAGCCGATCTCAATGCTGAGAAAACACTTTGTCATTTGCATCCTGCATGTTTCGTTCCAGTTCCACTCAATGATTCTTTTCCTCTACCAGCACCTTATTTTTCTCTGCTACTTTACCATGTGACTCAAGGACCAATCCTATTTTGACTCACACTCCAGAGAAGACCCTTCTTGGAAGTTGATGTCAAAGGGGGAGAGAGAGTTCACATCAAAGCTTAATCATATCAAAAGGGGGAAAGAGAGATAAATAATCACATCATAGAAAGACCCTAGTTGCTTGGTATTCAAAGAGGAGATAATTTACATGTCTTTATAGGGGAAAGACATGTTCATGTTGTTTATGTTTTGTTTGTGTTGACTTTCCTCTGATTTTTTATTCTCTATCTTCTCCCAATATCCCATATAAGATTTAGGGGGAGCAAGACATCTAAGGGAAGGAATCTTCGATTTCATTGCATATCTTTACCTTTGGGGACATGTCTACACACAAATAGAGTACCTAGTACTCACTCTACATGTCATCCCAATCTTGGTGCTTTTGTGGTTTGCTGCTTGCTCTGTTTAGTAGATGTTTCTGTGTTGTCTAACCTTGTTTACTCAGGTTCATCTCTTCCAAATCTAGCTCAAGACCACAAGGTAATTATATGCATCTCACTCATGTGCATGAGGATCTCTTGCTTATGTACATATTGTTTGCAAGAAGGACTCATGAACATGAAGGTACGTTTCTCATATTCACACCATCTGCTCTGATGCATATAGCCAAGATACATGTAACTCATTGCTTGCTTTGTCATGTTTATGCACTCACATGATCTTATATTCCATATTTGCATGATTGCATACATGTAGGGGGAGCCTATGCATGTTACATGTCCTTCCAAAGCTTTACTTGCCTTTCTCTATATCTCTATCTAAAGCTTTGATGTATGTTGTCATCAATTACCAAAAAGGGGGAGATTGAAAGCACAAGTGCTCTCTGGGTGATTTTGGTAATTAGTGTCAACATATCTCTTGTTGGACTAATACCTTTATCCAGTGTATTTCAGATAAGTCCAACAGTGGAGTGGCATGGACAAGAGGATGTGGAACCCCTTCAAGATGCTAAGGACAAAGGATTGGCTCAAGCTCAAAGTTTAAGACTCTACATTTTCTATTTTAGTGATCCAAGATCACATTGAGTCTATAGGAAAGCCAATACTATTAAAAGGGGATGAGGTGTTGCTTAATGGTTTACTAGCTCAAAGTGCTTAGTGATATGCTCCAAATCCCTCAGCTACTTTCTCACTTCCACATATGTCCCAAACCAAAAGTCAAACTCGGCCCCAACAATATCCATCCAGCACCACCGAGTTCTTTTGACATAGCCACTGCCAGAAAACCCTAGTCACTTCTGTCTAACCGATGGGATCTCGGTGTCACCGAGATGGGCTTGCAAACTCCCTGTTGTCTATTGCAATATTTTCAGTCTCACCGAGAATAAGTAATCGGTCACACCAAGTTTGCCAGACCAACTCTCTGTTTTGCTTATTACCAAATCGGCCCCATCGAGTTGTGTAATCAGTCAAACCGAGATGAGGTTTTACCCTAACCCTTGCACATCGGTTCCACCGAGTTGATCATATCGGCCCCATCGAAATGCCTAACGATCACATTATGAACTAAATCGGTCTGACCGAGTTTTATGATTCGGTCCCACCGAGTTTGGTGAATTGTGTGTAATGGTTAGATTTGAAGGAAATATGCCCTAGAGGCAATAATAAAGTTATTATTTATTTCCTCATATCATGATAAATGTTTATTATTCATGCTAGAATTGTATTAACCGGAAACATAATACATGTGTGAATACATAGACAAACATAGTGTCGCTAGTATGCCGACTAGCTTGTTGATCAAAGATGGTTGGGTTTCCTAGCCATAGACATGAGTTGTCATTTGATCAATGGGATCACATCATTAGGAGAATGATGTGATTTACTTGACCCATTCTGTTAGCTTAGCACTTGATCGTTTAGTACGTTGCTATTGCTTTCTTCATGACTTATACATGTTCCTATGACTATGAGATTATGCAACTCCCGTCTACCGGAGGAACACTTTGTGTGCTACCAAACGTCGCAACATAACTGGGTGATTATAAAGGATCTCTACATGTGTCTCCGAAGGTACATGTTGAGTTGGCGTATTTCGAGATTAGGATTTGTCACTCTGATTGTCGGAGAGGTATCTCTGGGCCCTCTCGGTAATGCACATCACTATCAGCCTTGCAATCAATGTAGCTAATGAGTTAGTTGTGGGATGATGCATTACATAATGAGTAAAGAGACTTTCCGGTAACGAGATTGAACTAGGTATTGAGATACCGACGATCGAATCTCGGGCAAGTAACATACCGATGACAAAGGGAACAATGTATGTTATTATGCGGATTGACCGATAAAGATCTTCATAGAATATGTAGGAGCCAATATGAGCATCCAGGTTCCGCTATTGGTTATTGACTGGAGACGTGTCTCGGTCATGTCTACATAGTTCTCAAACCCGTAGGGTCCGCACGCTTAAAGTTCGGTGACGATCGGTATTATGAGTTTTTGTGTTTTCATATATCGAAGGTAGTTCGGAGACCTGGATATGATCACGGACATGACGAGGAGTCTCGAAATGGTCGAGACGTAAAGATAGATATATTGGATGACTATGTTCAGACACCGGAATGGTTTTGGAAGGTTTCGAGCATATACCGGAGTACCGAGGGGTTACCGGAACCCCCCAGGGGGTTTATTGGGCCTCATGGGCCCTAAGTGGAGAAGAGGAGGGGCAGCCAGGGCAGGCCGCGTGCCCCCTCCCCCTCTAGTCCGAATAGGACAAGGACGGGGGCGGCTCCCCCTTCCTTCCTCCTCTCTCTCCCTTCCTTCCCCCTCCTACTCCAACTAGGAAAAGAGGGAGTCCTACTCCCGGTGGGAGTAGGACTCCCCTCTGGCGCGCCTCCTCCTGGCCGGCCGCCCCCTCCCCCTTGATCCTTTATATATGGGGGCAGGGGGCACCTCTAGACACAACAATTGATCTCTTGATCTCTTAGCCGTGTGCGGTGCCCCCCTCCACAAGATTCCACCTCGGTACTATCGTAGCAGTGCTTAGGTGAAGCCCTGTGTTGGTAGCATCATCAACACCGTCAACACGCCGTCGTGCTGAGGGAACTATCCCGCAAAGCTCTGTTGGATCGGAGTTCGTGGGACGTCATCGAGCTAAACGTGTGCTGAACTCGGAGGTGTCATACGTTCGGTACTTGATCGGTCGGATCGTGAAGACATATGACTACATCAACTGCATTGTGCTAACGCTTCCGCTTTTGGTCTACGAGGGTACATGGACAACACTCTCCCCTCTCGTTGCTATGCATCACCATGATCTTGCATGTGCGTAGGAATTTTTTTGAAATTACTACGTTTCCCAACAGTGGCATCTGAGCCTGGTTTTATGCGTGGATGTTATATGCACGAGTAGAACACAAGTGAGTTGTGGGCGATACAAGTCATACTGCTTACCAGCATGTCATACTTTGGTTTGGCGGTATTGTTGGAGAAGCGGCCCGGACCGACATTACGCGTACGCTTACGCGAGACTGGTTCTACCGACATGCTTTGCACATAGGTGGCTGGTGGGTGTCAGTTTCTCCAACTTTAGTTGAACCGAGTGTGGCAATGCCCGGTCCTTGAGAAGGTTAAAATAGCACTAACTTGACGAACTATCGTTGTGGTTTTGATGCGTAGGTAAGAACGGTTCTTGCTCAGCCCGTAGCAGCCATGTAAAACTTGCAACAACAAAGTAGAGGACGTCTAACTTGTTTTGCATGGCATGTTGTGATGTGATATGGTCAAGACATGATGCTAAATTTTATTGTATGAGATGATCATGTTTTGTAACAAAGTTATCGGCAACTGGCAGGAGCCATATGGTTGTCGCTTTATTGTATGCAATGTAGTCGCCCTGTAATTGCTTTACTTTATCACTAAGCGGTAGCGATAATCGTAGAAGCAATAGGTGGCGAAACGACAAATATGCTACGATGAAGAACAAGGTGTCGCGCCGGTGACGATGGTGATCATGACAGTGCTTCAGAGATGGTGATCACAAGCACAAGATGATGATGGCCATATCATATAACTTATATTGATTGCATGTGATGTTTATCCTTTTTGCATCTTATTTTGCTTGATTTCAAGGTATAAGTGTTCTCCCTGAGTATGCACCATTGCGAAAGTTCTTCCTGCTGAGACACCACGTGATGATCGGGTGTGATAGGCTCTACGTTCAAATACAACGGGTGCAAAACAGTTGCACACGCGGAATAGTCAGGTTAAACTTGACGAGCCTAGCATTTATAGATATGGCCTCGGAACACTGAGACCGAAAGGTCAAGCGTGAATCATATAGTAGATATGATCAACATAGTGATGTTCACCATTGAAAACTACTCCATCTCACGTGATGATCGGACATGGTTTAGTTGATTTGGATCACGTGATCACTTAGATGATTAGAGGGATGTCTATCTAAGTGGGAGTTCTTAAGTAATATGATTAATTGAACTTTAATTTATCATGAACTTAGTACCTGATAGTATTTTGCTTGTCTATGTTTATTGTAGATAGATGGCTCGTGTTGTTGTTCCGTTGAATTTTAATGCGTTCCTTGAGAAAGCTAAGTTGAAAGATGATGGTAGCAATTACACGGACTGGGTCCGTAACTTGAGGATTATCCTCATTGCTGCACAGAAGAATTACATCCTGGAAGCACCGCTGGGTGCCAGGCCTGCTGCAGATGCAACTGGCGATGTTAAGAACGTTTGGCAGAGCAAAGCTGATGACTACTCGATAGTTCAGTTTGCCATGCTTTACGGCTTTGAACTGGGATTTCAACGACATTTTGAATGTCATGGAGCATATGAGATGTTCCAGGAGTTGAAGTTAATATTTCAAGCAAATGCCCGGATTAAGAGATATGAAATCTCCAATAAGTTCTGTAGCTGCAAGATGGAGGAGAATAGTTCTGTCAGTGAACATATACTCAAAATGTCTGGGGTATAATAATCACTTGATTCAACTGGGAGTTAATCTTCCTGATGATAGTGTCATTGATAGAATTCTTCAATCACTGCCACCAAGCTACAAGAGCTTCGTGATGAACTATAATACGCAAGGAATGAACAAGACAATTCCCGAGCTCTTCGCAATGCTAAAAGTTGCGGAGGTAGAAATAAAAAAGGAGCATCAAGTGTTGATGGTCAACAAGACCACCAGTTTCAAGAAAAAGGATAAAGGGGAAAAGAAGGGGAATTTCAAGAAGAATGGCTAGCAAGTTGCCGCTCAAGAGAAGAAACCTAAGTCTGGACCTAAGCCTGAGACTGAGTGCTTCTACTGCAAAGGGACTGGTCACTAGAAGCGGAACTGCCCCAAGTATTTGGCGGATAAGAAGGATGGCAAGGTGAACAAAGGTATATGTGTACATGTTATTGATGTGTACCTTACTAATGCTCGCAGTAGCACCTGGGTATTTGATACTTGTTCTGTTGCTAATATTTGCAACTCGAAACAGGGACTACGGATTAAGCGAAGATTGGCTAAGGACGAGGTGACGATGCGCGTGGGAAATGGTTCCAAAGTCGATGTGATCACGGTCGGCATACTACCTCTACATCTACCTTCGGGATTAGTTTTAGACCTGAATAACTGTTATTTGGTGCCAGCGTTAAGCATGAACATTATATATGGATCTTGTATGATGTGAGACGGTTACTCATTTAAATCAGAGAATAATGGTTGTTCTATTTATATGAGTAATATCTTTTATGGTACCCTTGAAGAGTGGTCTATTTTTGTTGAATCTCGATAGTAGTGACACACATATTCATAATGTTGAAGCCAAAAGATGTAGAATTGATAATGATAGTGCAACTTATTTGTGGCACTGCCGTTTAGGTCATATTGGTGTAAAGCGCATGAAGAAACTCAATACTGATGGACTTTTGAAATCACTTGATTATGAATCACTTGGTACTTGTGAACCATGCCTCATGGGCAAGATGACTAAAACGCCGTTCTCCGGAACTATGGAGTGAGCAACAAATTTATTGGAAATCATACATACTGATGTATGTGGTCCAATGAATATTGAGGTTCGCGGCGGGTATCATTATTTTCTCACCTTCACTGATGATTTAAGCAGATATGGGTATATCTACTTAATGAAACATAAGTCTGAAACATTTGAAAAGTTCAAAGAATTTTAGAGTGAAGTTGAAAATCATCGTAACAAGAAAATAAAGTTTCTGCGATTTGATCGTGGAGGAGAATATTTGAGTTACTGTTTTGGTCTACATTTGAAACAATGCGGAATAGTTTTGCAACACACGTCACCCGGAACACCACAACGTAATGGTGTGTCCGAACGTCATAATTGTACTTTACTAGATATGGTGCGATCTATGATGTCTCTTACTGATTTACCACTATCGTTTTGGGGTTATGCTTTAGAGAAGGCCGCATTCACGTTAAATAGGGCACCATCAAAATCCGTTGAGACGACGCCTTATGAACTATGGTTTGGCAAGAAACCAAAGTTGTCGTTTCTTAAAGTTTGGGGTTGAGATGCTTATGTGAAAAAACTTCAACCTGATAAGCTCGAACCCAAATCGGAGAAATGTGTCTTCATAGTATACCCAAAGGAGACTATTGGGTACACCTTCTATCACATATCTGAAGGCAAAACTTTTGTTGCTAAATTTGGATCCTTTCTAGAGAAGGAATTTCTCTCGAAAGAAGTGAGTGGGAGGAAAGTAGAACTTGATGAGGTAACTGTACCTGCTCCCTTATTGGAAAGTAGTTCATCATAGAAACCGGTTCCTGTGACGCCTACACCAATTAGTGAGGAAGCTAATGATATTGATCATGAAACTTCAGATCAAGTTACTACCGAACCTCGTAGGTCAACCAGAGTAAGATCCGCACCAGAGTGGTACAGTAATCCTATTCTGGAGGTCATGTTACTTGACCATGGCGAACCTACAAACCATGAGGAAGCGATGATGAGCCCAGATTCCGCAAAATGGCTTGAGGCCATGAAATCTGAGATGGGATCCATGTATGAGAACAAAGTGTGGACTTTGGTTGACTTGCTCGATGATCGGCAATCCATTGAAAATAAATGGATCTTCAAGAAGAAGACTGATGCTGATGGTAATGTTACTGTCTACAAAGCTTGACTTGTTGCGAAAGGTTTTCGACAAGTTCAAGGGGTTGACTGTGATGAGACTTTCTCACCCGTAGCGATGCTTAAGCCTGTCTGAATCATGTTAGCAATTGCCGCATTTTATGATTATGAAATTTGGCAAATGGATGTAAAAATTGCATTCCTGAATGGATTTCTGGAAGAAGAGTTGTATATGATGCAACCAGAAGGTTTTGTCGATCCAGAAGGTGCTAACAAAGTGTGCAAGCTCCAGCAATCCATTTATGGACTGGTGCAAGCCTCTCGGAGTTGGAATAAACGTTTTGATAGTGTGATCAAAGCATATGGTTTCATGCAGACTTTTGGAGAAGCCTGTATTCACAAGAAAGTGAGTGGAAGCTCAGTACCATTTTTGATATTATATGTAGACGACATATTGTTGATTGGAAATGATATAGAATTTCTGAATAGCATAAAAGGATACTTGAATAAAAGTTTTTCAATGAAAGACCTCGGTGAAGTTGCTTATATATTGGGCATCAAGATCTATAGAGATAGATCAAGACGCTTAATTGGACTTTCATAAAGCACATACCTTGATAAAGTTTTGAAAAAGTTCAAAATGGATCAGGCAAAGAAAGGGTTCTTGCCTGTATTACAAGGTGTGAAGTTGAGTCAGACTCAATGCCCGACCACTGCATAACATAGAGAGAAAATAAAAGATGTTCCCTATGCTTCATCCATAGGCTCTATCATGTATGCAATGTTGTGTACCAGACTTGGTGTGTGCCTAGCTATTAGCTTAGCAGGGAGGTACCAAAGTAATCCACGAGTGGATCACTGGACAACGGTCAAGAATATCCTGAAATACCTGAAAAGGACTAAGGATATGTTTCTCGTTTATGGAGGTGACAAAGAGCTAGTCGTAAATGGTTACGTCGATGCAAGCTTTGACACTGATCCGGACGATTCTAAATCGCAAACCGGATACGTGTTTATATTGAATGATGGAGTTGTCAGTTGGTGCAGTTCTAAGCAAAGCGTCATGGTGGGATCTACATGTGAAGCGGAGTACATAGCTGCTTCGGAAGCAGCAAATGAAGGAGTCTGGATGAAGGAGTTCATATCCGATCTAGGTGTCATACCTAGTGCATCGGGTCCAATGAAAATCTTTTGTGACAATACTGGTGCAATTGCCTTGGCAAAGGAATCCAGATTTCACAAGAGAACCAAACACATCAAGAGACACTTCAATTCATCCGGGACCAAGTCCAGGTGGGAGACATAGAGATTTGCAAGATACATACGGATCTGAATGTAGCAGACCCGTTGACTAAGTCTCTTCCACGAGCAAAACATGATCAGCACAGAGGCTCCATGGGTGTTAGAATCATTACTGTGTAATCTAGATTATTGACTTTAGTGCAAGTGGGAGACTGAAGGAAATATTCCCTAGAGGCAATAATAAAGTTATTATTTATTTCCTCATATCATGATAAATGTTTATTATTCATGCTAGAATTGTATTAACTGGAAACATAATACATGTGTGAATACATAGACAAACATAGTGTCACTAGTATGCCTCTACTTGACTAACTCATTGATCAAAGATGGTTGAGTTTCCTAGCCATAGACATGAGTTGTTGATTAATGGGATCACATCATTAGGAGAATGATGTGATTGACTTGACCCATTCCGTTAGCTTAGCACTTGATCGTTTAGTATGTTGCTATTGCTTTCTTCATGACTTATACATGTTCCTATGACTGAGATTATGCAACTCCTGTTTACCGGAGGAACACTTTGTGTGCTACCAAACGTCACAACATAACTGGGTGATTATAAAGGATCTCTACAGGTGTCTCCGAAGGTACATGTTGAGTTGGCGTATTTCGAGATTAGGACTTGTCACTCCGATTGTCGGAGAGGTATCTCTGGGCCCTCTCGGTAATGCACATCACTATAAGCCTTGAAAGCAATGTAGCTAATGAGTTAGTTGCAGGATGATGCATTACATAACGAGTAAAGAGACTTGCCTGTAACGAGATTGAACTAGGTATTGAGATACCAACGATCGAATCTTGGGCAAGTAACATACCGATGACCAAGGGAACAATGTATGTTGTTATGCGGTTTGACCGATAAAGATCTTCGTACAATATGTAGGAGCCAATATGAGCATCCAGGTTTCGCTATTGGTTATTGACCGGAGACGTGTCTCGGTCATGTCTACATAGTTCTCGAACCCATAGGGTCCGCACGCTTAAAGTTCGGTGACGATCGGTATTATGAGTTTTTGTGTTTTGATGTACCGAAGGTAGTTCGGAGACCTGGATATGATCACGGACATGACGAGGAGTCTCGAAATGATCGAGACATAAAGATCGACATATTTTATGACTATGTTCGGACACCGGAATGGTTTTGGAAGGTTTCGGGCATATACCGGAGTACTAGGGGGGTTACCGGACCCCCGGGGGGGTTATTGGGCCTTGTCGGTGTCAAAACCGGCGGATCTCAGGTAGGGGGTCCCGAACTGTGCGTCTAGGCGGATGGTAACAGGAGACAAGGGACACGATGTTTTTACCCAGGTTCGGGCCCTCCCGATGGAGGTAAAACCCTACTCCTGCTTGATTAATATTGCTGATATGGGTAGTACAAGAATGGATCTACCACGAGATCAAGGAGGCTAAACCCTAGAAGCTAGCCTATGGTATGATTGTTGTAATGGTTCTTCGTCCTATGGACTAAAACCCTCCGGTTTATATAGACACCGGAGAGGGCTAGGGTTACACATAGTCGGTTACAATGGTAGGAGATCTACATATCCGTATTTGCCAAGCTTGCCTTCCACGCCAAGGAAAGTCCCATCCGGACATGGGACGAAGTCTTCAATCTTGTATCTTCATAGTCTTGGAGTCCGGCCGATGATGATAGTCCGGCTATCCGGACACCCCCTAGTCCAGGACTCCCTCAGTAGCCCCCGAACCAGGCTTCAATGACGACGAGTCCAGCGCGTATATTGTCTTCGGCGTTGCAAGGCGGGTTCTCCTCCAAATTCCATGTGCTTGCCGAATAGTGTCCGGCTTCCTTACAAATGTTGCTCTCCTTGGCTTCCACGCCCAATAATGGCCCTCTTCCACGAGTCGCACGAATGCAAAAGGCCAGGGTATTTTTATATTTTACCCCCTATAAGAGAGGCAAGAATCCAGATCCAAATCACACCATCTTCCTTCCGCGAGTACTCATCGGAGCGCTTCTGACCAAAAATCCATTCTATCATGGACCTTCGACGCGGCTCCTCCTCTCGCGCTCCCAGCCCTCCACCAGGAGATTGGAGGAGATGTTCAGTTCCGCACAACGAGCTGGTGAGGCTCCAAGCGGAGGGATACCTTCCTCCGGCCTTTATGGTCCCGGTTCGAGCCGGGATGGCCACCTACAAAGGTGGAAAGCAAGCGGAGGCCACCCCTAGTCCCTCCAAAGGGGAGCGGGTGTGCTTTGTCCCTTCTCTAATAAGGGGGCTCGGATTTCCCATACATCCGTTCCTCCGGGGGCTCCTGGAGTTCTACGGACTCCAGCTTCATCAACTCACGCCCGCCTCTATTCTGCACATCGCGGGTTTTGTAGCTCTTTGCGAGCTGTTCCTGGGCATCGAGCCCCATTTTGCGCTGTGGAAGAGACTGTTTTGCCTCGTACCCCGTTCTCACGAGGGGTCAATATATCAAGTGGGCGGAGCCGAAATATGGCGCATCGCCGGGACCGGATATCTATCCGGAACCCCAAAGAAGGCGTCTGAAGATTGGCCCTCGGAATGGTTTTATGTAGAAGATGCTCCACTGCCGGACCCAGTTCAGATCGGCCTCCCGGAGTTCAGCAAGGCTCCTCTGAAGAAACGCCTAAGTTGGCGCCCGCGGAGCCCTCAACAGGAGGAAGACAGGAGCATTCATTATTTGATGGGCCGGATTAGGTTGCTGGCCCATTCCGGATTGACCATGATCGGAGTCATGGCCACGTGCATCATGCGAGGGGTGCAGCCGCTCCAATATAGGGGCCACCCCATGTGGGATTTCAATGGGGAGAATGACGCCACCCGTCATGGCCGCAAGGGGCCGGGATCGGCCGCAGATCTGGTGAAGATCTTGTCCGGCCTGTACAAGGGAGAGAAGGAGGACTTTCTCCAGACGAGTCCATTGAACGGGTTCTCCATGAATAACCCTCGGAGCTGGGTAAGCGGACAATTATTTATCCGGCCCATGCTTTCAAAGTTAGGTTCCTTAATTTATGATTTTGACGCAAGAACTGCGCCGGGATGTGGAGGGCATACACAGTCCGGCTCCACAACCCGAGGATCCGGGAAGATCCCTTGATCCGGCTTCCGAAGAGGATCCGGACATAAAGGTGGAGCTAATTGACGGGGTGTTCCACCAACTCAGCATGGACAATGCTCTAGTCGCCATTACGGCTGACTACCCCGGCTTATCTCCGGCTTCCTAGGTAATTATGACCGAAGTCCTGACACCATTATTTCGTCCTTGCGTACTTTTGACCACCGTATACAATGGTGTCTCGCAGGAGGTGCCTTCAAGGCGGGAAGCCGAACCCGCGGCGGCTGACCAACAAGGGTCAGTCCGGCCCAGCAGGCGGAAGAGGGGTGCGGTGCGAATCGAAACGTCGCTGCAATGGTATAGCTCGCGACCGTTATTTAGGGAAAAGATTCCTAGGAGGTCTGTTAATGCTCATGACTTTTCCAGGAGGAAGAGCGCTTGCCGGACTGTGCCCGGAGAGGTTGCCAACCAAGCCTCCGCCAGCCAGGCTCCACCACCTGGTCCGGAGGGGGAGGCGAGCGCAAGGTGCGAGCCGGGTACTCCTCCAACGGAGGACGCCGACAGGCTGTCCGCCACCAGGTCTGAGGTGGAGAGCGCCATGAATCATAGGTGCCGCCGGACAGTACTGCGTGACGCGTGTTTCTCCCCAGAGGCGTTGAATGCCTTTAACGCGGGAGACGCGCACCTCCGTGCCGCTCAAGATGGTTTAACCAGAGCCACGGAGCAGTATGTAAAAGACATACGGGTAAGAGATTTTAATAGTTGTATATGCCAGTAGCCCCCGAGACTTAAAGTAGTTAAAATAACTGATTTAAGGCTCATTTAATATGTAGGATCTGACGGAGAAGAATACCCAATTGTCCCAGGAGCTACAAGAGTGCAAGGCCCAACTTGAGGCCGCGCTAGCTGCCGCAGGAGGAGACACAGAGACCCCCTCCGGTAACACATTATTTCAAAAAGATAAGCGGTGTGCGGCGTGCGTATAAGTCTGACAATGATATTGCAGATGTTGCCGGACTTGATCCGGACAAGCAACAGCTACTGCGCCAGCTGACGGCCGGCGAGAGGGTGCTTATGAAGGTGCAGCAAGAGAGGAACAAACTCCAGGATGCCCACACCCAGCTTGGAGAAGAGCTAAAAGGTGTTCGGGCCGAGCTGTCTGGCTCCGTGAAGGAGAATCAGCGGCTTCGTCGCGGCATCTATAGTAAGTGCTTGAGCAAACTCTTTTGAAAAGAAGAGTTCAGCGAGGAAGTCAATTGACAGAAATATGTCTGTAGGTGTGCTCACAGGTCGTCCTGCGGAGGAAATGCCCGGTTCAACGGGTGACCAACTTCCTGAGCTGGTGCAACTGCTCGAACATGTTCGGCAGGCGATGAGTGGCGTCGTCCAGGCCTTATGGTCGTCCGTCTTCCTACCCGAGGGCCTTGGAGAGCTTGCGGAGAAGCTTCAGGGAGCACGGCAGCGCTTCTGTTTATGGAAGATATCGGCCTGCCGTCAAGGTGCCAGGGAGGCCTGGGCCATGGTGAAGACGCGGTACAAGAAGGCGGATCCAAACCACATGGCCGAGGTCGGACCTGTGGGGCCCGATGCGAAGGAGATCCCTGTGAGCTTAGTGTACGGCCAAGTAGAGTTGGCCGCTAAGTATTCCCAAAGGGACTGTAAATTAGACAGCCTGTTAGACGGGATTGAGGAGGAGTACAGTCAGTCGAATTGATGATGTATTTAAAATGACATGTAAAATGCCTTCTAGCCAGATTGTAGATCGTTTGTCTTTGCCGACCTTTTCGATTCAACCTCGGAACCCTAGAGTCCGGAGTGTGCCCGAATACCTTCTCGGTTATGAAAAAACCGGGGCATGCATGGAGACCAGGCGTAGGGGTCATTAGTGCTTTATCAGACAAGTGCCCAACTAGTTATGTTATATTACATGGTTAGTAAGAAACATCTTCCAGGGAGAATAGTTCCGTTAGGGGTTCCTTTCCCTGGGAGGCATGCCCTAAAGTGCATGTCCGGACTGTGAAAAGAGCAGGAAAACATCTGGGGGCAGATAAATAAATAGGTAAAAATCATCTTTCAAGTCACCGACCGAATATTCCCTTAAGAACGCTAGCTTTCGGCTTCACCCAGTCTGAGGTACACATCCGGCTGACCCGGCAGTAACAATCGCAGAGGTGCTCCCTTTACCTCCTAGCCGAACAATCGGGAACGTAGGGGTAAGCACAGGAGCCAGGCAACCCAGCTTGGCCAAAACTTAAGTCATATCGATGCATATAATGGTGAATAAAAGGTACATGCAGAAGTTTGACACATGTGTTGGGCATGAAGCCCGTATAAGTAAGCTTCTGTTAAAGAAGGCCCCAGGTATAATGAGTGCGGGTAGCACATCAAGTATGTGCGAACAATGCGCAAATCGGCCCTCAAGGGCTTTATGAAAAAAGTGGGATAAAAGAGAGAAACAAAAGGCAACTGAAGTATAAAATGTGGACGGGGGGAGGAGACGAACTCTGAGTCCGGCGCTAGGTGTAGAATCTTCGGAGGCGGGCTGCGTTCCATGGGTTTGGCTCCAGTCGGTTGTCCGATGCGTTTCGCAGACGGTATGCTCTGCCGGTCAGGACTTGGTCGATGATGAAGGGACCTTCCCATTTGGGCTTGATTTTGTCCTTTTTCTTGTCCGGTAGGCGTAGAACTAGTTCGCCAACATTGTAAGTTTTAGCCCATACTTCTCTGCTTTGATATCTTCGAGCCTGCTGTTGATAGAATGCGGAACGAGCCTTTGCCACGTCGCGCTCCTCCTCTAATGCGTCCAAGCTGTCCTGCCGATCCAACTCGGCTTCTCTTTCTTCGTACATGCGCACTCGAGGTGAGTCATGAATTATGTCGCAGGGCAAGACTGCCTCTGCGTCGTATACCATAAAGAATGGTGTGAATCCGGTAGTACGGTTTGGCGTGGTCCGCAGCCCCCAGAGTACGGAGTCGAGCTCCTCTACCCAGTGCGTGTTAGATTCCGTAAGGGACCGCACTAGTCTGGGTTTGATGCCGCTCATTATTAGACCATTTGCTCGTTCAACTTGACCGTTGGTTTGAGGATGATAGACTGACGCGTAGTCGAGCTTAATGCCCATATTTTTGCACCAGAGTTTAACCTCGTCGGCCGTGAAGTTCGTGCCGTTATCGGTTATGATGATGTGGGGGACGCCATAACGGTGTACTACCCCGGATATGAAGTCTATCACTGGTCTGGATTCGGCCGTTTTAACTGGCTTGGCCTCTATCCATTTGGTGAATTTGTCCACCATGACCAATAGGTACTTTTGCTTGTGGGTTCCCCCTTTAAGGGGTCCAACCATGTCAAGCCCCCAGACCGCGAACGGCCAGGTGATGGGTATAGTTTTGAGGGCGGTGGGTGGCATGTGGCTCTGATTAGCAAAGAGCTGACAACCGATGCATCGTTGGACTAAGTCCTGAGCATCTGCCCGGGCCGTCGGCCAATAAAATCATGTACGGAAGGCCTTGCCTACGAGGGCCCGGGCAGCAGCGTGGTGTCCGCCTAGTCCGGCGTGAATTTCAGCCAGAAAGTTTCGCCCTTCCTCTTCGGAGATGCACCTTTGAAGGACTCCGGTTGTGCTTTTCTTATAAAGTTCTCCCTCATGGGCCTTGTAGGCTTTAGATCGCCGAACTATGCAGCGGGCCTCATTTTGGTCGGGAAGTTCCTGCCTAATTAAGTAGGCTAGGAATGGTTCTGTCCACGGGGCAATTACCGCCATTATTTCGTGGGCTGAAGGTGTTATTTCATTGGCTGAGCCGCTGATTATGTCAGATTGTTCTGTGTTGGGTGGTGCGGTTGCTTCCGGGTTGTTATTTCCGGACTCCTCTTCCCATAGTACGGATGGCTTAAAGAGCCGCTCCAGGAAGATGTTTGGAGGGACGGCGTCGCGTTTTGTGCCGATGCGTGCCAACACGTCGGCTGCCTGGTTATTATCCCGGGCTACATGGTGGAATTCGAGCCCTTCGAACCGAGCTGACATTTTTAGGACGGTGTTACGGTAGGCTGCCATTTTCGGATCTTTGGCATCAAAGTCTCCGTTTACTTGTGATATTGCGAGGTTTGAATCCCCGCGTACCTCGAGGCGTTGAATGCCCATGGAGATTGCCATCCGGAGATCGTGCAGAAGGGCCTCGTATTCGGCTGCATTGTTGGAGTCTGTGTACATTATTTGAAGTACGTATTGGACTGTGTCTCCGATTGGGGACGTTAAAACGACGCCAGCCCCCAAGCCGGCCAACATTTTAGAGCCGTCAAAATGCATGATCCAATTGGAGTATGCGCCATACTCTTTAGGGAGTTCAGCTTCAGTCCATTCAGCGACGAAGTCAGCCAGGACTTGCGACTTTATAGCTCGCCGTGGTTTGTAGGTTATGTCAAATGGTAAGAGCTCAATGGCCAGTTTTGCAATCCTGCCCGTCGCGTCGCGGTTGTTTATGATGTCGTTGAGGGGTACTTCGGAGGCCACTGTTATCAAACACTCTTGAAAGTAGTGTCGCAGCTTCCGGGATGCCATGAACACCGCGTATGCTATCTTTTGATAATGCGGGTACCGGGACTTGCAGGGAGTTAAGACAGTGGATACGTAGTACACTGGTTTTTGAAGAGGGAATTTATGCCCTTCTGTTTCTCGTTCGACGACGAGCACCGCGCTTACTACTTGATGTGTTGCCGCGATATATAACAACATTGGTTCGCCCGGGTTAGGCGCGGCCAGGACCGGATTTGTTGCCAATATGGCCTTTATTTCTTCGAGTCCGGCAGTGGCAGCATCCGTCCACTCAAAGTGTTCGGTGCGCCGGAGGAGGCGATAGAGGGGTAATGTCTTTTCTCCCAAACGGGAGATGAAGCGGCTTAGAGCCGCCACGCATCCAGTCAATTTTTGTATTTGTTTGAGGTCTTTTGGAATATCCAGTTGTGACAGAGCTCGGATCTTGGCTGGGTTTGCTTCAATTCCTCTACCGGATACAATGAAGCCCAGGAGCTTTCCGGCTGGTACGCCGAAAACGCATTTTTCCGGGTTCAGCTTAATGTCATATGCTCGGAGGTTGTCGAATGTGAGCCTCAAATCGTCTACTAGAGTTTCGACGTGTTTGGTTTTGACGACCACGTCGTCTACGTATGCCTCTACTGTTTTGCCGATCTAGGTAGCCAGACATGTCTGAATCATGCGCTGATATGTTGCGCCGGCGTTTTTGAGTCCGAAGGGCATCGTGTTGAAGCAGAATGGTCCGTATGGAGTAATGAATGCCGTTGCGGCTTGGTCTGCCTCCGCCATCTTGATTTGATGGTAGCCGGAGTATGCGTCGAGGAAGCACAATGAATCGTGCCCTGCAGTAGCATCGATTATTTGATCGATGCGGGGAAGGGGGAAAGGATCCTTTGGGCAAGCCTTGTTGAGGTCTTTAAAATCGACACATAGGCGCCAGGATTTGTCCTTCTTTGGTACCATCACCAGGTTTGCTAGCCAGTCCGGATGTTTGATGTCTCTGAGGAATCCAGCTTCCAGTAATTTGGCTAGCTCCTCTCCCATTGCCTGTCTTTTGGGTTCGGAAAATCGCCAAAGAGCCTGTTTGACCGGCTTGAATCCTTTTAGGATGTTTAGGCTGTGTTCTGCCAATCTGCGTGGGATTCCTGGCATATCTGAAGGGTGCCAGGCAAAGATGTCCCAATTCTCCCGAAGGAATTCTCGTAGTGCGGCGTCTACATCGGGGTTTAACTGTGCCCCAATGGAGGCCGTCTTTGTTTGGTTCGTTGGATCGACCTGGAATTTGACTATTTCGTCCGCTGGTTTAAAAGAGGTGGACTTGGATCTCTTGTCGAGTATCACATCATCCTTGTTCACCGTGGAGCGCAGCGTCGTGAGCTCCTCTGCCGCTAAGGCTTCGGATAGTGCCTCTAGGGCTAGTGCGGCTGTCTTGTTTTCGGCGCGGAGTGCTGTGTCCGGATCACTGACAAGAGTGCACTGGGCCCGGGCATCTTAAGCTTCATGTACCCATAATGGGGTATGGCTTGAAAAATTGTGAATGCCTCTCGTCCTAATATAGCGTGATATCCGCTGCTGAACGGGGCCACTTGGAACGTGACCTCTTCGGACCTGTAATTGTCCGGCGAGCCGAACACCACATCAAGTGTGATTTTTCCTGTGCTACGTGCTTCCCGGCTAGGGATTATTCCTCTAAAGGTTGTGCTGCTTCGCTCAATGCGGCTCCAGTCTATTTCCATTTTTTGAAGGATTTCCTCGTAGATGAGGTTTAATCCACTGCCGCCATCCATGAGTACCTTGGTAAGACGAAAGCCGTCCACTATTGGACTGAGGACCAATGCGACTGGTGCTCGGGCTGTTCGGAATTTAGGTTCGTCGCTGGCGTTGAAGGTGATGGCCGTGTCTCTCCATGGATTTGTTGTTGCTACTTGGTAGACTTCGGCAAGGCTGCGGATTGTTCGTTTCCGCATATTATTTGATGCGAAAGTCTCGAAGACTGTCGACACCGTACTGGTACTGTTGGAGTGGTTCTCCGGGGCTAGAAGTTCTTCGCCACTTTTGGCCACCTGCCGCAGTATCCAACATGCTCGAAGGCTATGTGTTGGGGTGGCGCCTTTTGTACTGTGAATTTTACAGGGTCCGCTGAGCCATCCCTCCAGTACGGTTCCGTGCCCTTTATGGGGTTTTTGCTTTTTGGTTTTTGTACCTGGTACCTGAGCATGATGCACCCTTTTGTTTCGGACTAGGGTTGTATTCGGAGCCGGATTGTCCCAAAACTTAGTTTCGGTTTTCCGGAAACTCTCCATCGCACAGTACTTTCGTACTATGGACGCCAGGTCGGCGAAGCGTGTAATTTCACGACGACTTGTGGCGTTCAAGATTCCCTTGTCCGTGCAATTATTGCAGAAAATTGAAATTGCGTTTTCCTCACGGCAGTCTTTTATCCTGTCCATAACCAGGAGGAATCTGGCCCAGTAATGATGTACTGTTTCGGCAGGCTCTTGCCGGATTTGAGATAGATCGCATATGTTTGGGTGGGTGGGTGGAATTGAGTCCAGAACCCTGCCCATCTCGAGGCTCAAGGGCCGAAAAGTTTCCGAATTTGGAAGCTTGGATTGCTGGACATTGTCCAACGAGTCTGGTCCGATGCCTGACTTTAGGTTCAGTGCTTGATCGACGTCCATCCCTCCGCGGGAATCCGGCATGGAGGGTTCGGGAGTCCGGACATAACTAGTTTTCAATACAGAAGAAGAGTCGCCGCGTTGTTCCTCTGCCACCGCAACGTGGTGGGTAACCTGGGGAGAGTTAATCTCTCTCAGATCGGTTTTAAGCCCAATCTGATTGTAGTCTGTAGCGACTCCCAGGGCGGCGATGCGATCCAAGAGCTCGTTTACGGACGAGAGCTGATCCAGCTGCTCGGCGAATTCCGAGTTGACGTGAAGATTGCTTTTGATGACCCAAGAGGTCATCGTCGAAGCGGTGGCCGAACAGGCGGTCATGAGAAAACCACCTAGCCGGATAGTTTGGCCGGCGGCCAAGGCTCCTTTGGCAATGATACCGTCTTTAAAGACGGGAAGAGGCATCCTTCCTGATCGTGACGGCACAGAGGAACTCTCAATGAAAGCACCAATGTCGGTGTCAAAACCGGTGGATCTCGGGTAGGGGGTCCCGAACTATGCGTCTAGGCGGATGGTAAGAGGAGACAAGGGACACGATGTTTTTACCCAGGTTCGGGCCCTCTTGATGGAGGTAAAACCCTACTCCTGCTTGATTAATATTGATGATATGGGTAGTACAAGAGTGGATCTACCACGAGATCAAGGAGGCTAAACCCTAGAAGCTAGCCTATGGTATGATTGTTGTAATGGTTGTTCGTCCTATGGACTAAAACCCTCCAGTTTATATAGACATCGGAGAGGGCTAGGGTTACACAGAGTCGGTTACAATGGTAGGAGATCTACATATCCATATTTGCCAAGCTTGCCTTCCACGCCAAGGAAAGTCCCATCCGGACACGGGACGAAGTCTTCAATCTTGTATCTTCATAGTCTTGGAGTCCGGCCGATGATGATAGTCCGGCTATCCGGACACCCCCTAGTCCAGGACTCCCTCAAGCCTCATGGGCCCTAAGTGGAGAAGGGGAGGGGAGGTCAGGGAAGGCCGCGCGCCCCCTCCCCCTCTAGTCTGAATAGGACAAGGAGGGGGGCGCCCCCTTTCCTTCCTCCTCTCTCTCCCTTCCTTCCCCCTCCTACTCCAACTAGGAAAAGAGGGAGTCCTACTCCCACCGGGAGTAGGACTCCTCTCTGGCGCGCCTCCTCCTGGCCGGCCACCCCCTCCTCCTTGATCCTTTATATACAGGGGCAGGAGGGCACCTCTAGACACAAC
Source organism: Triticum timopheevii (assembly GCA_963921465.1). Lineage (NCBI taxonomy): Eukaryota > Viridiplantae > Streptophyta > Magnoliopsida > Poales > Poaceae > Triticum > Triticum timopheevii. Next base: position 116,969,478 of record OY997271.1, read on the forward strand.
AATTGATCTCTTGATCTCTTAGCCGTGTGCGGTGCCCCCCTCCACCAGATTCCACCTCGGTAATATCATAGCGGTGCTTAGGCAAAGCCCTGCGTCGGTAGCATCATCAACACCGTCAACACGCCATCGTGCCGACGGAACTCTCCCGCAAAGCTCTGTTGGATCGGAGTTCGTGGGACGTCATCGAGCTGAACGTGTGCTGAACTCGGAGGTGCTGTACATTCGGTACTTGATCGGTCGGATCGTGAAGACGTACGACTACATCAACCGCGTTGTGCTAACGCTTCCGCTTTCAGTCTACGAGGGTACGTGGACAACACTCTCCCCTCTCGTTGCTATGCATCACCATGATCTTGCATGTGCGTAAGATTTTTTTTGAAATTACTACGTTTCCCAACAAGATTTTGTGTGGAGGATATATATACCCCTCCACCCTCTCCTCATTTGTAAGAAAAGCCATCAGAACGTGCCTACACTTCCAGCATTGATTTTCTGAGAGAGAACCACCTACTCATGTGTTGAGGCCAAGATATTCCAATCCAACCGTATGAATCTTGATCTCTAGCCTTCCCCAAGTTGCTTTCCACTCAAATCATCTTTCCACCAAATACAATCCTATGAGAGAGAGTTGAGTGTTGGGGAGACTATCGTTTCAAGCACAAGAGCAAGGATCTCATCAACAACACACCATCTATTACCTTTTGGAGAGTGGTGTCTCCTAGATTGGTTAGGTGTCACTTGGGAGCCTCCGTCAAGATTGTGGAGTTGAACCAAGGAGTTTGTAAGGGCAAGGAGATTGCCTACTTTGTGAAGATCTACCCTAGCGAGGCAAGTCCTTCGTGGGCGATGGCCATGGTGGGATAGACAACATTGCTTCTTCATGGACCCTTCGTGGGTGGAGCCCTCCGTGGACTCGCGCAACCGTTACCCTTTGTGGGTTGAAGTCTCCATCAACATGGATGTATGATAGCACCACCTATCGGAACCACGCCAAAACATCCGTGTCTTCAATTGCGTTTGCACACTCCAATCCCATCCATTTACTTTCTTGCAAGTTGCATGCTTTACTTTCCGCTGACCATATACTTTTTGCATGCTTGCTTGATATGTATTGTGAATGGTTAATCTAATGCTTAAACTTCACCTCAACTTGAAAAACTTAAAAACTACCAACTTTGTGTGTTGAGGGTCTATTCACCCCCTCTAAACACATCTTCTCAATCCTTTCACAACAGTACTTATAGTAGTGGTTTGCTTTCTTATACCAACAGATCTCACGAAGGTTTTGTTGGAGTTTTGTGTGATTGAAGTTTTCAAGTTTTGGGTGATCTTACGATGGATGAAGGAATAAGGATTAACAAAATGCTAAGCTTGGGGATGCCCGAGGCACCCCAAGGTAATATTCAAAGAAGTAGCAAGCAACTAAGCTTGGGGATGCCCCCGAGTGGCATCCCCGCTTTCTTCTATCAACCATCAGTATTTTACTTGAATCTATATTTTTATTTGTCACATATTATGAGTTTTGCTTGGAGTGTCTTGTATGATATAAGTCTTTGCTTGTTTTTCTTTGTGTTTTAAGTGTTGAATCCTTGTTGAACACACCTTTTTGAGAGAGCCAAAATTATGTTATGATTGCTCCTATGCTTCACTTAAATTTTTAGAGCCATGGATTTGCTCTAGTACTTCACTTATATCTTTTTGAGCATGATGTGCTTTGTTATTTTTGAAGAAGTGCTCTCATGCTTCACTTAGATTTATTTGGGAGTTAGTAAAATTTTAAGAAATTCTCTCTTGCTTCACTTAGATTACTTTGAGAGAAAGAAAAAAATTATGCTCATGTTCTTTACTTAAATTTGTTTGAGCTTACCAAAAACAACATATAATAATAGTTCCAAAATGATAGATATACAAGGAGGATATAACAAAAACTTTCATGAAGATCACTGGACAAAATAAACTTGATTCTTAGTAATGGTTATGAGATATGATGATATGATATGTGAGTCATGTTGATGAGTAATTGCGCTTTAGTAAGAATATTGATGTTAAGGTTTGTGATTCCCTACGCAAGCACGAAACTCAATAGTTATGCAATGAAATTTATATCCTACTTATGCTGCATTATTCGGTGTCACTTATGCTTAATGCTTGGGTACGAGATTTTTCGCTTTTTGGTTGGTTGTTTCTCAATCTTTTTGCTAGCCTTCATTTTGCACTAAGTATGATCACTAATTGTGCATCCAAACCCCTTTAAACCAGTTTTGCCTTATGAGTCCACTATACCTACCTATATGCGGTATTTTCATGCCATTCTAAGCAAATTTGCATGTGCCAACTCTAACTTTCAAAATAAACTTCTCTTTTATGTGCTCTACCACTCGCGAGGCGATGAAGGGTGACCAATATTTTCCATGCTAGATGTGTTATTCTCACGATGAGTGTTTATTCACTTGCCATTGCACGAGAGTACGGCAAAGGTATTAGAATTCCCAGTCCTGAAATGAAAAATGAATTTACTTTATGTTGTCAAATAATAAATTCCTTGGAAAGTGTTGGTATGGAGGGCAACCGTGGATTCGGCTAGCCATGGAAAGTGAAAGTAATGGTGGGAAAAGGAATAAACTTTATTTTCTGTTTGGGAACCGCCTATGATGTATCTAGCATGGAAAGTGTCGGGATCTCTAAGTCGTTTTCGTTGGTGGGAAAAGTATGTCTCTCAAAAATATTTTTTATCTCTCAATTTAAGCTCTGAGCCCTGGCACCTCTACAAATCCCTACTTCCCTCCGCGAAGGGCCTTTCTTTTACTTATGCAACTTTTATTTTGAATTTGAGTCTCCATCTTCTCTTATAAAGCACCAACTAAGGGGCACTATGATCATATTTGAGCATTGGGTGTAGCTAATATTCGAGTGTGTTTCATGAATGGATCAATGATTGAGCATGGGCTAGGGATAACTTGCTTTAGTGTTGATATTTTGAAAGACATGGTTGCTTGTTGGTATGCTTGAGTATTAAAGTCTTCATGTCAAAACTAGACTCATAAAGAAAAGAAATGTGATGAACATGTTAGGCAGCATTCCACATTACAAATTCTGTTTTTATCATTTACCTACTCGAGGACGAACAGGAATTAAGCTTGGGGATGCTGATACGTCTCCAACGTATCTATAATTTTTGATTATTTCATGTTGTTATATTATCATTCTTGGACGTTTTACAATCATTTTATATCATTTTTTGGTACTAAACTATTGACGTAGTGCCCAGTGCCAGTTGCTGTTTTCTGCATGTTTTTACATCACAAGAAATCAATACCAAACCGAGTCCAAACGCAGCGAAACTTTTTCAGGATTTTTTTGGGCCAGAAGACATCCAGTGGGCCAATGCTGCACCTGGGGGTGCCTCGAGGAGGGCAGCACCCACCAGGGCGCGCCAGGAGGCCCAGGCGTGCCCAGGTGGGTTGTGCCCACCTCGGGTGCCCCTGAACCACCTCTTTGCTCTATAAATACCCCAATATTCCAGAAACCCTAGGGGAGTCGACGAAAATCAATTCCAGCCGCCGCAGAGTCCAGAACCACCACATCCAATCTAGACACCATCACAGAGGGGTTCACCACTTTCATTGGTGCCTCTCCGATGATGCGTGAGTAGTTCTTTGTAGACCTACGGGTCCGTAGTTAGTAGCTAGTGTTGGGGAACGTAGTAATTTTAAAAAAATTCCTACGCACACGCAAGATCATGGTGATGCATAGCAACGAGAGGGGAGAGTGAGTCCACGTACCCTCGTAGACCGAAAGCGGAAGCGTTATGACAACGCGGTTGATGTAGTCGTACGTCTTCACGATCCGACCGATCCAAGCACCGAACGTACGGCACCTCCGTGTTCTACACACGTTCAGCTCGATGACGTTCCCCGGACTCCGATCCAGCAGGGTGTCGGGGATGAGTTCCGTCAGCACGACGGCCTGGTGACGATGATGATGCTCTACCGGCACAGGGCTTCGCCTAAACTTCGCGACGATATGACCGAGGTGGAATATGGTGGAGGGGGGCACCGCACACGGCTAAGGAACGATCCGTAGATCAACTTGTGTGTCATGGGGTGTCCCCCTGCCCCCGTATATAAAGGAGTGGAGGAGGGGAGGGCCGACCCTCTCTATGGCGCGTCCTAGGGGAGTCCTACTCCCACCGGGAGTAGGATTCCCCCTTTCCTAGTCCAACTAGGAGTCCTTCCAAGTAGTAGGAGTAGGAGACAAGGAAGGGGAAGAGGGAAGAGAAGGAAGGAGGGGGCGCCGCCCCTCCCCCTAGTCCAATTCGGACTAGTCAATGGGGGGGCGCGCGGCCTGCCTCTCCCTCTCCCCTAAAGCCCAATAAGGCCCATATACTTCTTCCCCCGTATTCCCGTAACTCCTCGGTACTCCGAAAAATACCCGAATCACTCAGAACCTTTCCGAACTCCGAATATAGTCGTCCAATATATCGATCTTTACGTCTCGACCATTTCGAGACTCCTCGTCATGTCCCCGATCTCATCCGGGACTCCGAACTCATTCGGTACATCAAAACTCATAAACTCATAATAAAACTGTCATCGAAACCTTAAGCGTGCGGACCCTACGGGTTCGAGAACTATGTAGACATGACCTAGAACTATTCTCGGTCAATAACCAATAGCGGAACCTGGATGCCCATATTGGCTCCTACATATTCTACGAAGATCTTTATCGGTTAAACCGCATAACAACATACGTTGTTCCCTTTGTTATCGGTATGTTACTTGCTCGAGATTCGATCGTCGGTATCCAATACCTAGTTCAGTCTCGTTATCGGCAAGTCTCTTTACTCGTTACGTAATGCATCATTCTGTAACTAACTCATTAGCTACATTGCTTGCAAGGCTTATAGTGATGTGCATTACCGAGAGGGCCTAGAGATACCTCTCCGACGATCGGAGTGACAAAACATAATCTCGAAATACGCCAACCCAACATGTACCTTCGGAGACACCTGTAGTACTTCTTTATAATCACCCAGTTACGTTGTGACGTTTGGTAGCACCCAAAGTGTTCCCCCGGTAAACGGGAGTTGCATAATCTCATAGTTACAGGAACATGTATAAGTCATGAAGAAAGCAATAGCAATATACTAAACGATCAAGTGCTAAGCTAACGGAATGGGTCATGTCAATCACATCATTCTCCTAATGATGTGATCCCATTAATCAAATGACAACACATGCCTATGGTTAGGAAACATAACCATCTTTGATTAATGAGCTAGTCAAGTAGAGGCATACTAGTGACGTTATGTTTGTCTATGTATTCACACATGTATCATGTTTCCGGTTAATACAATCCTAGCATGAATAATAAACATTTATCATGATATGAGGAAATAAATAATAACTTTATTACTGCCTCTAGGGCATATTTCCTTCAGTCTCCCACTTGCACTAGAGTCAATAGTCTAGTTCACATCGCCATGTGATTTAATACCAATATTCATATCTGTATATGATTAACACCCATAGTTCACATCTTCATGTGACCAACACTCAAAGGGTTTACTAGAGTCAATAATCTAGTTCACATCGCTATGTGATTAACACCCAAAGAGTACTAAGGTGTGATCATGTTTTGCTTGTGAGAGAAGCATAGTCAACGGGTCTTGTCACATTCAGAGCCATATGTATTTTGCAAATATTCTATGTCTACAATGCTCTGTATGGAGCTACTCTAGCTAATTGCTCTCACTTTCAATATGTATCCAGATTTGAGACTTAGAGTCATCTGGATCGGTGTAAAAGCTTGCACCGATGTAACTTTTACAACGAACTCTTTTATCACCTCCATAATCGAGAAACATCTCCTTAGTCCTCACTAAGGATATTTTTGACCGCTGTCCAGTGATCTACTCCTAGATCACTATTGTACTCCATTGCCTAATTCAGTGTAAGATATACAATAGGTCTGGTACATAGCATACTTTATAGAACCTATGACTGATGCATAGGGAATGACTTTCATTCTCTTTCTATTTTCTGCCGTGGTCGGGATTTGAGTCTTACTCAACTTCACACCTTGGAACACAGGCAAGAACTCCTTCTTTGACTGTTCCATTTTGAACTACTTCAAAATCTTATCAAGGTATGTACTCATTGAAAATCTTATCAAGCGTCTTGATCTATCTTAATAGATTTTGATGCTCAATATGTAAATAGCTTTGCCGAGGTCTTTCTTTGAAAAAACTCCTTTCAAACACTCCTTTATGCTTTGTAGAATAATTCTACATTATTTCCGATCAACAATATGTCATTCATATATACTTATCAGAAATGTTGTAGTGCTCCCACTCACTTTCTTGTAAATACAGGCTTCATCGCAAGTCTGTATAAAACTGTATGCTTTGATCAACTTATCAAAGCGTATATTCCAACTCCGAGATGCTTGCACCAGTCCATAGATGGATTGCTGGAGCTTGCATATTTTGTTAACACCTTTAGGATTGACAAAACCTTCTGGTTGCATCATATACAACTCTTCTTTAAGAAAACCATTAAGGAATGCAGTTTTGACATCCATTTGCCAGATTTCATAAAATGCGGCAATTGCTAACATGATTTGGACAGACTTAAGCATCGATACGAGTGAGAAAATCTCATCGTATTCAACCCCTTGAACTTGTTGAAAACCTTTTGCAACAAGTCAAGCTTAGTGGATAGTAACACTACTATCAGTGTCCGTCTTCCTCTTGAAGATCCATTTATTTAACATGGCTTGCTGATCATCGAGCAAGTCAATCAAAGTCCATACTTTGTTCTCATACATGGATCATATCTCAGATTTTATGGCCTCAAGCCATTTCGCGGAATCTGGGCTCATCATCGCTTCCTCATAGTTCGTAGGTTCATCATGGTCTAGTAACATGACTTCCAGAATAGTATTACCGTACTACTCTGGTGTGGACTGTACTTTGGAAGACCTACGAGGTTTTGTAGTAACTTGATCTGAAGTTTCATGATCATCATCATTAGCTTCCTCACTAATTGGTGTAGGAATCACTGGAACTGATTTCAGTGATGAACTATTTTCCAATTCGGGAGAAGGTACAGTTACCTCATCAAGTTCTACTTTCCTCCCACTCACTTCTTTCGAGAGAAACTCCTTCTCTAGAAACGATCAGAATTTAGCAACGAAAATCTTGCCCTCAGATCTGTGATAGAAGGTGTACCCAACAGTCTCTTTTGGGTATCCTATGAAGACACATTTCTCCGATTTGGGTTCGAGCTTATCAGGTGAAAAACCTTTTTCATATAAGCATCGCAACTCCAAACTTTAAGAAACGACAATTTAGGTTTACTACTAAACCATAGTTCATACGGTGTCGTCTCAACGGATTTAGATGGTGCCCTTTTAACGTGAATGCAGCTGTCTCTAATGCATAACCCCAAAACAATAGTGGTAAATCAGTAAGAGACATCATAGATCGCACCATATCCAATAAAGTGCGGTTACGACGTTCGGACTCACCATAGCGTTGTGGTGTTCCAGGTGGAGTGAGCTGTGAAACTATTCCACATTATTTTAATTGAAGACCAAACTCGTAACTCAAATATTCGTCTCCGCGATCAGATCGTAGCAATCTTGTTACGATGATTTTTCCACTTCACTCTGAAATTCTTTGAACCTTTCAACTATTTCAGACTTATGTTTCATCAAGTAGATATACCCATATCTGCTCAAATCATCTTGTGAAGGTCAGTAAATAACGATACTTGCCACGAGCATCAACACTCATTGGATCGCATACATCGGTATGTATTATTTCCAATAAGTCTGTAGCTTGTTCCATTGTTTCGGAGAACGGAGTTTTAGTCATCTTACCCAAAAGGCACGGTTCGCAAGTATCAAATGATTCATAACCAAGTGATTCCGAAAATCCATCTTTATGGAGTTTCTTCATGCGCTTTACACCGATATGACCCAAACGGCAGTGCCACAAATAAGTTGCACTATCATTATTAACTTTGCATCTTTTGGCATAAATATTATGAATATGTGTATCACTACGATCGAGATCCAACAAACTATTTTCATTGGGTGTATAACCATCGAAGGTCTTATTCATGTAAACAGAATAACAATTATTCTTTAACTTCAAATGAATAACCGTATCGCAATAAACATGATCAAATCATATTCATGCTCAACGCAAATGCTAAATAACATTTATTTAGGTTTAACACCAATCTCAAAAATATAGGGAGTGTGTGATGATGATCATATCAATCTTGGAACTATTTCCAACACTCATCGTCACTTCCCCTCAACTAGTCTCTTTTTATTATGTAACTCCTGTTTCGAGTTACTAATCTTAGCAACCGAACAAGTATCAAATACTCAGGGCTACTATAAACACTAGTAAGGCACACATCAAACACCTGTATATCAAATATACCCTTGTTCACTTTGCCATCCTTCTTATCCACCAAATATTTAGGGCATTTCCGCTTCCAGTGACCATTTCCTTTGCAGTGTAAGCACTCAGTTTCAGGCTTTGGTCCAACTTTGGTCTTCTTCACGGGAGTGACAACTTGCTTGTCATTCTACTTGAAGTTCCCTTTCTTTCCCTTTGCCCTTTTTCTTGAAACTAGTGGTCTTGTTAATCATCAACACTTGATGCTCCTTTTTTGATTTCTACCTTCGTTGATTTCAAAATCGCGAAGAGCTCAGGAATCATTTTTGTCATCCTTTGCATACCATAGTTCATCACAAAGTTCTACTAACTTGGTGATGGTGACTAGAGAACTCTGTCAATCACTATCTTATCTGGAAGATTAACTCCCACTTGATTCAAGTGATTGAAGTACCCAGACAATCTGAGCACATGCTCACTAGTTGAGCGATTCTCCTCCATCTTTTAGCTATAGAACTTGTTGGAGACTTCATATCTCTCAACTCGGGTATTTGCTGGAAATATTAACTTCAACTCCTGGAACATCTCATATGGTCCATGACGTTCAAAACGTCTTTGAAGTCCCGATTCTAAGCCGTTAAGCATGGTGCACTAAACTATCAAGTAGTCATCATATTGAGCTAGCCAAACGTTCATAACGTCTGCATATGCTCCTGCAATAGGTCTGTCACCTAGCGGTGCATTAAGGACATAATTCTTCTATGCAGCAATGAGGATAAACCTCAGATCACGGATCCAATCCGCATGATTGCTACTAACATCTTTCAATACATTTTTCTCTAGGAACATATCAAAATAAACATATGAAAGCAACAACGTGAGCTATTGATCTTAGAACATAATTTGCAAAATACTACCAGGACTAAGTTCATGATAAATTTAAGTTCAATTAATCATATTACTTAAGAACTCCCACTTAGACAGACATCTCTCTAGTCATCTAAGTGATCACGTGATCCAAATCAACTAAACCATAACCGATCATCACGTGAGATGGAGTAGTTTTCAATGGTGAACATCACTATGTTGATCATATCTACTATATGATTCACGCCCGACCTTTCGGTCTCCGTGTTCCGAGGCCATATCTGCATATGCTAGGCTCGTCAAGTTTAACCTGAGTATTCTGCGTGTGCAAAACTGGCTTGCACCCATTGTAGATGGACGTAGAGCTTATCACACCCGATCATCACGTGGTGTCTGGGCACGACGAACTTTGGCAATGGTGCATACTCAGGGAGAACACTTCTTGATAATTAGTGAGAGATCATCTTAAAATGCTACTGTCAATCAAAGCAAGATAAGATGCATAAAAGATAAACATCACATGCAATCAATATAAGTGATATGATATGGCCATCATCATCTTGTGCTTGTGATCTCCATCTCCGCAGCACCGTCATGATCACCATCATCACCGGCGCGACACCTTGATCTCCATCGTAGCATCGTTGTCGTTTACGCCGTCTATTGCTTCTACGACTATCGCTAACGCTTAGTGATAAAGTAAAGCAATTACAGGGTGTTTGCATTTCATACAATAAAGTGACAACCATATGGCTCCTGCCAGTTGCCGATAACTTCGGTTACAAAACATGATCATCTCATACAATAAAAATATAGCATCACGTCTTGACCATATCACATCACAACATGCCCTGCAAAAACAAGTTAGACGTCTTCTACTTTGTTGTTGCAAGTTTTACGTGGCTGCTACAGGCTTAGCAAGAACCATTCTTACCTACGCATCAAAACCACAACGATAGTTCGTCAAGTTAGTGTTGTTTTAACCTTCGCAAGGACTGGGCGTAGTCACACTCGGTTCAACTAAAGTTGGAGAAACTGACACCCGCCAGCCACCTGTGTGCAAAGCACGTCGGTAGAACCAGTCTCGCGTAAGCGTACGCGTAATGTCGGTCTGGGCCGCTTCATCCAACAATACCGCCGAACCAAAGTATGACATGCTGGTAAGCAGTATGACTTGTATCGCCCACAACTCACTTGTGTTCTACTCGTGCATATAACATCAACGCATAAAACCTAGGCTCGGATGCCACTGTTGGGGAACGTAGTAATTTTAAAAAATTTTCCTACGCACACGCAAGATCATCGTGATGCATAGCAACGAGAGGGGAGAGTGAGTCCACGTACCCTCGTAGACCGAAAGCGGAAGCGTTATGACAACGCGGTTGATGTAGTCGTACGTCTTCACGATCCGACCGATCCAAGCACCGAATGTACGGCACCTCCGTGTTCTGCACACGTTCAGCTCGATGATGTTCCCCGGACTTCGATCCAGCAGGGTGTCGAGGATGAGTTCCGTCAGCACGACGGCGTGATGACGATGATGATGCTCTACCAGCGCAGGGCTTCGCCTAAACTCCGCGACGATATGACCGAGGTGGAATATGGTGGAGGGGGGCACCGCACACGACTAAGGAACGATCCGTAGATCAACTTGTGTGTCATGGGGTGTCCCCCTGCCCCCGTATATAAAGGAGTGGAGGAGGGGAGGGCCGACCCTCTCTATGGCGCGCCCTAGGGGAGTCCTACTCCCACCGGGAGTAGGATTCCCCCTTTCCTAGTCTAACTAGGAGTCCTTCCAAGTAGTAGGAGTAGGAGACAAGGAAGGGGAAGAGGGAAGAGAAGGAAGGAGGGGGCGCCGCCCCTCCCTCTAGTCCAATTCGGACTAGTCAATGGGGGGGCGCGCGGCCTGCCTCTCCCTCTCCCCTAAAGCCCAATAAGGCCCATATACTTCTTCCCCCGTATTTCCGTAACTCCTCGGTACTCCGAAAAATACCCGAATCACTCAGAACCTTTCCGAACTCCGAATATAGTCGTCCAATATATCGATTTTTACGTCTCGACCATTTCGAGACTCCTCGTCATGTCCCCGATCTCATCCGGGACTCCGAACTCCTTCGGTACATCAAAACTCATAAACTCATAATAAAACTGTCATCGAAACCTTAAGCGTGCGGACCCTACGGGTTCGAGAACTATGTAGACATGACCTAGAACTATTCTCAGTCAATAACCAATAGCGGAACCTGGATGCCCATATTGGCTCCTACATATTCTACGAAGATCTTTATCGGTTAAACTGCATAACAACATACGTTGTTCCCTTTGTTATCGGTATGTTACTTGCCCGAGATTCGATCGTCGGTATCCAATACCTAGTTCAATCTTGTTATCGGCAAGTCTCTTTACTCGTTACGTAATGCATCATTCCGTAACTAACTCATTAGCTACATTGCTTGCAAGGCTTATAGTGATGTGCATTACCGAGAGGGCCCAGAGATACCTCTCCGACGATCAGAGTGACAGAACCTAATCTCGAAATACGCCAACCCAACATGTACCTTCGGAGACACCTGTAGCACTCCTTTATAATCACCTAGTTACGTTGTGACGTTTGGTAGCACCCAAAGTGTTCCTCCGGTAAACGGGAGTTGCATAATCTCATAGTTACAGGAACACGTATAAGTCATGAAGAAAGCAATAGCAATATACTAAACGATCAAGTGCTAAGCTAACGGAATGGGTCATGTCAATCACATCATTCTCCTAATGATGTGATCCCATTAATCAAATGACAACACATGCCTATGGTTAGGAAACATAACCATCTTTGATTAATGAGCTAGTCAAGTAGAGGCATACTAGTGACGTTATGTTTGTCTATGTATTCACACATGTATCATGTTTCCGGTTAATACAATCCTAGCATGAATAATAAACATTTATCATGATATGAGGAAATAAATAATAACTTTATTACTGCCTCTAGGGCATATTTCCTTCAGCTAGATGGTTTCCTCACTCTCTCTCTCTCTCTCTCTCTCTTGATTATCAAGACAATGGGGTCTATTTCTACATAAATAGATCTTGTCTACATCATGTCATCGTTCTTATTGCATTACTCCGTTTGTCCATGAACTTAATACACTAGATGCATGCTGGATAACGGTCGATGTGTTGAGTAATAGTAGTAGATGCAGGCAGGAGTCGGTCTACTAATCTTGGACGTGATGCCTATATAATGATCATTGCCTGGATATCGTCATGATTATTTGAAGTTCTATCAATTGCTCAACAGTAATTGTTTTTCCACTGTTTGCTGTTTTTTTTTGAGAGAAGGCACCAGTGAAACCTACGGCCCCCGGGTCTCTTTTCATCATATTTTCCTTTGTGATCTATTTTTATTTACATTTATTTTCAGATCTGTTAAACCAAAAATACAAAATACCTTGCTGCAATTTATTTGTTCCGCGATCTATTTATCCTATCTACCACTTTTTATCTCAGGTTATTTGCCTATCTTGAGGCGCCGTACCCGAAAGGGATTGACAACCCCTTCAACACGTCAGGTTGCGAGTATTTGTTATTTGTGTGCCTGTGATGTTTACGTGGTGTGAGGAGGTTCTTCTACTGATTTGATAACCTTGGTTTCATCACTGAGGGAAATACTTACCGTCGCTATACTGCATCATCCCTTCCTCTTTGGGGAAATATCGACGTAGTTCTAGCAGACATCACCCCCCTCCACCGTTTACACCTCGGTCATATTTTTCGTAGTGCTTAGGCGAAGCCATGCCGAGATAGCTTCGCTATCACCGTCACCACGCCGTCGTGCTGCCGGAACTCATCGACTACCTCGCCGTCTTGCTGGATCAAGAAGGCGGAGGACGTCACTGAGCTGAACGTGTGCTGAACGCGGAGGTGTCATACGTTCGGTACTCGATCGGTTGGAGCGCGAAGAAGTTCGACTATATGAACCGCGTTAACAAACGCTTCCGCTTACGGTCTACGAGGATACGTAGACACACTCTCCCCTCTTGTTGCTATGCATCTCCATGGATAGATCTTGTGTGTGCGTAATTTTTTTTTGTTTTTCGTGCAACGTTTCCCAACAAATCCTCAACAGGAAACTCACCTCGCACCACCAGCTCCTTCCTGACCTATACCACATTTTGGGGGATGGCTCTGCGGTGGTGAACCCTAGCACGGGGGAATTTATCCTCATGTACGCTGTCTACATAAGGCGTATTTCCAATAGGCGCCATCCTAGGCAGCCCCTTCGAACAAACGGCCACAATTGTGCCAGGTGGCACATGATCGCCCCGTCCATCCCCAAGGTCCACCATCAGGAGGGTCCTCCTGGCTTTGGCCGCACCATCGCTGTTGACCCTTATGACCGGCGAGGTCATCACCAATGGCGGCTGCGAGGCCCGCCTACTGACCGGCGAGGGCAACACCACCGCAAGCGGTGATGCTCCTCTCTTCAGAGCTGCAGACGAGCGACCGCAACTCGGCGACCCAGGCAACGTAAAGCCCTCCTCAGCACTGACCGGATCCGAGGACAGCCCATCTGCACCTCGAAACCATGGCGAAAACATAGTCGCTCCTCCCTATACAGAATCCACCTTCTCCGCTGAGCACGGGATTGGGATTCCGCCTCTCTCGCAGCCCAGTACAATATCCTCTCTGCTGTCAATTCCTCTCCAGACGCAAAAATTCTCCACCTCTCCTCCTCGCTTGTCCTCGACATCGTCTGCAGCGCCAACATGCGGTGAGCGTCCCGAACGGCTTGCACCGTCTTTGCGCCTCCCTTTCTAGCCTCTCCAGCTCCGCCATCAGCCCGACGATCTCCTAGTCGGATGCCCTATGGCCTCATGACCCCATCAGTATCTCTGAACAGGTCGTCCTCAATCAGCGCCAGATTTGGACGCCTCGAGGAGTCCCTGCGCGGAGCGACCAGGTGCACGGATGGAGTCGCCGGAATTTGGTGGGTTATTGAGCTCTACGCAGCGATGGAGAGGAGGAGTCGCCGGCAGGGAGCGGGGGAGTGGTCACCGACTTGATACATCCGTATTTAGACAAATCTAAGACAAGAATTTTGGGATGGAGAAAGTACATATTATGGACACTTGTGGTAGTACCAAAACTAATCTTATAATAGAGTTAAAGAAACAAAATCAAACTTATAACGGCTGAGAAAGCAAAATCATAATTTCGAAACACGCTTCAAATTCGTCGAATTCAAAAAGTAATCATCACGGCTAGGTACAATAAACACACTCCTTTGCCATTTTGTTTCCCCGTCTCCCCACGAGCCCCAATTCCCCAAACAGGACCGCGTCAGACCACCAACCCGACAAACAGCTACAGTCCCACGCGCACGCTCCGATCCGGCCTCCCGCCTCGACCCCGATGAGCACCGCCTCCGCCGACGTCGGGGACGCCGGCGATGGCGCTTCCTCCGCCGCCACAGCGCCCGCTGGCAGGCGGATCCCGCCGGCCTCGTCCATGCCGTGGGTCCGCAACCTCCGCCGCTTCGTCGGCACGGGCGCCGGCCTCGGATCCGAGGCCCTTATGGGTCAGTGCCCCTTCCCTCCCCGCCCACCACCCTTGCGGAGTTGTAGTGCTAGGCCAGGCTAGGTATGGTTGAAATTTCGCGTTTCGTCTTCGGGAATGGCGGTAGGATTAGGGTTTACTGGGTCTCGTTCGAAAGAGATTGGGTGAGGTTATGGTGCCTGGTTTTAGAGGCTGGCGTTCGCTTGACGAGGATGAGATTACCGTGCCTCAGGTTGTGGGATCTAGTAATGCGGCCGTCATACGTAAAAGAGTGGTCGCCCATGACCTGCAGCCGGTGATTTGGGTTGAGAGGGGAAGGCATTCCCTCAGAAAATCAGGAGGTCTTCTCCAGCTCCATTTTCCATAAGAGACCCACTGGGTATGGAGGTACTACCTCTGTAACTAAATATAAGACGTTTTTGCAGTTCAATTTAGTTACAGAGGTAGTATATGTTATGGTTTAAGAAGGTAACACCCTAACAGACTTTAGTCGTGTGCTCTTGCAGGTTGCTATTTTACTCCTTAGTTGATTCGACTCTGTTGTTACTGGGCATCAGGGGCAGCTCCTGATTAGTTTGACCACTTCTGTTGTTCAACATTTGCATTTTCCACGTGGCATCACTGATCTGTTTGAACTTGCAGAATTGGAAACGAAAAGGATATTGCTTGAGATATTTAAAGAGCGGCAGCGAAAGAGCGCTGAAGCTGGTTCCATCCCAAGTTTTTACAAGAAGGTGAAGCAACTTGGTTTACTTACTTGGATACAGGAGCTCTGGTTCTTATATTCCATGATAAAACTTGCCGTCTATCTAAATAAAATATGTAATTGTGCTAGTTGCTTTTATCAGAGATAATAAGTAGCAATGCCAGCCATTTTGGATTTCACATTGCATCACGGGACTACGCGACTTATGTGATGATACTAATGTTTCCTTTTTTGTACAGAAACCTGAAGATGGATCTATTAGCAATAGAGTCCAGAGGTTGGCCAAATACAGATTTTTAAAGGTAATTGAGCTTGAGCTGGCTGCTTGGGCATTTAACCACCTTATGATTTAGGCCTTATGAGAGCTATTGCAAACAAATCGCAGAAACAATCAGAACTTCTACTTAATGCTGATGATCTCGATGCCATGTGGGTTTGTCTCAGAGAAAATTGTGTTATTGACGATGCTACTGGTGCTGAAAAGGTAAGGTAGCTTGGTGCCCGTATTTTATACCGCATGCAGATATACTCAATTTTGTGCTATTGACTTGCTTCCCCTAATGTTATCTGACTTTCTTGGATAATTATATCCATGCTATGATATATACAGTGAGCACTGCTAAAATGGAAATATTTTTCTCGTTTTGTGTAACAGCTGTCATTATTTATAGTTTCTGCATGTTTGAATATCTGTGCATATATAATATATTCAATGACATTATTGTACATCCATCTGTGTTCATTCTAATGTTCATGTTTATTATACTTCTCATTCAATTCTTTTTTCTGGAGCACTGCAGATGAATTATGAAGATTTCTGCCATATTGCCACAGTGTGCACAGAGCAAATTGGCCAGAAATGCAAACGCTTCTTTAGCCCTTCGAACTTTATGAAGTTCGAGAAGGATGATTCTGGGAGAATTGCAATCTTACCATTCTATCTTTATGTTATGCGAACAGTAAGTTATTTTCAAACCTAAAACTGTTAACTCTAGCAGTTTGATTTGTATGAGTATGTTGTGCTTCATTTTTAGCTGTAATGAACTATATGCAACAAAAGCCTACACTGGAATTTTTCCTTCCATTCTTACCCGATTAAGTTTTTGCTGCATAATGTAGCTATGTAAATGGCACTCAACAATTGCTCCATCTGTTTGTAGTTCATTGCCATGCCAATTCTGTTGAGTTTGTTAAGAATTAGGAGGTATTTCCTTGTCTTTATAGAGAAACAACTGACAATAGTACTGGTATTTTCAGAACACAAGAACCTGAAATAGGTAATGGCGTAGTGCACCAAAACAAGCTAAAAACAATCACCTTATACCAGATTGAGAATCATGCAAGACTGGACCGCTAGATAGTAATATAAATATATAATATCACAAGTTTGAACTCTCAGCAGCCACTTATGTTGAAATGAGCTGTTTTTATGTATCACTTTGCTAACTGTTTCTATTTTCAGGTTTCTCTTACTCAAGCAAGAATTGATATGAGTGAACTTGATGAGGATTCTGATGGTTTCCTTCAACCTCATGTATGGACTTCCCAACACATGTTAATGAAATTTCATACCTTAGAAGTATGTCACATTCCTTAATTTTATTTGCAGGAAATGGAAGCATACATCAGAGGACTTATTCCCAATTTGGCACAATTGCGTGACATGCCATCAGCCTTTGTTCAAATGTACTGCCGCATAGCTGCACGGAAGTTCTTTTTCTTCTGTGATCCACACAGACGAGGTACAAAACTGGACTTTTAATACAGTGGAATTGACATGCAAATTGTTCTTTATGCAAGGAATTGTCTTCCATAATTGTCTGCTTTTCAGGGAAAGCATGCATAAAGAAAGTATTATTGAGCAATTGTCTTCAAGAGCTAATGGAATTGCATCAGGTAATAGCAATATGGATCACATACTTTGTGCAAATTTGGTCATCTTGTACTTTGCACTGTAATATTGCACTATACAATATTCTGGACTGTTGTTCCCTGTTGGTTCTCATCAACTCTATTTTCAGGAGAGTGAGGAAGAGGTAACTGATACCGAGCAGGCTGAAAATTGGTTTTCCTTGACTTCAGCTCAGCGCATATGTGGTATGTTAGCTGCCCTCATTTTTCTTTTGCCACTGAGGTCATTTTCTTGCACCAAGTTACATTGTTTTTCATTCCCGTGCAGTATATACTCTATTTAATTGGTATGCTATTGTTATCCCTCTGCAGATATGTTCCTTGCACTAGACAAAGATACAAATGGCACACTGAGCAAACAAGAGCTGAAGGAATATGCTGATGGCACACTAACAGAGATCTTCGTTGAAAGAGGTTAAAATCTGCTCTCTGCTCTGCTTTCATTGTTTCTTCTAAAGCACCTTAACCAAATGGGAAACATAAACTCTTAGTATGCTACTCCAAATCTTCAATGTTCTAATGCTCTTAATACACAGATCATTGATGTCTTCTTATAGTCTTCAGTAATGAATACAGAATAACAATGCAGTTCTACTTTTCAGTTTTTGATGAACATGTACGCCAAAGCAAAGTTGGAGGTGGCAACAGTCGTGAGATGGATTTTGAGAGCTTTCTCGACTTTGTTTTGGCCCTAGAGAACAAAGACACCCCTGAAGGGCTGACATACTTATTTAGATGCCTTGATCTCAACGGAAGGGGATTCCTGACAACTGCTGATATTCATACTCTATTTAGGTATGTATGGGATAGTTTGTAATATGAGCTGTGTAGTATGGTGGTGGTAGCTATTTTTTCTACAATTATTTTGGTGTTAACCTACCTATATTTTGTTCATGGATGTACTGATGCAACCCTCTTCATTCCCCACTTTAATTTG
Organism: Triticum timopheevii; assembly: GCA_963921465.1. Lineage (NCBI taxonomy): Eukaryota > Viridiplantae > Streptophyta > Magnoliopsida > Poales > Poaceae > Triticum > Triticum timopheevii. The sequence goes on from OY997271.1 coordinate 116,987,868, forward strand.
TCATGCTTATTCCATTTAGCTGAAAATATCTGCCTGGCAAAGGGAGCCGAAGTAGGAGAAACATATTGTCATTCATAATCATTATAGGAGTAATTACCTGTTGTCCGCACAAGACATAACACCATTCTATTCAAAGTTGAGAACAACCTTGATAAATTTTGACCAGCCTTTTGTTAATCTCTTCCTCAATAACTTTACATCACAGTGTATATTAAATAATAATTGGCAGTACTTTATTCGGAAGGAAAACTGTATTCAGTGATGCCCTTGTGTCTAATGCTTGGTCCTATTTATGGTGCATAGGCTTTCCTGTGAAATCCTGTTTTCTGAAGGGGGTTTAAACAATTCTGTACTTGTTATTCGTTTCACCAAATTGGGCCTTAAAAGATTGTTCTTCATGTTCTGGGAAACAAATTATATTCTGGAAGAAAAGAAAGGAGGATGTGAGAGTTAGCATTCCTGCCTGATACCATCTTCCTAGATTTAGTCTGCCATGTTTATGTGCTTGCTGAACTTCCGGACTGTTCTGCTGGCCTCAACAAGCAGGACAGTAAGTCACTCGCAGTAGTATCCACGAACCTTGAACTAAACTTGGGGTTGGGCCCGTGGTACTCTAAAGCAGGTTTTGGGCACCACCTAGGTGCAGCCGCACCCTATACTTAAGCATCTGGAATGTAGTGTAAAGCTGCATGAATAGGGAACTTTACTAGGAGACTCCTGCAGTTCCTTCCTTGTATAGTTTGATCAACTGCACAATCACCTAACAACCATTTGCATATTTTATTAGGAATCACAGTTCACAGTGTCAGTTATTAAGAGAGTAACAGTCATACCTGAGAGATGTTATGCTATAAATTTTATGTCAAATCTTTGAAGTTATAATCCAAGGCATATTCTGCCACTAGTCTTACACGAGATGCGATTAATAACAACAACAACAACAACAACAACAAAGCCTTCAGTCCCAAACAAGTTGGGGTAGGCTAGAGGTGAAACCCGTAAGATCTCGCAACCAACTCATGGCTCTGGCACATGGATAGCAAGCTTCCACGCACCCCTGTCCATAGCTCGCTCTTTGTCGATACTCCAATCCTTCAGGTCTCTCTTAACGGACTCCTCCCATGTCAAATTCGGTCGACCCCGCCCTCTCTTGACATTCTCCGCACGTTTTAGCCGTCCGCTATGCACTGGAGCTTCTGGAGGCCTGCGCTGAATATGCCCAAACCATCTCAGACGATGTTGGACAAGCTTCTCCTCAATTGGTGCTACCCCAACTCTATCTCGTATATCATCATTCCGGACTCGATCCTTCCTCGTGTGGCCACACATCCATCTCAACACGAGATGCGATTAATGTGACCAAAATTTTAATGGCTGTGGCCCTCTATCAATACCTACAGGCCAAAATAATCCAAGGCATATTTCAATGGCTGTGGCCCTCTCACAATACCTACAGGCCAAAATATTAATGTGATGCCAATTGTGAAATCAGAATGTGTTGAATAACCACCTTATATTTGGTATCATAGTTGTGTCATTTCTTAGTAATCTTTGATTGCTTTTCTAATCCAAAAATAACATTGGAAAATTTCTTTGTATTGACCTCATGAGAACCGAGCAGCCATTTTGTCTCATGCAATGGTGTAATTGTTTACAGAGATGTGCACCAGAAGTGGATCGAGGGGGGGAACTACGAGCTTTGCATCGAAGATGTAAGGGATGAAATCTGGGACATGGTGAAACCAGCTGACCCTCTCAGGATCGCACTCGCGGATCTCCTTTCCTGCAAGCAAGGCGGGACTATCGCCAGCATGCTTATAGACGTCCGCGGCTTCTGGGCCCACGACAACAGAGAGAACCTCCTCCAGGAAGAGGAGGAGCAAGTGGAAGAGGCTTGAGTGCCAGGCAACAAACTATGGTGCTCCGCTCTCTCGACAGTAGTGAAGCCAGCATGTGCTTCCTGCCTGCGTTATTGTAGTTTACGTAGTTGTATTAGGCCTGTTGTATAACTTGTGTAAGTGTGCCATTTGTGTGAGTGGGTTAAATCCAAGTGATTACGAGTTTGTACGTGTGGCGTGGTGGTGCAGGCTAACTGTGGATCATTCTCAGGGCTTGTTTGAACGGTGAAAGCCTCAGTATGTGAAGTATTTACTTGAACGCTCTGGCAAATTATACAGTGCGTGTATTTTCTGTTTCTCCCACCGATTTTTAACTGCAGTACCTATGCGCTCCCTTGTGGATATGATCTATTTGTACCTGATGGAATTTGCTGATGTTTTTTTTTTTTGAAACAGAGGCAAAGTTTGTTACAAGACACAGAAATACACGACATACAGATTACTCGCGTGCAATAAGACCCTAGTTTACAGAGATGGACGAAAGCAAGATTGGTGGTGGGGCACTCTTATGCTTAAAAACCCTTATGTTTTGCTTGTTCCAAATTGTCCAAGAGACTAGCATGGTGATGGAGGCCTTGGCTTGTCGATTTGGCGTGTTGTTGGCGCAAGTGCTTGCCCACCACTCTTCAACCGTGTAGAACAAGGGCCGCACAGAAGTGTCGAGCCCGAGCATGGGGAATTCCCTAATGACCAAATACCAAAGGCGCCGGGTGTAGCGGCACTTGTATAAGAGATGGGGTCCACATTCTTGCACACTCTTGCAAAGAGGGCAAACATCACAATTTGGCCACCCTCACTTTGCCAATCTGTCCGCCGTCCAGATTCTATCTTGAAGGGCCAACCAAGCAATTTTTTTTACTTTTGGAGGTGCTCAAACCTTCCAAATCATCCTACACATGGGCGAAAGAGCCATCCCTAGGAATTGCGCCTTGTATGCGGATGCCGCCAAGTACTGCCCACTGCTCGTATGCTTCCAAATGATTTCATCCTCCGTGAGCTCGTCAAGGTGGATCTCATTTAGTAGGATCCAAAGAGCGAAGAATTGCGTGATGTGCTCGGCGGTGATGTTGATGGGGGTTTTGATCTTGAGGATCCACGCGTTGTGCTTGAGGGCCTCCTTGACCTTCCAAATTTTTCTCTTGGAAGCTTCATAAGTGAGTGGGGCAATGTCTTTTGGCATACGCCCAAGAAGCCAAGGAGAATCCCAAAAGGGGGTCCTCGCGCCGTTACCAACGGTGATGGTGGTGGAAGCATAGAAAAAGTTGAGGTCCTCCGCATCGCATGGGTTTCCCATCCCCACCCACATCTTGGTGGGTTCTTTCCATTCATACCACGACCAACATAACCGGAGAGCCCTCGTAAACTTGGCGGTGTTGAGGACCCTGAGCCCTCCATACGGAATTGTGTGGCAAACTTTCTCGCAATTCACCTTGCATTTAGCCCCCGATGTCTTGTCAGAACCAGACCATAGGAAAGCTCGTTCAAGCTTGTTGACGTTGTGGAGGATGGTTGGAGGGATGACCAACAGGGTGGCGGGGTAGACCACTTGGGGCGTTCGATCGATGGTGGTGACGTTTCAGCCACCATGCGTTGGCAACTTGCTTGCCACTTTGTCCACGAGAAACTGAAGGTCTAACAATTTTAGCTTCCACACGAAGAGGGGGAGTCCCAAGTATCGCAAAGGAAAAGATGCCCGCGCAGCCGGCAAGCTTTGAGTTAGGTGACCCAAATCAAGGTGGTTGCAACAAATGGGCACCACCGAGCTCTCTTGGAAATTGGTGCAAAGGCCCGTGACTTCCCCAAAACCCCTCAAAATGCTTGCAAAGTTATCAACATCCTACTTGACCAGGGTCAGGAAGACAGTCACGTCGTTCGCCTAAAGAGAGGTCCTCATCATGGCCCTCCTTCCCTATATATTATGGAGGAGCCCCTTCTTTGTTGCCACATCTACAATTTTTTTGGAGCGGGTCGATGGTGATGACAAAGAGAAGCGGGGATCCCTGCCGAAGTCCATGCCTATGCTTTATTGGACAGCTGACAATACCATTCAGGATGATCCTCGAGGATGAAGAGCTAAGGAGGGCCGCGATCCAATCCCTGAATTTACTTGAAAATCCTCGCCGATGGAGGAGATCAAGCAAGTACTCACACTTCACGGAGTCGAAGGCCTTGCGGATATCGAGCTTGAAGAGGAGGGATGGGGTCTTCCTCTTGTGAAGGCGTCGGGCAAGATTGCAGACATACAAAAAATTGTCGTGAATGCTTCTTGTTTTGATGAAGGCGCTTTGGGCGTTAGAGACGAGATTTTTCATATGTGGGCCGAGCCTCATGGAGAGCACCTTCGCAATAATCTTTGCGATCGCGTGGATGAGGCTAATGAGTCTATAGTCGGCGATCCTCTCTGCCCCTTCCTTCTTGGCAAGAGCACCACATTTGCAGAGTTGAGCCACTCGAGATTTGAGGTGTGCAGGGAGTCAAAATGTGTAATGACCCTCGTGAGGTCACGCCTGATGATGTGCCAACACTTCTTGAAAAAGAGGCCCGTGAATCCACCCGACTTTGATGCTTTGTCTCTTGGCATGTCGTTGATCACATCAAAGACCTCAGTCTCGGCCATTAGGGAGCCAAGACCATGCAAGTCAATAGGCTCCAAATTTAGCTCATCCCAATTGAAATCTTTGCGACATCGGGGACCTCTCTTCATGACATTGGAAAAATTGTCATGGATTAGCTTTTCTTTGGCGTCGTGCTTGGTGACCTAGCCATGCTCATTCTTGATTCTATGGATATGATTTTTTCTCCGCCTTGCATTGACTCGGCGGTGGAAGAATTTTGTATTAGTATCCCCTTCTTTAAGGTTGGAAATTCTCGCACATTGTTTTGTGCGCGATCTTTCGAGCATAGCCAAGGCGATGACCCTTCTCGTGAGCCTAGCCCGGAGCTCAAGATCCTCGGTGGAGAGGAGTCTAGCCTCTTGGGCGACGTCGAGGCGAAGGATCACCAAAAGCACGGCTTAGTGGTGGATTTTAGCCTTGGAGAAAAGACCCATGCTCCATTCTGAGAGGCGGAGTGCCTTCGTCTTGAGCTTGTGGTAGAGGATCACCAGAGCATTGTTTTTGCCTCGATCCTGCATTTGCTGTCTGGGAAGTCCCTCTGTTTTTCTGCTTCAACCGGTATCAGTCTAACTCGTTTTATTTGTAGCAAAGCTAACACATGACTTTGCATAAACAGTCAAGTTCGCAGTTTTTTTATTTGATCATCGCAGACCTGATGAACCTGCTTACACCAAGAAATTGAAGGATAATGAGCTCTTACACTTACTGTCTTGAGTATAGTAGAGTGAAGAAAAAAAGAGTTGGTGTGGGGGTTGGTAGGCGAACCCATGCGCCACAGTGTAGGCCCTAATGGCAGGACCGAATCACCGTGGCAACCCAAGCGTGAGTGTGGGCTACGGCTGGCGTCCCGACAGTTTATTTGATCATCGCAGACCTGATGAACCTGCTTACACCAAGAAATTGAAGGATAATGAGCTCTTACACTTACTGTCTTGAGTATAGTAGAGTGAAGAAAAAAAGAGTTGGTGTGCCTTGGGCAGCCATAGGCCGCGTCTTGGGCCAAAATCGACAGTTGACGTAGGTGCCCCAGAGTTTTCTGGACCCTAGTCTAACACCAGGCACAGTCTTCACATACCAACGTGCCTTTTCAGTGTTAACGTATACGTACAACGGTAATCTAGCGTGCACAACTTTGACACGGGCTACCAAACCTAGCAACCCCCAGCACCAACTCTTTAGCCCTCCGAAGCTGGAGTGACAGGCGCGAGCCACCACGCTCGGCTGTTGTGTGCGCCGGGAGGCAAGTATTTATGCCGGTGCGTGCGCGCTTCGGGTAGCGAGGTGGTACTATTGTTTGAGTCAGTTCTCTAGCACGAACCTAGCAGGCCTAGCTGGGCCGCACGAACACCTTGCAACTTAGCTGGTTGTTGGTGTAGGGAACAAACACAGTGGCATAGGGATCAAACACGCACCCTTCCAAAGCGCTAGCATACTATTGATTGGGCCGCCCAGTAGGACTCTCATGTTTTTTCCCACGGTTTTAGGAATGTTGTCACATACCGCTAAAAAATAATAGGAATGTTGTCACATCTCATTTTCCCCTCAATTTTGGAAAGTTAAAGAAATAATAAGAGGGAATTGAAACATTTGAAATTTGCTTATGATTCCTTGGTCCTAGCTAATTTTGACTAGGAGTTGTTTGAATTGAATGAAAATGTGGCTCAAAACAATTTGGAATTATTTCAAACCTTCAATTGTCACTTAGTGATTATTTATAAAAAGAAAATTGGGCTCACAAAATGCTTGTGACCTTTGTTAAATATTTTCGGTTGGAAATAAATTCCATACACCCCAAATATTACTGAAGTCCTAAAGCTAAAATTGGGAATTAAATTGAACCATACAAGAATTTAGGGAGTAAATCAATGTCCCAAATTAGGGTGACAATTCAAGTATTTAATTTTTGCATAAACGTATTTCATAAGTCAAAAATAATATCTTGAGCCTTTGTTATTTTTCCCGAAAGGAGTTGAGTGAATTTGATTTTTGAATAAATTCAAAAGTCAAAAGGGAATTATTCGAAATAAGGCTACATATTTTATTTTGGCAGGAAAAGTCATTTCCATAAGCCCTAAATTTTGGCTTGAACTTGTGTAGATTTCCCTATTTGAATTGGAGCATGTTTGGTTTTTGAATCAATTTAAAATTCAAAAAGGAACAATCAAAACATAAAAATAAAAAGGTCAGCTAGCCAGCTGACCTAGCAAGCACAGTGCGCCCTAGCACGACGTGCAGCTGCAACCGAGCCAACCCAACCGACCCAACTTTACGTCCCTGATGGGGTACGCCCGCGTTTGAACAGGGATATCGAATCAAGATCCGGCAACCAACACACCACCAACAATTCTCTCTCCCTATCTCCCTCTTCCTCCTCTCTCTGCCATTTCCAGGCGAGACCCACCCGTCAGCTCGTCCATAGCCTCCCGCCCGAGAAGCTAGCGCCCGCGACCCAATATAACCCACAAGTATAGGGGATCACAACAGTTTTTAAGGGTAGAGTATTCAACCCAAATTTATTGATTCGACACATGGGGAGCTAAAGAATATTCTGAAGTATTAGCATTTAGCAGCTGAGTTGTCAATTCAACCACACCCGAAAGACTTAATATCTGCAGCAAAGTATCAATATGAGATGAGCTCGAAGGCAATGGATCAATGATGGATAATTATGTCGAATGGCATTCATCATTCAACAGTTATAACATAGGGTGACACAGAACTAGCTTCAATCCATCAATATAATGTAGGCATGTATTCCGAATATAGTCATACGTGCTTATGGAAAAGAACTTGCATGACATCTTTTGTCCTACCCTCCCGTAGGAGCGGGGTCCTATTGGAAACTAAGGGATATTAAGGCCTCCTTTTAATAAAGAACCGGACCAAAGCATTAGCACTTAGTGAATACATGAACTCCTCAAACTACGGTCATCACCAGGAAGTGTCCCGATGATAACCCACAAGTATAGGGGATCGCAACAATTTTGAGGGTAAGTATTTAATCCAAATTTATATATTCGACACAAGGGGAGCCAAAGAATATTTGAAGGTATTAGCAGCTGAATTGTCAATTCAACCACACCTGGAGATTAATTATCTACAGCAAAGTGACCAGTAGCAAAGTAGTTTGATAGTTTTGATAGTAGTGACAACAGCAACGGTAACGGTAACAATGATAGCAGTGATATTGTAGCAGTAATGATAGCAGTAGTAATAGTACTAACTTAGCAAGAACAATATATGATAAATTCGTAGGCATTGGATCGGTGACTTGTTGGATGATATTCATCATGTGACAGTTATAACCTAGGGCGATACGGCACTAGCTCCAGTTCATCGATATAATGTAGGCATGTATTTCGTAAATAGTCATACATGCTTTATTAAAAGAACTTGCATGACATCTTTTGTCCTACCCTCCCGTGGCAGCGGGGTCCATATTGGAAACTAAGGGATATTAAGACCTCCTTTTAATAGAGAACCGGAACAAAGCATTAACACATAGTGAATACATGAACTCCTCAAACTACGGTCATCACCGAGAGTGGGCCTGATTGTTGTCACTCCGGGGTTGTCGGATCATAACCATAGTAGGTGACTATAACTTGCAAGATCGGATCTAGAACATGGATATAATGATGAATTCATAAACGGTTCAGATCTGAGTTCATGGCACCCGGCCCCAAAGTGACAAGCATTAAGCATAGCAAAGTCATAGCAACATTAATCTAAGAACATAGTGGATACTAGGGATCAGGCCCTAACAAAACTAACTCGATTACATGATGAATCTCATCCAACTCCTCACAAAACAGCGAGCCTATGAAGGAATTACTCACTTTCGGTGGGGAGCATCATGGAATTGGCGCTGGAGATGGTTGGTGATGACGAAGAACGAAGATCCCCCTCTCCGGAGCCCCAAACGGACTCCAGATCTGCCCTCCCAAGGGAGAACAGGGCTTTGGCGGCGGCTCTGCCTCGTGGATCACGATAATTCTTTCTCACTGCTTTTTCTCTGGAATAATCTGATTTTATCTTATCACGGGGGTCGTCAGCGGGGCCACCAGGTGGGGACAACCCACTTGGGCGCGCCAGGAGAGGGGGGCGCGCCCTGGTGGGTTGTGCCCACCCAGGGGCCCCTCTCTGGTGGGTTTTGGCTCCAAAATCCTCTTTTATTCCATAAATATTCCTCGCAAAGTTTCGTTTCATTCCAAGAACTTTTATTTCTGCACAAAAAACAACACCATGGTAGTTCTGCTAAAAACAGCGTCAGTCCGAGGTTAGTTTCATTCAAATCATGCAAATTAGAGTCCAAAACAAGAGGAAAAGCATGAGAAATAGTCGATACGTTGGAGACGTATCAACTCCCCCAACCTTAAACCTTTGCTTGTCCTCAAACAATTCAGTTGATAAACTGAAACTGAGAAAGAAAAACTTTTACGAACTCTTTTGCTGTTGTTTGCATAAATAAGCTTAAACAGCACCCAGGTTTTCAGCCAACATTATAACTAACCATGTTAACAATAACATTTAAAGATTATAATGACTCATATTAATGATATAATCAGCTAACGAGCAATAATAAAATATCTCAAACAGCAACACGTTGTCAAAACAACCATGATATAATATGACAATAGTGGTATCTCGCTAGCCCTTTCTGAGACCGCAAAACATAAATGCAGAGCACCTCCAAAGTTCAAGCAGCGACTAAACATTGTAATTCATGGTAGAAAAGATCCAGCCATGATGCACCCAACATTAGCTACACATAATACATAAATCATTACAGCTGTGCTCTACTCAGTTTCTAGCGCTTATTTTAGAAGGTGGTGATACAACATAAAACTAAATAGATAGTCCCTTCGCAGAGGGAAGCAGTGATTTGCAGAGGTGCTAGAGCTCAATTTTTAAAACAGAGATAAATGATATTTTGAGACATGCACCCTTCTTATTCACTTCACGACCATCAATTATCAATATCTTCCATGCTAAGCACGCTAGTGGTGGTTCCCAAGCGATAAAAGTAAAGGTTTACTCCCCCTCCACCATCAATCACACTCCACGGCTTGTCCAAAACAACGGGTGCCGTCCATACCAACATAAGTCCCGGGGGAGTTTTGTTTAATTATTTTCATTTTTGAGTTCGGGACTGGGAATCCCTATTACCGCCCATTTTCTCGTGCGATGGCGAGTGAATAAACACTCGACCTGAAAATAACCCGCTTAGCATGGAAGATACCGACCACCTCCTGTCGTTCCACGAACGATCCAGGCATACAAAAAGGATAATTTTTTTTAGAAGTTTTTAGAGGTGGCACATGCAAATTTACTTAGGATGGCAGGGTAATACCACATATAGGTAGGTATGGTGAACTCATCTGGAATAACTTTGGGTTCAAGGTTTTTGATGTACAAGCAGAGTTCCCACTTAGTACAGGCGAAGGCTAGCAATTTAGATTGAGAAGCGGCCAGCTAGAGAGCAACAACGATCATAACCATGCATTATACATAAGTAACATTGGACACTAGCATGAGTAGGATATGGGCACCATGAACATAAATATCATAGAGGCTATGTTGGTTTTGATTCAACTACATGCATGAACATGTGCCAAGTCAAGCCACTCGAACATTCAGAGGAGGATACCATATCAACATACTACATCACAATCATTTTAACGCTATGTTGATATCCAAGATAAATCGTTATCAACTCCCAGCTACTTATGCATGGCATGAGAAACTATAATATCTAATTGTCATTGCAAAGATGTTTAATCATAATGGGCTATCATGGATACTAGGTTAAACATATTTACAAAAACAGAACAAGTCGAGTTCATACCAGTTTCTCCCTGCCACGGCCAGTTCATCGGATGTCGTCATTATTGCCTTTCACTTGCACGACCGAACAATATGAAAATAATAATAGTGCAAGAGTGCCATGGACTAAGCTGGAATCTGCAAGCCATTTTATTCAATAGGAGAAGACAAGGTAAAATGTGCTCTTATTAGTTCAACAATTATTCATATGAGAGCCACTCAACATTTTCATCGTGGTCTTTTCCTTGGTAAGACTCGAATAAAAAGAAAAGAAGTTCAGAGAAACACACTGAAATATTTTTGGAGTTTTTTGGTTTTTTAGAACGGGCAAATAAAAGGGAAAAGCAAAAATGGGAAAAACTATTTACACGGGAAAGCTCCCGACAAGCAAAAGAAGAACAAGGAAATCTTTTTGGATTTTCTTTTTAATATTACTACTAAGCATGCATAAAGTAAACTAGCTACACCTATTTTTTTTGGTCTTTCTAAAGTTTTTCAAACACACAAGAAGAAAGCAAGAAAATAAATCTAAGCATGGATGATACAATGAAAAAGTGTGAACACCGAGAAATGAAGTATGTGGGCATGAATATAGTGTTGGTGGGAACACGTACTTGCCCAAGCTTAGGCTTTTGGCCTAACTTGGTAGTCAATCAGTAGCCTGGAGGGTAGAAGTCTGCGTGGAAGCTCACAGAGGCTCTAGGTGCGGATGCCTCGGCACGCCGTGCTGCCACCACTACTACGTTATGAGCTCGGGCCTCGCTCTCAAGAACAAAATATCTCCTCTTGCTGTGATAGTCAAAAGAGCAGGCGCGGGCGAATATGTATGCACAACAAAGGTTTGGTCAAACAACAAATTATAATTGAAGTCATGAATTTTTCCTTTGAGGATCTTATGATCTTTTAAGGTGTCAAAGTCTAAATACTGCGTGGGTAGGATAGGGTCAAAGGGTAAAGGTGAAACGCCCAGCTCTTGTGCCAAACGTGTGGTATAAATTCCCGTATAGAACCAGCCACCTTAACATTATTATGAAGTCTACGTGCAACAATCGCTCCAATGTTATAGTTCCATTCACCAGTGAGAGCGGTGTGGATGAGGCTCAAGTCTGGCGCACACAGTGTGCTACAGTCTTGCTTGCCTACTATGCATTTCCCGTTAAATAATGCAAAGTACGGAATTGCGGGAAAGTGGATGCTCTTTATTCTGCCTTGTGTCACTCCCCTATTTTCACCGTAACAAAGGCTACTTAGAGATGATAAAGGAAGATTTATTGTTGGAGGGAATTGGAAGATGGATTGGTGTGCAGATGTTTTAACAGCAGAAGCCATGGCACTACGTTTTGGCTTATTACTTGCACAAAAGGCGGGAAGTAACCGACTTGTTGTTAACTCTGATAATATGGAAGTAATTGACATGATGAAGAATGGAGGACATACAGCGGGATCGGCGGCAGCTGTGTTTGATGATTGTTATTTTTTGGTTTGTGATTTTTCGTTAGTTAGATTTGAACACTGTAATAGGAAGGCAAATAAAGTAGCTCATGAAGTTGCTAGAGTAGCCAAATTTTCTGAGACAAGGGACTGGTTTGAGGAACCTATGAATGATATTGTAAATTTTCTTATAGACGATGTAACCATTACTACTAATAAATAAAGAGGATGTTTATTTCAAAAAAAAAAGGACTCATACTCAGCCCTCGGTGGTTCATCAAGCGAACCCCAATATGGTAGTTTGCAATGGTAAGCAAACTTCTCCAGTGAGATGGTAAATGGATTATCATAAAGCATAAAAGACACCCTAGACTCACGATGGAAAAATATAAATCTTTTGACAAATGTCTCAGTGAGGAGTTGGCGTTGTTCACACTTATCTGAAAGGTAAGGATCGATGCCAGCATTGTGAACATATTGCTCAAATTCCTCCCTAATGCCCACACGCACCATGTATTCATCGCAAGGCCATAAGCATGTTTTGGTGGCAGCATCACACGTGGAACTTTCACTTGGTTCCACATAGGACTGGCGAGCAGAACTGTCAGTAGAAGATGCCCCCGAGGATCGTCTCCTCAAAGATTTCCTTCCAAATAGGTTCATCGTGTCCGCGTACAATTTTCTGAAAATAAATTTTTTGAGGTGACAAAAATTTGTCAACAAAACTTTACAAAATTGATAGCAACTACTCCTAGGGATACATAGAGGCCATAGCAAGCATTCAAACTACTTAGAACACTAAGAATTCAACATGCAAGATCATCTACAGTAGCACCAAGAGAAGTAATTATTCAAAGTATAAACCACTAAAACAAAAACTAATTGGATAAATGGTGGAGTCACATACCAAGCAACAATCCCCCGAAACAGTTTCGGAAACGGAGCTTTGAGCTAAGAGATCGAAATCCGCGGGTTTGAGCTCAAGAACACGGGAGAGAGAGCAATGGGATTTTTTTATGGAGGTAAGTGATGATGTGGGCTAAAGAGATAAGTGAGGGGGCCCATGTGGGGACCACAACCCACCAGGGGGCACCTGGGGGTCCTGGCGCACCCAGGTGGGTTGTGCCCACCCGGTGCACCTCCCTCTGGTATTATTTGCACCAAAAATTCATAAATATTCAGAAAAAAATCGTATCAGGTTTTCAGAGCATTCTGAGAACTTTTATTTTCCGGTCATTTTTTATTGCACGAGAAATTTAGAGAACAGACAAAACATGACATTTTATTTTATTTAACTGATAAAGACAGAAAACAAAAGGTAGGGACAGAAGGTAGTGCTTACTGAATTCATCAACTTCATACCGTTCAAAAAAGATTCATTAATAAGGTTGATCAGGTCTTATTAACAACCACTTTCGATTAGCATGAAACCGAAGAACTTTCGTAATTCACTAAGTTACCTCAATGGGGATATGCATTTCACCAACAATAAGCATTTCATATTTCTTTTTGACAATAGGTAGAGGTATTTGAAAACTTCCAATAGTGATTGTCGGAGATTTTTCAATAACATTAATACCATTCACTTGGAATTGTTTCTTCGGAAAGTGCACCGTATGCTCATTACCATTAATATGAAAAGTGACCTTGCTTTTATTGCAATCAATAACAGCCCCTGCAGTATTCAAGAAGGGTCTACCAAGGATAATTGACATGTTGTCATCCTCGGGCATCTCAAGTATAACAAAGTCAGTCAAAATAGTAACATTAGCAACAACAACGGGCACATCCTCATAGATACCGATAGGTATGGCAGTTGATTTTTCAGCCATTTGCAAAGATATTTCAGTAGGTGTGAGTTTATTCAAGTCAAGTCTTTTATATAAAGAGAAAGGCATAACACTAACACCAGCTCCTAAATCACACAAAGCAGTTTTCACATAATTCTTTTTGATAGAGCAAGGTATAGTTGGTATTCCCGGATCTCCAAGTTTTTTAGGTACTCCATCTTTAAAAGTGTAGTTAGCAAGCATAGTGGAGATTTCAGTTTCCGGTATTTTTCTCTTATTTGTGAGATGTCTTTCATATACTTTGCATAAGGAGGCATTTTCAAGATATCAGTCAAGCGAGTACGCAAAAAGACTGGCCTCAGCATTTCAGCAAAGCGTTCAAATTCTTCATCATCTTTCTTTTTAGTTGACTTGGGTGGAAAAGGCATAGGTTTTTGAACCCATGGTTCTCTTTCTTTACCATGTTTTCTAGCAACAAAGTCTCTTTTATCATATCTTTTATTCTTAGGTTGTGGGTTATCAAGATCAACAGGTGGTTATATCTCAACATCATTATCTGGTTCTTTATCATTATTTGTTTGAGTGTCTTCAGGAACCTCATCATTGTATTTTTCATTATCACTATGTGGATGTTCATTACCAGATTGAGTTTCAACATCCGAGATAGAAGTTCCATTTTCATTATTAGGAGGTTTGTCTATTTCAGGTTCACTAGAAGCATGCAAAGTCCTATCATTTTTCTTTTTCTTTTTCTTTTTCTTTTTAGAAGAACTAGATGTAGTGGTGTTATTTCTTTGCGAATCTTGTTCAATTCTCTTTGGATGTCCCTCAGGATAAAGTGGTTCCCGAGTCATTTTACCTCCTCTAGTTGCAACTCTAACAGCAAAGTCATGTATATTATGACTCATTTCATCAAGTAATTCTCTTTGTGATTTAGCAACTTGTTCTAGCTGGGTTTGAACCATAGAGGCATGTTTTCCAACACCTCTAACATCATTTGAGATTCTAAATAACAAGTCACTCAAGCGAGCAATCATATCAGAATTATATTTCAATTGTTTCATAACATTTGCATTGAAGTGATCTTGCTTTCTAATGTAACTATAAAACTCATAAAGGCATTGACTAGGATGTTTATTACGAGGATCATCACTATCATTGAATTTCATTAAAGATTTTACCTCTACCACGTTAGGTGGTGGTGGTGCTTCAAACCCATGTATTTCTTCGATAGGTTTGTAAAATTTTAACATCCTCAAACATGACTGAGATATAATATACCCCTCTTCTTCGGAGTGGGTTTAGGCAGTGGTTCAGGAATAGTCCAATCATCATAATTTTTCAGTATGTTACTCAATAGTTCTTCAGCTTGAGCAATAGTCCGTTCCCTGAAAACACAACCAGCACAACTATCTAGGAAGTCCCTAGAAGCATCGGTTAGTCCATTATAGAAGATATCAAGTATTTCACTTTCCTTAAGAGGATGATTAGGCAAAGCATTAAGTAACTGGCAAAGCCTCCCCCAAGCTTGTGGGAGACTCTCATCTTTAGTTTGAACAAAGTTAAATATTTCCTGCAAGGCAGCTTGTTTCTTATGAGCAGGAAAATATTTTTTTAGAGAAGTAGTAAATCATATCCTGGGGACTACGCACACAACTAGGAGCAAGAGTATTGTACCAAGCTTTAGCATCACCCTTTAATGACAAAGGAAATAATTTGAGAATAAAGTAGTATTGAGTTTTCTCATCATGAGTAAAAAGGGTGGCTATATCATTCAACTTAGTAAGATGTGCCACCACAGTTTCAGTTTCATAACCATGGAAAGGATCAGATTCAACCAAAGTAATTAACTCTGGGTCGACAGAGAATTCGTAATCCTTATCAGCAATAGCAATAGGTGAAGTAGCAAACTTAGGACCACATTTCATTCTAGCATTTAGAGATTTTTCTTTATACTTGTGTAATAATTTCTCTAGATCATCTCTATCCTTACAAGCAAGAATATCTCTAGTTGCCTCTTCACTCATAACATAGCCTTCCGGTACCTTAGGCAATTCATATCTAGGAGGGCTAACTCTAGCAGGTGTTTCAGGAGTTTCAGTTTCAAGCTCATTATCAGATTCAACAACATCATGTTGTATTACTCTAGCAATTTGTTCATCAAGAAATTCACCAAGTGGCACATCATCATTATCAAGCATGGTACTAGCGTCATCATAAGCATCATTCATAGTAGAAGTAGCATCATCAATAACTTGCGACATATCAGAATTAATAACATGTGGTGGTGGTGTTGCAAGTTTACTCATAATAGAAGGTGAATCTAAAGCAGAACTGGATGGCAGTTCCTTACCTCCCCTCGTCTTCGAGGGAAATATCTTAGTCTTTGGATCCTTCAGATTCTTCATAGTGATAAATTGATAATAATCCCAAATGACTCAACAAATATAGCTATGCTCCCCGGCAATGGTGGCAGAAAAAGATTTTTATAACCCACAAGTATAGGGGATCGCAACAATTTTCGAGGGTAAGTATTTAACCCAAATTTATAGATTCGACACAAGGGGAGCCAAAGAATATTTGAAGGTATTAGCAGCTGAGTTGTCAATTCAACCACACCTGGAGATTAATTATCTTCAGCAAATTGATCAGTAGCAAAGTAGTTTGATAGTTTTGATAGTAGTGACAGCAGCAACGGTAACAGTAACAGTGATAGCAGTGATATTGTAGCAGTAACAATAGCAGTATCAATAGTACTAACTTAGCAAGAACAATATACGATCAATTCGTAGGCATTGGATCGGTGACTTGTTGGATCATATTCATCATGTGCCAGTTATAACCTAGGGAGATGCGGCACTAGCTCCAATTCATCGATATAATGTAGGCATGTATTTTGTAAATAGTCATACGTGCTTTATTGAAAGAACTTGCATGACATCTTTGTCCTACCCTCCCGTGGCAGCGGGGTCCATATTGGAAACTAAGGGATATTAAGGCCTCCTTTTAATAGAGAACCGGAACAAAGCATTAACACATAGTGAATACATGAACTCCTCAAACTACGGTCATCACCGAGAGTGGGCCTCGTTGTTGTCACTCCGGGGTTGTCGGATCATAACCGTAGTAGGTGACTATAACTTGCAAGATTGGATCTTGAACATGGATATAATGATGAATTCATAAATGGTTCAGATCTGAGTTCATGGCACCCGGGCCCAAAGTGACAAGCATTAAGCATAGAAAAGTCATAGCAACATCAATCTAAGAACATAGTGGATACTAGGGATCAGGCCCTAACAAAACTAACTCGATTACATGATGAATCTCATCAAACTCCTCACCGACCAGCGAGCATACGAAGGAATTACTCACTCACGGTGGGGAGCATCATGGAATTGGCGATGGAGATGGTTGGTGATGACGAAGAACGAAGATCCCCCTCTCCGGAGCCCCAAACGGACTCCAGATTTGCCCTCCCGAGGAAGAATAAGGCTTGGCGGCGGCTCCGTCTCGTGGATCGCAATAATTCTTTCTCCCTGATTTTTTTCTGGAATAATGTGATTTTATAGTATCAGGACCCCCAGGCGCGCTCTGGTGGGTGTTGGCTCCAAAAATCCTCTTTTATTCCATAAAAATTCCTCGCAAAGTTTCGTTTCATTCTGAGAACTTTTATTTCTGCACAAAAACAACACCATGGTAGTTCTGCTGAAAATAGTATCAGTGCGGGGTTAGTTTCATTCAAATCATGCAAATTTGAGTCCAAAACAAGAGGAAAAGCGTGAGAAAAAGTCAATATGTTGGAGACGTATCACCCGACTATTGTCACTCTGGGGTTGCCGGATCATAACATGTAGTAGGTGACTATAACTTGCAAGATAGGATCAAGAACTCATATATATTCATGAAAACATAATAGGTTCAGATCTTAAATCATGGCACTCGGGCCCTAGTGACAAGCATTAAGCATAGCAAAGTCATAGTAACATCAATCTTAGAACATAGTGGATACTAGGGATCAAACCCTAACAAAACTAACTTGATTACATGGTAAATCTCATCCAACCCATCATCGTCAAGCAAGCCTACGATGGGATTACTCACGCACGGCGGTGAGCATCATGAAACTAGATGAAACCCCGCGCGTTGCTACGGGACTTCTAAATTATACTTTTTGCAAGCAACTTGAAAGAAACACATTACAATACATGAAACAGAAAGAAACAAAGTTGATATGTCCTTTTGAATGTTGAATGATACATACATACATGGTACGGACTTGGACTCGACACTAACATGGCATAATCATGTATTTCTGTCCTTGGTAGTCAGGTTGGCTTCAAAGAGCATTGAAACAATTAAAGTTCATAAAGGGTACTGTTAACTTTGACTGAGTTCAAGACAAAGGCGCTTAAATTCACTTGTAACTAAATGTAAAATGTTCGTATAGTTAACCCTACTAAATAAAGAATAAATATGACCATATGAAATTGAGATTGTTTCTCGCTAATACAAATCGCAAAAAAACGTAGTACTATGTTCAAGAATAAATTATAATGATAACACATATTTTGGGGGTATGGAAAACAAATTGGAGCACTACTATTTGGCATTTAGCTCACTTTTTTTGCAACAACAAATGAATATGCATACTTCCTGCAAAAAGAATGAATGCTTATTTCACAGAAACTGTAAACATGTTTTCTTGTGCTTTAGAAGTGTATTGTGCTAGCAATACTCGATATGATTATTTAATAATAAGAAACAATATGAGAGGCTAAAGACACCAAAAAGTTAGGCATCAAGAGAGCAAGACATGAGCAGCCACATGTCATGATCTAAACATCCAAAGACATCATTAATAGAGGGGTAAGATATTTACCTCTTAATAAAGTTGCAAAGGGAGCTTGATATGAAACGTACATAACCTGCCGACTCAAATACTTATCTTATTTATTCCCGAGGAAGCAGCAATTATAAATTAGAATCAGTAAACAATGGAACTTAGTATGTACTCTAAATTCAGTTAGCTAATAGAGGGCTAACACTTCAGGTTTACAATAGCTAAAAAACAATTACATGCTATGACTTGGGATGTGCTTATCACCCTTAGACAAAATTTAGGTGCACTTGAAACAGAAATTATAGTAAACTCGAAATGTAAAAAGAGAGGGGATATACCAATATGACACGGTAGGTAATTGAAATCTTCATGTTCACTTTAGGTACGAATTGCAACAGAACTCGATTCCTCTAGGAAGACGACCATCCTTCAATAATATGTGCACAAATGAAAAACTATAAACCAAATCATGGAGAAATAAATGGCCTGACTCAAAATTATTTAAATATTTTGGTTCATAACCAATTCACCACTTCATCAAGGTTTAGCAATGTGCATGTGGAGACGGCAATGTCTCCAGGTGAAGCTATCGACCATGACAGTAAGGCAATAGGTAGTGCATGTGGGGGGGGGGGGGGGATTAGCATGCTTCAACCTGCGGGCTCATCGAGAGTAGACGCATATTAGGGAATAATCTGGTGTGTGTTTAATTACATAGAGACACTTCAACTCCACAAAGCAGAAAAAATTGAAACAAACTACAGAAGCAAGGGGGGATATTGGCTGGCATACCATATGTTGATCAATACATACATCTTGTGGCATGGCTGCATGCGTATAGTAGGCGAAAGGGAAGAGCCAGGGCGAGGCAGTTACACTCCCGGCATAGACATTGATGACTCGATGGTTGGCAGCGATGCAGCGTCGATCTTCAGTGGCGGCAGACAATTAGATCATTCGTATTTCCATAGCCATGGATAAAAAGATCAGATGAGGAAATTAGAGGAAAATCTGATTATAGATCAGATGCAATCTATCAAACAGAACAACAAAAACTGATGGAGAGAAAACATACAGTTCCATGAAGAACCTCGGAGGCACACCACGAATTTGCTCCTCCTACTCCTCACAAACCTCAAACAGAGTGCAAGTGATGGATCTGTTCATCCTTCTCCTTACTGATCTAAAAAATCAAAAGAAAAAGGACAACAAAATCTCACTCAAAACATTGTAGGAACATCCAATCGTCTCTGATGCATGCTTCAGCGGCCGGCTCAGCAGGCCCACCACCGTGGACCGCGGGAACGCCCAAAGGACCAGGCTACAGAAGTAGCCCGACAGGATGGCCAGGCGTTGCCGCACATCCATGGAGATGCGGATGGTGGGGGTCTCGCTGGGGCTGAGCTGATGCGCGTGCGTCCATGTGCGCCAGTGTGCTCTTGAACCGGCAGAACGGCCGGCCGCGCCCCTTTGATGCAGTAGCACCACCGACACGCAATAAAATCTCACTCAGAACTTCGTACGAACATCTGATCCAAATGAAAGATTCAAGAATGAAAGAGGGAGTGGAGGAAGAATCAATGTGAGGAAGAAAAGAAGATTGAAGATGAAGAGGCAACCATGTCAATTCATTGGAATGAGAAGATAAAAGGGGTGAGGTGAAGTGCCTTGTGGGAGGAACCGAAGGAGTATGAAAAGATGTGAATGGGGGGTGATTATCACCAGACAAATTATTTTTTTTGACATGAAGCGAGAGAGGGGCTGTTGGCCTTCGACTCTTGGGGAGAATATGACATTTTCTCCTGTGAGGGTGAGAAGCATGGGCTTTTTTCTACGTGGCTAGGTGTTGATCAGTTGTTATGCCTAGTAATTAACTGCTGGCCGAAACAGCTGCTGACATGGCACATGTGTTGTGGCGGGATGGTTGCATGTTAAGAGAAATGAAGTAATGGACCTACTTGATGATGTGGATAGCTTGCATGTGAAGATAAATAGGTTAGTGGGGATGAACTATTTAGGTATCATAGATCAGTGATGGAGGATGGTTGATGATGACGACAACGATGATTTCCACTCTCCGGAGCCCCGAACGGACTCCAGATCTGCCCTCCCGAGGAAGAACAGGAGGCGGCAGCGGCTCCATATTGTAAAACACGATGAATCCTTCTCTCTGATTTTTTTCTACCCGAACGTGAATATATGGAGTTGGAGTTGAGGTCGGTGGAGGTCCAGGGGGCTCACAAGGACAGAGGGCGCGCCCTCCACCCTTGTGGCCAGGGTGTGGGTGTTGGTGTCAAAACCGGCGGATCTCGGGTAGGGGGTCCCGATCTGTGCGTCTTAGGCTAATGGTAAAAGGAGGCAAGGAACACAATGTTTACCCAGGTTCGGGCCCTCTCGATGGAGGTAAAACCCTACTTCCTTCTTGATTGATATTGATAATATGAGTAGTACAAGAGTTGATCTACCACGAGATCGTAGAGGCTAAACCCTAGAAGCTAGCCTATGATGATTATGATTGTGATCGTGATCATCCCTCTAAGGACCAACCTCTACGGTATATAGACACCGGAGAGGGCTAGGGTTTACATGGAGTCGGTTACAAGGAAGGAAATATAATATCCGGATCGCCAAGCTTGTCTTCCACGCAAAGGAGAGTCCCATCCGGACATGGGACGGAGTCTTGAGTCTTGTATCTTCACGCTCCAACAGTCCGAACGAAGTGTACAGTCCGGCTGTCCAGATACCCCCTAATCCAGGACTCCCTCAGTGGGTCCCCTTCAGTTGATTCTTTCGCCAATATTTTTTATTTATTCCAAAAGTGATCTCCGTGAAGTTTCAGGTCATTCTGAGAACTTTTATTTCTGCACAAAAATAATACCATGGCAATTCTGCTGAAAACAGCACCAGTCTGGGTTAGTTCCATTCAAATCATGCAAATAGAGTCCAAAACAAGGGCAAAAGAGTTTGGAAAAGTAGATACGATGGAGACGTATCAACTCCCCCAAGCTTAACCCATTGCTTGTCCTCAAGAAATTCAGTTGACAAACTGAAAGTGATAAAGAAAAACTTTTACAAACTCTGTTTGATCTTGTCGTTGCAAATATGTAAAGCTAGCATTCAATTTTTTAGCAAAGATTATGAACTAACCATATTCATAATAACATTTAGGTCCCACGTTTACTCATATCAATGGCATAATCAACTAGCGAGTAATAATAATAAATCTCGAATGACAACACTTTCTCAAAACAATCATGATATGATATAACAAGATGGTATCTCGCTAGCCCTTTCTGAGACCGCAAAACATAAATGCAGAGCACCCCTGAAGATCAAGGACTGGCTAGACATTGTAATTCATGGCAAAAGAGATCTAGTCACAGTCATACTCAATATCAATTAATAACAATTCATACAAATGACAGTGGTGCTCTCTAACTGGTGCTTTTTATAAGAGGATGATGACTCAACATAAAAGTAAATAGATAGGCCCTTCGCAGAGGCAAGCAGGGATGTGCAGAGGTGCCAAAGCTCGAGTTTTTAAAACAGAGATAAATATAATTTTGAGCGGCATGCTTTCATTGTCAACATAACAACCAAGAGATCTCGATATCTTCCATGCTACATACATTATAGGCGGTTCCCAAACAGAATGGTAAAGTTTATACTCCCCCACCACCAATAAGCACATTCCACGGCTGGTCCGAAACAACAGGTACTGTCCAACTAACAACAATCACGGGGGAGTTTTGTTTGCAATTATATTTTGATTTGATTTGAGCATGGGGCTGGGCATCCCGATTACCAGCCATTTTCTCATGAATGATGAGCGGAGTCCACTCATCGTGAGAATAACCCACCTAGCATGGAAGATATAGACATGAGCGATTCGAGCATACAAAACAGAATTTCATTTGAAGGTTTAGAGTTTGGTACATGAAAATTTACTTGGAACGGCAGGTAAATACTACATATAGGTAGGTATGGTGGACTCATATGGAACAACTTTGGGTTTATGGAAGTGGATGCACAAGTAGTATTCCCGCTTAGTACAAGTGAAGGCCAGAAAAAGACTGGGAAGCGACCAACTAGAGAGCGACAACAGTCATAAACATGCATTGATATTAACAAACAATGAGTGCAAGCATGAGTAGGATATCAATCACCATGAACATAAATATCATGGAGGCTATGTTGATTTTGTTTCAAGTACATGCGTGAACATGTGCCAAGGCAAGTCACTTAAATCATTCGAAGGAGGATACCATCCTATCATACTACATCACAACCATTTTAATAGCATGTTGGCACGCAAGGTAAACCATTTTAAACTCCTAGCTAATTAAGCATGGCATGAGTAACTATAATCTCTAATTGTCATTCCAAACATGTTTCATTCATAATAGGCTGAATCAGGAACGATGAACTAATCATATTTACAAAAACAAGATAGGTCGAGTTCAAACCAGCTTTTCCTCATCTCAATCATTTCATCATATATCATCATTATTGCCTTTCACTTGCACGACCAAATGGTGTGAATAATAATAATAGTGCACGTGCATTGGACTAAGTTGGAATCTGCAAACATTTATTCAAAGGAGAAGACAAGGTAATATGGGCTCTTTGTTAGATCAACAATAATGCATATGAGAGCCACTCATCATTTTCATCGTGGTCTTCTCCTCTCGACCCCCAAAGAAAAAAAGGAATTTCAAAGAAACATAGTGGAATGTTTTTGGAGTTTTTGTTTTTTCTAAAGGAAGTAAAACAAGAGCGAGAAAAACTATTTACACGGGAAAGCTCCCAACAAGCAAAAGAAGAACGAGAAATCTTTTTGGTTTTCTTTAATAGTACTACTACATATACATGTAAACTAAACTAAACTACAACTAATTTTTTTGTTTTTTCTCAAAGTTCTTCAAACACACAAGAAGAAAGCAAGAAAATAAAATAAACTAGCATGGATAATACAATGAAAAAGTATGAACACCGACAACTAGAATGAGTGTGTGAACATGAATGTAATGTCGGTGAGAAATACGTACTCCCCCAAGCTTAGGCTTTTGGCCTAAGTTGGCCTAGGGCCACCACTGGCCCGGATGATATCCGAAATCATAGTTGGGGTCGTACTGTGCTGTGGCAGCTACCGCCTGGCGAGCTGCTTCCTGGAGGCGAGTGGCCTCCGTTGTTCTCTCATACTCATTTGCCCCCTCTCTAGTTATAAAATATCCCATTTACCTGAAAATTAAAGAAGGCAGGAGTAGGAAGTGTAATATGGACAACATGCCGTCTGTCAAAGATTAGTTGGTACTGGAGGGACTGTTCGTTCCTCTAAAGAAACTGGTAGCGTACCATAGCATTATAATCTAGAAAAGCAGGTGGCAACTCAATGTCATTCTCTCTTATGGGTACACCAAGATAATTAGCTAAACGAGTTGCATAAATCCCCCCAAATAAATCTCCATCTTTAGCATTAAGATGTAACCTCCTCGCAATAATAGCCCCCAAGTTATATCGCTTATCACCTAACACCGCACTCTTGAGGACACTAAGATCCGGGACGCAAAGGTGGCTATGCTCATGCTTACCATTAATGCATCTACCTATAAAGAGAGCAAAGTAATGTATGGCAGGAAAGTGAATGCTCCCTATGGTAGCTTGTGTGATATTTCTAGTTTCTCCCACAGTGATGCTAGCAAGGAAATCATTGTATTCAGGTTTGTGAGGCTCACTATGAATGCCCCACTGTGGGATTTTGCAAGCAGTATTAAAATCTTCAAGGTCCATGGTATATGATTCATCATAAAGATCAAATAAAACAGTATGGGTATTGCGCTTAGATGAAAATTCAAACCTCCGCAAAAAGGAATCGGTAAGGTAATAATATTGTTGGCACTTATCCGATACGAAGTCCCCAAGATCAGCATTACGTACATACGTATCAAATTCATCCTTGAAGCCTGCATGAACCACAAATTCATCTGACAGCCATTCACAAGGCCACACTTGAGCTTCCCTTGGTGGTTCAAGGTCTGGCTCACGTATCGCGAGCCTCGGTGCTTGCTTCCTCGAAGAACCACCTTGGTACATTTTCCTAGACGTTTTTCTTCCTCCAAAAATTTTGTGAAATTTTTAGTGACTCAAAATAAAAGTGAACCAAACTCAACAAGATTGATAGCAACTACTCCCACAAGTGCCTAGAGGCTATATCATGCATCAAAACTACTTCGGACCATATAAATTACATGCAAGCTCAAGAACAGGGTCACCATAGTAGCAAAAATTTGCAATAAATAAAGAACTAGAACAAAAACTAATTGGACCATTGGAGGAGTCACATACCCAAGAACAATCCCTCGAAACAGTTTTGTGAATGGAGCTTTGAGCAAGCAGATCGAAAATGGCAGCAAAATGATCAAGAACACGGGTTTGAGCTATGGGATGATTTTTTCTGGAGGAAGGCGAAGTGGATGGGTGCTGGAATAAGTGGAGGGGAGCCACATGGGGCCCACAAGACTGGGGGCGCGCCCCGAGGGTAGGGCGCGCCCCCCGTCCTTGTGTCTCACTGGTGCATCCCCCTGGTGTGTTCTCAGTGCCAGAAATTCTCAAATATTCTATAAAAAATCATACTAAATTTTCAGGGCATTTGGAGAACTTTTATTTTCGGGGTATTTTTTATTGCATGGATAATTCAGAAAACAGACAAAAAAAAATACTATTTTAGCTTTATTTAATCTAAATAACAGAAAGTAAAAGGAGGGTACAGAAAGTTGTGCTTCCTAAATTCATCCATTTGCAAAGAGATTTTAGTAGGTGCTCATCAAAAGGAATCCATTAACAAGATTAATCAAGTCTTATTAACAAACTTCTTCCGAATGGCATGAAACTGATGAATTTTCGAATAACACTAGGTTACCTCAACGGGGATATGCATGTCCCCAAAAATAAGAATATCATATTTCTTTTTGACAGTAGGGAGAGGGAATTCAAAACCTTCAATAGTAATAGTTGAAATTTTTCTAAGAGAACTGATACTATGAACTTGAGGTTGTTTCTTTGGAAAGTGTACCGTATGCTCATTACCATTAACATAAAAAGTGACATTACCTTTGTTGCAATCAATAACAGCCCGTGTAGTATTCATAAAGGGTCTACCTAGGATGATCGACATACTGTCGTCCTCGGGAATATCAAGAATAGCAAAGTCCATTAAGATAGTAACGTTTGCAACCACAACAGGCACATCCTCACAAATACCGATGGGTATACTAGGTGATTTATCAGCCATTTGCAAAGAGATTTCAGTAGGTGTGAACTTATTCAATTCAAGTCTATGATATGAAGAGAAAGGCATAATACTAACACTGGCTCCAAGATCACATAAAGCAGTTTTAACATAGTTTCTTTTAATGGAGCATTGTATAGTTGGTACTCCTGGATCTCCATGTTTCTTTGGTATTCCACCCTTAAAAGTATAATTAGCAAGCATGGTGGAAATTTCAGCTTCAGGTATCTTTCTTTTATTAGTGACAATATCTTTCATATACTTAGCATAAGGAGGCATTTTAAGCATATCAGTCAAACGCATACGCAAAAAGATCGGTCTAATCATTTCAGCAAAGCGCTCAAAATCCTCATCATCATATTTCTTGGATGGCTTAGGAGGAAAAGGCATGGGTTTCTGAACCCATGGTTCTCTTTCTTTACCATGCTTCCTAGCAACGAAGTCTCTCTTATCATAACGTTGATTCTTTGATTGTGGGTTATGAAGATCAACAACAGGTTCAATCTCTACATCATTATCATTACTAGGTTGAGCATCATCATGAACATCATCATTAACATTATCACTAGGTTCATGTTCATCACCAGATTGTGTCTTAGCATCAGAAATAGAAATACCATTGGGGTTCTCAGGTGTGTCAATAACAGGTTCACTAGAAGCATGCAAAGTCCTATCAGTATTCTTTTTCTTTTTATCAGATTGACTAGGTGCATCAGTATTAATTCTCTGAGGATCTTGCTCAATCCTCTTAGGATGGCCCTCAGGATATAAAGTTTTCTAGGTCATTTTACCACCTCTATTCATAACCCTAACAACATTATCATTGTTCTTATTATTTAACTCTTTGAGAAGATCATCTTGTGCCTTAAGTACTTGTTCTACTTGAGTTGTAACCATGGAAGCATGTTTACTAATAAGATTAAGATCATTTTTAACTCTAGACATATAATCACTCAAGTGTTCGACCATATAAGCATTGCGTTTCAATTGTCTACCGACATAAGCATTGAAGTTTTCTTGTTTAATAATAAAGTTATCAAACTCATCCAAGCATTGACTAGCAGACTTATTATGAGGGATATCACCTTCATCAAATCTATATAGAGAGTTTACCTCTACTACCTGTGTCGGGTTATCAAGACCATGTATTTCTTCAATAGGCGGTAGATTCTTAACATCTTCAGCTTTAATACCTTTTCCCTTCATAGATTTCTTTGCCTCTTGCATATCTTCAGGACTGAGAAATAGCATACCTCTTTTCTTTGGAGTTGTCTTAGGAGTTGGTTCAGGAAGTGTCCAATCATTATCATTACTCAATATATTATTCAATAGCAATTCATCTTGCTCAATAGTTCGTTCCCCGAAAACACAACCAACACAACTATCCAGGTGGTCTATGGAAGCATCAGTTAGTCCATTATAAAAGATATCAAGTATTCCATTTTTCTTGAGAGGATGATCAGGCAAAGCATTAAGTAATTGGAGAAGACTCCCCCGAGCTTGTGGGAGACTCTCTTCTTCAATTTACACAAAGTTAAGTATTTCCCTTAAGGCAACTTGTTTCTTATGAGAAGGAAAATATTTTGCAGAGAAGTAGTAAATCATATCCTGGGGACTACACACACAACCAGGAGCAAGAGAATTAAACCATATCTTAGCATCACCCTTTAACGAGAAAGGAAACAATTTAAGAATATAGTAATAGCGAATTTTTTCCTCATGAGAAAATAGGGTGGCTATATCATTCAATTTAGTAAGATGTGCCACAACAGTTTCAGATTCATAACCACATAAAGGATCAGGTTCAACCAAAGTAATTAACTCAGCATCAACAGAGAATTCATAATCCTTATCAGTAACACAGATAGGTGAAGTAGCAAACTTAGGGTCATATTGCATTCTAGCATTCAAAGATTTTTCTTTCAGCTTAGCTAACAGTTTATTAAGATCATCTCTATCATTGCAAGCAAAAAAGTCTCTAGCAATTTTCTCATCCATAATATAACCCTCAGGTACAACAAGCAATTCATATCTAGGGGGAGAATCATAATCTTCAGTTTCAATAATATCATCAGTTTCAGTAATTTCATTCTCTCTAACCATAGCAAGTTGTTCATCAAGAAATTCACCTAGTGGCACAGTATTATCAAGAAAAGAAGTAGTATCATCATAAGCATCATGCATAGTAGAAGTGGCATCATCAATAACATGTGACATATCAGAATCAATAGCAGGTGTAGGTTTCGCAAGTTTACTTAGAACAGAAGGTGAATTAAGTGCAGAGCTAGATGGCAGTTCCTTACCCCCCCCCCCCTCGTAGTTGAGGGAAAAATCTTGGTTCTTTGATCTTTCAAAATCCTCATAGTGATCAACAGATAGAAATCCCAAGTGACTCAGAGAATAGAGCTGTGCTCCCCGACAACAGCGCCAGAAAAAGGTCTTGATAACCCACAAGTATAGGGGATCGCAACAATTTTCGAAGGTAGAGTATTCAACCCAAATTTATTGATTCGACACAAGAGGAGCCAAAGAATATTCTCAAGTATTAGCAGCTGAGTTGTCAATTCAACCACACCTGAAAGACTTAATATCTCCAGCAAAGTATTTAGTAGCAAAGTAGTATGGAAGTAATGGTAATGGTGGCAAAAGTAACAGTAGTAGTTTTGTAGCAATCGTAACAGTGGCAACGGAGAAGTAACTTAGCAAATATCAATATGAAACGAGCTTGTAGGCAATGGATCAATGATGGATAATTATGTCGGATGGCATTAATCATGCAACAGTTATAATATAGGGTGACATAGAACTAGCTCCAATTCATCAATATAATGTAGGCATGTATTCCGAATATAGTCATACGTGCTTATGGAAAAGAACTTGCATGACATCTTTTGTCCTACCCTCTCATGGCAGCAGGCTCCTATTGGACACTAAGGGATATTAAGGCCTCCTTTTAATAGAGAACCGGACCAAAGCATTAGCACTTAGTGAATACATGAACTCCTCAAACTACAATCATCACCGGGAAGTGTCCTGCTATGTCTTGAGCTTGCGTTGGTTTTCCTTGAAGAGGAAAGGGTGATGCAGCACTAGTAGCATAAGCATTTCCCTCAGTTTTTGAGAACCAAATTATCAATCTAGTAGGAGGCTCCTCAAAATTCCCACGCACCTACACAAACAAACAAGAACCTCGCAACCAACGCAATAAAGGGGTTGGCAATCCCTTCACGGCCACCTGCAAAAGTGAGATCTGATAGAGATAATATGATAAGATAAATATTTTTGATATATTTATGATATAAATATTTTTGACCTGAAACTATAGGGCTGCCCCACAGCAAATTTATTACTCTTAAACAAAAATACATATGTGCAGTAATTACAAGGTCAGGGAGACCCTAAAAGAGAAAAAGGCAAAGTAAAAACTAACCTCAAGGAGGGAAAAAAGAGATCCATCTAATCAGATCATCTTTGAACTTGGGTTTAATCCTATGAACTAAAAGAGAAACGTTCAAAATAAAAGAAGCTCTCCACCTACGAAAAGATGGTTTGATATTCCTGAAAACCCTGTCATTTCTAACATTCCAGATATTCCAGCAAGCTAGAAAAACAACTTCAGAGAAGAAAGGCCTTGCAAAATCCCTTCTAGCTTGATAAGCAATGGCAGTCATGTCATCTCCAGGAGGCCATGTGATTTGAAGGTAATTCCAGACCCTGCAACTAAAGTTACACTGGAAGAAAAGATGATCCCTGTCCTCTTTGGTGTGCGTGGGACACAACACACACAAATTTGAGTCAGAAACATTCCAGTGCCTTCTCTCCAACATATCTTGAGTATTCAACCGATCCATGATCAACATCCAAGCAAAGAACTTGATCCTCAAAGTGCAACAACTAGCCCAAATCCAAGACAATATTGGGTTTGACACAGTGTGCTTATGCAAGAAAGTATAATATTTCTTGGCAGAGTAATCCTTTCCATCCTCTTTCCAAACCCAAACATCATTCAACTGGTGATTAAGATTTGAATTTCCAAGCAAGGATTGCAATGAATGCAACTCACCAAAATCTCTCTCAGAGAGGGGTAGATGAAATAATGGAGAGAGGTCAGACATGTCAAAAACCTCAACAGCATAAATAAGAGGGTCAATGACAAAGGAGAATAATCTTGCAAATCTTTGATCAAGTGGGACACTGGAATGTCCCAGAGACCAAGAATCAGACCAAAACAGAACTGTGTCACCCCTATGAACATGCACAACACAGACCATTCTGAACTTATCCATTAACTTGCAAATATCTCTCCACCAGAAGGAACCACAAATGGTTGTGGCATGAGGGACTCTACCATGATAGTAGGTATTCCAAATCAAATGCACCCAGGGGACATCAACTTTATTGTAGAACTTACTAACATGTTTGAGGAGAAGGGCTTCATTCTGCAGCCCCAAGTTCAAAATACCCAGCCCTCCTTTATTCTTTGGTCTGCAGACCAAGCTCCAAGCAGCCAAAGACTGACCAGACTCCTGCCCATACTTTCTCCAAAGGCACTGCCTCTGAATTCTCTCAAGTTGCTTTAAATACCAGGAGGCAGGTCCAAACTGCAGAGGAAAAAAATAGGAACAGAAGAGAGAGCAGAGATCAAGTACTGTAGCCTTCCTCCATGTGCAAGGAAGGAAGAGCTTACAGAAAGTTTCCTCTCCATACTATCCACCAAAGGCATTAAGTCCATAATCTTGGGTTTGTTGATTCCCACTGGAAGCCCAAGATAGGTAAAAGGCAGAGAGCCAACTACACAACCAAAAACTGAAGCTAGCCTAGCTATCTCCACTGGATCAACATTAATAGGAAGCATAGAAGACTTATGATAGTTGACATGCAACCCAGTGGACTTGGAGAACAGGAGTAACATCTTCTTCAAAGCAACCAATTGAGATTCCTCAGCAGGCAATATAATTAGTGTGTCATTAGCATACTGAATAATGGGGTAGTCCTTGTCATGACAGGGAATGGGAAGCTCCAAAAGACCCTGATGATACATATCATTCACAACTGATTGTAACAAATCAGCAGCAATTGCAAACAGGAGTGGAGAGAGAGGGTCACCCTGCCTAACACCTTTCTTGCATGTAAATTGCTTACCAGGTACTCCATTAAGCAAAATAGAAGAAGTACCAAAAGCAAGGAACTGCTTAACCCAGGAAATCCATTTGTCATTGAAACCTTTGTGTCTCAAAATTTGAAATATAGCCTCATGCTCAATTGAATCAAATGCTTTATCAAAGTCTAACTTAAGAATAACAATAGGCCTTTTAGACTGCTGGCATTGATGCAAGTATTCAAGTGTCCAAGCCACACAGTCCTGGATTGTTCTTGACTTGATGAAACCATATTGGTTTTTGTGCAAACATCTCATAATATCCAACTGGAGCCTATTTGCAACCATCTTTGAAAGAAACTTAACCCCCATACCAGTAAGAGAGATAGGTCTAAAGTCATTAACAGATTCAGGGGACCTCTTCTTTGGTACCAGGGTGATGTATGAATAGTCGATATTCTCAAGATTAGCAGTCCCTTCATGAAAAGCAGCAGCCAGAGCATAGAAATCCTTGTTGATTATATGCCAACACTTTTTGAAAAACAAACCATTAAAACCATCAGGTCCAGGTGACTTGTCAATAGGCATGTTCTTAACAGTGTTATCCATCTCCTCCTTGGAGAACCCTTTAGTCAAGGAATCCAAATCCTCCACCCTATCCAAAATAGAGGAGAGATCAAAACATATTTCAATTCCATGACTAGTGCCCATTCTGTTCTTGAAATTAAGCCATAGAGCAGCAACCATTTGCTCATGATCAGACACCACAGAGCCATCCTCCATCCTTAAAGAAGCAATGGAGTTATGCCTATATCTTTCAGAAGCCAAGGCATGGAAAAATTTAGTGTTCTCCTCCCCCACTTTAATGGATCTAATAGTACACCTTTTCCTCCAATATAGATACTGTAGGTGTAGGAGATGCTCCAGATGTAGCTTGACAAGATTTCTGAAGTTGAATTCATGCCTAAAAAGGGGCCTCAACTCCTCCAAACAATCCAAAATGAGAACCACTCTGTTGCATTTAGCAATTAAAACCTTCATTTTGGAAACATTCATATGCCAACTCTTGAGATCTCTCCTCAAAGATTTGAACTTAGCGGCAATAATTGCAGTAATGCGTGCTTTGTTCATAGTAACAGACCAAGAAGCAGACACACAATCAAGAAAACCCTGCAACTCCACCCAATAATTCTCAAAACGAAAGATATTGCATTTAGGAATAGAAGTGTTGATTGCCACAACACAAGGCACATGATCTGAAGCAGTCCTTGCAAGTGGCAACACCTGAGTGGAAGGGTAACAGGAGATCCAATTCGCAGAGGTAAAAAACCAGTCCAGCTGCTCGAGGAGAGGATTATCTTGCATATTTGACCAAGTGAAAGATCTTCCCTTAATAGGTAATTCAAGCAGACCAAGATGCCCAATAATCTCATTGAAGATAAAAATATCATTAGCATCTCCACCAGGGAGATTTCTGTTCTCAGTTGATCTAATAAAATTAAAATCCCCCAGAACCAGCCAATTAGCAGAGTCAGGTATGGAAAGATGGTAGAGCCAGTCCACAAAGTCATCTCTAGCTTGGCCTCTGCACGGCCCATAGACATTGACCAACGTCCAAATTTCATTATTATGGTTGGAAGTGAATTGAACAACAATCCCAAAATGTTTCACCTCAACTAACCGACCAGAGAGAACAGAGGAGTTCCACAGCACCACTATGCCACCCGAGGCCCCAATCGAAGGACTGAAAACGAACGAGTCAAAACGACGGGGGCAAAATTTTCGGATGGTCATGCAATCAATAGACTCCATTTTCGTCTCTTGCAGACAAACCACAGACGCCATGCTTTCCTCCACCTTATTGCAAACAGCACGTTGGCGATCATCAGAATTAAGACCTCGGACGTTCCAACACATTACACGCCAACTTCTAGTAGATCGAGGATCCATAAAACACATTGTTTACAGTTTTTAGGAGCATGCCCGCGTAGCAGGCAGCATAAACCACAGTTCAAACTGAGTACATATCCAAAAAAAAAATAAACATGCCCTGATAACGATCATCAACAACTTCCCAGCAAAAGAGACATGAAATAAACCTACGATAAATAGCCTGGTTATGGGTCGGCCACACCCCGCAAACATAACCCCGACTAGACATCTGACGAATTTCCCTTAGCAGAGGAAGGATCCGCCATAAGTGCATCCGCAGTAAGCTTGTCCGCCGCAATACCCAGGTCAGCTCCAATTTGCTGAATGTGAGGAATTGGCGTTGGAGGAGGCACTGGAGTCGATCTTGGAACATTATCATCATCCACAAAGGGTTTTGAGCGGGGCTTCTTCTTCTTGGGCTCTGTCATTGGCAGGGCCTGCAGCACAGGCTTAAAACCATCCCTCTTTACAGAGCTGCGAGTGCAACGGCGCAGGCCAGAGTCTACAATGGGAGCACTACCACGCTTGGTCACCCGCTTCGTCTTCAGGGCAGGAGCAGAGAAAGAAAACTGCTCATCAGCAGCAGGAACAGGCTGCAGACCAAAGCCCAGCTCCAACTCCGGAGAACTGTCAGCTAACAAAGCACGAGCAGGCCCACTGGGGGGCGAAGCAACTGACAGTGGGGCAACTATGCCAGCAGAAACAACAGGAATCCAATCCGAAACCCAGCTAACCTTCTCAAAAGCCAACGACCATGATCTCTTGGAAAGAACCAGGGGCTGAAACGAAGCCTGAAAAACTTGTTTAGGAACATGCATAGTAGAGCAACGACCCAAAAGGGCATCAAAGGTTCTTCTCCAAGCCATCTCCGGCGGCAAGGGTGGGCCATGCACCACATTCAGACGCCCAACAAAGAGATCCTGCTGGGGCACTATAGGCTGTTGATATGGCACTATTGCCCAAGCATCGGGGTCAGCAGACTGAGTAGCATTCTGAATGTCATTACCCAAAAAAGCGTCAGGAGGCTGAATATCATTATCAGGCTCAACCACGACCAATCCTGGCCCCATATCTTCAGCATCCAATGGAGCAAGCATCGGTTGTAACTGAACAGGCTCAGCATCCACAACCGGTGGATCATCCTCAACTTCAACAGCATCCAAATGCACGAACATAGGCGGAGCAGGCGGAATAGAACTATCAGACTGATTAACAGAGCCTGAAAAATCTTGCTGGTTTATGACAATCAACTCCTGATCAGGGACAACTGCATTTACTGGAGCAACTCCATTATGATATAGATTGGAGTAAAGATGCAAATAAAAGTAGATTAAAAGCTTATATGATAAAAGATAGACCCGGGGGCCATATGTAACATCCCAAATTTTCAATTTGGAATGTTATACATTAGATCATCATTGCATATCATATTTTATTGCATTTTGGCTCGGTCCTAGAAATTCTACGCAACTCAAGGACCCACGGAGAGAGTTGGGGATGTCGTTATTTTCATATTTGAGTTTTCTCAAATTTTGAAAATAGGATCATCTGATTTTATTTATTTTATCTTCAATTATTTCTATTACAAAAATATGAGAGAGGGAATAAAATGACTTTCCCAAAATAAAGAAATATTGAGGATTTAATAATAAAATCAAACAAGATTTTATTTCGGAGTTTTATGGCAATTTTATTTGAATTAGAAAAAATGCGCGTTTTTCAAAATTGCATTTAGGCCCCAAATAAATGTTCATATTGTCCGGCTCGATTTTAGAGGACGGGGTAAATTTATCTCCGGATTTTTGGAGTTTGTTTATATTTTTTTTGTTTTTCTACGCGAAATTATTTATTAAAAAAAATGCGAACCGACCTAATCGGGCCGTGTCCGACTAGGACACTTGGCCCGGCCGGCCTTTATAAGCGTCGGGAAGCCACCCCGAAACCCTAGCCGCCGCCACCCTCGATCCACGCGCCGCCGCTGCCGCGGAGTTCGCCGCTGCCGCCGTCGCGGAGTTCGCCGCCGCCGCCGCCACCCCTCGCCGCCGACCGCCCCGCCCCCGCCGCCGACCACCCCGCCGCCGACCATCTCGCTGCCGCCCGCCGCCGCTCTCGCCGGAATCCGCCGCCGCCTCGATTTTCGCGAGAAAACCGATTGGTTTTTTAAAAAAACCCAAGATCCGTTTTTTTATTAGATCGTTTTTTCGGTTTAGTTTATTTAGCGAACGCCCGTTCGTTCGTTCGTTTTAACGAACGGTTTTCGTCTTTTAGCCGCAGACAGCGAACGTTCGTTCGTTAGTCTGTTCGTTCGTTTTTCCTTTTCTCGGATTTTCCGCGATTATTCCCGATCGTGATTTCTGATCCGATTTTCGTTCTAGTATAACTTTTCGCTCGTTTATTGGAATCAAGCGATTCAAGCGCCTAGAGTTTCGTCTCAAAACCCTCTTTTCCCTTTAAACAAATTAAACATGTTTTTGATACTGCAAAATTTGACTTAGGTCCAGATTAGTAAATGAAGCTTGTTTCTTTCGCCGTTTGACTTTCGTTGCTTCGTTTGATTTGTTTCTTTTTGCAAACCGGAGTTCTTAAGTTGAACTTTCTGGTTAGATCTCTTATTTGAGTTTCACCGATGCATTAGATGAGTACTTATTGTATGCTTGTTTGTTTGCGATAGAGTACCCGGAGTGTCCCGCTTGCTACTTCGAATCTCTAGGTTTCACAGATCATCAGCAAGGCAAGTAACACTTTGATCATACCCCTTTACTACCCAGTTTTATTGCATTAGATCAATCCTCAAACAATTGCATGATTAGGATCTAATTAATATGTGTGTTTTGGGAAGTAGATGAGGTAGTACCTATTACCTGTTTTATTATCAAACCTTTGGGAGTTACTTCTACGTTTGCTTATTTTGCCATGCTATGCTAGTAGACGTGGATTGGGTGAGTGTATCCATGACAGATGTGAGATTGTTAACTAATGGTTTGTTTAAGGTGGCAACTTAAATTCACATCTGGGTGGATTGAGGCACCTGGTGAACCCAGTGTTGCCTGTATTTTTTGGAAATCCCGGGGTACCGTGTGATTCTCCTATGGACCGCCACCCAGGCTCAAAGGGATCATGAGATTATTCATGCTAGAAACATCCGTGTGCAGCCGCAAGCTACTATGTGCTCTAGCATAGTTGATTAAGTTGCGTGAGCTCTTGAAGAGGTAGACTAGCAGATGTAGGGGATGTAGGTTGGTACTGTCTACCCGGAGTAGAGAGTTAATGCTTCTGAAAGACTGTGTCTCGGTCATCCGTTTCTCAAACACCATGTAGTGCGAGAAAACAAGTGGAGGAGATCGAGTCTTGCGGGGAAAAGTGCGCAAACCTCTGTAGAGTGTATAAACTAATCATGGTTAGCCGTGTCCCCGGTTATGGACGTTTTGAGTATCTAGTACCTGGATTATCATGTGAATCTCATCATGTTACTTAATTTAATTTTGTTGGGTTAATGATGATGCTTAATTGGGATTGAGTTGGAGTACCCTTCTCAATGTTTAACAACCACCATGATAGTTAAATAAAATTTATTCCTTTGCAGTAGGGAAAAATTGGCTTTATGCAAAAGTGTAACCATAGAGCTTTCCACCAGCCATATACGCATGTAGTATAGCATATCTCTGTTCATTACTCTCTATGTGTTACATTGCGAGCATATTCCATGTGCTGACCCGTTTTTGGGCTGCAACGTTCATGTTGCAGACTTTTTAGACGACGAGTAAGGTGCCTTAGGTTGTGATCTTATACTCAGTGATGCCGTTGGAGTTGATGGACTCGCTTATCTTCCAAGCCTTCCGCTGTTATCGTTATTAGATGGCCTTAAGCCATATTTATTGTAATAAGTTCTCTTTTGAGACATTCGATGTAATAAGTGTGTGATTTCTACTCTGTTATAAATCCTTCAAGTACTGTGCATGTCAGCATTACCGATCCAGGGATGACCCGATGCACGTACATCAGACTGTTTGAGGTCTGGTCGCTACAAGATGGTATCAGAGCACACGCTGACTATAGGACACGACCACTAAGCTTAAGCCCTAGATCACTACTCTCTCTTCTCATTTCTGACTCCTCATCTTTTCTACTCTTTTAGGATGGCGGATTCAAGGAACAAGTTCACGCAACCAGATGAAGATACACCCTTTGGATGCCACTTGAAGGAAGTTACTAGATACCTGAACATCGGAGTGCCAAGGTTCACCGGGACCTACATCGCCACTTTACCCGAAGAAGAGCGTTGGATGATTCAAGTTCAAGTTCCAGGAAGGTCGTTCAGGCCAGTCACTGAGCCCATAGAGTTTTCCTTTGATGCACCAACCTCGAGTCTAGGAAAGAGCATGGCAGCCCACATCACCATGGGACGCATTGGAGAAGTTTTGATGAGGACAACAATACCATTGTTACACCCACATCCCCTGCTGCTATACATACTGGAGCAATTACTAGAGCTCGCGCATGCCAAATAATTACCAGGTACTTTCATTTCTTGGTAATGATTCTAATGTTCATGAGAATATGATGCTGCCTAAATTGGATACATTTGTTTTGCTTACAAATGAAGGGCCTAGCTTGGAGAAGGATGAACATTGGAGAAAGAACAAGCATGGAGATGATGGTATGCGCAAGGGGAACAAGAACAGAGTTATAAGTGATGATTTCAGGACTTTGAAGCCATCATAATGGGTGCATGAAGCCTTGGATGAAATATACAAGATGCCACTTCATAAATTTCGTCCCGAGGCTATTCTAGGTGCTGTGTCACCTTATTATTGGGCCAGGCCCATGTAATTTCGAAATACATAAGTATAGGCTATTTTTAGAGTCTGTATGTGTGGGGAAACAAGAGATAGGGTTGATTTCGGACCCCTCCACCAAGGGCCACAAAATTCCCCCTCTTCCTCCATATATATAGCCCTTAGGGCATTGTTTAGACTTTGGGTTTTGTTTAGATTAAAGTTCGCCAGAGCTGCAACTTCGCGTACTTCGTTTGTGTTCAACGACCAGACAAAGGCGTCACAGAACCCCACCTTGATCAATAAAGCTTTCCTCTTATATTCGCAATATCCAGATTGCAATCTTAGTTTCTTGCTTGTTCTTTGTTTGCGTGCAGGAAACAGACCTTCGTGGTCAGGTTGATCGTGCTCCGGTGTGGTCAATAACTTCTTGGAGTTGGTTTAGCGATTGCTAAGGCGCGACGTCCTCGCACGTTCGTAGTCGGATCGTCAAAGTCGACTTCCTCCAAAACGATAGCCACCACCTCATCGAAAGACAGGACACCTTTGCCTCTATCAAGTGGTATCAGATTTCCAGGTTGCTCGGTGAGATTTTATAGTTTTTCGTAGTTTAGATCGAGTTTGTTCTTCATACCTATAGTCCACGAAAAAGCCAAAAAAAATTAGGGTTAGTTCATCCCATCCGAACCAATCTGAGCCTTTGCATAATCTTTTCTGTATTTGCTTTGTTGAATTTGTGGTTGCATCGTCGTGTCAAGTTGCTGGTCTTAGTGTCTAGTCCTTTAGAGTTTCGAGTTCTATTCACAGGTTGTCACGTCGCCGCTGCCATATATCACCACCGCATCATCATCGTCGCAGCTGCCATATACCACCACCACATATTCACCACCAATCTGAGTCCATATACGCCACCACATATCCGCTGCCATCACGCCAATCCGAGTCCACCTGCAACATATATCCGCCACCAGTCCGAGTTCCATCAGATTCATCTCCGCCACCAGTCCGAGTTCCACCAGTTTCATCTCCGACACTAGTCCTATTCCGAGTCCAGTATTTTGTTACTCTGTTTTGGATTTCCAGATCACGCCATACTCCGAGTCGGGACACAGAAGGACTCCCCAACTTCCGTGCTACCCGCAGTAAAAACACTAAGTCTGGAAAATTTTGGCTAGGCAGTTTTTAGACCATTTGTAGACTTTTTCGAATTTTTTTTGTTGCGGAGCAAAAAAAAGAGGGGAAAAAGTGCAAAAAAAGGAAAAAAAAATCAAAGTGTGCTCCTCCCTTGTTTACGTGCCGTGCTGTGATTTTGTTGGTGTTCTAGGCTCGCGTCTCTAGCACAGTCTAGCCTAGGGCCAGCACAGTACCGTCGTTGAGCGTTTATTCAACTTTGCATCTCTGAATTGATTATTGCTGACCCTTTTTGCTACCATATTATAAGCCTTCCCAGCTCCACATACATCTACGTCGTGCATTTGACTCTCCCTAGTAATTGCTCTATCCAAGCTTTGAGAGGTTTGACTACAACGGTTGCCGATCACCGCCTGCTGCTGGGTAAGAACTGGTAAGAATTTGAGATTTGCTTGACGGATTTGTGACACCCACCACCACCTCTTGTTAGTAGTCTGTAGGGTCATATTCTTGTGTGTTTCTATTGCTGCTAACCATGCCAGGATCACAAGTTGACGAGACTGACTGGGAGAACATGACGAATAAGGAGTTGCATGATAAATTTCAGCAAATGATGAGTGGACAGGTGCAAGATGTGCTAAACAGATTTGACGAGGCCATGGAGAAGATAGATGGCATGGAGAAGACGTTCGAAACAAAGCTCGATAACAAGTTTAATGAATTGCTCGCACGTATTCCACCACCACCACCCGCTGCACCTAACGCACCTCTACAACAACAACAACAACAACAACAACGACTACCTCCATGTCGCGAAACAGCCCTCTGCCGAGCGAGCCGTGTCCCTCTTGCTTTTGGCCAAACTGTTGGTGCTGCTGTTGATACTTCTATGGCTCCTGCTGCTGATGCAGAGGAGGATGATTATGTGGGAGCTTACGAGGATGAGGTTGATCAAAATCAGAACTACGTGCAACCACCTGCACCACAAGCACCAGGTCGTCCACATGCAAATAATCACAATGGTAGGGCTCTCCCTCAGGTACGAGATCATGACCATCTTCCTAAACTGAAATTGAATATTCCACCATTTGAGGGTAGATATGTTCCTGATACATATCTTACTTGGGAGTTAGAAACTGAACAATGATTTACATGTTTACAATATCTTGAGGAGAGACGGGTTGCCGCTGCTGTTTGTGTTTTCACTAGTTTTGCATGTGTATGGTGGTCTGAACATTGTAGATTACATCCTATTCAAACTACTTGGGCTGCTTTGAAAACTGCTATGCGTACTCGTTGGGTTCCACCATATTATCAACATGAATTGCTTCAAAAATTGCAGCGCTTAAGACAAGGGAAAAATTCTGTAGAAGAATATTACCATGAATTACAAACTGGCATGATTAGATGTGGTATTGTTGAGGAGAATGAAGCTATGCTTGCACGTTTTATGGGTGGATTAAATAGAGAGATTCAGACCATTCTAGAGTATAAGGAGTATACTAATATCACTCGTTTATTCCATCTTGCTTGTAAAGCTGAACGTGAAGTGCAGGACCGACAAGCATTGGCGCGAACTAACTTTTCTGCAGGCCGACCTTCATCATGGACACCGCGTGCATCTTCTACTTCAACTGCACCAGCACCTCCATCAGGTGCCACCTCCAGCCGTGATACAAGAAAGCAGGCACAACCACCATTATCTGCCAAGAGCGCACCTGCCGGGCTTCCATAGAGTTCTTCTTCTTCCATGGCATCAACAGGGCACACAAGTGATATTATTTGTCGTCGTTGTAAGGGAAGAGGTCATTATGCGAGAGAATGCAAATCTCAGCGTGTGATGATTGCTACTCAAGATGGTGGGTATGAGTCCGCTAGTGACTATGATGAGGAGACTTTGGCTCTTATTACACGTGAAGAACATGGTGGAGATGATTCTGATCATGAGACGCAATACATGGCTCCTGAAGACGCTGACAGGTATGAATGTTTAGTTGCTCAACGGGTTTTGAGTGTGCAAGTCACACAAGCTGAGCAAAATCAGAGGCACAATTTGTTCCATACAAAGGGAGTTGTGAAGGAACGTTTTGTGCGCGTCATCATAGACGGAGGAAGCTGCAATAACTTGGCTAGCATGGATATGGTGG
This sequence comes from Triticum timopheevii, assembly GCA_963921465.1. Classification (NCBI taxonomy): domain Eukaryota; kingdom Viridiplantae; phylum Streptophyta; class Magnoliopsida; order Poales; family Poaceae; genus Triticum; species Triticum timopheevii. Next base: position 117,028,642 of record OY997271.1, read on the forward strand.
AGAAGCTATCTCTCACCACAAGACCACATTCACATCCTTACTACATCCAATGGTTCAACAACAGCGGCAAGGTTAAGGTAACACGTACTGTTCGTGTGCATTTTAGTATCTCCACATATGCTGATTATGTTGATTGTGATGTGGTACCTATGCAAGCATGTTCCTTATTACTTGGTCGACCATGGCAATTTGATAAAAATTCTGTACACCATGGTAGAAACAATCAGTATACTCTTGTTCATAAGGATAAAAATATTACTTTGCTTCCTATGACTCCTGATTCCATTTTGAAAGATGATATTAATAGAGCTAATAAAGCAAAATAGGAGAAAAACAAAAGTGAAAATCAGATTGTGGCAAAAGAATTTGAGCAACAAATGAAGCCTAATAGTAAACCATCTAGTGTTGCTTCTGAAATTAAATTGAAAAGTGCATGTTTACTTGCCACTAAATCTGATACTGATGAGCTAGATTTCAGCAAATCTGTTTGCTATGCTTTTGTGTGCAAAGAGGCATTATTTTCATTCGAGGACGTGCCTTCCTCTTTGCCTCCTGCTGTCACTAACATTTTGCAGGAGTTCGCTGACGTCTTTCCACAAGACGTGCCACCGGGATTACCTCCCATTCGAGGGATTGAGCATCAGATTGACTTAATTCCCGGTGCATCATTAACCAACCGTGCACCATATCGTACCAATCCTGAGGAGACGAAGGAGATTATGCGTCAAGTACAGGAGCTGCTCGACAAAGGTTATATACGCGAATCCCTTAGTCCTTGTGCTGTTCCTATTATTCTAGTGCCGAAAAAGGATGGTACATCACGTATGTGTGTTGATTGTAGAGGCATTAATAATATTACTATTCGTTATCGTTATCCTATTCCTAGGCTAGATGATATGCTTGATGAATTGAGTGGCTCTACAATATTCTCCAAAGTTGATTTGCGTAGTGGATACCATCAAATTCGTATGAAATTGGGAGATGAATGGAAAACGGCATTTAAAACTAAGTTTGGATTATATGAGTGGTTAGTCATGCCTTTTGGGTTAACTAATGCACCTAGTACTTTCATGAGATTAATGAATGAAGTTTTACGTGCTTTCATTGGACGATTTGTGGTAGTTTACTTTGATGACATATTGATTTATAGCAAATCTTTGGAAGAACATTTGGAACACTTACGTGCTGTTTTTATTGCTCTATGTGATGCACGTTTGTTTGGTAACCTTGGGAAGTGCACCTTTTGCACCGACCGCGTATCTTTTCTTGGCTATGTTGTTACTCCACAGGGAATTGAAGTTGACAAAGCCAAGATTGAGCTATTGAGAGTTGGCCGCAGCCCAAAACGGTCACACAAGTGAGGAGTTTTCTTGGCCTCGCTGGATTCTATAGGCGTTTTGTGAGAGATTTTAGCACCATTGCAGCACCTCTCAACGAGCTTGCAAAGAAGGATGTGCCTTTTGTTTGGGGTATCGCACAGGAAGAAGCCTTCACGGTATTGAATGATAAGTTGACACATGCTCCTTTACTCCAACTTCCTGATTTTAATAAGACTTTTGAGCTTGAATGTGATGCTAGTGGAATTGGATTAGGAGGTGTGTTATTACAAGATGGAAAACCTGTTGCATACTTTTCTGAAAAATTGAGTGGGCCTATTCTGAATTATTCTACTTATGATAAAGAATTATATGCTCTTGTTCGGACTTTAGAAACATGGCAACATTATTTATGGCCCAAAGAATTTGTTATACATTCTGATCATGAATCTTCGAAACATATTAAAAGTCAAGCTAAACTGAATTGTAGACATGCTAAATGGGTTGAATTCATTGAGACTTTCCCTTATGTCATTAAACATAAGAAGGGTAAAGAAAATGTTATCGCTGATGCATTGTCTCGTCGCTATACTATGCTTTCACAACTTGACTTCAAAATATTTGGTTTGGAGACCATCAAAGATCAATATGTGCATGATGCTGATTCTAAAGATGTATTGCAGAATTGTAAAGAAGGAAGAACATGGAACAAGTTCGTCATTAATGATGGATTTGTGTTCTGTGCTAACAAGCTATGCATTCCAGCTAGCTCCGTTCGTCTTTTGTTGTTGCACGAGGCGCATGGAGGAGGACTAATGGGACACTTTGGTGTGAAGAAGACGGAGGACGTACTTGCTACACATTTCTTTTGGCCAAAGATGAGACGGGATGTTGAGCGTTTTATTGCTCGCTGCACTACATGTCAAAAAGCTAAGTCACGACTCAATCCTCATGGTTTATATATGCCTTTGCCTGTACCTAGTGTTCCTCGGGAGGATATATCTATGGACTTTGTTTTTGGTTTACCTAGAACAAAGAAGGGGAGGGATAGCATATTTGTTGTCGTGGATAGATTCTCGAAAATGGCACACTTTATACCATGTCATAAAAGCGATGATGCTGTTAATGTTGCTGATTTGTTCTTTCGTGAAATTATTCGCTTGCATGGTGTGCCAAATACTATTGTTTCAGATCATGATACTAAATTTCTTAGCCACTTTTGGAGATGTTTATGGGCTAAGTTGGGGACTAAACTGCTTTTTAGTACTACTTGTCACCCCCAAACTGATGGACAAACTGAAGTAGTCAATAGAACATTGTCTACTATGCTTAGGGCTGTTTTGAAGAATAATAAGAAAATGTGGGAGGAATGCTTGCCTCATATTGAATTTGCTTATAATCATTCATTGCATTCTACTACTAAGATGTGCCCTTTTGAAGTTGTGTATGGTTTCCTACCTCGTGCACCTATTGATTTGTTGCCTCTTCCATCTTCGGAGAAGATTAATTTTGATGCTAAACAACGTGTTGAATTGATTTTAAAAATGCATGAGTTAACTAAGGAAAACATTGAGCGTATGAATGCTAAGTATAAACTTGCTGGAGATAAGGGTAGAAAACATGTTGTGTTTGCACCTGGAGATCTTGTTTGGTTACATTTGCGTAAGGATAGATTTCCTGATTTGCACAAATCAAAGCTAATGCCATGTGCTGATGGTCCCTTTAAGGTGTTGGAGAAAATAAATGATAATTCATATAAACTTGAGCTGCCTGCAGATTTTGGGGTTAGTACCACTTTTAACATTGCAGATTTGAAGCCTTATTTGGGTGAGGAAGATGAACTTCCGTCGAGGACGACTTCATTTCAAGAAGGGGAGGATGATGAGGACATCAATACCATTGTTACACCCACAGCCGCTGCTGCTATACATACTAGACCAATTACTAGAGCTCGCACACGCCAACTAAATTACCAGGTACTTACGTTTCTTGGTAATGATTCTAATGTTCATGAGAATATGATGCTGCCTAAATTGGATACATTTGTTTTGCTTACAAATGAAGGGCCTAGCTTGGAGAAGGATGAACATTGGAGCAAGAACAAGCATGGAGATGATGGTATGCGCAAGGGGAACAAGAACGGAGTTACAAGTGATGATTTCAGGACTTTGAAGCCACCATAATGGGTGCATGAAGCCTTGGATGAAATATACAAGATGCCACTTCATAAATTTCCTCCCGAGACTATTCTAGGTGCTGCGTCACCTTATTATTGGGCCAGGCCCATGTAATTTCGAAATACATAAGTATAGGCTATTTTTAAAGTCCGTATGTGTGGGGAAAGAAGAGACAGGTTTGATTTCGGACCCCTCCACCAAGGGCCACGAAATCCCCCCCCCTCTTCCTCCATATATACAGCCCTTAGGGCATCATTTAGACTTTGGGTTTTGTTTAGATTAAAGTTCGCCATAGATGCAGCTTCACGTACTTCGTTTGTGTTGAACGACCAGACAAAGGCGTCACAGAACCCCACCTTGATCAATAAAGCTTTCCTCTTATATTCGCAATATCCAGATTGCAATCTTAGTTTCTTGCTTGTTCTTCGTTTGCGTGCAGGAAACAGACCTTCGTGGTCAGGTTGATCGTGCTCCGGTGTGGTCAATAACCTCTCGGAGTTGGTTTAGCGATTGCTAAGGCACGACGTCCTCGCACGTTCGTAGTCGGATCGTCAAAGTCGACTTCCTCCAAAACGATAGCCACCATTTCATCGAAAGACGGGACACCTTTGCCTCTATCAAGTTTAGCACAAGGATCTCAAGGATACTATCTACTAGATTTGTGGGCGCCGAGATGAGCAATGGGAGATGATCAGCACCAGGAAGGATAGCTCAATTGCAGCTTTCATCCAGGAGTTAAACCAGCACATTCGTCGCCAGGAGAACCAGATGTGCGCAGGCATGATAGATCTGAAGAAGGCTATGACCAAGATCACGGAGCTGGAGGATGAACTTAAGTCTACACGCGATGGATATGAGGAAGAAATGACGACACTCGTGGAGAAGAATGAAGATCTGAAGAAGAAGCTAAAAGTATTTATGGGATTCCCCACGACCAGAGAAGAAGACGGTGATTGCACTTGCCCGGAGAACTACATCATCATCGACGACACCGACTCGGACCCAGACAATAGCGATGATGACTTTGTTGATGAAGCTGGAGCAGATATCATGGAGTCTTCGACCGATCAAATTTTCTAGTAGACCACCATAGCAGTAGTAGTATTCCTCCATGTATATAGTATAGTCCGAGCACTTTTGTAACGATAGTTAGACCGTTGTATGCCCTTGTTTGAATTGACTGGAGTGATATTGTTTGCATTTGTCTCATGAGCATATGGGTAGTGTTTTTCTCTCTAGACCCCATTCTATTCTATATTCTCATCTTTTCTAAACCCTCAGATGCCTCCAAGACGTGATAATGGATTTGCTTTCCCACCGGAGCTCACTCAGTTGATCCAGCAGCAGAATGCATTGATGTAGATGCTAGTCCAGAATCAGAATCAGGGGAACAACAACAACTACTACTACCCACCACCACCACCACCTGTTGATCACTTAGCCCGTTTCTTGAGGCTGAATCTGCCGGTGTTCTCCAGTAGCACCGAGCCGATAGTTGCAGATGATTGGCTCCTCAAGATGGGAAGGGAGTTGACCACTACAGGATGCACAGATGCGGAGAAGGTGCGTTTTGCCGCACATCAGCTTGATGGACCTGCAGCATCATGGTGGGAGAATTTCACAACCACTTATCCTATCGACACTGTCACATGGGATCAGTTCAAGCAGGCTTTCCATACTGCCCATGTTTCAGCAGGAGCAATGGCCGTGAAGAAGCGTGAGTTTCGCAACTTGCACCAAGGAGGACGTACTGTTGGTCAGTATGTGGATGACTTTAGTAAGCTAGCACGTTATGCCCCAGATGACGTTGCTACGGATGCAGCTAAGCAGGAGAAGTTTCTGGAAGGACTGAATGATGAGCTGAGCATGCAGTTGATGGTAGCAACCTTCAACAACTACCAGGAGTTGGTAGATAGAGCTCTCATGATTGAAGGGAAGCAACAGCAGATTGACAACCACAAGAGGAAGTATGGACAAGGGAAGTACAATTCGGGAGCTCAGCAGAAGCCTCGTTTTACCCCGAACTCGGGAGGACATTTTCAGCATACTCATGGAGGAGGAAGTTCGCACAACCATAGTGGCCCCAAGAATGGTAATGGGAATGGAGGAAGCAACGGCTAGAACTGTACCAACCCATCAACACCAGCCAAGAGGGATCTGAGCCACATCACCTGTTACAAATGCCAGAAGACTGGACATTATGCCACCAAATGTCCTAAAGCGAAGAATGGAAATGGCAATGGAAGCTCTGGGAAGAAGCCCAACCCTTTCAACAAAGGGCAGGTGAACCACATTAGCGTGGAGGAGGTTGAAGCCCAGCCTGATGCAGTAATAGGTAAGTTTTTGGTTAAGTCATTTACTGCAATCGTTCTTTTTGATACTGGTGCATCACATTCATACATATCAAGGGGATTTGTGGATAAGTATAAACTGCCAACCCAAGCCCTTAGGTCACCCATGTTAGTAACCTCGCCAGGAGCAGAGTATATGGCTAGTCTATGGTGTGATCGGTTACCATTAAGGATTGTTAACTACGTGTTTCCCTCAGACCTAATAGTATTGGAGTCACAAGGACTGGATGTGATATTAGGCATGGATTGGTTATCGAAGTATGGAGGGAACATTGAATGCGCCAGTAAGTCGATTTTGCTTACCACGCCAGAAGGAAGAAGGATCAAGTATGTATCCCGGCATGTGCCGAAGAGGACTCAAGTAAATTCCTTATCAGGAGTTGTACAGGAGGAAGTACCAGTAGTGAAGGATTTTCCTGACGTATTTCCAGAGGAGTTGCCAGGCATGCCACCGGATAGAGACATTGAGTTTTTGATTGAGCTTTTGCCAGGCACAGGACCAATATCAAAGAGACCGTACAGGATGCCCGCAAAAGATTTGGAGGAAATTAAGAAGCAGATTAAGGAGTTACTGGATAAAGGCTATATTTGCCCAAGTTCTTCACCTTGGGGATCGCCAGTGCTTCTAGTGGAGAAAAAGGATGGATCATTGAGGATGGTTGTTGATTATCGAGGATTGAATGAAGTGACAATCAAAAACAAGTACCCGCTGCCGATAATCAATGACTTGTTTGACCGATTGCAAGGAGCTAAGGTATTTTCCACGATCGATCTGCGATCAGGATACCACCAGTTGAAGATTCGAGAGCAGGATATACCTAAGACGGCTTTTACCACCAGGTACGGGCTGTATGAGTATACCGTTATGTCATTTGGTCTGACAAACGCACATGCCTATTTCATGAACATGATGAACAAGGTGTTTATGGAGTTTTTGGATAAGTTCATTGTGGTGTTCATTGATGATATTTCGGTCTACTCAAAGAATGAAGAGGAGCATAAGGAGCATTTGCATTTAGTACTTGAGAAGCTCAGAGAACATCGGTTATATGCCAAGTTCAGCAAATGCGAGTTTTGGTTGAAGGAAGTTGGATTCCTCGGACATGTTATATCCGGAGAAGGAATAGCAGTAGACCCCATCAAAGTTGTCACTGTGACAAACTGGGAAGCCCCAACAACAGTTGGAGAGATCCGGAGTTTTCTTGGACTCGCAGGATACTACCAGAGGTTCATTGAGAATTTCTCAAAGATTGCGAAACCCATGACGGAGCTGTTGAAGAAGGACACCAAGTTTAAATGGACTGAGGAATGTGAGGCCAGTTTCCAGGAGTTGAAGAAACGTTTGGTTACCTCACCAGTGTTGATTCTGCCAGATCAGCACAAGGATTATGAAGTATATTGCGACGCTTCTCGTCGAGGACTTGGAGCAGTGCTTATGCGGGAGGGAAGAGTTGTTTCGTATGCCTCACGACAACTTAAGCCTCATGAGTCGAATTATGCTACACATGATTTGGAGTTATCAGCCGTAGTGCATGCATTGAAGACATGGAGACATTTTCTCATCGGAAACCATTGTGAGGTGTACACGGATCACAAGAGTTTGAAGTACATCTTCACGCGGAAGGAGTTGAATCTCAGGCAAAGGAGATGGCTGGAGCTCATCAAGGATTATGATATGAGATTGCATTATCACCCCGGAAAGGCTAATGTAGTAGCCGATGCGTTGAGCCGCAAGAGCCATGTCAACACACTCATGACCGGAGAGTAACCGAAGGAGTTATCCGAGGATCTTCATGAGCTATGTTTGGAGATAGTTCCGAGAGGCTATGTAGCAGCATTGGAGATTCAGTCTACTTTGATGGATAAGATCAGAGAAGCTCAGAAGACTGACAAGGAGATTGCCAAGATAAAGGAGAAGATGAGCAAAGGAAAAGCTAAAGGTTTTCGTGAGGATGAGCACGATACCTTATGGTTTGAGGACCGCGTCTATGTGCCTAATGACCCGGAGATTAGGAAGTTGATTCTGCAGGAGGCCCATGATTCGCCATATTCGATTCACCCAGGAAATACCGATGTACCTGGATTTGAAGGACACTTTCTGGTGGACCGGAATGAAGAAGGATATTGCGGAGTATGTAGCAGTATGTGATTTATGTCAGAGAGTGAAGGTAGAGCATCAGAAGCCAGCAGGATTGCTACAGCCATTGCCGATACCCGAATGGAAGTGGGATAAGCTAGGCATGGATTTTATCACGGGATTGCCCAGGACTCGTTCAGGCTATGACTCAATATGGGTTGTAGTCGATCGTTTGACGAAGGTAGCTCATTTCATCCCAGTGAAGACTAGTTACACCAGTGCTAAGTTGGCAAAGATATACATGACCAGGATCGTATGTCTGCATGGAGTTCCGAGGAGCATTGTATCAGACAAAGGAACCCAGTTTACCTCAAAGTTCTGGAATCAGTTGCACGAAACTTTGGGTACCAGGCTAGAGTTCAGTACAGCCTTTCATCCGTAGATAGATGGACAGACCGAGAGAGTCAATCAGATTCTGGAGGACATGCTGAGAACTTGTGCGCTAGATTATGGATTTAGTTGGGATGACAATTTGCCATATGCGGAGTTCTCTTACAACAATAGTTATCAATCCAGTTTGAAGATGGTCCATTTCGAAGCTCTGTACGGAAGGAGGTGCATGACACCGTTGTTGTGGGATGAAGTTGGAGACCGCCAGTTGTTTGGACCAGATTTGATTAAAGAGTCTGAGAAGAAGGTGAAGTTGATTCGCGATAGGCTCAATGTAGCCCTGTCCAGGCAGAAGAGCTACGCAGATTCTAAACGCAAGGAGACAGTTTACGAAGTCAGAGACAGAGTTTATCTTCGTGTATCTCCACTTTGAGGAGTTAAGCGCTTTGGAGTTAAGGGAAAGTTAGCGCCAAGTTTTGTAGGACCATACAAAGTTTTGGAACGTATGGGAGAAGTTGCTTACAAGTTGGAATTGCCTGAAGGATTGTCAGGAGTTCACGATGTGTTTCACGTTTCCCAGTTGAAGAAGTGCCACGCAGAGATGGCTGATATACCGCTGAGAGATACAGTGCCACTGGAAGCAATTCAGTTGGATAGTGATTTGACCTATGAGGAGAAACCAATCAAGATTCTCGAATATGCCAGCCGAGTCACCCGCAACAAGGTTATCAAGTTTTGCTAAGTTCAGTGGAGCCACCATACCGAGGATGAAGCCACCTGGGAGCGAGAGGAAGATCTACTAAAGGACCACCCTCACCTATTTTCTAGCCAACCCGAATCTCGAGGACGAGATTCATCTTAAGGGGGGTAGGTTTGTAACATCCCAAATTTTCAATTTGGAATGTTATACATTAGATCATCATTGCATATCATATTTTATTGCATTTTGGCTCGATCCTAGAAATTCTACGCAACTCAAGGACCCACGGAGAGAGTTGGGGATTTCGTTATTTCCATATTTGAGTTTTCTCAAATTTTGAAAATAGGATCATTTGATTTTAATTATTTTCTCTTCAATTATTTCTATTATAAAAATATGAGAGAGGGAATAAAATGACTTTCCCAAAATAAAGAAATATTGAGGATTTAATAATAAAATCAAACAAGATTTTATTTCGGAGTTTTATGGCTATTTTATTTGAATTAGGAAAAATGCGTGTTTTTCAAAATTGCATTTAGGCCCCAAATAATTGTTCATCTTGTCCGGCTCGATTTTAGAGGACGGGAAAAATTTATTTCAGGATTTTTGGAGTCCGTTTAGTATTTCTTTTTTTTTTGTTTTTCTGCGCGAAATTATTTATTTTAAAAAAACACGAACCGACCTAACCGGTCCGTGTCCGACTAGGACACTTGGCCCGGCCGGCCTTTATAAGCGCCGGGGGGCCACCCCGGGCCCACCCGAAACCCTAGCCGCCGCCGCCCTCGATCTGCGCGCCGCCGCCAGCCGCCGCCGCCGCCACCCCTCGCCTCCGACCGCCCCGGCGCCGCCGCCAACCGCCCCGCCGCCGACCGTCTCGCCGCCGACCGCCGCTGCCCTCACTAGAATCCGCCGCCGCCAGAGGTAGCCGCCGCCGCCGCCTCGTTTTTCGCGAGAAAACTGATTGTTTTTTTAAAAAAAACCATTGATCCGTTTTTTTATTAGATCGGTTTTCTCGGTTTAGTTTATTTAGCGAACGCCCATTCGTTCGTTCGTTTTAACGAACAGTTTTCTTCTTTTAGCCGCAGACAGCGAACGTTCATTCATTAGCGTGTTCGTCCGTTTTTCTTTTTCTCGGATTTTCCGCGATTATTCCCGATCACGATTTCTGATCCGATTTTCGTTCTAGTATAACTTTTCGCTCGTTTACCGGAATCAGGCGATTCAAGCGCCTAGAGTTTCTTCTCGAAAGCCACTTTCCGTTTAACCAACTTAAACAAGTTTTTCTACTGTAAAATTTGACTTTGGTCCAGATTAGTAAACGAAGCTTGTTTCTTTCGCCGTTTGACTTTCGTTGCTTCGTTTGATTTGTTTCTTTTTGCAAACCGGAGTTCTTAAGTTGAACTTTCTGGTTAGATATCTTATTTGAGTTTTACCTGTGCATTAGATGAGTACTTATTGTATGCTTTTTTGTTTGCGATAGAGTACCCGGAGTGTGCCGCTTGCTACTTCGAATCTCTAGGTTTCACGGATCATCAGCAAGGCAAGTAACACTTTGATCATACCCCTTTACTACCCAGTTTTATTGCATTAGATCAATCCTCAAACAATTGCATGATTAGGATCTGATTAATATGTGGGTTTTGGGAAGTAGATGAGGTAGTACCTATTACCTGTTTTATTATCAAACCTTTGGGAGTTACTTCTAGGTTTGCTTATTTTGCCATGCTATGCTACTAGACGTGGATTGGGTGAGTGTATCCATGACAGATGTGAGATTGTTAACTAATGGTTTATTTAAGGTGGCAACTTAAATTCACATCTGGGTGGATTGAGGCACCTGGGGAACCCAGTGTTGCCTGTATTTTTTGGAAACCCCGGGGTACCGTGTGATTCTCCTATGGACCGCCACCCAGGCTCAAAGGGATCATGAGATTATTCATGCTAGAAACTTCTGTGTGCAGCCGCAAGCTACTATGGGCTCTAGCATAGTTGATTAAGTTGCGTGAGCTCTTGAAGAGGTAGACTAGCAGATGTAGGGGATGTAGGTTGGTACTGTCTACCCAGAGTAGAGAGTTAATGCTTCTAAAAGACTGTGTCTCGGTCATCCGTTTCTCAAACACCATGTAGTGCGAGAAAACAAGCGGAGGAGATTGAGTCTTGTGGGGAAAAGTGCGCAAACCTCTACAGAGTGTATAAACTAATCATGGTTAGCCGTGTCCCCGATTATGAACATTTTGAGTATCTAGTACCTGGATTATCGTGTGAATCTCATCATGTTACTTAATTTAATTTTGTTGGGTTAATGATGATGCTTAATTGGGATCGAGTTGGAGTACCCTTCTCAATGTTTAACAACCACCATGATAGTTAAATAAAATTTATTCCTTTGCAGTAGGGAAAAATTGGCTTTATGCAAAACTATAACCACAGAGCTTTCCACCAGCCATATACGCATGTAGTATAGCATATCTCTGTTCATTACTCTCTATGTGTTACATTGCCAGCATATTCCATGTGCTGACCCGTTTTCAGGCTGCAACGTTCATGTTGCAGACTTTTCAGACGACAAGTAAGGTGCCTTAGGTCGTGATCTTATACTCAGTGATGCTGTTGGAGTTGATGGACTCGCTTATCTTCCAAGCCTTCCGCTGTTATCATTATTAGATGGCCTTAAGCCATATTTATTGTAATAAGTTCTCTTTTGAGACATTCAATGTAATAAGTGTGTGATTGCTACTCTGTTATAAATCCTTCAAGTACTGTGTGTGTCAGCATTACCGATCCAGGGATGACAATGATGCACAGAGATCAGACCGTTTGAGGTCTGGTCGCTACACCATAGGTTTCACTAGTGGCTTCTCTCAAGATAGCATAAGCATTATGGTGGGTGAACAAATTACTGTCGAGCAATTGATAGAAAAGCGAATAATTATGAGATTATCTAGGCATGATCATGTATATATGCATCATGTCTGTGACAAGTAGACCGACTACTGCCTACATCTACTACTATTACTCCACACATCGACCGCTATCCAGCATGCATCTAGAGTATTAAGTTCATAAAGAATAGAGTAACGCATTAAGAAAGATGACATAATGTAGAGGGATAAACTCATGCAATATGATATAAACCCCATCTTTTTATCCTCGATGGCAACAATACAAAACGTGCCTCGCTGCCCCTGCTGTCACTGGGAAAGGACACCGCAAGATTGAACCCAAAGCTAAGCACTTCTCCCATTGCAAGAAAGATCAATCTAGTAGGCCAAACCAAACTGATAATTCGAAGAGACCGGCAAAGAAAACTTAATCACACATAAAAGAATTCAGAGGGGATTCAAATATTTCTAATAGATAAACTTGATCATAAACCCACAATTCATCGGATCTCGACAAACACACCGCAAAGAGTTATATCGAATAGATCTCCAAGAAGATCGAGGAGAACTTTGTATTGAGATTCAAAGAGAGAGAAGAAGCCATCTAGCTAATAACTATGGACCCGAAGGTCTGTGGTAAACTACTCACAACTCATCGGAAGGGCCTTGGAGATGATGTAGAGGCCCTCCGGGGTCGATTCCCCCTCCGGTGGAGCGCCGACGAAGGCTCCAAGATGGGATCTCGCGGATACAGAAGGTTACGGTGGTGGAAATAGTTTTTTGTGGTGCTCCTCGATGGTTTCATGGTACGTGGGTATATATAGGAGGAAGAAGTAGGTTAGTGGACGCTCGAGGGGCCCATGAGGGTGGGGGGCACGCCCACCTGCAGGGGGCGCACCAGGCACCCTCGTGGCCGCCTCCTGTGTTGATTGACGTCCACTCCAAGTCCCCTGGATCACATTTGTTCCAAAAAGATCGCTCCCAAAGGTTTCATTCCATCTGGACTTTGTTTGATATTCCTTTTCTTCGAAACACTGAAATAGGCAAAAAAATAGCAATTCAGGCTGGGCCTCTGATGACCCACAAGTATAGGGGATCTATCGTAGTCCTTTCGATAAGTAAGAGTGTCGAACCCAACGAGGAGCAGAAGGAAATGATAAGTGGTTTTCAGCAAGGTTCTCTGCAATTACTGAAATAAGTGGTAACAGATAGTTTTGTGATAAGATAAATTGTAATGAGCAACAAGTAACAAGAGTAAATAAAGTGCAGCAAGGTGGCCCAATCCTTTTTGTAGCAAAGGACAAGCCTGGACAAACTCTTATAATAGGAAAAGCGCCCCCGAGGACACATGGGAATATCGTCAAGCTAGTTTTCATCACGTTCATATGATTCGCGTTCAGTACTTTGATAATTTGATATGTGGGTGGACCGGTGCTTGGGTGCTGTTCTTACTTGAACAAGCATCCCACTTATGATTAACCTCTATTGCGAGCATCCGCAACTACAACAAAAGTATGAAGGTAAACCTAACCATAGCATGAAACATATGGATCCAAATCAGCCCCTTACGAAGCAACGCATAAACTAGAGTTTAAGCTTCTGTCACTCTAGCAACCCATCATCTACTTATTACTTCCCAATGCCTTCCTCTAGGCCCAAATAATGGTGAAGTGTTATGTAGTCGACATTCACATAACACCACTAGAGGCTAGACAACATACATCTCATCAAAATATCGAACGAATACCAAATTCACATGACTACTAATAGCAAGACTTGTCCCTTGTCCTCAGGAACAAACATAACTACTCACAAAGCATATTCATGTTCATAATCATAGGGGTAATAATATTCATAAAGGATCTGAACATATGATCTTCCACCAAATAAACCAACTAGCATGAACTACAAGGAGTAATCAACACTACTAACAACCTACTAGCACCAATCCCGGACTTGGAGACAAGAATTGGATACAAGAGATGAACTAGGGTTTGGAGATGAGATGGTGCTGGTGAAGATGTTGATGGAGATTGCCCTCTCCTGATGAGAGGAGCGTTGGTGATGATTTCCCCCTCCCGGAGGGAAGTGTCCCCGGCAGAACAGCTCTGCCGAAGCCCTAGATTGGTTCCGCCAAGGTTCCGCCTCATGGCGGCGGAGTCTCATCCCGAAAGGTTGCTTCCTATTTTTTCTCATTGAAAGACTTCATATAGGAGAAGATGGGCGTCGGAGAGCCACCAGGGGGCCCACGAGGTAGGGGGCGCGCCCTAGGGGGGCCGCCCCTACCCTCGTGAGCAGGGTGTGGGCCCCCTGGCCTTCATCTTTGGTGACAATTTTTCTTTATTTATTTTAAGATATTCCATGGAGTTTCAGGACTTTTGGACTTGCGCAGAATAGGTCTCCAATATTTGCTCCTTTTCCAGCCCAGAATTCCAGCTGCCGGCATTCTCCCTCTTCATGTAAACCTTGTAAAATAAAAGAGAATAGCCATAAGTATTGTGACATAACGTGAAATAACAGCCCATAATGCGATAAATATCGATATAAAAGCATGATGCAAAATGGACGTATCAACTCTCCCAAGCTTAGACCTCGCTTGTCCTCAAGCAAAAAGCCGATAACAATAAATATGTCCTCACATTTAGAGGTAGAGGCGTCGACAAAAATAAAATACGGACATGAAGGCATCATGATTGTTCTTATAACAGCAACACATATAGATTTTTTCATATGAATACTTATGTTCAAGTGATGATCTTTTCACAATGTAAAAGCATGAATCAGAAACCTTATTGAGCACCAACAAATTATAACCTCAGTCATTGAAGCAATTGCAATTTATCATAACATCGGAAAGAGTCTATGTTAGAGCTTAAAAGCAAGTTCACATACTCAACTATCATTTAGTCATTCATAATTTCTAGCACTCACGCAATACTTGTGGTTACGGAGTTTTAATCGGACACAGAGAAAGATAGGGCTTATAGTTTTGCCCCATGACCTTTTACCTCAAGGGTAATGTCAACAATAATAATTCATGCTCCCTTACATCCAATTAGATATATATATCATGTTCTTTCCAACATGCTGGGCTTGCCAAAGGATAAAATGAAAAAGGAAAGGTGAAGGTCACTGTGACTCTTGCATAAGGTAGAGGATAATAATAAAAGATAGGCCCTTCGCGGAGGGAAGCAGAGGTTGCCATGCGCTTTATGGTTGGATGCACAATATCTCAATGCGAAAGAACGTCACTTTATATTGCCCCTTGAAAGAAATATGCCCTAGAAGCAATAATAAAGTTATTATTTATTTCCTCATATCATGATAAATGTTTATTATTCATGCTAGAATTGTATTAAACGGAAACATGATACATGTGTGAATACATAGACAAACATATAGTCACTAGTATGCCTCTACTTGACTAGCTCATTAATCAAAGATGGTTATGCTTCCTAACCATAGACATGTGTTGTCATTGGATTAACGGGATCACATCATTAGGAGAATGATGTGATTTACATGACCCATTCCGTTAGCCTAGCACTTGATCGTTTAGTATGTTGCTATTGCTTTCTTCATGACTTATACATGTTCCTGTAACTATGAGATTATGCAACTCCCGTTTACCAGAGGAACACTTTGGGTGCTACCAAACGTCACAATGTAACTGGGTGATTATAAAGGAGTACTACAGGTGTCTCCAAAGGTACATGTTGGGTTGGCGTATTTCGAGATTAGGTTTTGTCACTCCGATTGTCGGAGAGGTATCTCTGGGCCCTCTCGGTAATGCACATCACTATAAGC
Organism: Triticum timopheevii; assembly: GCA_963921465.1. NCBI lineage: Eukaryota > Viridiplantae > Streptophyta > Magnoliopsida > Poales > Poaceae > Triticum > Triticum timopheevii. The sequence continues at coordinate 117,044,342 of OY997271.1, forward strand.
ATTGCAAGCAATGTGACTAATGAGTTAGTTATGGAATGATGCATTACGTAACGAGTAAAGAGACTTGCCGGTAACGAGATTGAACTAGGTATTGGATACCGACGATCGAATCTCGGGCAAGTAACATACCGATGACAAAGGGAACAACATATGTTGTTATGCGGTTTGACCGATAAAGATCTTCGTAGAATATGTAGGAGCCAATATGGGCATCCAGGTTCCGCTATTGGTTATTGACTGAGAATAGTTCTAGGTCATGTCTACATAGTTCTCGAACCCGTAGGGTCCGCACGCTTAACGTTACGATGACAGTTTTATTATGAGTTTATAAGTTTTGATGTACCAAAGTTTGTTTGGAGTCCCGGATGTGATCATGGACATGACGAGGAGTCTCGAAATGGTCGAGACATAAAGATTGATATATTGGACGACTATATTCGGACACCGGAAGTGTTCCGGGGGTTTTCGTAGAAAAACGGAGTGCCGGAGGGTTACCAGAACCCCCCCATAGAAGTAATGGGCCTTATGGGCTTTAGTTGAGAGAGAGAGGGGTAGCCAGGATGGGCCGCGCCCCCCTCCCCCTCTGGTCCGAATTGGACTAGGAGAGGGGGGGCGGCGCCCCCCTCTTTCCCTCTCCCTCCTCCCCTTCCTTTCCCCCTCCTAGTAGGAGTAGGAAAGAGGGAGTCCTACTCCTACTAGGAGGAGGACTACTCCTCCTTGGCGCGCCCCCTAGGGCCGGCCGGCCTCCCCCCTTGCTCCTTTATATACGGGGGCAGGGGGCACCCTAGAACACACAAGTTGAACTTCAAGATCGTTCCTTAGCCGTGTGTGGTGCCCCCCTCCACCATATTGCACCTCGGTCATATCGTCGCGGAGTTTAGGCGAAGCCCTGCGCCGGTAGAACATCATCATAGTCACCACACCATCGTGCTGACGGAACTCATCCCCGACACTTTGCTGGATCAGAGTCCAGGGATCGTCATCGAGCTGAACGTGTGCTGAACTCGGAGGTGCCGTACGATCGGTACTTGGATCGGTCGGATCGTGAAGACGTACGACTACATCAACCGCGTTGTCATAACGCTTCCGCTTACGGTCTACGAGGGTACATAGACAATACTCTCCCCTCTCATTGCTATGCATCACCATGATCTTGCGTGTGCGTAGGAATTTTTTTGAAATTACTACGTTCCCCAACAGTGGCATCCGAGCCTGGTTTTATGCGTAGATGTCATATGCACGAGTAGAACACAAGTGAGTTGTGGGCGATACAAGTCATACTACTTACCAGCATGTCATACTTTGGCTCAACGGTATTGTGAGATGAAGTGGCCCAGACCGACATTACGCGTACGCTTACGCGAGACTGGTTTCACCGTTACGAGCACTCGTGCTTAAAGGTGACTGGCGGGAGTCTGTCTCTCTCACTTTAGCTGAATCGAGTGTGGCTACGCCCGGTCCTTGCGAAGGTTAAAATAGCACTAACTTGATGAACTATCGTTGTGGTTTTGATGCGTAGGTAAGAACGGTTCTTGCTCAGCCCATAGCAGCCACGTAAAATTTGCAACAACAAAGTAGAGGACGTCTAACTTGTTTTTGCAGGGCATGTTGTGATGTGATATGGTCAAGACGTGATGCTATATTTTATTGTATGAGATGATCATGTTTTGTAACCGAAGTTATCGGCAACTGGCAGGAGCCATATGGTTGTCACTTTATTGTATGAAATGCAAACGCCCTGTAATTGCTTTACTTTATCTCTAAGCGGTAGCGATAGTCGTAGAAGCAATAGATGGTGTAACGACAACGATGCTATGATGGAGATCAAGGTGTCGCGCCGGTGACGATGGTGATCACGATGGTGCTTTGAAGATGGAGATCACAAGCACAAGATGATGATGGCCATATCATATCACTTATATTGATTGCATGTGATGTTTATCCTTTATGCATCTTATCTCGCTTTGATTGACGGTAGCATTTTAAGATGATCTCTCACTAAAATTATCAAGAAGTGTTCTCCCTGAGTATGCACCGTTGCAAAAGTTCTTCGTGCTGAGACACCACATGATGATCGGGTGTGATAGGCTCTACATTCAAATACAACGGGTGCAAAATAGTTGCACACGCGGAATACTCAGGTTAAACTTGACGAGCCTAGCATATAACAGATATGGCCTCGGAACACGGAGACCGAAAGGTTGAGCGTGAATCATATAGTAGATATGATCAAAATATTGATGTTCACCGTTGAAACTACTCCATCTCACGTGATGATCGGACATGGTGTAGTTGATATGGATCACATAATCACTTAGAGGATTAGAGGGATGTCTATCTAAGTGGGAGTTCTTAAGTAATATGATTAATTGAACTTAAATTTATCATGAACTTAGTACCTGATAGTATTTTGCTTGTCTATGTTTGTTGTAGATAGATGGCTCGTGCTGTTGTTCCGTTGAATTTTAATGCGTTCCTTGAGAAAGCAAAGTTGAAAGATGATGGTAGCAATTACACGGACTGGGTCCGTAACCTGAGGATTATCCTCATTGCTGCACAGAAGAATTACGTCCTGGAAGCACCGCTGGGTGCCAGGCCTACTGCTGATGCAACTGACGACGTTAAGAACGTCTGGCAGAGCAAAGCTGATGACTACTCTATAGTTCAGTGTGCCATGCTTTACGGCTTAGAACCGGGCCTTCAACGACGTTTTGAACGTTATGGAGCATATGAGATGTTCCAGGAGTTGAAGTTAATATTTCAAGCAAATGCCCGGATTGAGAGATATGAAGTCTCCAATTAGTTCTATAGCTGCAAGATGGAGGAGAATAGTTCTGTCAGTGAACACATACTCAAAATGTCTGGGTATAATAATCACTTGATTCAACTGGGAGTTGATCTTCCTGATGATAGTGTCATTGACAGAATTCTTCAATCACTACCACCAAGCTACAAGAGCTTCGTGATGAACTATAATATGCAAGGGGTGGACAAGACTATTCCCGAGCTCTTCGCAATGCTAAAAGCCGCGGAGGTAGAAATCAAGAAGGAGCATCAAGTGTTGATGGTCAACAAGACCACCAGTTTCAAGAAAAAGGGCAAAGCGAAGAAGAAGGGGAACTTCAAGAAGAACAGCAAACAAGTTGCTGCTCAAGAGAAGAAACCCAAGTCTGGACCTAAGCCTGAGACTGAGTGCTTCTACTGCAAGCAGACTGGACACTGGAAGCGGAACTGCCCCAAGTATTTGGCGGATAAGAAGGATGGCAAAGTGAACAAAGGTATATGTGATATACATGTTATTGATGTGTACCTTACTAATGCTCGCAGTAGTACCTGGGTATTTGATACTGGTTCTGTTGCTAATATTTGCAACTCGAAACAGGGACTACGGATTAAGCGAAGATTGGCTAAGGACGAGGTGACGATGCGCGTGGGAAATGGTTCCAAAGTCGATGTGATCGCGGTCGGCACGCTACCTCTACATCTACCATCGGGATTAGTTTTAGACCTAAATAATTGTTATTTGGTGCCAGCGCTGAGCATGAACATTATATCTGGATCTTGTTTGATGCGAGACGGTTATTCATTTAAGTCAGAGAATAATGGTTGTTCTATTTATATGAGTAATATCTTTTATGGTCATGCACCCTTGAAGAGTGGTCTATTTTTATTGAATCTCGATAGTAGTGATACACATATTCATAGTGTTGAAACCAAAAGATGCAGAGTTGATAATGATAGTGCAACTTATTTATGGCACTGCCGTTTAGGTCATATCGGTATAAAGCGCATGAAGAAACTCCATACTGATGGGCTTTTAGAATCACTTGATTATGAATCACTTGGTACTTGCGAACCGTGCCTCATGGGCAAGATGACTAAAACGCCGTTCTCCGGAACTATGGAGCGAGCAACTAATTTGTTGGAAATCATACATACTGATGTTTGTGGTCCAATGAATGTTGAGGCTCGCGGCGGGTATCATTATTTTCTCACCTTCACAGATGATTTAAGCAGATATGGGTATATCTACTTAATGAAACACAAGTCTGAAATATTTGAAAAGTTCAAAGAATTTCAGAGTGAAGTGGAAAATCATCGTAACAAGAAAATAAAATTTCTATGATCTGATCGTGGAGGAGAATATTTGAGTTACGAGTTTGGTTTACATTTGAAACAATGCGGAATAGTTTCGCAACTCACGCCACCCGGAACACCACAACGAAATGGTGTGTTCGAACGTTGTAATCGTACTTTACTAGATATGGTGCGATCTATGATGTCTCTTACTGATTTACCGCTATCGTTTTGGGGTTATGCTTTAGAGACGGCTGCATTCACGTTAAATAGGGCACCATCAAAATCCGTTGAGACGACGCCTCATGAACTGTGGTTTGGCAAGAAACCAAAGTTGTCGTTTCTTAAAGTTTGGGGCTGCGATGCTTATGTAAAGAAACTTCAACCAGATAAGCTCAAACCCAAATCAGAGAAATGTATCTTCATAGGATACCCAAAAGAGACTGTTGGGTACACCTTCTATCACAGATCTGAGGGCACGGTTTTCGTTGCTAAATTCGGATCCTTTCTAGAGAAGGAGTTTCTCTCGAAAGAAGTGAGTGGGAGGAAAGTAGAACTTGATGAGGTAACTGTACCTGCTCCCTTATTGGAAAGTAGTTCATCACAAGAACCGGTTCCTGTGACAACTACACCAATTAGTGAGGAAGCTAATGATATTGATCATGAAACTTCAGATCAAGTTTCTACTGAACCTCGTAGGTCTACCAGAGTAAGATCCGCACCAGAGTGGTACGGTAATCCTATTCTGGAAGTGATGTTACTTGACCATGATGAACCTACAAACTATGAGGAAGCGATGATGAGCCCAGATTCTGCAAAATGGCTAGAGGCCATGAAATCTGAGATGGGATCCATGTATGAGAACAAAGTATGGACTTTGGTTGACTTGCCCGATGATCGGCAAGCCGTTGAGAATAAATGGATCTTTAAGAAGAAGACTGACGCTGATGGTAATGTAACTATCTATAAAGCTCAACTTGTTGCAAAAGGTTTTTGACAAGTTCAAGGGGTTGACTACAATGAGACTTTCTCACCCGTAGCGATGCTTAAGTCTGTCCGAATCATGTTAGCAATTGCTGCATTTTATGATTATGAAATTTGGCAAATGGATGTCAAAACTGCATTCTTGAATGGATTTCTGGAAGAAGAGTTGTATATGATGCAACCAGAAGGTTTTGTTGATCCAAAACGTGCTAACAAAGTGTGCAAGCTCCAGCGATCTATTTATGGACTAGTGCAAGCATCTCGGAGTTGGAATAAACGCTTTGATAGTGTGATCAAAGCATATGGTTTTATACAGACTTTTGGAGAAGCCTGTATTTACAAGAAAGTGAGTGGGAGCTTTGTAGCATTTCTGATATTATATGTAGATGACATATTATTAATTGGAAATGATATAGAATTTCTGGATAGCATAAAGGGATACTTGAATAAAAGTTTTTCTATGAAAGACCCTGGTGAAGCTGCTTACATATTGGGCATCAAGATTTATAGAGATAGATCAAGACGCTTAATAGGACTTTCACAAAGCACATACCTTGATAAAGTTTTGAAAAAGTTCAAAATGGATCAGGCAAAGAAAGGGTTCTTGCCCGTACTACAAGGTGTGAAGTTGAGTCAGACTCAATGTCCGACCACAGCAGAAGATAGAGAGAAAATGAAAGATGTTCCCTATGCTTCAGCCATAGGCTCTATCATGTATGCAATGCTGTGTACCAGACCTGACCTGTGCTTAGCAATAAGCTTGGCAGGAAGGTACCAAAGTAATCTTGGAGTGGATCACTTGACAGCGGTCAAGAACATCCTGAAATACCTGAAAAGGACTAAGGATATGTTTCTCGTATATGGAGGTGACAAAGAGCTAGTCGTAAATGGTTACGTCGATGCAAGCTTTGACACTGATCCGGACGATTCTAAATCGCAAACCAGATACGTGTTTTTATTAAACGGTGGAGCTGTAAGTTGGTGCAGTCCTAAACAAAGCGTCGTGGCGGGATCTACATGTGAAGCGGAGTACATAGCTGCTTCGGAAGCAGCAAATGAAGGAGTCTGGATGAAGGAGTTCATTTCTGATCTAGGTGTCATACCTAGTGCATCGGGACCAATGAAGAACTTCTGTGACAATACTGGTGCAATTGCCTTGGCAAAGGAATCCAGATTTCACAAGAGGACCAAGCACATCAAGAGACGCTTCAATTCCATCTGGGACCAAGTCCAGGTGGGAGACATAGATATTTGCAAGATACATACGGATCTGAATGTTGCAGACCCGTTGACTAAGCCTCTCTCACGAGCAAAACATAATCAACACCAAGACTCCATGGGTGTTAGAATCATTACTGTGTAATCTAGATTATTGACTCTAGTGCAAGTGGGAGACTGAAGGAAATATGCCCTAGAGGCAATAATAAAGTTATTATTTATTTCCTCATATCATGATAAATGTTTATTATTCATGCTAGAATTGTATTAACCGGAAACATGATACATGTGTGAATACATAGACAAACATATAGTCACTAGTATGCCTCTACTTGACTAGCTCATTAATCAAAGATGGTTATGTTTCCTAACCATAGACATGTGTTGTCATTTGATTAACGGGATCACATCATTAGGAGAATGATGTGATTGACATGACCCATTCCGTTAGCCTAGCACTTGATCGTTTAGTATGTTGATATTGCTTTCTTCATGACTTATACATGTTCCTGTAACTATGAGATTATGCAACTCCCGTTTACCGGAGGAACACTTTGGGTGCTACCAAACGTCACAACGTAACTGGGTGATTATAAAGGAGTACTACAGGTGTCTCCAAAGGTACATGTTGGGTTGGCGTATTTCGAGATTAGGTTTTGTCACTCCGATTGTCGGAGAGGTATCTCTCGGCCCTCTCGGTAATGCACATCACTATAAGCCTTGCAAGCAATGTGACTAATGAGTTAGTTACGGAATGATGCATTACGTAATGAGTAAAGAGACTTGCCGGTAACGAGATTGAACTAGGTATTGGATACCGACGATCGAATCTGGGGCAAGTAACATACCGATGACAAAGGGAACAATGGATGTTGTTATGCGGTTTGACCGATAAAGATCTTCGTAGAATATGTAGGAGCCAATATGGGCATCCAGGTTCTGCTATTGGTTATTGACCGAGAATAGTTCTAGGTCATGTCTACATAGTTCTCGAACCCGCAGGGTCCGCACGCTTAACGTTAAGATGACAATTTTATTATGAGTTTATAAGTTTTGATGTACCGAAGTTTGTTCGGAGTCCCAGATGTGATCACAGACATGACGAGGAGTCTCGAAATGGTCGAGACATAAAGATTGATGTATTGGACGACTATATTCGGACACCAGAAGTGTTCCGGGGGTTTCCGGAGAAAACCGGAGTGCCGGAGGGTTACCGAAACCCCCCCGGGAGAAGTAATGGGCCTTATGGGCTTTAGTGGAGAGAGAGGGGCAGCCAGGATGGGCCGCGCCCCCTCCCCCTCTGGTCCGAATTGGACTAGGAGAGGGGGGCGGCGCCCCCCTCTTTCCCTCTCCCTCTTCCCCTTCCTTTCCCCCTCCTAGTAGGAGTAGGAAAGAGGGAGTCCTACTCCTACTAGGAGGAGGACTCCTCCTCCTTGGCGCGCCCCCTAGGGCCGGCCGGCCTCCCCCCTTGCTCCTTTATATACGGGGCAGGGGGGCACCCTAGAACACACAAGTTGATCTTCAAGATCGTTCCTTAGCCGTGTGCGGTGCCCCCCTCCACCATATTCCACCTCGATCATATCATCGCGGAGTTTAGGCGAAGCCCTGCGCTGGTAGAACATCATCATCATCACCACGCCGTCGTGCTGACGGAACTCATCCCCGACACTTTGCTGGATCGAAGTCCGGGGATCGTCATCGAGCTGAACGTGTGCTGAACTCGGAGGTGCCGTACGTTCGGTACTTGGATCGGTCAGATCGTGAAGACGTATGACTACATCAACCGCGTTGTCATAACGCTTCCGCTTACGGTCTACGAGGGTACGTAGACAATACTCTCCCCTCTCGTTGCTATGCATCACCATGATCTTGCGTGTGCGTAGGAATTTTTTTGAAATTACTACGTTCCCTAACACCCCTTGTGATATGAACCTTTATTATGAAGTCCGTCGCTTTTATTTCTTCCATATCACAAGATCGTATAAAGCTTATTTCTCCCACACCAATCAATCATACATATTTAGAGCAATTTTTATTGCTTTGCACCGATGACAACTTACTTGAAGGATCTTACTCAATCCATAGGTAGATATGGTGGACTCTCATGGCTAAACTGGTTTAAGGGTTTTTGGAAGCACAAGTAGTATCTCTACTTGGTGCTGAGAATTTGGCTAGCATGAGGGGGAAAGGCAAGCTCAACATGTTAGAGGATCAATGACAACATACTTTATCTCAGATATAAGAAAACATAGCTCATCATGTTGTCTTCCTTGTCCAACATCAACTCTTTAGCATGTTAAATTTTAATGAGTGCTCCCAATCATAAAAGATGTCAATGATAATATATCTATATGTGAGACCTCTCTTTCCTTATTACTTCCTATTAATTGCAACGATGACCAAAACCATATTTGCCAACTCCCAACAACTTTTAATCATCATACTCTTTCTATGTGAAGTCATTACTCTCAATAAGATCAATATGAACTCTTTGTTTCTTTTTATTATTTTTCTTCTTTCTTTTCTTTTATTCACCCAAGATCATGGAAAAATAATCAAGCCCTTGACTCAACACTAAACTTTATTATATAGCTCACGGACTCGATTACATAGAGAGATCATAAAGCAAAACTCAAAACTAGATCATGCCATAAACTTTATTCTACTAGATCAAGATACTACTAAAAGGATCGAACTATGAAAAACGGTAAGATAGGAGTTGTGATGGTGATACGATACTGGGGCACCTCCCCCAAGCTTGGCAGTTGCCAAGGGGAGTGCCCATACCCATGTGATTATGACTCCTTTGCTGGTGAAGAAGGTGGAGGTGTTGTTGATGATGCGGGCTTGTCGTCCATCTTCCAAGGCATGGGCTCACCATCATAGAAGGATGATCGAGTCTCCGGGATCCTCAAATCTGCAGCCAAACTCATCCTTTTGAATCTATATTCATACTCACAGTTTTGATTTTGCAGATCATAGATTTGGGCTTGGAGGTGCTCGATCTTCTCATGTAGCTTGAAGATAGCTTCCTCGGTGTTCTTGGCATCCGGCTCGTAGTTGTTGGTGAACTCCGCGAGCATCTTGTGGCTAGCGTTAATTCCACGCTCCACCATCCCCTGGCACTTGAAAACTTGTTGCTCCATTGCTTCGAGCCTCGCCTCCATGCTTCCGGTTCCCTTTGGTCCCTCAGCATCGCGGATGTGCAGCAACCCATCACGCATCTCAATGGTTTGAGGGTGTCGCAGCACCTCCGCAAGGTAAGGGTTGATCACCTTCTCAAAGAACTTGTCCTTGGAAGCACTTGGGGACGTCATGATGATCTAGACCTGTCAGAAAAATAGCTCGAAACAAGAACAAAGGATATTTGCGTGATACAGGGGTCAAAACCTTCGGGAGGATATATAATGAATTTTTACCGACCAAAATATGTATCGTGCAAGAAAACAGAGTCCGGAGGGCACACCGGGTGCTCACGAGGTAGGGGGGCGCGCCCAGGGGAGTAGGGCGCGCCCTCCACCCTCATGGAGGCCTCGTGTCCTTCCCGGACTGCACTTATTTTTCTATTTTTCTAAATATTCCAAAATGGAGAAATATTGCCTTAAAAATTGTTTTAGAGTCGGTTTACTTACCGTACCACATACCTATTCCTTTTCGGAGTCTGAAACGGTCTGGAAAGTGTCCCTTATGTATTCCTCCGGGGTTACGGTTTCAATAATATTGGTTTCAACATTTATGGGATTACCTGAGATGTAATGTTTGATCCTTTGACCGTTTACCACCTTCAGATTTGTGCCTTCGAAGTTGTTGATTTTTATGGCACCGGAACGATATACCTCCTCGATAACGTAGGGACCTTCCCATTTAGAGAGAAGTTTTCCTGCAAAAAATCTTAAACGAGAGTTGTATAGCAATACATAATCACCTACATTAAACTCACGCGTTTGTATCCTTTTGTCATGCCATCTTTTAATCTTTTCTTTAAACAACTTAGCATTTTCATAAGCTTGGGTTCTCCATTCATCAAGTGAGCTAATATCAAATAGCCTCTTCTCACCGGCAAGTTTGAAATCATAGTTGAGCTCTTTAATAGCCCAATATGCCTTATGTTCTAGTTCGAGAGGTAAGTGACATGCTTTTCCATAAACCATTTTATACGGAGACATACCCATAGGGTTCTTATATGCAGTTCTATAGGCCCATAATGCATCATCAAGTTTCTTGGACCAATTCTTTCTAGACCTATTAACAGTCTTTTGCAAAATTAATTTGAGCTCTCTATTGCTCAATTCTACTTGACCACTAGACTGTGGGTGATAAGGATATGCAATTCTATGATTAACGTCATATTTAGCAAGCATTTTACGGAAAGCACCATGAATAAAATGTGAACCACCATCAGTCATTAAGTATCTAGGGACTCCAAACCTTGGAAAAATAACTTCCTTAAGCATTTTAATAGAAGTGTTGTGATCAGCACTACTAGTCGGAATAGCTTCTACCCACTTAGTAACGTAATCAACAGCAACCAAAATGTGTGTATATCCATTAGAGGCAGGAAAAGGTCCCATATAATCAAAGCCCCAACATCGAATGATTCAATAACAAGTGAATAATTCATAGGCATTTCTTGATGTCTACTAATATTACCAATTCTTTGACATTCATCGCAAGACAAAACAAACTTAGGAGCATCCTTGAAGAGAGTGGGCCAATAAAAACCGGATTGCAATACCTTATGTGCAGTTCTATCTCCAGCGTGGTGTCCTCCATAAGCTTCGGAGTGACACTTGTGTAGGATTTGTTCCTGTTCATGCTTAGGCACACAACATCTAATAACACCAACTACTCCTTCTTTATAAAGATGTGGGTCATCCCAAAAGTAATGTCGCAAATCATAGAAAAACTTTTTCTTTTGTTGGTATGTGAAGCTAGGCGGTATAAATTTAGCAACAATATAATTAGCATAATCAGCATACCATGGAGTGCTACGAGAAGTGCTTATGACATTTAATTGTTCATCAGGAAAGTATCCTCAATAGGTAGTGGGTCATCAAGAACATTCTCTAACCTAGATAAGTTGTCTGCAACGGGGTTCTCAGCTCCTTTTCTATCAACAATATGCAAATCAAATTCTTGCATCAAGAGGACCCATCTAATAAGTCTAGGTTTTGCATCTTTCTTTTCCATAAGATATTTAATAGCAGCATGATCAGTGTGAATAGTTACTTTAGAATCAACAATATAGGGTCTGAATTTATGACAAGCAAATACAACTACTAAAAGTTCCTTTTCGGTAGTAGCATAATTTCTTTGAGCATTGTCTAGAGTATTACTTGCATAATGGATAACATTTAATTTCTTATCAACTCTTTGCCCTAGAACAACACCTACAGCATAATCACTGGCATCACACATAATTTCAAAGGGTAAATTCCAATCAGGTGGCTGAACGACAGGTGCAGAGACTAATGCTTTCTTAAGTATTTCAAATGCTTCTACACAATCATCATCAAAGACAAATGGTACTCCCTCCATTTTTATTTAGTTCGCATATTAACTTTGGTCAAAGTCAAGCTTTACAAACTTTGACCAAGTTTATAAACAAAAATATTAAGATATACAATAACAAATCAACAACATTAGATTTATTATTGAATGTACTTTCACATCGTATAGATTTATTATGATAAATGTCTATATTGCTTTATATAAACTTGGTCAAACTTTACGAAGTTTGACTTCAGTCAACTCTAATATGCAGAGTAAATAAAAGCGGAGGGAATACATCTTTTTGTAATAAATTAGTCAACAACAACAACAACAACAACAAAGCCTTTAGTCCCAAACAAGTTGGGGTAGGCTAGAGGTGAAACCCATAAGATTTCGCAACCAACTCATGGCTCTGGCACATGGATAGCAAGCTTCCACGCACCCCTGTCCATAGCTAGCTCTTTGTCGATACTCCAATCCTTCAGGTCTCTCTTAACGGACTCCTCCCATGTCAAATTCGGTCGAGCCCACCCTCTCTTGACATTCTCCGCACGCTTTAGCCATCCGCTATGCACTGGAGCTTCTGGAGGCCTGCGCTGAATATGCCCAAACCATCTCAGACGATGTTGGACAAGCTTCTCCTCAATTGGTGCTACCCAAACTCTATCTCGTATATCATCATTCCGGACTCGATCCTTCCTCGTGTGGCCACACATCCATCTCAACATACGCATCTCTGCCACACCTAACTGTTGAACATGTCGCCTTTTAGTCGGCCAACACTCCGCGCCATACAATATTGCGGGTCGAACCGCCATCCTGTAGAACTTGCCTTTTAGCTTTTGTGGCACTCTCTTGTCACAGAGAATGCCAGAAGCTTGGCACCACTTCTTATACCTTTGATGTCCTTGGGACATGGCATCTTTTCAATAGCATCAACCTTGGCTTTATCAACTTCAATACCTCTTTCAGAAACTTTGTGCCCCAAGACAATACCTTCATTAACCATAAAGTGGCACTTTTCCCAATTCAAGACAAGATTAGTTTCTTCACATCTCTGCAAAACTCGATCAAGATTGCTCAAGCAATCATCAAAAGAGGAACCATAGACGGAAAAATCGTCCATGAAAACCTCACAAATTTTTTCACAAAAATCAGAGAATATAGCCATCATGCATCTTTGAAAGGTAGCAGGTGCATTACATAAACCAAAAGGCATACGTCTATAAGCAAAAGTACCAAAAGGGCAAGTAAAAGTAGTCTTTGATTGATCTTTAGCCGACACAGGTATTTGAGAGAAACCAGAATAACCATCTAGAAAGCAATAATGTGTATGTTTGCATAATCTTTCTAGCATTTGATCAATAAAAGGTAAGGGGTAATGATCTTTCTTAGTAGCTTTATTTAATTTGCAGAAATCAATTACCATCCTATAACCTATGATAATTCGTTGCGGGATCAATTCATCTTTATCATTAGGAACAACAGTAATACCTCCCTTCTTAGGGACACAATGGATAGGACTTACCCACTGACTATCAGCAACGGGATAAATTATACCTGCCTCCAGAAGCTTGAGTATTTCTTTCCTTACCACTTCTTTCATTTTAGGATTCAAACGTCATTGAGGATCACGAACTGGTTTGGCATCCGCTTCCAAATTTATTTTATGTTGACATAGAGTGGGACTAATGCCCTTAAGATCATCAAGAGTATATCCAATAGCGGCACGGTGCTTCTTCAGAGTTTTCAATAATCTTTCTTCTTCATGCTCTGAAAGATTAGCACTAATAATAATAGGATATATTTTCTTTTCATCAAGATAAGCATATTTAAGATTATCAGGCAACGGTTTTAGCTCAAACACGGGATCACCCTTGGGTGGAGGGGGATCCCCTAGGATTTCAACAGGCAGATTGTGTTGTAGAATAGGTTCCTGTTTAAAGAATACTTCATCTATTTCCCTTCTTTCATTCATGAACATGTCATTTTCATGGTCTAGCAAATAGTGTTCTAAAGGATCACTAGGAGGTACGGCAATAGAAGCAAGACCGATAATATCATCCTTACTAGGCAATTCTTCTTCGCGGTGTTGTTTACTAAATTTAGAGAAATTAAACTCATGAATCATATCATCCAAGCCAATAGTAACAACATTCTTTTTGCAGTCTATCTTAGCATTAACAGTATTCAAGAAGGGTCTACCAAATATAATGGGATAAAAGCTATCTTGTGGAGAACTGAGAACAAGAAAATCAGCATGATATTTAGTTTTCCCACACAAGACTTCAACATCTCTAACAATTCCCATTGCAGATATAGTATCTCTATTGGCAAGTTTAATTGTAACATCAATATCTTCTAACTCAGCAGGTGCAATTTCATGCTTAATTTCTTCATATAAATCATAAGGTATAACACTAGCACTAGCACCCATATCACATAAGCGATGATAACAATGATCTCCTATTTTAACAGAAATAACAGGCACGCCTACCACAAGTCTATGTTTATCTTTAAAGTTAGGTTTAGCAATTCTAGCAGATTCACCACAGAATTGAATAACATGCCCATCAATATTATCAGACAAGAGATCTTTAACAATAGCAATATTAGGTTCTACTTTGACTTGCTCAGGAGGTGTATAAGTTCTAATATTGCTTTTACGAACCACAGTTGAAGCTTTAGCATGATCCTTTAATCTAACAGGGAAAGGTGATTTCTCAACGTAAGAGGTAGGAACAATAGGATCATTATAAGTGATAGTCTTTTCTTCAACTTTAATAGGTGCAGCTACTTTTACTTCTATGGGAGGATGATATTTAAACCACTTCTCCTTGGGGAGATCAACATAAGTAGCAAAAGATTCACAGAAAGAAGCTACTATCTCAGAGTCAAGTCCATATTTAGTGCTAAACTTACGGAAAATATCGGTATCCATAAAAGATTTAACACAATCAAACTTAGGTGTCATAACTGACTCCTTACCTTCGTCGAGGTCCCAATCTTCAGAGTTGCGTTTAATTCTATCCAATAAATTCCATTTAAATTCAATAGTCTTCATCATAAAAGAGCCAACACAAGAAGTATCGAGCATGGTGCGATTGTTATCAGAAAGCCGAGCATAAAAACTTTGAATAATTATTTCTCTTCGGAGCTCATGATTGGGGCATGAATATAACATTGATTTAAGCCTCCCCCAAGCTTGAGCGATGCTATCTGCTTCGCGAGGCCAAAAATTATATATATAATTGCGATCACGGTGAACAAGATGCATAGGGTAATACTTTTGATGAAATTCCAATTTCAATCTTTATAGTTCCATGATCTCGTATCATCACATAGCCTATACCATGTCAATGCGTCTCCCTTCAAAGATAAAGGGAAGACCTTCTTCTTAACAACATCATCGGGTATACCTGCAAGCTTAAATAGTCCACAAACTTCATCCACATATAGTAGATGTTCATCAGGATG
This sequence comes from Triticum timopheevii, assembly GCA_963921465.1. NCBI lineage: Eukaryota > Viridiplantae > Streptophyta > Magnoliopsida > Poales > Poaceae > Triticum > Triticum timopheevii. The sequence continues at coordinate 117,059,591 of OY997271.1, forward strand.
CTTTGTTCCATCTCTTGTAAAAGTATTAGCTAGCAATTTTTCCATCATACCCGAAGGAAATTCAAAAGGAGTTTCATTTTCAATAGGTTCAGTAGGTTGAGGAGCAACTCTTTGCTCTACTGGACGGGGTGAAGATACCCCGAACAAGCCCCTCAGAGAATTACTTTCCATAGTAACAAGTGACAGTAAATTTCAGCACACTATATAAATTTTTCCTTACCAAATTCCACCTACCAAAGGCGCTACACTCCCCGGCAACGGCGCCAGAAAAGAGTCTTGATGACCCACAAGTATAGGGGATCTATTGTACTCCTTTCAATAAGTAAGAGTGCCGAACCCAACGAGGAGCAGAAGGAAATGATAAGCGGTTTTCGGCAAGGTATTCTCTGCAAGTACTGAAATAAGTGGTATCAGATAGTTTTGTGATAAGATAAATTGTAACGAGCAACAAGTAACAAGAGTAAATAAAGTGCAGCAAGGTGGCCCAATCCTTTTTGTAGCAAAGGACAAGCTTGGAGAAACTCTTATAATAGGAAAAGCGCTCCCGAGGACACATGGGAATATCGTCAAGCTAGTTTTCATCACATTCATATGATTCGCGTTCAGTACTTTGATAATTTGATATGTGGGTGGACCGGTGCTTGGGTGTTGTTCTTACTTGAACAAGCATCCCACTTATGATTAACCTCTATTGCAAGCATCCGCAACTACAACAAAAGTATTAAGGTAAACCTAACCATAGCATGAAACATATGGATCCAAATCAGCCCCTTATGAAGCAACGCATAAACTATGGTTTAAGCTTCTGTCACTCTAGCAACCCATCATCTACTTATTACTTCCCAATGCCTTCCTCTAGGCCCAAATAATGGTGAAGTGTTATGTAGTCGACGTTCACATAACACCACTAGAGGCTAGACAACATACATCTCATCAAAATATCAAACGAATACCAAATTACATGACTACTAATAGCAAGACTTCTCCCTTGTCCTCAGGAACAAACATAACTACTCACAAAGCATATTCATGTTCATAATCAGAGGGGTAATAATATGCATAAAGGATCTGAACATATGATCTTCCACCAAATAAACCAACTAGCATCAACTACAAGGAGTAATCAACACTACTAGCAACCTACTAGCACCAATCCCGGACTTGGAGACAAGAATTGGATACAAGAGATGAACTAGGGTTTGGAGATGAGATGGTGCTGGTGAAGATGTTGATGGAGATTGCCCTCTCCCGATGAGAGGAGCGTTGGTGATGATTTCCCCCTCCCGGAGGGAAGTGTCCCCGGCAGAACAGCTCTGCCGGAGCCCTAGATTGGTTCCGCCTCGTGGCGGCAGAGTCTCGTCCCGAAAGGTTGCTACCTATTTTTTTCTCATCGAAAGACTTCATATAGGAGAAGATGGGTGTTGGAGAGCCACCAGGGGGCCCACGAGGTAGGGGGGTGCACCCCCTACCCTCATGAGCAGGGTGTGGGCCCCCTGGCCTTCATCTTTGGTGATGATTTTTCTTGATTTGTTTTAAGATATTCCGTGGAGTTTCAGGACTTTTGGAGTTGCGCAGAATAGGTCTCCAATATTTGCTCCTTTTCCAGCCCAGAATTCCAGCTGCCAGCATTCTCCCTCTTCATGTAAACCTTGTAAAATAAGAGAGAATAGCCATACGTATTGTGACATAACGTGAAATAACAGCCCATAATGCGATAAATATCGATATAAAAGCATGATGCAAAATGGACGTATCAGCCTCCGGTTAGTAGGTTAGTCCCAAAAATGATATAAAAGTGTAAAGTAAAGCCCATAAACATCCAAAACGGGTAGTATAATAGCATGGAACAATAAAAAATTATAGATACGTTGGAGACGTATCAAGCATCCCAAGCTTAATTCCGGCTTGTCCTCGAGTAGGTAAATGATAAAAATAGAATTTTTGATGTGGAATGCTACCTAGCATAATTCTCAATGTAATTTTCTTTATTGTGGCATGAATGTTCAGATCCAAATGATGCAAAATAAAAGTTCATATTGACATAAGAAATAGTAATACTTCAAGCATACGAACTAAGCAATCATGTCTTCTCAAAATAACATGGCTAAAGAAAGTTATCCCTACAAAATCATATAGTCTGGTTGTTGGTCAATCTTCATCACACAAAGTATTTAATCATGCACAACCCCGATGACAAGCCAAGCAATTGTTTCATACTTTAATAATCTCAAACTTTTTCAACTTTCACGCAATACATGAGCATGAGCCATGGACATAACACTATATGTGGAATTGAATGGTGGTTGTGGAGAAGACAAAAAAAGGGGAAGATAGTCTCACATCAACTAGGCGTATCGACGGGCTATGGAGATGCCCATTAATAGATATCAATGTGAGTGAGTAGGGATTGCCATGCAATAGATGCACTAGAGCTATAAATGTATGAAAGCTCAACAAAAGAAACTAAGTGGGGGTGCATCCAACTCGCTTGCTCACGAAGACCAAGGGCATTTTGAGGAAGCCCATCATTGGAATATACAAGCCAAGTTCTATAATGAAAAATTCCCACTAGTATATGAAAGTGACAACATAGGAGACTCTCTAACATGAAGATCATGGTGCTATTTTGAAGCACACGTGTGGTAAAAATGATAGTAGCATTGTCCCTTCTCTCTTTTTATCTCATTTTTTATTTGGCCTTTCTTTTTATTTTTTTATTTGGCCTTTTTTGGTGGGCTCTTTGGCCTCTTTTTTTATAAAGTCCGAAGTCTCATCCTGACTTGTGGGGGAATCATAGTCTCCATCATCCTTTCCTCACTGGGACAATGCTCTAATAATGAAGATCATCACACTTTTTATTTACTTACAACTCAAGATTACAACTCGATACTTACAACAAGATATGACTCTATATGAATGCCTCCGGCGGTGTACCAGGATATGCAATGAATCAACAGTGACATGTATAAAAATTATGAAGGTGGCCTTGCCACAAATACGATGTCAACTACATGATTATGCAAAGAGCAATATGACAATGATGATGCGTGTCATATAAACGAAACGGTGGAAAGTTGCATGGCAATATTTCTAGGAATGGCTATGGAAATGCCATAATAGGTAGGTATGGTGGCTGTTTTGAGGAAGTTATATGGTGGGTGTATGGTACCGGCGAAAGTTGCGCGGCACAAGAGAGGCTAGCAATGGTGGAAGGGTGAGAGTGCGTATAATCCATGGATTCAACATTAGTCATGAAGAACTCATATACTTATTGCAAAAATCTACAAGCCATTGAAAACAAAGTACTATGCGCATGCTCCTAGGGGGATAGATTGGTAGGAAAAGACCATCGCTCGTCCCCGACCGCCACTCATAAGGAAGACAATCAATAAATAAAATTGTGCTCCAACTTCATCACAAAGAGGTTCACCATACGTGCATGCTACGGGAATCACAAACTTCAACACAAGTATTCTTTAAATTCATAATCACCCAACTAGCATGACTCTAACATTACCACCTCTATATCTCAAAACAATTATCAAGCATCAAATTGATCATAGCATCCAATTGACTTTCTATCATAGTTTTTATTATACCCAACTTGGATGCCCATCATTCTAGGACCAATTTTATAACCATAGAAAATACCATGCTGTTCTAAGAGACTCTCAAAATAATATAAGTGAAGCATGAGAGATCAACAATTTCTACAAAATCAATCCACAGCCGTGCTCTAAAAGATATAAGTGAAGCACTAGAGCAAAACTATCTAGCTCAAAAGATATAAGTGAAGCACATAGAGTATTCTAATAAATTCTAATCAAGTGGGATTCTCCCAAAAGGTGTGTACAGAAAGGATGATTGTGGTAATGTAAAAAGCAAAGACTAATATCATACAAGACGCTCCAAACAAAACACATATCCTGTGGCGAATAAAAATGTAGCTCCAAGTTACCGATAGACGAAGACGAAAGAGGGGATGCCTTCCGGGGCATCCCCAAGCTTAGGCTTTTGGTTATCCTTTAATATCTTGGGGTTCCATGGGCATCCCCAAGCTTAGGCTCTTGCCACTCCTTATTCCATAATCCATCAAAATCTTTACCCAAAACTTGAAAACTTCACAACACAAAACACAACAGGAAATCTCATAAGCTCCGTTAGTGCAAGAAAGAAAAACCACCACATAAGGTACTGTAATGAACTCATTCTTTATTTATATTGGTGTTCAACCTACTGTATTCCAACTTCTCTATGGTTCATACCCCTGCATACTAGCCATAGATGCATCAAAATAAGCAAACAACACACGAAAAACAGAATCTGTCAAAAACAGAACAGTCTGTAGCAATATGTAACTCTCGAATACTTCTGGAACTCTAAAAATCCTACCAAAATAGGAAGTCCTGGGAAATTTGTCTATTGATCTACATAAAAATGAATCAACGCAAAATCACGTTGCTTTGAATTACTAAAATTATTTTTGTGCGCGCAAAGTTTCTGTTTTTCAGCAGAATCAAATTAACGATCACCGTAGGTTATCCTATAGGTTCTACTTGGCACAAACACTAATTAAAACATGAAAACACATCTAAACAGAAGCTAGATGAAATATTTATTACTAAACAGAAGCAAAAGGCAGGAAACAAAAATAAATTGGGTTGCCTCCCAACTAGCGCTATTGTTTAACGCCCCAAGCTAGGCATAAAAGCGAGGATAGACCTAAGTAGTGCCATCTTTGGCACTCAATTCATAAGTAGCTCGCATGATAGATTCATAAGGTAATTTAACTTTATTTCTTCGAAAGTGCTCCATGCCTTTCCTTAATGGAAATTGGAATATAATATTCCGTTCCTTCATATCAATAATTGCACCAATCGTTCTAAGGAAAGGTCTACCGAGAATAATAGGACAAGAAAGATTGCAATCTATATCAAGAACGATAAAATCTACGGGCACATAATTCCTATTTGCAACAATAAGAACATCATTGATCCTTCCCATAGGTTTCTTAATGGTGGAAGCTGCAAGGTGCAAATTTAAAGAGCAATCATCAAAATCATGGAAACCTAGAATATCACATAAAGTTTTCGGAATCGTGGAAACACTAGCACCCAAATCACATAAAGCATAACACTCATGATCTTTAGTTTTAATTTTTATAGTAGGTTCCCACTCATCATAAAGTTTTCTAGGTATAGAAACTTCCAAGTTAAGTTTTTCATCATAAGATTGCATCAAGGCATCAACAATATGTTTGGTAAAAGATTTATTTTGACTATAAGCATGAGGAGAATTCAACACGGATTGCAACAAGGAAATACAATCTACTAAAGAACAATTATCATAATTAAATTCCTTGAAATCCAAGATAGTGGGTTCAATGCTATTTAAAGTCTTGACCTCTCCAATCCCACTTTTACCAAATTTAGCATCAAGATCTAAAAACTCCGAATCATTGGGACGCCTTTTAACTAAACTTGACTCATCTCCAGTCCCATCATTATTAAGATTCATATTGCAAAACAAAGATTTAATAGGGGGCATATCAATAACTTTTAGATCTTCATCATTATTTTCTCCTAACCCTTCTGGTTTGGCAGCCATCTTATTGACCAAGGTGGCCTTCTTGTCAGAAATTTGGGATATTGATTTTTCAAGAGAGTAATTTGAGAATTCAAACCATAAAATTCCTTGGAGATATCATCAAGCTCTTTGTTCATATACTCCATCAAGCTTTTTTGTTCTTTAAGCTCTTTTCTAAAGAAACTATTATGCTCAAATTGTAAAGTCATAAAACTTCTAACGTTCAATTCAATCTCTTCCAACCTTCTAAGATGAATGTCGGAGTTCTTAGGCAAAGCCATAAGAGCAAACAGGCACACAAGAAGACAAGCAAAAGAGAGAGGAGATTGGGAAAGAGAGGGCGAATAAAACGGCAAGGGTGAAGTGGGGGAGAGGAAAATGAGAGGCAAATGGCAAATAATGTAATGCAAGGGAGATGAGTTTGTGATGGGTACTTGGTATGTCTTGAATTGAGCGAAGACCTCCCGGGCAGCGGCGCCAGAAATCGCATGTTGGCGGGAGGTCGAATCTTGACTTGACTTGGTGTAAGCCTCCCGGGAAACGGTGCCAAAAATCGCACATTGGCGGGAGGTCGAATCTTGACTTGACTTGGTGTAAGCCTCCTCGGTAACGGCGCCAGAAATCCTTCTTGCTATGTCTTGAGCTTGCGTTGGTTTTCCTTGAAGAGGAAAGGGTGATGCAGCAATAGTAGCATAAGTATTTCCCTCAGTTTTTGAGAACCAAGGTATCAATCAAGTAGGAGGCTCCTCAAAAGTCGCATGCACCTACACAAACAAACAAGAACCTCACAACCAACGCAATAAAGGGGTTGTCAATCCCTTCACGTCCACCTACGAAAGTGAGATCTGATAGAGATAATATGATAAGATAAATATTTTTGGTATTTTTATGATATAGATTGGAAAAGTAAAGATGCAAATAAAAGTAGATTGAAAGCTCATATGATAAAAGATAGACCCGGGGGCCATAGGTTTCACTAGTGGCTTCTCTCGAGATAGCATAAGCATCACAGTGGGTGAACAAATTACTGTCGAGCAATTGATAGAAAAGCGAATAATTATGAGATTATCTAGGCATGATCATGTATATAGTCATCACGCCCGTGACAAGTAGACCAACTCCTGCCTGCATCTACTACTATTACTCCACACATCGACCGCTATCCAGCATGCATATAGAGTATTAAGTTCATAAAGAACGGAGTAACGCATTAAGAAAGATGTCATAATGTAGAGGGATAAACTCATGCAATATGATATAAACCCCATCTTTTTATCCTCGATGGCAACAATACAATACGTGCCTTGCGGCCCCTGCTTTCACTGGGAAAGGACACCGCAAGATTGAACCCAAAGCTAAGCACTTCTCCCATTGCAAGAAAGATCAATCTAGTAGGCCAAACCAAACTGATAATTCGAAGAGACTTGTAAAGATAACTTAATCACACACAAAATAATTCAGAGGAGATTCAAATATTTCTCATAGATAAACTTGATCATAAACCCACAATTCATCGGATCACGACAAACACACCGCAAAAAGAGTTACATCGAATAGATCTCCAAGAAGATCGAGGAGAACTTTGTATTGAGATTAAAAGAGAGAGAAGAAGCCATCTAGCTAATAACTATGGACCCGAAGGTCTGTGGTAAACTACTCACAACTCATCAGAAGGGCCTTGGAGAGGATGTAGAGGCCCTCCATGGTCGATTCCCCCTCTGGCGGAGCGCCGACGAAGGCTCCAAGATGGATCTTGCAGATACAGAAGGTTACAATGGTGGAAATAGTTTTTCGTGGTGCTCCTCGATGGTTTCAGGGTACGTGGGTATATATAGGAGGAAGAAGTAGGTCGGTGGATGCTCGAGGGGCCCACGAGGGTGGGGGGCACCCACCTGTAGGGGGCGTGCCGGGCACCCTCGTGACCGCCTCCTCTGTTGCTTGACGTCCACTCCAAGTCCCCTGGATCACGTTTGTTCCAAAAAGATCGCTCCTGAAGGTTTCATTCCGTTTGGACTCTGTTTGATATTCCTTTTCTTCAAAACACTGAAATAGGCAAACAACAATTCGGGCTGGGCCTCCAGTTAGTAGGTTAGTCCCAAAAATGATATAAAAGTGTAAAGTAAAGCCCATAAACATCCAAAACGGGTAATATAATAGCATGGAATGATCAAAAATTATAGATATGTTGGAGACGTATCATGTCCCAACTATTGTCACTCCATGGTTGCCGGATCATAACACGTAGTAGGTGACTATAACTTGCAAGATAGGATCAAGAACTCACATATATTCATGAAAACATAATAGGTTCAGATCTGAAATCATGGCACTCAGGCCCTAGTGACAAGCATTAAGCATAGCAAAGTCATAGCAACATCAATATTAGAACATAGTGGATACTAGGGATCAAACCCTAACAAAACTAACTTGATTACATGGTAAATCTCATCGAACCGATCACCGTCCAACAAGCCTACGATGGGATTACTCATGCACGACGGTGATCATCTTGAAATTGGTGATGGAGGATGGTTGATGATGACGACGACAACGATTTCCCCTCTCCGGAGCCCCGACCGGACTCCAGATCTGCCCTCCCAAGGAAGAACAGGAGGCGGCGGCGGCTCCATATCGTAAAACGCGATGAATCCTTCTCTCTAATTTTTTTCTCCCCGAACGTGAATATATGGAGATGGAGTTGAGGTTGGTGGAGTTCCAGGGGGCCCACAAGGACAGAGGGCGCGGCCCAGGGGGTGGGCGCGCCCTCCACCCTTATGGCCAGGGTGTGAGTCCCCTTTAGTTGATTCTTTCACCAATATTTTTTTATTTATTCCAAAAGTGATCTTCGTGAAGTTTCAGGTCATTCCGAGAACTTTTATTTCTGCACAAAAATAACACCATGGCAATTCTGTTGAAAACAACGTCACTCCGGGTTAGTTCCATTCAAATCATGCAAATTAGAGTCCAAAACAAGGGCAAAAGAGTTTGGAAAAGTAGATACGATGGAGACGTATCACCCAAGTGCATGTCCGCGCACTCGCCCACGTTCATCACGATCCCGTGTGTGCCCATGATCGAGACCTTCCCCTTTAACCTGTTGGAAATATGCCCTAGAGGCAATAATAAAATGGTTATTATTATATTTCCTCGTTCATGATAATTGTCTTTTATTCATGCTATAATTGTGTTATCCGGAAATCGTAATACATGTGTGAATACATAGACCACAACATGTCCCTAGTGAGCCTCTAGTTGACTAGCTCGTTTATCAATAGATGGTCACGGTTTCCTGACCATGGACATGGGATGTCATTGATAACGGGATCACATCATTGGGAGAATGATGTGATGGACAAGACCCAATCCTAAGCATAGCACAAGATCGTGTAGTTCGTTTGCTAGAGCTTTTCAATGTCAAGTATCATTTCCTTACACCATGAGAACGTGTAACTCCCGGATGCCGTAGGAGTGCTTTGAGTGTACCAAACGTCACAACATAACTGGGTGGCTATAAAGGTATACTACAGGTATCTCCGGAAGTGTCTGTTGGGTTGACACGGATCGGGACTGGGATTTGTCACTCCGTATGACGGAGAGGTATCTCTGGGTCCACTTGGTAATGCATCATCATAATGAGCTCAAAGTGACTAAGTGGTTGGTCACGGGATCATGCATTACGGTACGAGTAAAGTGACTTGCCGGTAACGAGATTGAACGAGGTATTAGGATAACGACGATCGAATCTCGGGCAAGTAACGTACTGATTGACAAAGGGAATTATATACGGGATTACTTGAATCCTCGACATCGTGGTTCATTCTATGAGATCATCGTGCAACATGTGGGAGCTGACATGGGTATCCAGATCCCGCTGTTGGTTATTGGCCGGAGAGTCGTCTCGGTCATGTATGCATGTCTCCCGAACCCGTAGGGTCTGCACACTTAAGGTTCGGTGACGCTAGGGTTGTAGAGATACTAGTATGCGGTAACCCGAAAGTTGTTCGGAGTCCCGGATGAGATCCCGGACGTCACGAGGAGTTCTAGAATGGTCCGGAGGTGAAGAATTATATATAGGAAGTCCAGTTTCGGCCATCGGGAAAGTTTCGGAGGTCACCGGTATTGTACCGGGACCACAGGAAGGGTCCCGGGGGTCCACCGAGTGGGGCCACCTATCCCGGAGGGCCCCATGGGCTGAAGTGGGAAGGGGAACCAGCCCCTGGTGGGCTGGTGCGCCCCCCTTGGCCCCCCTGCGCCTAGGGTTGGAAACCCTAGGGGTGGGGGGCAACCCACTTGGCTTGGGGGCAAGCCACCCCCTTGGCCGCCACCCCCCCTTGAGATCCCATCTTCAGGGGGCCGGCGCCCCCCCTTGGCCCTATATATAGAGGGGGGGAGGGAGGACAGCCGCACCCAAGTTCTTGGCGCCTCCCCCTCCCTCTGCAACACCTCTCCCTCTCGTAGAGCTTGGCGAAGCCCTGCCGAGATCGCCGCTGCTTCCACCACCACGCCGTCGTGCTGCTGGATCTCCATCAACCTCTCCCTTCCCCTTGCTGGATCAAGAAGGAGGAGATGTCTTCCCCAACTGTACGTGTGTTGAACGTGGAGGTGCCGCCCGGTCGGCACTAGGATCATCGGTGATTTGGATCACGACGAGTACGACTCCCTCAACCCCGTTCTCTCGAACGCTTCCGCGCGATCTACAAGGGTATGTAGATGCACTCCTCTATCTCGTTGCTAGATTGCTCCATAGATTGATCTTGGTGAAGCGTAGAAATTTTTTATTTTCTGCAACGTTCCCCAACAGTGGCATCATGAGGTAGGTCTATGCGTAGTTTCTATGCATGAGTAGAACACAAACTTGTTGTGGGCGTAGATGTTGTCAATTTTCTTGCCACTACTAGTCTTATCTTGCTTTGGCGGCATCGTGGGATGAAGCGGCCCGGACCGACCTTACACGTACGCTTACGTGAGACAGGTTCCACCGACTGACATGCACTAGTTGCATAAGGTGGCTAGCGGGTGTCTGTCTCCCCCACTTTAGTTGGAGCGGATTCGATGAAAAGGGTCCTTATGAATGGTAAATAGAAATTGGCATATCACGTTGTGGTTTTACGTAGGTAAGAAACATTCTTGCTAGAAACCTATAGAAGCCATGTAAAAACATGCAACAATAATTAGAGGACGTCTAACTTGTTTTTGTAGCATGTGCCTTGTGATGTGATATGGCCGAAAGGATGTGATGAATGAGATATATGTGATGTATGAGATTGATCATGTTCTTGTAATAGAAATCACGACTTGCATGTTGATGAGTATGACAACCGGCAGGAGCCATAGGAGTTGTCTTTATTTTTTGTATGACCTGTGTGTCATTGAATAACGCTATGTAAATTACTTTACTTTATTGCTAAACACGTTAGCCATAGAAGTAGAAGTAATCGTTGGCGTGACAACTTCATGAAGACACGATGATGGAGATCATGGTGTCATGCCGGTGACGAAGATGATCATAGCGCCCCGAAGATGGAGATCAAAGGAGCAATATGATATTGGCCATATCATGTCACTATTTGATTGCATGTGATGTCTATCATGTTTTGCTTCTTATCTGCTTAGTACGACGGTAGTAAATAAATTGATCCCTTATAATAATTTCAAGAAAGTGTTCCCCCTAACTGTGCGCCATTGTGAAAGTTCATTGTTTCGAAGCACCACGTGATTATCGGGTGTGATAGATTCTAACGTTCACATACAACGGGTGTAAGACAGATTTACACATGCAAAACACTTAGGTTGACTTGACGAGCCTAGCATGTACAGACATGGCCTCGGAACACAAGAGACCGAAAGGTCGAACATGAGTCGTATGGAAGATACGATCAACATGGAGATGTTCACCGATGATGACTAGTTCGTCTCACGTGATGATCGGACACGGGCTAGTCGAGTCGGATCATGTATCACTTAGATGACTAGAGGGATGTCTAATCTGAGTGGGAGTTCATTAAATAATTTGATTAGATGAACTTAATTATCATGAACTTAGTCTAAAAACCTTTGCAAAATGTCTTGTAGATCAAATGGCCAACGCTCATGCACCTCAACTTCAACGCGTTCCTAGAGAAAACCAAGCTGAAAGATGATGGCAGCAACTATTCGGACTGGGTCCGAAACCTGAGGATCATCCTCATAGCTGCCAAGAAAGCATATGTCCTAGAAGGACCGCTAGGTGAAGCACCCATCCCAGAGAACCAAGACGTTATGAACGCTTGGCAGTCACGTGCATATGATTACTCCCTCGTTCAGTGCGGCATGCTTTACAGCTTAGAACCAGGGCTCCAAAAGCGTTTTGAGCAACACGGAGCATATGAGATGTTCGAAGAGCTGAAAATGGTTTTCCAAGCTCATGCCCGGGTCGAGAGATATGAAGTATCCGACAAGTTCTACAGTTGTAAGATGGAGGAAAATAGTTCTGTCAGTGAGCACATACTCAAAATGTCTGGGTTGCACAACCGCTTGTCCCAGCTGGAGATTAACCTCCCGGACGAGGCGGTCATTGACAGAATCCTTCAGTCGCTCCCACCTAGCTACAAGAGCTTTGTGATGAACTACAATATGCAGGGGATGGTGAAAACTATTCCTGAAGTATTTTCAATGCTGAAATCAGCAGAGGTAGAAATCAAAAAGGAACATCAAGTGTTGATGGTCAATAAAACCACTAGTTTCAAGAAAGGCAAGGGTAAGAAGAACTTCAAGAAGGACGGCAAGGGAGTTGCCGCGCCCGGTAAGCCAGCTACCGGGAAGAAGCCAAAGAATGGACCCAAACCTGAGACTGAGTGCTTTTATTGCAAGGGAAAGGGACACTGGAAGCGGAACTTCCCTAAATACTTAGGGGAAAAGAAGGCCGGCAACACCAAAGGTATATGTGATATACATGTAATTGATGTGTACCTTACCAGTACTCGTAGTAGCTCCTGGGTATTTGATATCGGTGCGGTTGCTTATATTTGTAACTCAAAGCAGGAGCTGCGGAATAAGCGCAGACTGGCGAAGGACGAGGTGACGATGCGCGTCGGGAATGGTTCCAAGGTCGATGTGATCGCCGTCGGCACGCTACCTCTACATTTACCTACGGGATTAGTTTTAAACCTCAATAGTTGTTATTTAGTGCTAGCTTTGAGCACGAACATTGTATTTGGATCTCGTTTAATGCGAGATGGCTACTTATTTAAACCCGAGAATAATGGTTGTTCTATTTATATGAGAGATATGTTTTATGGTCATGCCCCGCTGGTCAATGGTTTATTCTTAATGAATCTCGAACGTGATGTTACACATATTCATAGTGGGAATACCAAAAGATGTAAAGTTGATAACGATAGTCCCACATACTTGTGGCACTGCCGCCTTGGTCACATTGGTGTCAAACGCATGAAGAAGCTCCATGCTGATGGACTTTTGGAGTCTCTTGATTACGAATCATTTGACACGTGCGAACCATGCCTTATGGGCAAAATGACCAAGACTCCGTTCTCCGGAACAATGGAGCGAGCAACCAACTTATTGGAAATCATACATACTGATGTGTGCGGTCCAATGAGCGTTGAGGCTCGCAGAGGATATCGTTATGTTCTCACTCTCACTGACGACTTGAGTAGATATGGGTATGTCTACTTGATGAAACACAAGTCTGAGACCTTTGAAAAGTTCAAGGAATTTCAGAATGAGGTAGAGAATCAACGTGACCAAAAGATAAAGTTCTTACGATCAGATCGTGGGGGAGAATATTTAAGTCACGAATTTGGTACGCACTTAAGGAAATGTGGAATCGTTTCACAACTCACGCCGCCTGGAACGCCTCAGCGTAACGGTGTGTCCGAATGTCGTAATCGCACTCTATTGGACATGGTGCGATCTATGATGTCACTTACCGATTTACCGCTATCATTTTGGGGATACGCTCTAGAGACAGCTACATTCACTTTAAATAGGGCACCGTCTAAATCTGTTGAGACGACACTGTATGAATTATGGTTTGGGAAGAAACCTAAGCTATCGTTTCTAAAAGTTTGGGGATGCGATGCTTATGTCAAGAAACTTCGACCTGAAAAGCTCGAACTCAAGTCGGAAAAATGCATCTTCATAGGATACCCTAAGGAAACCATTGGGTATACCTTCTACCTAAGATCCGAAGGCAAGATCTTTGTTGCCAAGAACGGGTCCTTTCTGGAGAAAGAGTTTCTCTCGAAAGAAGGAAGTGGGAGGAAAGTGGAACTTGATGAAGTACTACCTCTTGAACCGGAAAGTAGCACAGCTCAGGAAAATGTTCCTGTGGTGCCTGCACTGACTAGAGAGGAAACTAATGATGATGATCAAGGTACTTCGGATCAAGTTACTACTGAACTTAGTAGGTCCACGAGGACACGTTCCACACCAGAGTGGTATGGCAACCCTGTCCTGGAAATCATGTTGTTAGACAACGGTGAACCTTCGAACTATGAATAAGCAATGGCGGGCCCAGATTCCAACAAATGGCTTGAAGCCATGCAATCCGAGATAGGATCCATGTATGAAAACAAAGTATGGACTTTGACAGACTTGCCCGATGATCGACGAGCGATAGAAAACAAATGGATCTTTAAGAAGAAGACGGACGCGGATGGTAATGTTACCATCTATAAAGCTCGACTTGTCGCTAAGGGTTATCGACAAGTTCAAGGGGTTGACTACGATGAGACTTTCTCTCCCGTAGCGAAGCTGAAATCCATCCGAATAATGTTAGCAATTGCCGCATACTGTGATTATGAGATCTGGCAAATGGACGTCAAAACGGCATTCCTTAACGGTCATCTTAAGGAAGAACTGTATATGATGCAGCCGGAAGGTTTTGTCGATCCCAAAAAAGCTAACAAGGTATGCAAGCTCCAGCGCTCCATCTATGGGCTGGTGCAAGCATCTCGGAGTTGGAACATTCGCTTTAATGAAATGATCAAAGCGTTTGGGTTTATGCAGACTTATGGAGAAGCCTGCGTTTACAAGAAAGTGAGTGGGAGCTCTGTAGCATTTCTCATATTATATGTGGATGATATACTTTTGATGGGAAATGATATAGAACTTTTGGACAGCATTAAGGCCTACTTGAATAAGTGTTTTTCAATGAAGGACCTTGGAGAAGCTGCTTACATATTAGGCATCAAGATCTATAGAGATAGATCGAGACGCCTCATAGGTATTTCACAAAGCACATACCTTGATAAGATATTGAAGAAGTTCAATATGGATCAGTCCAAGAGGGGGTTCTTGCCTATGTTGCAAGGTGTGAAATTGAGCTCGGCTCAGTGTCCGACCACGGAAGAAGATAGAGAAAAGATGAGTGTCGTCCCCTATGCCTCGGCCATAGGGTCTATCATGTATGCCATACTGTGTACCAGACCTGATATAAACCTTGCCGTGAGTTTGGTAGGAAGATACCAAAGTAATCCCGGCATAGAACACTGGACAGCGGTCAAGAACATCCTGAAGTACCTGAAAAGGACTAAGGATATGTTTCTCGTATATGGAGGTGACGAAGAGCTCGTCGTAAAGGGTTATGTCGACGCTAGCTTCGACACAGATCTGGATGACTCTAAGTCACAAACCGGATACGTGTATATTTTGAATGGTGGGGCTGTAAGCTGGTGCAGTTGCAAGCAAAGCATCATGGCGGGATCTACATGTGAAGCGGAGTACATGGCAGCCTCGGAGGAAGCGCATGAAGCAATATGGGTGAAGGAGTTCATCACCGACCTAGGAGTCATACCCAATGCGTCGGGGCCGATCACACTCTTCTGTGACAACACTGGAGCTATTGCCCTTGCCAAGGAGCCTAGGTTTCACAAGAAGACCAGGCACATCAAGTGTCGCTTCAACTCCATTCGTGAAAATGTTCAAGATGGAGACATAGATATTTGCAAAGTGCATACGGATCTGAATGTCGCAGATCCGTTGACTAAACCTCTTCCGCGAGCAAAACATGATCCACACCAGAACTCTATGGGTGTTCGATTCATCACAATGTAACTAGATTATTGACTCTAGTGCAAGTGGGAGACTGTTGGAAATATGCCCTAGAGGCAATAATAAAATGGTTATTATTATATTTCCTCGTTCATGATAATTGTCTTTTATTCATGCTATAATTGTGTTATCCGGAAATCGTAATACATGTGTGAATACATAGACCACAACATGTCCCTAGTGAGCCTCTAGTTGACCAGCTCGTTTATCAATAGATGGTCACGGTTTCCTGACCATGGACATGGGATGTCATTGATAACGGGATCACATCATTGGGAGAATGATGTGATGGACAAGACCCAATCCTAAGCATAGCACAAGATCGTGTAGTTCGTTTGCTAGAGCTTTTCAATGTCAAGTATCATTTACTTAGACCATGAGATCATGTAACTCCCTGATGCCGTAGGAGTGCTTTGGGTGTACCAAACGTCACAACGTAACTGGGTGGCTATAAAGGTATACTACATGTATCTCCGAAAGTGTCTGTTGGGTTGACACGGATCGAGACTGGGATTTGTCACTCCGTATGACGGAGAGGTATCTCTGGGTCCACTCGGTAATGCATCATCATAATGAGCTCAAAGTGACTAAGTGGTTGGTCACGGGATCATGCATTACGGTACGAGTAAAGTGACTTGCCGGTAATGAGATTGAACGAGGTATTAGGATACCGACGATCGAATCTGGGGCGAGTAACGTACCGATTGACAAAGGGAATTGTATATGGGATTACTTGAATCCTCGACATCATGGTTCATTCGATGAGATCATCGTGGAACATGTGGGAGCCAACATGGGTATCCAGATCCCGCTATTGGTTATTGGCCGGAGAGTCGTCTTGGTCATGTATGCATGTCTCCCGAACCCGTAGGGTCTACACACTTAAGGTTCGGTGACGCTAGGGTTGTAGAGATACTAGTATGCGGTAACCCGAAAGTTGTTCGGAGTCCCGGATGAGATCCCGGACGTCACAAGGAGTTCCGGAATGGTCCGGAGGTGAAGAATTATATATAGGAAGTCCAGTTTCGGCCATCGGGAAAGCTTCGGTGGTCACCGGTATTGTACCGGGACCACAGGAAGGGTCCCGGGGGTCCACCGGGTGGGGCCATCTATCCCGGAGGGCCCCATGGGCTGAAGTGGGAAGGGGAACCAGCCCCTGGTGGGCTGGTGCGCCCCCCTTGGGCCCCCCTGCGCCTAGGGTTGGAAACCCTAGGGGTGGGGGGCAAGCCACCCCCTTGGCCGCCACCCCCCTTGAGATCCCACCTCCAGGGGGCCGGCGCCCCCCCCTTGGCCCTATATATAGAGGGGGGGAGGGAGGACAGCCTCACCCAAGTTCCTGGCGCCTTCCCCTCCCTCTGCAACACCTCTCCCTCTCGTAGAGCTTGGCGAAGCCCTGCCGAGATCGCCGCTGCTTCCACCACCACGCCGTCGTGCTGCTGGATCTCCATCAACCTCTCCCTTCCCCTTGCTGGAACAAGAAGGAGGAGACATCTTCCCCAACTGTACGTGTGTTGAACGCGGAGGTGCCGTCCGTTCGGCACTAGGATCATCGGTGATTTGGATCACGACGAGTACGACTCCCTCAACCCCGTTCTCTAGAACGCTTCCGCGCGATCTACAAGGGTATGTAGATGCACTCCTCTATCTCATTGCTAGATGACTCCATAGATTGATCTTGGTGAAGCGTAGAAATTTTTTATTTTCTGCAACGTTCCCCAACATAACCCCCCTCGCAACCCCACGTCATTTGCCGCAACCGCCGCCTATCGTCGCAAGGCTGCACCGCCACAGACCTACCTTATCTGCCTCTGTCACTACCGCCCCATGCAAAATTCCGGTGAGCACGAGACCACAGGCCACGGTATCCCCCATCGCCACACCCCACGCGCAAGTGCGCACCTCCCAGACAACCTTCACGCCACCAGAAACATCCTCCGTGCCAGATTTCGTCGAGACCCCAGCCTCGTCATCGCCCCGCCATTTATTCAGGCGAGGTAAGCCACCACCTGACGCCACCACCTTGTTCGTTTTGGTCACCGCACCCGTGCGCGTTTGTGTGACCCTTTTGCATGACCAGGAAAGCAGGGAATCAAGCATTGTCTCTACATTCAAGAAGATCCAACTTACCCTCATCCCCGAGAGAAACTGCCGCCCCTAGGAGCTTCGCTGTGTCAAGCTAATTGTCGTTGAGCACTCCACCTTCGCCGAGGACCTCTATGATGACCTGGAAGTTTACATGATTTAGTTGTAGATTTTCCGAAGTAAGAGCATCGATCCCACAGGGAGCACATGAATCAGCCTTTTGTCTATTATAGGGTTCAATAGCAATGCCTGCATGTTAAATGAAATCCAAAGCAATAGTAATATGGCGAAGGTGGCGTAGCAAACTGTGAAGTAAAGTACTAAAATACAATAAAGTAACAAGAGACGTGGATGAAAGTTGCTAAAATCAATAGGACTAAGACGTTCCCAAGGAGTTCGGATTCCCCTCTAGTGTACGTCTAATACCGGTGCCTAAGCATGACGCTACGTCGGATTCCTAAGCCACTTTATGTGTTTTTATTTGTGGGCAAAGCCGGTACAGATAGGTGCATACGCACACCAGTCTCGCATCACATACACCACCATCGTTCTTCCCCACTCCGGTTACCAAATGATGATTAACGAGAAAAAGGTCCCCATGGACATAGTCTATAAGCGGTGTCCGTTTATACCCTGCTACAACGATCAAGGACGAAGAGAGATAGACCCTGTCACTTACCTACTTGTGCGACCAACCAGTTCGCCAGCAATAATAACCTTCCGTCCAAAATTGACATATGTTGGATGTCGACTTCACCAAACATAAAAAAAGACTATTATCATAAACATATAAACATGATATCAAATCCTAATACCAAACAATCTATTACACACCAGGGCTCCTCCATATCCCCGAGAACTATGGAAATTACTCGCAAATCATGGGCACACATGAGATGAGATGAATTATGATGAACATGGTGATCTCACACAAGTAACACAAGTTTGAATAGAGTCCAACTATTATATTACAAATGGATGGGGATTAGATGATGATAATAGTGGTGGTGATGATGGAGCCCTCTTGGTGCAGTGTTGCGTCCACGAAGTCGTTGGAACGATTGTCCCTCCGGATGCTAGGGTTATGTCTTCTCGATGTGTTTCTGGCGGCTTCGTTCATCCTCTTTCCGATCCGACTTGATGGGTGGAAATAGTGGATGACTGCGCATACATGCGCGTGCCGTCTTTTGCTCTGGATCGGTCGTATAGACGTCTTCTTTCTCCATTTTCATTCTTTTTATGGTAGTCAATTATCACATTAAATGACGTGATTCCACCATAATTTTCTGAGATTCCTTCCAAAGAGCTTTATTCATTCCAAAAAAATGTTTCATGGGAAAAGTGACAAAAAGCAACGCGCGAACGCAATAAAATTCCACAAAGCCTACCGTAAGCACAAAATAATTATCAAAACTACCATACATTTTGGACTCAGCACGCTGCATCGTCTTGTTCGCCCATTCTTGAGCCGTCACCATCGTTTTGCGTGTTCCGGTGACTATTTTGACTACCTAGCGCCGCCCGGTGAGCACCTTGTGCGTTTTCGTTCGTTATATCCACATCTTATGCTCCACGTCATTTCACTTAAGTGAATCGGTATATTTCAATCTGGACAGACCGATCTCATTAATATCCATTCGCCACGACATGTTCTAGCGGTGAAACGGTATCAACCAATCACAAACCGCCACATGTCCCAATTTATAATTTCTTTCCAGCCGATTAAACCCTATAATTTCCACGCCACAAGGTACTATTGCATGTCTGGTACAAGATACTTTAAGTTTATGAAGATTTTTATACTTCGGGGCGCCTATGAAATCTGGAAATACTTTTTCAAACTCACGATTTTTTTTTGAATTCCCGATCTTTTTGCAAGTACACAGAAAATTTTGAAATATTAAATATTTTCCACATTTACAGACATTTATTGAAATCCAGAATGTGGTTTGACTTTGTGAATTTTTTGAACTCATATTTTTTATACATGATTTTTTAAATTGTACAAACATTTTCTTAATTTATGTATATTTGTTTTTCAAAATTATAACATATTTTGAATTCATGAATGTTTTTTGAATCCGGATGTTGTTTTGAATTCATGAACTTTTTTAAATATGCGATTATTTTAAAATTCATAAACTTTCTTAAGTACATTTTTTGTGAAATCTGAAATATCTTCTAAATTCAATACCATTTCCTAAATTTGCAAACATTTTCTGAATTTCACATTTTTTTGAATTTACTAATAATTTTTATCTTTTGCGAACATTCTGAAATTTCACGTTTTAATTTACTTTTGAAACATTCATATATTTTGGTTTGCTTAGCTTTCTTCCTGTTGTTTGCTTACTAGATATTTTACCTAGTGATGCTTGGAGATAGTTAGCCGGACCGCCCGATTGAAATGGGCTCGGACAGTCCTGTCATTGGAATTTCGTTTCTTTTAAATCTTTGTGCATAGGGTTTGGTTAGGCTTTTTGGCATTGGACTTTGAGTAGGTATGGCATGTTGTGATAATCACGAATTGAGAAAATTGATCGCATACCCCTTTGATCCCTTCTTAATAGCGTGAGATCTGTATAACTCAAGAATAAAAGGAAAAATATGCGTCTCACCGTTGTTGCAAATATCTTGATTAATAATCATTTGGGGGGGGGGGGGTCTATGATCCACACACGGATTATCCGCGGGGTCTAAAACATGTTTTTTACTTTGAAAACATATCAGTGCCCTATAAGTATATTGTCATCAATAGAAAAATATGATTGCACTTAGTAACAACCCAAGATTAATATTGTTAATTAGGAACCGGTTGTTCCTAAAAAAAGTTAGGAACTGATGGAGCATTATAATTATGTCATAACCATCATGTGCATTTAGTTTAACCTTAAAAAGAGGATAATTCCGACCCTCCTCTTTTAAAAGGGTCAAAACTCATACACTTTTTCAATATATCCAAAATGCTCCTCTCAACACTTAGATTTTCGCATGGATTTACTAGATTGTAAATCGTTTGCCTTATATTATGCGATTGAGGGAGTACTATGTATGAGAAAATAGAAATTATTTTATAATACTATAAAGAATACTTTAACAAAGTCCTTCAGCAAAAGAGTTGGTGTATATGGGAATTAAACGAAATTGGTCGCCAGATTATAAATCGTTTGCCCCATATTATATGAGGGGGAGTACTCTATGTAGGAGAAAAAAGAAGTTACCCTTTTTGTAGAAGAGTTGGTATACGGGGTTAAACAAGATCGGTAGCCCGATTATATATCTTTTGCCTTATATTATGAGATGAAGGGATTACTATGTACGAGAAAATACAAATCAATTTTCGAATACTATAAAGAACGTTTTAATAAAGTCTTTGTGCAAAGCGTTGGTTACATGGGGTTAAACAAGATTGATAGCCTGATTGTAAATCACTCAATGTGGGGATTTTTTTAAAAATCGCATTTTACAAAAGAGTTGGTATATGGGGGTAGATGGATTTTTAAGGAAAAAAAATCCTATTTTTACAAAAGAGTTGATATATGGGGGTAGATGGATTTTTTAGAAAATCCTATTTTACAAAAGAGTTGATATATGGGGGTAGATGGATTTTTTTTTAAAAAAAATCCTATTTTACAAAAGAGTTGGTATATGGGGGTAGATGGATTTTTTAGAAAATCCTATTTTACAAAAGAGTTGATATATGGGGGTAGATGGATTTTTTTTAAAAAAAATCCTATTTTACAAAAGAGTTGGTATATGGGGGTAGATGGATTTTTTTAGAAAATCCTATTTTACAAAAGAGTTGGTATATGGGGTTAGATGAGCGAACCTGTGCACCACGAAAGTAAGCCCCACCTGGCCATCTCTCTGTGGAAACCGAAGAACAACTAGGCTACGGGCTGGGGAACATTTCCCACAACACATTGTGCCCGATTGTGACCCGGAGGCCAACGGTCTTGGGCCAAACAACGACCAACCACACCAGTCTGACTGGTGGGCTATTTCGCTCCTTTCAGTAAGGAGGAGGATCGGGCCCGTTACACGAACAGAGCCCACAAAAGATCCAACGGCGAGCACGCGCCATCTGCGCGGCTCCGCGCAGATGGATTTTTTTAAAAAAAAAATCCTATTTTACAAAAGAGTTGGTATATGGGGGTAGATGGATTTTTTAGAAAATCCTATTTTACAAAAGAGTTGATATATGGGGGTAGAGGGATTTTTTTTTAAAAAAAATCCTATTTTACAAAAGAGTTGGTATATGGGGGTAGATGGATTTTTTTAGAAAATCCTATTTTACAAAAGAGTTGGTATATGGGGTTAGATGAGCGAACCTGTGCACCACGAAAGTAAGCCCCACCTGGCCATCTATCTCTCTGTGGAAACCCAAGAACAACTAGGCTACGGGCTGGGGAACATTTCCCACAACACATTGTGCCCGATTGTGACCCGGAGGCCAACGGTCTTGGGCCAAACAACGACCAACCACACCAGTCTGACTGGTGGGCTATTTCGCTCCTTTCAGTAAGGAGGAGGATCGGGCCCGTTACACGAACAGAGCCCACAAAAGATCCAACGGCGAGCACGCGCCATCTGCGCGGCTCCGCACAGCCTGCCGTGTCCAGCAGGACCACCATTTGCCACAGGCTCGAGCTCACAAAAACCCCACAATACCAACTCTTTAGCCCTCCAACAGCTGGAGTAACAAGCGCACGCTACCTCGCCCGGCTGATGTGAGTGAGGAAAGCTAGGTATATATGCTGGTGCGAATGCTACTCATCTAGCGAGGTGGGACTATTATCTTGGCCACCGATTGCTTAAACAGTGTGTGTGGCTAACGGAGCTCTTCCCCGCTACTACCAGCCAATCAGGTTAAGCCAAAATAGAAAAATGAGAATCCTGGAGTTTGACCTTTTCTTGCGGGCAATACCAAAAGTTTGATACACAGTAGACGGCTGGATGTTTCTGTCTTTTTCAGGAGCTGTTTTATTTTCAATTATGTTATAACAAATATTCATGCTTAGTTTTTTACACCCACTTTTTTTAACACGGCAACTCATCCTCATGAACGCATCCATGCACATTATATCCCTATAAGCATCTCCGAGATACGGAGACGGCACAATATTCTACAATTGACGAAGTAATTACAGGCACATTGTAGTCGACGGGAACGCTTTCTCACTGTACAAACATTGCCACAAAACCTGAAATAAACTCAAAAAAAAATACGAGCACCAGTGCTAGTCTAGGACTTAAATCCTGATAGGTTGATTCCATCATATATAAGAACCTAACCATCTGACATGCGCTCAGTTCACAAAATTCATGCTTAATTGCAGGGGCATTTGCATGTGAAATATTTTATATTATTTTTATGCACTAATATTTTTTGTAGGGATTGTACTTTAGTATTTTTTTGCAGGCAATGTGCTTTAGTTATCTTCTGAGTCAGCATTCTAACACGATGCACATCTAGCAATTTCCTTTCTGAATATGACGTCTCAAATTGCATTAGTAATATAGATTAGTCACCAATAATCTACACTACTATTAAAAAAGCAAACATGATTTCCTCTACAGCCACACCATAAATTGCACACAAGATAACCACCCACGTCCGATCAAACCCACTTAATAGCATCCAACTGTCCTCTTTACGTCGGGCATACTAGAAACAGATTGAGGGTTGAAAACAAATGTTCTGCCGGCAGACTCCCCTGTTCGGGATGCTACACAGCCCAACGATGATGGTACCTCCAGGAAATTAAAGAGTGCCTCCGCGATCAACGCCGCCACCAGCCCACGAACCTGTCTTGCCCGCCGTCCTCGCCTCTGGTGTCCGTGATGTCCGCGAACTCCTCACCCCGGTGGCCGTGCCGCCGTGAGGAAACCCCAACCCCTCCAAGAGACCTGCCCTAGATCTTGTCTGCATGTCGTCCTCGACCCGGGGCCCGCCATCTCGAGGATACCTCTGGCCATCCCAGAAGGCCTTCATCATGGCCGAATGGGCCTTCCCGAGAAAGCGAGCAATGCGACCGAAAGGTGTTGAGCCACAGGGAGCAGGACGAGACTGAGCAGCTGATGGCTCGTGTCCGCGTCAGTATTTTCCCCGAAGAGGAAGGGATGATGCAGCAAAGCTACGACAGGTATTTCCCTCAGTGATGAGACCAAGGTTATCGAACCAGTAGCAGAACCACACAACAGTATGTAAACGGTACCTGCACACAAAGGACAAATACTTACAATCCGACGCGTAAGAGGGGTTGTCAATCTCTCCCGGGTAAAAGACAGATAAAATTGTAGTAGATTGGATAAATAGATCTCGCGGGAACGCGAGATAAAATAAATAACAAAAATTGCAGCAAGGTATTTTTGGGTTTTTGGATTAATAGATCTGAAAATAAAAGAGGCAAATAATAGTTCAGAAAGCAAATATGATGAAGAATAGATCCGGGGGCCATAGATTTCACTAGTGGTTTCTCTTGAGAAAAATGCCATATGGCTGGTAAACAAATTACTGCTGGGTAATTGATAGAACTTCAAATAATTATGACGTGTAAGATTAGTAAACCGACTCCTGCCTGCATCTACTGCTATTACTCCACACATCGACCGCTATCCAGCATGCATCTAGTGTACTAAGTTCATGGAAAAACGGAGTAATGCCATAAGAACGATGACATGATGCAGACAAGATCTATTAATGTAGGAATAGACCCCATCTTGTTATCCTTAATAAAAACGATCAATACGTGTCTTGCTGCCCCTTCTCTCACTGGGAAAGAACACCGCACGACCGAACCCATCACAAAGCACCTCTTCCCATGGCAAGAAAAATTGATTTAGTTGGCCTAACTAAACCTAATATTCAAAGAAGAAATACGAGGCTAATCATGCATATAAAAGATCAGAACTCAAATAACTTTCATGGATAAAATAGATTTTATCATAAACTCAAAGTTCATCGGATCCCAACAAACACGCCGCAAAAAGAGTTACATCAAATAGAACTCCAAGAGATCATTGTACTGAGAATCAAAAGAGAGAGAGGAAGCCATCTAGCTACTGCCTACGGACCCATATGTCTACAATGAACTACTCACACATCATCGGAGAGGCCCCAATGAGGATGATGAACCCCTTTGTGATGGTGTCTAGATTGGATCTGGTGGTTCTGGAACTTGCGGCGCCTGGAATTGTGTTTTACCGACTCCCCTAGGGTTTTTGGATTTTCGGGGTATTTATAGAGCAAAGAGGCGGTGCGGGAGATAAAAAACTCAAAGCTAGATCATACTAAAAACTACTCTTTATTATATGGCTCACGGACTTGATTACATAGATAGAGATAAAAAACTCAAAGCTAGATCATACTAAAAACTTTATTCTACTAGATCAAGATATAACTAAAAGGATCGAACTAAGAAAAACAATAAAAGTAAAGGTGTGATGGTGATACGATACCGGGGCACCTCCCCCAAGCTTGGCAGTTGCCAAGGGGAGTGCCCATACCCATGTATTTATGACTCTTTCTTCAGAGGTGGTGATGATGGAGTTGTTGATGTAGTAGGCTTGTCATCCATCTTCCAAGGCATAGGCTCGCCGTCATAGAAAGATGAACGAGTCTCCGGCATCCTCAAATCTGCAGCCAAACTCATCCTCTTAAATATGTATTCATACTCACAGTTTGGGTTTTGCAGATCATAGATCTGGGCTTGGAGATGCTTGATTTTCTCATGAAGCTTGAAGATGGCCTCCCCGATGTTCTTGGCATCCAGCTTGTGATTGTTGGTGAACTCCGTGATCATTAAGTGATTGGCGTTGAGTCCATGTTCCATCATCCCTTGACCCTTGAAAACTTGCTGCTCCATTGCTTCGAGTCCTGTCTCCACGCTTCCGGTCTTCTTAGGCCCCTCAACATCGCAGATGTGCAGCACCCCGTCATGCATCTCAATGGTTTGAGGGTGTCGCAGCACCTCCGCAAGGTAGGGGTTGATGACCTTCTCGAAAAGCTTGTCCTTGGGGGCGCTTAGAGATGTCATGGCAATCTAGATCCATCAGAAAAACAACTTGAAACAAGAACAGAGCATTTTGTCATGGTACGGTGGTCAAAACCTTCGGGAGATTATATAATGAATTTTTACCGACCAAAAGAAGTATTGTGCAAGAAAACGGAGTCCGGAGGGCACATGAGGTGGCCACAAGGCAGGGGCACGCCCAGGGGGTAGGGCGCGCCCTCCACCCTTGTGGTCTCCTCGTGTCTCTTTCGGACTACTTTTAGTTTTCTAATTTTTAAATTATTTCAAAATGGAGAAAAATTGCCATTAGAACAGTTTTGGAGCCGGTTTACTTACCGTACCACATACCTATTCCTTTTCGTAGTCTGAAACATTCTGGAAAGTATCCCTTATGTACTCCTTTGGTGTTATGGTATTAATTATATTTGTCTCAACATTTATGGGAGTCACTGCAAAAAGAGACACATCTGTGACATTTTGGGCCGAACGAATTTTTTTTCTGTTATACTTATGACACTTGTATGACGATAATTGTGACAAAACCCGGTATCATCAGAGATGTGGTGGGCTCCTACTTCTATGACAAAAAATCATGACAGAAAATGGGCTTTTCGTCCTGGGCGGGCAGGAGACGCAGCTGCATGACATTCTTTGGGCCGTCCATGACGGAAAAAACCGTGGTAGAAGCGAGGGCGAGGAAAATTTCGGCGAGTTCCTGGTTACGGTGGGTGGTCGGGGGCCGAGCAATGCGCGTTTCTCTCGTACACGTACACGCGTGTGTGCGAGGCATTGGGCTGTAACTGAACCCGAGCAAGGCGTTGGGCTCTAACTGAACCCGAGCGATTGCACTGCAGGCTACGTGTTACTGAACCCGAGCGATCGATCGATGGCTGTTAACTGAACCCGATCGAGCGATTCGTTCGCTACTGCTGCTAACTAAAGCCGATTGATGCTACCTCTGGATGAATAGTGAGCATTGCGGGGGGTTTGGATGAACAGTGAGCGGTGGGGGTGGATGAACAGGACCCCATGGTGTTGCCTCTGGATGAACAGGACCCCGATCGATCGAGCCGGTTGAGGCTGGATGAACAGGACCCCGTGGAGGGCTGGATGAACAGGACGACCCCGTGGAGGGCTGGATGAATAGTAGATGATGGAGGGGTGGATGAACAGTAGCCCGTGGAGGGGTGGTTGAACAGGAGCCCGTGGAGAGGGGTGGTTGAACAGTAGCCGGTGGAGTAGCGCGCGGTGGAGGCTGGATGAACAGGAGCCCGTGGATGAACAGGAGCAGGTGGAGGCTGGAGGAGGTCGACGGTGGATGAACAGTGTCCCGTGGAGGCTGGAGGAGGTCGATGGTGGAGATGAACAGTATCCCATGGAGTCCCGTTTTGCGGTATGCCACACCCCTCCCGATGAACAGGACCCCATTTCGACCGTAGCACTCCAACACAAGTCCGTTTCCTCCGTTTTGCGGTACGCCACACCCCTCCCGATCAACAGGACCCTGTTTTGACCGTAGGAGGTCCAACACAAGTCCGTTTCCTCCATTTTGCGGTACACCAGACCCCTCCCGATGAACAGGATCCCGTTTCGAACGTGGCCGGTCGAACACAAGGCCGTTTCCTCCGTTCTGCGGTACACCAGGCCTTATTTCCATCGCATGTTCCGTCCAAGCCGGTTGGCTCCCACATGTTCCGTTGCCTTCCGATGAACACGAGGCATTCCGTTGCCTCCCGATGAACACGACGCCTTTCGTTGCCTCAACATGAACATGACAACGACGCAGTTTCTCCGTTCCGACCCAGCCATGTACACGAGCCCTGGCCGTACGTATGCGCGAGTTGGCATTCGAGACCCCGCCCGTATGTACGTACATGGCCGTATTTACTTTCTTGCACCCTGGCCGTTGTACGTACGTGTACATGCTACGTGCGCGCCTCTACTACGACACATGCACGCCTCTACTATGACACGTGCGCACCTCTACATCGACCAGTATGTACGTACACGTTCGCGACGAGAATGACAACACTACGTACGCTTCGACCAGGTGGGTCCCGACTGTGAGGCACTTCCTTGCGTGCGAATATGTAGCTGGTGGGTCCCAGCAGTCACGGGGGTGAATCGTTTTTTTGCCCGGACGGACTTCCTTGCGTGCGAGGATGTAGCTGGTGGGTCCCAGCAGTCAGGAGGGAACGTTTTTTCGCGAAATACGGTGGCCCGTCCGGTGGGTCCTGATACGTCTCCAACGTATCTACTTTGCCAAACACTTTTGCCCTTGTTTTGGACTCTAACTTGAATGATTTGAATGGAACTAACCCGGACTGACGCTGTTTTCAGCAGAACTACCATGGTGTTATTTTTGTGCAGAAACATAAGTTCTCGGAATGACCTAAAAATCCACGAAGATTACTTTTGGAACATATAAAAAATACTGGCGAAAGAATCAAGGCCAGGGGGCCCACACCCTGTCCACGAGGGTGGGGGGCGCGTCTCCTGCCTCGTGGGCCCCCTGGATGTCCACCGACCTCAACTCCAACTCTATATATGTGCTTTCGCAGAGAAAAAAATCAGAGAGAAATTTTCATCGCGTTTTACGATACGGAGGCGCCGCCAAGCAATCTCTCTCGGGAGGGCTGATCTGGAGTCCGTTTGGGGCTCTGGAGAGGGGGATTCGTTGCCGTCGTCATCATCAACCATCCTCCATCACCAATTTCATGATGCTCACCGCCGTGCATGAGTAATTCCATCATAGGCTTGCTGGACGGTGATGGATTGGATGAGATTTACCATGTAATTAAGTTAGTTTTGTTAGGGTTTGATCCCTAGTATCCACTATGTTCTGAGATTGATGTTGCTATGACTTTGCTATGCTTAATGCTTGTCACTAGGGCCCGAGTGCCATGATTTTAGATCTGAACCTATTATGTTTTCATGAATATATGTGAGTTCTTGATCCTATCTTGCAAGTCTATAGTCACCTATTATGTGTTATGATCCGACAACCCCGAAGTGACAATAATTGGGATACTTCTCGGTGATGACCATAGTTTGAGGAGTTCATGTATTCGCTATGTATTAATACTTTGGTCCGGTTCTCTATTAAAAGGAGGCCTTAATATCCCTTAGTTTCCACTAGGACCCCGCTGCCACGGGAGGGTAGGACAAAAGATGTCATGCAAGTTCTTTTCCATAAGCGCGTATGACTATATTCAGAATACATGCCTACATTACATTGATGAATTGGAGCTAGTTCTGTGTCACCCTATGTTATAACTATTACATGAGGAATCGCATCTGACATAATTATCCATCACAGATCCAATGCCTACGAGCTTTTCACATATTGTGCTTTGCTTATTTACTTTACGTTGCTACTGTTACAATTACTGCAAAACTGCTATCGTTACTTTTGCCACTGTTACCATTACTATCATACTACTTTGCTACTAAATACTTTGCTGCAGATACGAAGTTGTCCACGTGTGGTTGAATTGACAACTCAACTGCTAATACTTGAGAATATTCTTTGGCTCCCCTTGTGTCGAATCAATAAATTTGGGTTGAATACTCTACCCTCGAAAACTGTTGCGATCCCCTATACTTGTGGGTTATCAAGACTATTTTCTGGCGCCGTTGCCGGGGAGTATAGCTCTATTCTTTGAGTCACTTGGGATTTATATCTGCTGATCACTATGAGGAACTTGAAAGACGAAAGAACTAAGATTTTTCCCTCAACTACGAGGGGAGGTAAGGAACTGCCATCTAGCTCTGCACTAGATTCTCCTTCCGTTTTGAGTAAGCTTGCGACACCTAAACCTGCTACTACTTTGAATTCTGATATGTCGCATGTTATTGATGATACCTCTTCTGATATGCATGATACTTATGATGAAACTATTTCTATGCTTGATACTACTGTGCCATTAGGTGAATATCTTGATGAACAACTTGCTAGGGTTAGAGAGAATGAAATTATTGAAGATGATATTATTGAAGATAGTGATGATGAGGGTTCTCCCCCTATGTATGAATTGCATGTTGTTCCTGAGGGTTATGTTATGGATGAAGAAGCTGCTAGAGCTATTCTTGCTTGCAATGATAGATCTGATCTGAAGAAGTTATTAGCTAAATGGAAGTAGCAATCTCTGAATGCTAGAATGAAATATAACCCTGCTTTTGCTACTTCACCTATCTTTATTACTGATAAGGATTATGAATTCTCTGTTGATCCTGAGATAATTACTTTGGTTGAATCTGATCCTTTTTATGGCTATGAATCTGAAACTGTTGTGGCACATCTTACTAAGTTAAATGATATAGCCACCTTATTCACTAACGATGAGAAATCCCGCTACTATTATATCCTTAAGATATTTCCATTCTCAATAAAGGGTGATGCTAAAACTTGGTTTAATTCTCTTGATCCTGGTTGTGTGTGTAGTCCCCAGGATATGATTTATTACTTCTCTACTAAATATTTCCCTGCTCATAAGAAACAAGCTGCCTTGAGGGAAATATATAATTTTGTGCAAATTGAAGAAGAGAGTCTCCCACAAGCTTGGGGGAGGCTCCTCCGATTATTTAATGCTTTGCCTGACCATCCTCTTAAGAAAAATGAAATACTTGATATCTTTTATAATGGACTAACTGTTGCTTCCAAGGACCACTTGGATAGTTGTGCTGGTTGTGTTTTCAGGGAAAGAACAGTCGGCCAAGCTGAATTGTTATTGAATAACATGTTGACTAATGAAAATAATTGGACTCTTCCTGAGCCAATTGAGCCAACTCCTGAACCTATTCCTAAACCAACTCCGAAGAAAAGGGGAGTTCTATTTCTCAGTCCTGAAGATATGCAAGAGGCAAAGAAATCAATGAAAGAAAAAGGTATTAAAGCTGAAGATGTTAAGAATTTACCTCCTATTGAAGAAATACATGGTCCTAATTTACCACCTATTGAAGAAACACATTGTCTTGATAACCTGACACAGGTAGTAAAGGTAAATTCTCTCTATAGATATGATAAGATTGAAATCCCGTCTACTAAATTTCCTAGCCAATGTTTGGATGAATTTGATGACTTTATGGCTAGACAAGAAAGTTTTAATGCTTATGTTGGTAGAGAATTAAAGAGTAATGCTTACATGATTGGGCGCTTGAGTGATTATATGGCTAGAGTTAAAGGTGAACTTAAACTCATTAGCAAATATGCTTCTATGGTTACCACTCAAGCAGAACAAGTACATAAAGCTCAAAGTGATTTGCTCTATGAATTAAATAATAAACATGATTTTGCTGTTAGAGTGGCTACACGAACTGGTAGAATGACTCAGGACCCTTTGTATCCTCAAGGCCACCCTAAGAGAATCGAGCAGGATTCTCAGAGAAATAATTTAGATGCACCTAGTCCTTCTAAAAAGAAGAAAAAGAAAAACGATAGGACTTTGCATGCTTCTAGTGAACCTATTGTAGACACACCTGAGAATCCCAATGATATTTCTATTTCTGATGCTGAAACACAATCTGGTGATGAACATGAACCTAGTGATAATGTTAATGATAATGTTCATGTTGATGCTCAACCTAGCAATAACAGTGATGTAGAGATTGAACCTGCTGTTGATCTTGATAACCCACAATCAAAGAATCAACATTATGATAAGAGAGACTTTGTTGCTAGGAAGCACGGTAAAGAAAGAGAACCATGGGTTCAGAAACCCATGCCTTTTCCTCCGAAGCCATCCAAGGAAAAGGATGATGATGATTTTGAGCGCTTTGCTGAAATGATTAGACCTATCTTCTTGCGTATGCGCTTAACTGATATGCTTAAAGTGAACCCTTATGCTAAATATATGAAGGATATCATTACAAGTAAAAGAAAGATACCGGAAGCTGAAATTTCCACCATGCTTGCTAATTATACTTTTAAAGGTGGAATACCAAAGAAACTATGAGATCCGGGAGTACCAACTATACCTTGCTCCATTAAAAGAAACTATGTTGAAACTGCTTTATGTGATCTTGGAGCCGGTGTTAGTGTTATGCCTCTCTCTTTATATCGTAGGCTTGAATTGAATAAGTTGACACCTACTGAAATATCTTTGCAAATGGCCGATAAATCAACTGCCATACCTGTCGGTATTTGTGAGGATGTGCCTGTTGTGGTTGCAAACGTTACTATTTTAACAGACTTTGTTATTCTTGATATTCCCGAGGACGATATTATGTCGATTATCCTTGGTAGACCCTTTTTGAATATTGCAGGGGCTGTTATTGATTGCAATAAAGGCAATATCACTTTTCATGTTAATGGTAATGAGCATATGGTACACTTTCCGAGGAAACAACCTCAAGTTCATAGCGTCAACTCCATTGGAAAAATTCCAACTATCATTATTGGAGGTTTTGAATTTTGTCTTCCTACTGCCAAGAAAAAAAAGTATGATATTCTTATTGTTGGGGATGTTCATATCCCCGTTGAGGTAACCTAGTGTTATTCGAAATTTCTCCGGTTCCATGTTATTCGGAATGAGTTTGTTAACAAGACTTGATCAACCTTGTTAGTGGATTCCTTTTGATGATCATGAGATGGATGAAACTAGAAGGCACAACCTTCTGTACTCTCTTTTTACCTTCAGTTATTTAGAATAAATAAAGCAAAAACAATATTATCTGTCTGTTTTCTGAATTATCCATGCAATAAAAAATATCCTGAAAATAAAAGCTCTCCAAATACCCTGCAAATTTAGTATGATTTTTTATGGAATATTTGAGGATTTTAGGTAGTGAGAACACAGCAGGGGGCAAGCACCTGGCCACGAGGGTCTAGGGTGCGCCCACTCCCCCTGGGCGCGCCCCCTGCCTCGTGGGCCCACTGTGGCCCCCCTCCACTTATTCCTGCACCCACACACTCCATCTTCCTCCCAAAAAATCCCCATCCAGCTCAAGCACGAGTTCTAGCTCATTTTGCTGCGATTTTCGATCTCCTTGCTCAAAGCTCCATTCACAAAACTGCTTTGGGAGATTGCTCTTTGGTATGTGACTCCTCCAATGGTCCAATTAGTTTTTGTTCTAGTGCTTTATTCATTGCAAATTTTCACTGCCTAGGTGACCCTGTTCTTGAGCTTGCATGTCAAATTTATGAGGTCCCAAGTAATTCTAATGCATGATATAGGCTCTAGGCACTTGTGGGAGTAGTTGCTATCAATCTTGTTTAGTTTGATTAACTTTTATTTTGAGTAACTAAAAACTTCAGAAAATTTTTCAGAGGAAGAAATATGTTTAGGAAAATGCACCAAGGTGGTTCTTCAACAAATAAAGGACCCAGGCGCGCTATGCGTGAGCAAGATGATGAACCACCAAGGGAAGCTGATGTGCGGCCTTGTGAATGACCGTCAAAAGAATTTATGGTCAATGCATGCATTAAGGATGAATTTGACGCATATGTGAGTAATGCCGATCTTGAGGACTTCATGCAAGATAAATGTCCTCAGTACTACTATTTAACTGATTGATTCGTGAGAAGGTTTAAATTTTCATCCTCGCATAATTCTCAGAGTGTCCTGTTTGATATTTATGATCAATCATATACCATGGACCAAGAAGATTTTACTACTGCTTGCAAACTCCCACAGTGGGGTAGTGTTAATGAACCCCGTAAATCTGAATATAAAAACTTTCTTGCTAGTATCACTGTGGGAGAATCTAGAGATATAGCACAAGCTACCATAGGGAGCATTCATTTTCCTGCTATACATTATTTTGCTCTCTTCATTGGTAGATGTAATAATGGTAAAGATGAAGCATGTCACATGTGTGTCCCTGATCTTTGTGTCCTCAAGAGTGTTGTATTAGGTAATAAAGATTACAACTTGGGGGAAATTGTTGCACGTAGGTTGCATAATAATGGTTTATCTGGAGATTTGTTTGGAGGTATTTATGCAACCCGTGTTGCTAATTATCTTGGTATACCTCCACGTGAGGGTGATAGGGAGTTGCCTCCCGCTTATGTAGATTATAATGCTATGGTCAGTCATCATTTTCTTGAGAGGAATGAACAATTCCTCCAGTATCGACTAATCTTTGACAGACGTCGCGCTGTCGATGTTACTCTCCCTGCTCCTGCCTTTTTGATTACTAGGCAAAAAGAAGATATCCTGTAACCAGGGAGGAGGCAACCGAACACGAGAGGAGAGCGAGAGGTAGCTCGCCACCATGCCACAGTTCAGGAGGCAATGGCTGTTGCATCTCAATACGACCCCAGTTACAACTTTGGATATCAGTCAGGCTACCCATGGCCATGGACCAACTTAGGCCAAAAGCCTAAGCTTGGGGGAGTACGTATTTCTCACCGACATTACATTCATGTTCACACACTCATTCTAGTTGTCGGTGCTCATACTCTTTCATTGTACTATCCATGCTAGTTTAAATTCTTTTTCTAGTTTTCTTCTGGTGTGTTTAATAAACCTTAAGAAAAACAAAAAAAATAGTTAGTTTACTTTCCACGCTTGTAGTAGTAATTAAAATGAAAACCCAAAAAGATTTCTCGTTCTTGTTTTGCTTGTTGGGAGCTTTCCCGTGTAAATAGTTTCTTTTCTTTTCTTTTCATTGGGGGTCGAGAGGAGAAGACCATAATGAAAATGCTTAGTGGCTCTCATATGCATGATTGTTGGTTTAACCAAGAGCCCATATTACCTTGTCTTCTCCCTTGAATTGAATGCTTGCAGATTCCAGGTTAGTCCAATGCACGTGCACTATTATCATTCTTCACACCGTTCAGTCGTGCAAGTGAAAGGCAATAATGATGATAAATGATGGACTGATTGAGATGAGAGAAGCTGAGATGAACTTGACCTCTCTTGTTTTTGTAAATATGATGAGTTCATCGTTCCTGATTCAGCCTATTATGAATAAACATGTTTGCAGTGACAATTAGAGATTATAGTTGCTTATGCCATGCTTAATTAGCTAGGTTCATCAGAGCATAGTTCATCAGACTCAATTAATTGAACCCAAAAAAACATAATTCTATTATATTACTAGATACAAAATAGACATAGTTAGCTAGACGATGCAGAGAGACGAAGATCACCATTTCTTTGCCGGGCCCATGCCCTTGTGAAAGGATCGAGAAGAGGTGTCTAGAGGGGGGGGGGGGTGATTAGACCCTCAACAAATAAAGGTGGAAGTTTTTAAGTTTTTCAAGTTGAGGTAGTAGATTAACACAATTTCAAGCATACACCATACAATTCAAGCAAACATGCAAAGAGTATATGAGCAGAGGAAAGTAAAGCATGCAATTTGCAAGAAGGTAAAGGGATGGGATTGGAGTGTGCAAACGCAATTGGAGACACGGAGATTTTTGGTGTGGTTCCGATAGGTGGTGCTATTGTACATCCACATTGATGGAGACTTTAACCCATGAAGGGTAACGGTTGCGCGAGTCCACGGAGGGCTCCACCCACGAAGGGTCCACGAAGAAGCAACCTTGTCTATCCCACCATGGCCATCGCCCACGAAGGACTTGCCTCACTAGGGTAGATCTTCATGAAGTAGGCGATCTCCTTGCCCTTACAAACTCCTTGGTTCAACTCCACAATCTTGACGGAGGCTCCCAAGTGACACCTAACCAATCTAGGAGACACCACTCTCCAAAAGGTAATAGATGGTGTGTTGATGATGAACTCCTTGCTCTTGTGCTTCAAATGAAAGTCTCCCCAACACTCAACTCTTTCTCACAGATTTGGCTATGGTGGAAAGGTGATTTGAGTGGAAAGCAACTTGGGAAGGCTAGAGATCAAGATTCTTGTGGTAGGATTGGAATATCTTGGTCTCAACACATGAGTAGGTGGTTCTCTCTTAGAAAATGAATGCTGGAAGTGTAGGGACGTTCTGATGGATCTCTCCATGAATGAAGAGTGGGTGGAGGGGTATATATAGCCTCCACAAAAAATCTAACCGTTACACACAGATTCCCAAACTCGGTGAGACCGAATGGTAAAACTTGGTCAGACCGATTCAGGTCAAAATATGAACGTTAGGCTTTTCGGTGGGACCGACAAGGTCAACTTGGTGGGATCGATGTGCAAGGGTTAGGGTAAAACCTCAACTCGGTTTGATCGATTACACAAACTCGGTGGGACCAATTTTGGTAATAAGCAAACTAAGTATTGGTGAAGCAAACTCGGTTGGACCGACTGAACAAAGTTGGTGAGACCGAAATTGTTGCAATTGGTAACAGGAAGTTGCAAGCCCATCTCGGTGAGACCGAACTGATTAGGGTTTGGAAGTGGCTGTATCAGATGAACTCGGTGGCGCCTGATAGATCAAATCGGTGGGGCCGACTTTGACTTTTAGGTTTAGGACATATGTGGATATGAGAAAGTGGTTGCGGGTTTTGGAGCATATCACTAAGCACTTTAAGCAAGCAAGCCATTAAGCAACACCTCATCCCCTTTTAATAGTATTGGCTTTCCTATGGACTCAATGTGATCTTGGATCACTAAAATAAAAATGTAGAGTCTTGAGCTTTTGCCAATATTTGTCCTTAGCATCTTGAAGGGTTTCCACATCCTCGTGTCCATGTCCATGCCACTCCACTGTTGAACTTATCTAAAATATACTAGGTAGAAATATTAGTCCAACAAGAGATATGTTGACATTAATTACCAAAATCACCCAGGGAGCAATTGTGCTTTCAATCTCCCCCTTTTTGGTAATTGATGACAACATACATCA
Organism: Triticum timopheevii; assembly: GCA_963921465.1. Taxonomy (NCBI): domain Eukaryota; kingdom Viridiplantae; phylum Streptophyta; class Magnoliopsida; order Poales; family Poaceae; genus Triticum; species Triticum timopheevii. The sequence goes on from OY997271.1 coordinate 117,096,067, forward strand.
AAGCTTTTAGATAAAAATATAAGTAAATAGCAAGTAAAGCTTTGGCAAGACATGCAACATGCATTAACTCCCCCTACATGTATGCAATCATGTGATGAAGGATCATAAGAGTATGAGAATGCATAAACATGACAGAGCAAGCAATGAGTTACATGTGTCTTGGCTATATGCATCAGAGTAAATGATGTAGATGCTTGAAATATACCTTCATGTTCATGAATTTCTCTTGTAAACAATATGTACACCGGCAAGAGATCTTCATGCACATGAGTGTGATGCATATAATTACCTTGTGGTCTTGATCTAGCTTTGAAAGAGATGTACTTGGGTAAACAAGGTTAGATAACACAAGTACATCTACTAGATAGAGCAAGAACAGGAGATCACAAGAATGCCAAGACTGGGATGACATGTTAAGAGTGAGTACTAGGTACTCTATTTGACTATAGACATGCCCCCAAGAATAAAGATATGCAATGAATTCCAATGATTTTCTTCCCTTATATGTCTTTCTCCCCTTGAATTTGACATTGGATAATGGGAGAAGATAGGGTAAAAGAACATCAGAGCAAACAATAAAATCAGAGCAAGATAAAATTATAACATATACTATCATGTCTTTCCCCTCTTGAAGACATGAGACAACTTTCCTCTTAAGAATAGAAGCATCAGGAGAAGCTTTAGGAGTGCATTCTCTCTTATGTGATAAGCTTTGATGTGCTCTCTCTCCCCCTTTGACATCAATTTCCAAGAAGGGACTTTTGAAGCATGAGTCAAGTTGGTTTGGTCCTAGAGTCACATTACAAAGCCACGTGTAATATAGGATGCTGTTAGAGGACAAGTGTCGTTGAGTGGAGCTAGGACAAATATGCAGGATGCAAGTGACACAGTTTTCATCTCAGTATTGACATCGGTTTTACCGAGTTGTTATTTTTGGTGGCACCGAGATGGTTCGATTCAGCCGAAGTAATCAAGTCGGTGAGACTGAGTTCATCCCAGAGAGAAAAAAAATTATCACCTCAGCTCACTTAGGCAATTATGATCTCACAAGGATATGCAAGGAATTAACTCAAGGATTTGCAATGAATTGGATGCAGAGAAATGCAGAAAATAACAGAGAAAAAGAAAGAAAGGAAATCTAGATGAAGTTTTTTTGAAACGGGAACTAGCATGCAAGAGAAAAATTCAAGAGCATAAAGAAACAACAGAGAACTTCATCTAGAAATGGTCGGCGACAAAGTCACCTATGTTAGAGTATATTGACTTCGGAGTCAAGTGAGGACACTTGATCATAGGTCATACTCATCATTTAAGCTCAAAATGGGGTTGCCATTTTTCATTTAAGCATTTTGATGTATTCTCATCTTGTTGAGCTGCTTGACCCATGTCTTGGGGTAAAGCTTCTCTAATATGGAATGACATACCTTGCGTGGTGGTGTAGAACTTGGTCACGTAGTTGAACTTGTGTAGGATGCTCAAGTTGATGTAGATCATCAAGAGTTGGGAGCACCACTTGTAGTTGAAGTTCATCTTCCTACATGGGGTTAGTCTTGCAAGGAAGAGCACATGTGTATCCAAAGTGACAATCATGAAATTTGATACCAATTGAAAGTTGAAATAAGGATTTTGTCAAAGGATATTGAATGGATTCATGCTTCCTTGTCTTCATCCACCATTTTGTAGAAACTTGGAGATGTAGAGATTGCTTAGAATGCGATTGAGTTGCAATCTCATAGAGTTGGGTTCATCCAAGTACCTACAAGGGTTAGATGGCATGCAAGAGTACAAAAATATCCAGGACATATGATCATTATCATAAGAGAAATGTCAAGGATTAGTCATAGTAAGGCTGAGGCCTTGCATACATCCACATGGAGTTTCTATTCCAAATTCGAGGCATCAATGATGTTCAATTCACCTCTCAACCTGCAAAACACTTTCTCATCAAGTGGTTTGGTGAATATATCCGCCAATTGCTTATCGGTACGAACATGCTTAAGTTTGATATCTCCCTTAGCAACACGATCTCGAATGAAATGATGACGAACTTCAATATGCTTAGTACGAGAATGTTGCACGGGATTATGAGCAATCTTAATAGCACTCTCATTGTCGCAAAGAAATGGAACATGTTTCACATATATCCCATAACCTTTAAGAGTTTGGGTCATCCAAAGTAATTGAGCACAACATGAACTGGCGGCAATGTATTCCGCTTCGGCGGTGGATAAGGATACCTAGTTTTGTTTCTTGGAGGACCAAGATACAAGAGATCTACCAAGGAATTGACATGTACCCGAAGTGGACTTTCTATCAACCTTGTCACCAGCATAGTCCGAGTTGGAGTAGCCAACAAGATTAAAAGAAGACCTCTTAGGATACCAAATGCCAAAATTTGGTGTATGTATTAAGTATCTCACTATCCTTTTCACAGTCTTAAGATGACACACTTTGGGGGCTGCTTGATATTGTGCACACATGCACACAGTTAGCATAATATTGGGACGGGAGGCACATAGATATAACAATGAACCTGTCATAGAGTGGTAAACCTTTTGGTCAACCGGTTCGCCATCCTTTGTCAAGTCAAGATGTCCACTAGTAGGCATGGGGGGTATTCATACCTTTGCATTCTTGCATGTTGAACTTCTTGAATAAGTTCTTGGTATACTTGGTTTGAGAGATAAAGGTTCCCTCCTTAGTTTGCTTGATTTGCAAACCAAGAAAGAATTTGAGTTCACTCATCATAGACATCTCAAACTTCTCCGACATAAGCTTTCCAAACTTTTCACTAAAATGATGGTTAGTTGAACCAAATATGATATCATCAACATAAATTTGCCACACAAATAATTCTCCATTAACCCTTTTTGTAAAGAGTGTAGAGTCAATTTTACCAATTTCAAACCCTTTTTCAAGAAGAAACTTGGTCAAGCATTTATACCAAGCTCTAGGAGCTTGCTTAAGACCATAAAGAGCTTTGTGGAGTTAGTAAACATAGTCGGGTTTCTTAGGATTAACAAAGCCGAGAGGTTGTTTAACATAAACTTCCTCCTCAATTTCACCATTAAGAAAAGAACTTTTGATGTCCATTTGATATAAGGTAATGTCATGATGATTGGCATAGGCAAGTAAGATGCAAATGGAATCAAGTCTAGCAATGGGGGCATAAGTCTCACCATAGTCCATACCTTCTACTTGAGTGTAGCCTTGAGCAACGAGACGAGCCTTGTTGCATAAAACTTGTCCATCTTCATCTTGCTTGTTTCGAAACACCCATTTGGTTGCAATGACATTGTGCTTCTGATAACCCACAAGTATAGGGGATCACAGTAGTTTTCGAGGGTAGAGTATTCAACCCAAATTTATTGATTCGACACAAGGGGAGCCATAGAATATTCTCAAGTATTAGCAGCTGAGTTGTCAATTCAACCACACCTGAAAGACTTAACATCTGCATCAAAATATTTAGTAGCAAAGTAATATGGAAGTAACGGTAACGGTGGCAAAAGTAACAGTAGCAGTTTTGTAGCAATCGTAACAGTGGCAACGGAGAAGTAACTTAACAAAGATCAATATGTGAAAAGCTCGTAGGCAATGGATCAATGATGGATAATTATGTCGGATGCAATTCATCATGCAATAGTTATAACATAGGGTGACACAGAACTAGCACCAGTTCATCAGTGTAATGTAGGCATGTATTCTGAATATAGTCATACGTGCTTATGGAAAAGAACTCGCATGACATCTTTTGTCTTACCCTCCCGTGGCAGCGGGGTCCTAATGGAAACTAAGGGATATTAAGGCCTCCTTTTAATAGAGTACCGGACCAAAGCATTACACTTAGTGAATACATGAACTCCTCAAACTACGGTCATCACTGGGAGTGGTCCCGATTATTGTCACTTCGGGGTTGCCGGATCATAACACATAGTAGGTGACTATTTACTTGCAAGATAGGATCAAGAACTCACATATATTCATGAAAACAAATAGGTTCAGATATGAAATCATGGGACTCGGGCCCTAGTGACAAGCATTAAGCATGGCAAAGTCATGGCAACATCAATCTTAGAACATAATGGATACTAGGGATCAAACCCTAACAAAACTAACTCGATTACATGGTAAATCTCATCCAACCCATCACCGTCCAGCAAGCCTACTGTCGGTGTCAAAACCGGCAGATCTCGGGTAGGGGGTCCCGAACTATGCGTCTAGGCGGATGGTAACAGGAGACAAGGGACACGATGTTTTTACCCAGGTTCGGGCCCTCTCGATGGAGGTAAAACCCTACTCCTGCTTGATTGATATTGATGATATGGGTAGTACAAGAGTGGATCTACCACGAGATCAAGGAGGCTAAACCCTAGAAGCTAGCCTACGGTATGATTGTTGTTAGTCCTACGGACTAAAACTCTCTGGTTTATATAGACACCGGAGAGGGCTAGGGTTACACAGAGTCGGTTACAATGGTAGGAGATCTACATATCCGTATCGCCAAGCTTGCCTTCCATGCTAAGGAAAGTCCCATCCGGACACGAGACAAAGTCTTCAATCTTGTATCTTCATAATCTTGGAGTCCGGCCAATGATGATAGTTTGGCTATCCGGACACCCCCTAGTCCAGGACTCCCTTAGTAGCCCCTGAACCAGGCTTCAATGACGATGAGTCCGGCGCGCATATTGTCTTCGGCATTGCAAGGCGGGTTCCTCCTCCGAATAATTCATAGAAGATCGTGAACGCCAGGATAGTGTCTGGCTCTGCAAAATAAATTCCACATACCACCGTAGAGAGAATAATATTTACACAAGTTCAATCTGCTGATGTAATTTGTGGCGTGACGTCACACCACAACCAAGCCTTTACTCGAATCGTTTTTATTATTCCACCTCAGCGCGTTTAGCAAAGCGGTTTCCTTGGCACGTCTTGTCGAAGCAGAGATCGTGTCCCCTTATTCCGGGATTCTCATTAATACGGACGTGGGTAACCCAAACGCGCCCGTTGCCACGCCCCCTCCATCGAAGGCGAGTTCTGAACGGTCACGGGGACGGCTCTTGGTATTCTCCCCCTTTATAATGAGACCAAGGCCTGTTCCTTTTCTTCGATCCTTAATCGAACCCGCCCCTCGCCCCGAGTTCCAACACCCAAGGCTCCAGATTCAGGCGCTTCGGACCTTCGACAATGTCCGACTCCGACCTACAGGGCCGGTGGATGCCTTCTTCCGTCACGGAAGAAGACGTGCTAAAGCTGAGAGACGCCAGGTACCTAACCTACGAGATTTCGCATAGGTTGCCCGCCCAAGGGCAAGTCATTCCCACTCCCGAGCCTGGTGAGAGCGTCGTGTTCGTGTCTCACTTCCGTCGGGGTTTAGGCTTTCCGATGGACCCCTTCGTGAGGGGGCTCATGTTTTATTACGGGCTGGAATTCCATGACTTGGCTCCGGAGTCCATCCTCCACATCTCATCGTTCATCGTCGTCTGCGAAGCCTTCCTCCGCACTAACCCTCACTTCGGTTTGTGGCTCAAGACCTTCAACGTGGAGCCAAAGATGATCGAGGGGCGACAGGCAGAGTGCGGAGGGGCAGTTATAAGTAAGAGGGCCGATGCTCCATGGCCCGAGGGCTCTTTTCAAGAGGAGCTCGGCTTGTGGCAACAGGAGTGGTTCTATATCACCGCTCCCAGGGGCAGCAGGCAGGCGCCGCCACCCGCCTTTCGCTCGGGCCCTCTACAATGGCTGGCGTCATGGGTCAACAAAGGGCTTGACTGGGGGCCGTCCAAGGACGTGGCACTTTTGCAGGGCCACATTCGAGACCTCCAAGAAAGGGAGATCAATCTGATCGTAGTGGCGCAGGTTATGCTGATTCAGCGCCATCTGCCCTGCAAACGTCACCCCCTCCTCCTGTGGGAATTCAATCCGGAGGGACCGCGAGCTCTTCAACATTTCATGGGTATGACACCCATGGAGATGTATAAATTGTTCTTCGGATCACAAGAGATGTGTCCGGCCTTGACCGAGGATGCCGGCCTAAGCTGCAATCACCTGGATACTCCAGTAAGTAGTCTTGTGTCCGGTTATACCATCCGTTTATTTATCATAGATTTGCCTTTTAACCAGCTATCCCTTGAGCAGGAGTGGACAACGAAAGCAAAGTTGATACGGTGTCCGCCCCCCCTCCCTGAGACCACGCGGGATCCCGTGTTAGCCAAGATGCTGGAGGTTGTGCCTTCAGAAGAGGGCGAAGGGGAAAACAGGAAAACTACCGCCTCTGCTAAGGAGGCTGAGGGAGTCCTGGACTTGGGGGTGTCCGGACAGCCGGACTATCATTATCCGCCGAACTCCAAGACTACGAAGATACAAGATTGAAGACTCCGTCCCGTGTCCGGATGGGACTTTCCTTGGCGTGGAAGGCAAGCTTGGCAATACGGATATGTAGATCTCCTACCATTGTAACCGACTCTGTGTAACCCTAGCCTCCTCTGGTGTCTATATAAATCGGAGGGCTTTAGTCCGTAGGACAACATACATTACAACAATCATACCATAGGCTAGCTTCTAGGGTTTAGCCTCCTTGATCTCGTGGTAGATCCACTCTTGTACTACCCATATCATCAATATTAATCAAGCAGGACGTAGGGTTTTACCTCCATCGAGAGGGCCCGAACCTGGGTAAAAACATCGTGTCCCTTGTCTCCTGTTACCATCCGCCTAGAAGCACAGTTCGGGACCCCCTACCCGAGATCTACCGGTTTTGACACCGACATTGGTGCTTTCATTGAGAGTTCCTCTATGTCGTCACCGATAGGCTTGATGGCATCTTCAACCAGCAACGCTGTCCAGGGTGAGACTTTTCTCCCCGGACAGATCTTCGTATTCGGCGGCTTCGCCCTGCGGGCCAATTCTCTTGGCCATCTGGAGCAGATCGAAAGCTACGCCCCTAGCCGTCAGGTCAAATTTGGAAGCTTAAACTTCACGGCCGATGTCCGCGGAGACTCGATCTTCAACGGACTCGAGCCACAGCCAAGCGCGCCGCACTGTGACGACGGGCATGATCTAGCTCTGCCACCTAACAATGCCTTGGTGGCCGCACACGGGTCCGCTTCGACCATTAGCCTGGAGCCGATCGCCCAGATCGAGGGCCGGTGGATAGACGCCGCCCTGGGGGCTTCAACATCCACGGCGATGGAGCCGAACACTAATCTTGTCCCCTGCGAAACTCGTGATTCCGAGGCGCCGGACTCCTCGCCGGACTCCGAACCTCCCGCGCCCCTACCAATCGATCCGGATTGGGCGCCGGTTATGGAATTCACCGCCGCAGACATCTTCCAATACTCGCCTTTTGGCGATATCCTGAATTCATTAAAGCATCTCTCGTTATCAGGAGAGTCCTGGCCGGACTATGGCCAGGATGGTTGGGGTACGGACGACGAAGAAATTCAGAGCCCACCCACCACCCACTTTGTAGCCACTGTCGACGACCTAACCGACATGCTAGACTATGACTCCGAAGACATTGACGGAATAGACGACAATGCTGGAGACGAACAAGAAACAGAGCCTATAAGGCACGGGAGGACTACCTCGTCACATGACATATATATGGTGGACACCCCAAAGGAGAGCGATAACAAGGACCAACAGGCAGCGGCAGAAGATGACCCCGCCGATAAACGACCAAAACGGCGGTGCAGATGCCTCCCTAAGTCCCGCCTCGACGACAACAACGCTCCTAAGGAGCCCACAATACGGCATGGCTCACAAGCGGACGACGAACATGCAGACAAGCAACCGTCCGAGCATGACGAGTCGGATAATCAGTCCAAGCCCGGCAAAAACAACAGCCCGGACGACCTCATACCGGACACGCCACCGGAGAGCAAGAACCTTCGGAAAAGACTCGTCAGTACTGCAAGAAGCCTGAAGAAGGAAAAACGGAGGCTCAATACAGTGGAAGACACACTCAGAATGAGATGGAGAAAAGTGCTCAAAACCGCAGATAAGTACGGCAATGGCCACCAATCAAAGAGCTACCCGAAGCGCAAGCTGCTACCAGAATTCGACGAGGAGGCCATAGAGCCTCCACCATCCAAAAATAAAGGGGCTGCCTGGTTGGATAGACGGCCAGATGATAGGCCAAATTCTGACAGCGGCGCCACACATAAACCAACCAACGAACTTGGAAGGATAGATGGCCCAGCCAGGTCCATCTATGGGCCAAAGGAGAAGGCCCCAAGAAGCAAGGCAACACTTCAAGTGCCCGATGATAGCGGCACACACAAATATAGGGGAGCCGCACACCCACTATGTTTCACCGATGAGGTGCTGGACCATGAATTCCCAGCAGGGTTTAAACCCATAAACATAGAGGCCTACGATGGAATAATAGACCCTGGAGTCTGGATAGAAGATTATATACTACACATACACATGGCCAGAGGAGACGATCTCCACGCCATAAAATACCTACCCCTCAAGCTCAAAGGGCCAGCCCGTCATTGGCTTAAGAGCCTCCCAGAAAACACTGTTGGAAGTTGGGAAGAGCTTGAGGATGCGTTTAGAGCAAATTTTCAAGGGACTTACGTTCGCCCTCCGGATGCAGATGATCTAAGTCATATAACTCAACAGCCCGGAGAGTCAGCGCGGAAATTCTGGAACAGGTTCCTTACCAAAAAGAACCAAATAGTCGACTGTCCGGACGCCGAAGCCTTAGCAGCTTTCAAGCATAATGTCCGAGACGAATGGCTTGCCAGGCACCTCGGTCAAGAGAAACCGAGGACAATGTCCACACTAACAAGCCTCATGACCTGCTTCTGTGCGGTAGAAAATAGCTGGCTAGCAAGATGCAACACCAGCGACCCAAGTACATCCGAGATAAGAGATGGAAACAGAAAATCACGGCGCAGAAAAGAGCAGCGCCAGAATAAAGAGAAAAGCCCAAAGAGCACGGCAGTCAACGCCAGATTCAAAAGCTCGCGGCCCAACAACAAAACACAGCCTCTCAAGGATGACAGTGACGAATTGTCCAACTTCAACAAGATTTTGGGTCGGATATGTCAAATCTACAGTACCCCCGGAAGGCTTGCAAATCACACCCACAGGGATTGTTGGGTTTTTAAACAGTCCAGCCGCCTAATGCCGAACACAAGGGGCTCGACGCGTCAAGCGAAGAAGATAAACCCCACCAGCAGAGCACCGGAAAACAAAAGACTTTCCCACAAGAGGTCAAAACAGTAAACTCACTTAATGTGATAATACGGAAAAACAATGGGGCACTTCCTAAAAAGAGCTTCGCGCGGTCCAAACCAGCAAACCATAGAGATTGGATATCAAAGCCAATCACTTTCGACCACCTGGACTACTCCAGAAGCGTTCGAAACGCGGGACGGACTCCCCTGATATTGAATCCCATAATAGACGGATTACAATTTACTAACGTCCTAATGGACGGAGGCAGTGACTTAAACCTGCTATATTCAAACACAATCCATAGGATGGGGATAGACCCTACCAAAATCCGACACAGCCGCACTTCCTTCAAAGGAGTGACGCCAGGCCCCTACGCCAAGTGCACAGGCTCTATATTACTAGAAGTCGTGTTCGGATCGCCGAACAATTTTCGACGCGAAAAATTAATTTTTCACATCGTCCCATTTGAAAGTGAATATCAAGCACTCTTGGGACGAAAGGCTTTTGTCCGCTTCAACGCCATACCGCATTACGCGTCTCTTACACTCAAGATGCCCGGTCCGCGTGGCGTCATTTCAGTGCGAGGGTCACTTAAAGACCCCGGACTCGGATAGACGAATCCGGCTTCAGCAGGCTAGGGGCTCCCTAGCCGCATACCTCTTCACAGGGGGCTGTGCGCACAAACAACCACGGGTTCATACAAACCCCGCTTTAATTATTTATATTTCTTCTTTTACACATATTTTCCGCACGATTTATTTTCAAACTAAATGTTCCTCTCTTTTTACAGATGAACAACGTGCATGCCCGTCCAGAATAAACGGCACAACGGAGACACAGGCGCAGACGTGCAGTAGGGACCCATTGTGAGGATTCTTTTCAGATTAAGACCCTGCGTAAACCTTTTTTACTGTCTCTTGTTGTTATTCTCCCTTGGTTTCTTCCTATAGCCAAAGCGGAGCCTGACGTTTTGGGATCGGCCGCGTCAGAAGACCATGCCCGTACCTGGACACTAGGGGCTTAGGGCATCTATGCCCATTATTATAAAGACCGAACACCTTAGGGAGTGTTCGGCGTCTCGAGTTAGGCATTATATGCATCAGCTCCGAATCATGTCTTTGGTCAAATGTTGGGTTTGCCCGGCTCCTGTGTTTTGCTGCCTTACGTTCCGTATCACCGGCTAACGCGGCACCAGGAGAACTACTGCGATTGTGCCCCAGTTCGGCTGGGCGAGCACCTCAGTAGAGAAAGCCGAAAACTGACTGTCATGATACAGCGAGAGACTGGTCAACCACTCGATCGACTACCGGAATGTTTAGAATTCCCCGCTTTGACAAAGGACCGTTTCTCGGTCAGGCACATACGCACCCCGAATTCGGAGATGTGCGGTGCCACCAGGGGCTATATCGTAGCCCCACCCTCGAGCTCCACTGGCTAAGTGAAAGTGATAAAGCATTATAGTCCGGATTGCCTCGTTCGCTACGCTACCACCTCCTTAAACAGGACCGAGACGTCGGATTAAGTGTGGAAACGCGCTATTTTTGCGAACACCCCCGCACCCTGTGCGTGGGGGCTGAAGCCGAAGACTGCAATCTTTCAAGTTATACAAATGTATACGTAAACGGCCGCACAAGAGAAGTTTTACTACTTGGGACGCACAAGTATAAAAAGCAGTTATAACATAATCATCGTTTTACAAGCTAATACGTTCATTTGAACGTGACATTTTTTGAGCACTGCGCCTCTATTACACAAGCGCCACGCATAACTTCCCCGAAATAGTGCTCGGCGGGGAGCCGGTTTTCATCCGAATCCTGGGCGGCAATAGCGGTGGCATCCATCTCCGGACAGTGTGCCTTCATACGGGCAAGAGCCATCCGCGCGCCCTTGATGCAGGCCGACCGCTTCATCTCCTTTATATGCGGCACCGCTCCAAGGAATTGCTGCAGTAAGCCGAAGTAGCTCGTCGCCTTGGGCCTCTCTGGCCAGACATGAGCCACAATGTCAGTCGTGGCAAGTCCGGACAATCTATTTAGCTCGGCCCATTCGGCCAACCGGTCTGTTAACGGAAGTGAGCGATCCGGACTGTGGAATTGAGACCAATACAGCTCTTCCGTCTCGTGATCCTTCTGGCTCCAGAAGTGCTTAACGGCATCGGCCGCACTTACAGCTAAGTCCATATACGGATGCTCCGGACTCCACAGCCGCTCAAATTGAGCATACTTTCCATCCATAAACCGGCGACGCAGCAGAAAAGGCTTGCCAGCCACGATATCTCCGGCCTGGCGCAGTTCCTCCTTCATAGCCCGCATTGCAGAGCGGGCATCCTTGGCTTCGGCGGTGGCCTTCTTCAGGCCTTCCCGCTTCGATAAGCGCTCCTTTTCAAGAGCCTCATTGCGGTCGGCAGCATCCTTTACTTTCATGGCCAATTCGGCCACCTCTGCCTTGCTTAGGCAGTGCGCAGCCCTTTCGGCTTTCAACTCCTCGGCCGCCCTCGAGGCAGCCGCGTCACTCCTTCGGGCTTGCTCCTTAGCTCGAGCAAGTTCGGCCCGAAGGCTCTCCACAGCAGTAGCACCGTCTGTACAACAACATATAATTTATCAGAGGAGGGCTTCGACCCCCTTAATAAAGCGACTGCGGAGAACTCTTTTACCTTGCGACTCGTCAAGTCGCCTGTTGACTAGTGCGATGTCCGCATCTGCCAAGTCAAGTCACCGATTTAATTCGGCAAACTCACTAGTCCGGCTAGCCCCCGGACTATCCGCCACCTGCATAGGAACGACGGAATTCATTACTTTAGATTTCGATCCTCGGTACGCTATCGTTTTCGACAACCTACTGAGTCTCAGGGGCTACTATCTATACAGGGCGCATTTTTATGTGCGAAACTGTTAAAAGACAAAAGGGTGCGTCATTCTCGCATACCTCAAATCCCACCAGCAAACTCATGGCGGCATTGCGCAATCCGCTCTCGGCGGACGAGATCCTTCCAATCACCATACGCATCAACGCATGGTGATCTTCTGAAATAGATGCCCTCTCAAGCAGATTCTTTAGTTCTCCCGGCCAGATACTAGTGGGTGCCGAATTCTCTGGCCCCTCCGGACTCGGGGATACCCTCCGCGACGATACTTCAGGCTCACCCGCCTTATCTGATGGCGCTGCAGACGGAGGCGTATCGCTCTCCATCATCTCCGGAAGAAGGTCTCCCGAAGACGAACTCATCTGAGAAGGCTGCAGATCCGAACTGCAATATAAATATTTCGGTCACCCACAGAAGCACAAATGAAGGCATTTCCTTACTAATTAATTCCCTTTTTCGTACTCACGGCTCGCTGGAGGGCTGATCCTTTGGCGATGATTGTGCGTCCGGATTCTCTCCGGACGCCGGACCCCCCGGTGAAGATCTCTTCCCGCGCTTAGGGGCTTTGGCCTCCGGATCTTCGGAGGCGGTCCTCTTCTCCCCCTGGAGGGAGGGGTTCTTGATTCCCCCCTCTTCAGGCGCCCCTTTGGGCGAAATATTAGCTCCTCTGTTTTCCCCTTCGCCCCCTTCTATGGGTGCGACCTCCAACATTCTGACCAGCACGAGCTCCAGTGCGGTCTCTGGGAGGGGGGCCGGACACCTTATCAGCCCTGATCGCGCTACCCATTCCTGTAAAGAATAAGGGGTCAGGAGGCGAACTCTAGAAAGGCACATAAACAGAATGTCCGGACTCTGAGCTATTTACCTGAGTATCCGGGCGATCGCGGCTTAGGCCTGCGTCCTCGGCTAAATCCGGACACGCCACCTGCGGTCCGAAGAACAACTTGTACATCTCCACAGGTGTCGCACCCATAAAGTGCTGGAGAATCCGGGGTCCCTCCGGGTTGAACTCCCATAGACGGAGAGGACGGTGTTTGCAGGGCAGAAGATGCCTGATTAGCATAACCTGCATCACCTTGATCAGGTCGATCTCCCTCGCCTGGAGATCTCGAATCCGGCCCTGCAGTGAGGGCACGTCTTCGGACGGCCCCCAATTGAGCCCTTGGTTGACCCACGACATTAGCTGGCGTGGAGGTCCCGGGCGGAATGAAGGCGGCGGCTTTTGCCTGCTGCCCTTCGGGGCGGTGATGTAGAACCACTCCTGCTGCCACAGTCCGAGTTCCTCTTGGAAGGAACCCTCGGGCCACGGGGCATCGGCCTTTTTGCTTATGGTCGCCCCGCCGCACTCCGCTTGACACCCCCCGATCATCTTCGGCTCCACCTTGAAGGTCTTCAGCCACAGGCCGAAGTGGGGAGTGACGCGGAGGAAGGCTTCGCAGATGATAATGAATGCAGAGATATGGAGGATGGACTCCAGAGCCAAGTCGTGAAAGTCCAGCCCATAGTAGAACAGGAGCCCTCTCACAAAGGGGTCCGTCGGGAAGCCTAAACCCCGGCGGAGGTGGGATACGAAGACGACGTATTCACCGGGCTCGGGGGCGGGCACGGCCTGCCCTTGGGCAGGCAACCTGTGCGAAACCTCGTAGGCCAGGTACTTGGCTTCACGTAACTTCAATATGTCCTCCTCCGTGACGGAGGAGGGCATCCACCGGCCCTGGAGGTCGGAGCCGGACATGGTTGAGGATCCGAAGCGCTCGAATCTAAGGCTCTGGGTGTTGGAACTGGGAGCGGGGAAGAGATTCGATGCGAGATTGAGGAACAAGGACGAGCCTTGGTCCTCTTATAAAGGGGACGAAATACCAAGGGCCGTCTCCGTGACCGTTTGGGATTCGCCTTCGATAGAGGAGGCGTGGCGACGGGAACGGTTGGGTTACCCACGCACGTATTGATGAGAATCCCAGAATAAGGGGAACACGATCTCTGCTTCGACAAGACGTGCCAAGGAAACCGCTTCGCTAAACGTGCTGAGGTGGTATAGTAAAAAACGATTCAAACAAAGGCTTGGTGGCGGTGTGATGTCACGCCGCATAATACGTCAGCAGATTGAACTAACTGTACATTTTATTCTCTCTAAGGTGGAATGTGGAATTTATTTTGCAGAGCCGGACACTATCCTGGTGTTCATGATCTTCTCTGGATTATTCAAGGGAGGAACCCGCCTTGCAATGCCGAACATTATGCGCGCCGGACTTATCGTCATTGAAGCCTGGTTCAGGGGCTACTGAGGGAGTCCTGGACTAGGGGGTGTCCGGACAGCCGGACTATCATTATCCGCCGGACTCCAAGACTACGAAGATACAAGATTGAAGACTCCGTCCCGTGTCCGGATGGGACTTTCCTTGGCGTGGAAGGCAAGCTTGGCAATACGGATATGTAGATCTCCTACCATTGTAACCGACTCTGTGTAACCCTAGCCTCCTCCGGTGTCTATATAAACCGGAGGGCTTTAGTCCATAGGACAACATACATTACAACAATCATACCATAGGCTAGCTTCTAGGGTTTAGCCTCCTTGATCTCATGGTAGATCCACTCTTGTACTACCCATATCATCAATATTAATCAAGCATGATGTAGGGTTTTACCTCCATCGAGAGGGCCCGAACCTGGGTAAAAACATCGTGTCCCTTGTCTCCTGTTACCATCCGCCTAGACGCACAGTTCGGGACCCCCTACCCGAGATCCGCCGGTTTTGACACCGACAGAGGCTCTCAAGAAAGGGGGGTCGAGAATCCCTCCCTCCAGGGGGAGAAGAGGACCGCTTCCAAAGATCCGGAGGCCAAGGCCTCAAAGCGGGGGAAGAAATCTTCACCGGAGGGTCCTGTGCCAGGAGAAGCCCCGGCCGCACTATTTCCCCAAGGGAATCAGCCCTCCAGCGAGCCGTAAGTAGAAAAAGGGGAGTTTTATAGTAAGGGACCTCCCTGTTTTTATTTTTGAGGATAACCGAAGTTCTTACCTTGTAGTTCGGATCTCAGCCCTTCTCAGCAGAGCTCATCTTCGGGGGATCTTCGTCCGGAGATGATGGAGAGCGAGACGCCCCCATCTTCCGCACCGTCAGGCGGGGCGGACGACCCTGAGCTGTCATCGCGAAGAGTCTCCCCGAGTCTGGCGGGGCCGGAGAGTTCGGCACCAACTGGTGTACGGCCGGAGGAGCTGAAGGATCTGCTCGGGAGGGCGTCTATCTCAGAAGATCACCGTCATTAATGGGTACGGTGATTGAAAGGATTTCATCCACTGGGAGCGGGTTGCATGAGGCCGTCAGAAGTTTACTGACGGGGTTTGAGGTACGTAAAAATGATATACCTTTTGTCAGTTTTGCACATAGAGTGCGCCCTGTATAGATAGTAGCCCCTGAGACTCGGTATGTTGTCGAAAGCGACAATGTGCCGAGGATCGTAATCTCAGTTATAAGATGTCGCCCTTCCTATTCAGGTGGCGGAACGTTCGGTGGCCAGCCGGACTGATAGAGTTGCCGAACTAAAGCGGCAACTCGACGTTGCGGATGCGGACATTGCGCTGGTCAATAAACGACTTGACGAGTCACAAGGTAGGTGGTTTCCCCGCGGTCACCTGGTAAGGGAGCTGATGCCCACGCCTTACAACATGTATGCTTGATGCAGATGGCGCCGCTACTATGGAGGACCTTCAGGCAGAGCTTGCTCGAGCCAAGGAGCAAGCCAAAAAGAGTGATGCGGATGCCTCGAAGGCAGCCGAAGAGCTAAAAGCTGAAAAGGCTGCTCACTACCGAAGCAGGGAGGAGATGGCCGGAATGGCCGAGAAGCTGAAGGATGCTACCGACCGCTATGAGGTTCTTGAAAGAGAACGCTGAGCGGGGCAAGAGGACCTGAAGAAGGCCACCGCCGAAGCCAAGGATGCCCGCTCTGCGATGAGGGCTATAAATGAGGAGCTGCATCAGGCCAGAGACATTGCGGCTGGAAAGCCCTTTCTGCTGCGTAGGAAGTTCACGGATCCGAAGTATGCTCAGTTGGGCCAGTTGTGGGGTGTGGAGGATGCTTATCTGAATTTGGTGGCGAGTGCGGCGGACGCAGTCGTGCACTTCCGAAGCCAAAAGGATCACGAAATGGAAGAGCTTTTTTGGTCTCAATTCCATAGTCCGGAGCGTCCCCTTCCGTTAACCGATCGGTTGACTGAGTGGGCTGAGCCGAATAGGCTGTCCGGACTTGCCATGAAGGATGTCGTGGCTCATCTCTGGCCGGAAAGGCCCAGGCCGAAGAGTTATTTTGGCTTAGTGCAGCAATTCCTTGATGCGGTGCCGCATATCAAGGCGATGAAGCGGTCGACATGCATAGAGGGTGCATGGATGGCTCTCGCCCGTGTCAAGACATACTGGGCAGAGATGGATGCTACCGACATTGCATCCCGGGATTCGGACAGAAGCCGATTACCCGCCGAGCACTATTTTGAGGAAGTCCTGCAGGGCGCTCGTTTAGTAGAGTCACAGTGCTCGAAAAACGTTATGTTCAAATGACATGTATGATTTGTAAAACCATATTTATAATATAAGGGCTTTTTATACTTGTGCGTTCAAGTATTGAAATATCTCCTGTGCGGCCGTTAATGTATATGTATATATAACCTGATGGCAGTCTTCGGCTTCAGCCCACGCACATGGTGCGGGGGTGTTTGCAAAAAAGCGCATTTTCACACTTAATCCAACATCTTGGTCCTGTGAAGGAGGTGGTAGCGTAGCAAACTAGGCAACCGGACTATAATGCTTTATCACTTTCACTTAGCCATAGGAGTTCGAAGGTGGGGCTACGACATAGCCCCTAGGGGCACCGTGCTCTCCGAATTCGGGACGCGTGTGTGCCTGACCGGGAAACGGTCCTTCGTCAAAGCAGAGGAATTCTAGACATTCCGGTAGTCGATCGAGTGGTTGACCAGTCTCTCGCTATATCATGACAGTCAGTTTTCGGCTTTCTCTACTGAGGTGCTCGCCAGGCCGAACCGGGGCACAACCGCAGTAGTTCTCCTGGTGCCTTGTTAGCCAATAAAACGGAACGTAAGGCAGCAAAACACAGGAGCCGGGCAAACCCAACATTTGACCAAAGACATGATTCGGAGCTGATGCATATAAGGCCTAACTCGAGACGTCGAACACTCCCTAAGGTATTCGGTCTTTATGGAAATGGGCAGAACGATGCCCTAAGCCCTTAGTGCCCAGGTATGCGCGAAATCTTCTGACGCGACCGATGCCAAAATGTCAGCCTCCTCCTCAGTTATGGTAAGAAACCGGGGGATGTGTATCAACAAGAGATAGTAAAAAAGGTTTACGAGGGTCTTAATCTGAAAAGAATCCTTGCAACGGGTCCCTACTGCACGTCTGCGCCTGTGTCTCCGTTGTGCTGTATCCTGGACGGGTGTAGCACGTTGTTCATCTATAAAAGAGAAGAACTTAGTTTGAAAAAAGATCGTGCGAAAAATGTATTTAAAACATAGTATGATTTAAGAAATGAATAAAATTGAGCTTTATTGGCTCTCATTCTTCATTCATGCAGCCCCTTGTAAAGGGGTACGCAGCTAGGAAGCCCCTTGTTTATTTATACCGAACTCGCCTAACCGTGTCCGGGGTCTGAATGACCTATTTTAGGGGCTTTGATCAGCAAGGCCGGATTAGTGTGTGGTTGTCAAGGAAGTCTCACGTTCTTCCGCGGTCGAGGAACACTCGAAGTTTCCCTTCAATGAGATGATATCGCGTGGACCGGGCATTTTAAGTGTGAGAGACTTGTAATGCGGTATTGCGTTAAAGTGGGCGAAAGCTTCGCGTCCCAATAGTGCTTGATGGCTACTTTTGAATGGGGCGATATGGAAGATTAGCTTTTCGCGAGGAAGTTGTCGGATGAACCGAACACGACTTCTAGTAGTAATTAGCCCGTACAATTGGCTTAAGGGCCTGGCATTACTCCTTTAAAGGAAGTGTTGCTATGGCGAATTTTGGTAGGGTCTATCCCCATTCTGCAGATTGTGTCCTGGTATAGCAGGTTTATATCGCTGCCGCCATCCATTAGGACTTGTGTAAATTGTAGTCCGCCAATTATAGGATCCAGTATCAAAGCAGTCCGTCCTGTATTTCGAATACTTCTGGAGTAATCCTGATGGTCGAAAGTAATTGGTTTTGACATCCAGTTTCGTGACTCCGCTGGGGTGGACCGTGCGGCGCGTACTTTAGTAGGTGCCGCGCTGTTTTTCCTTGTTATCACTTGAAGTGAATTCACTGTTTTGACTTCTTGTGGGAAGTTCTTTTGGTTGCCGGCGCTCTACTTGTGGGGTTCGTCATCGTCCTCGCTTGGTGTGTCGAGCCCCTTGTGTTTGGCGTTAAGTCGGCCGGACTGCTTGAAGACCCAACAATCTCTGTGGGTATGGTTTGCAGGCTTCCCGGGGGTACTGTGGATTCCTGTCCAAGATTTTGTTTAGGTTGGATAGCTCATCACTGTTGTCCTTAAGAGGAAGTGTTTTGTTGTTCGGCCGAGAGCTTTTGAACCCGGCGTTGACCGCCATGTTCTTTGGGCCATTTTCCTTAGTCCGGCTCTGGTGTTTTCTGTGTCGTGGCTTCCCATTTCCATCCTTGACCTCGGATGTACTCAGGTCGCTGGTGCTGCATCTTGCCAGCCAGCTATCTTCTCCCGCGCAGAAGCGGGTCATGAGGCTTGTTAGTGCGGCCATTGTCCTTGGCTTTTCCAGGCCGAGGTGTCTGGCGAGCCATTCGTCTCAGACGTTATGTTTGAAGGCTGCTAAGGCTTCGACATCCAAACAGTCGACTATTTGGTTCTTTTTGGTGACGAAGCTGTTCCAGAATTTGCGGGCTGACTCTCCAGGCTGTTGAGTTATGTCACTTAAATCGTCTGCATCCGGAGGGCGGACGTAAGTCCCCTGAAAATTTGCTCGAAACGCATCCTCGAGCTCTTCCCAACTTCCAATGGTATTTTCTGGGAGGCTTTTGGGCCAATGCCGAGCTGGCCCTTTGAGCTTGAGGGGTAGGTATTTTATGGCATGGAGATCATCTCCTCTAGCCATATGTATATGTAGGATATAATCCTCAATCCAGACTCCGGGGTCTGTTGTTTCGTCGTATGCCTCTATGTTTACGGGCTTGAATCCCGCTGGAAATTCATGATCCAGTACCTCATCGGTGAAACATAGGGGGTGTGCGGCGCCCCTGTATTTAGGTGTACCATTATTTTCAAACGCTCGACGTGTTGTGTTGCTCCCTGGAGCCTTCTTTCTTGGCCCATAGATGGACCTGACCGGGCCATCCTTTTTGCGAGGATCCTTATGTGGATCATGTGCCGGCTTGTGTGCGGTGCCGCTTGCCACTCTTTTCTTGTCATGTGGTCGTCTATCCAACCAGGCGACCTCTTTGTTGTTTGATTGTGGGGGCTCTACGGCCTCCTCGTCGAATTCGGGCAACAACTTGCGCTTCGGGTAGCTCTTTGCTTGGTGACTATCGCCGTATTTATCTGCGGTCTTGAGTACTTTGCTCCGTCTCATTCTGAGTACATCTTCCGCTGTTTTGAGCTTCTGCTTCTTCAAACTTCTTGCAGTGGCGACGAGCCTTTTGTGGAGGTTCTTATGCTCCAGTGATCTGTCCGATGTGAGATTATCTAGATTGTTGTTTTCGCCGGGGATGAGTTGCTCGTCCAATTCATCCTATTCGGACGGTTGCTTGGTGGCATGTTCGTCGTTCACTGGTTCGCCCTGCTCTACGGCTGGGTCTGTATGAGTGCTGTTGTTATCGAGGCGGGACTTCGGGCGGCGCTTGCGTCGCTGTTTTGGTTGTTTTTTGGGGGAATAATCCTTCGTCGCATCCCGTTGTTCCTCGTTATCGCTTCCTCTTGGTGTATCCACCATGTATACATCATGAGTTGAGGCGGCTTTCCAGTGCCCTGTGGGCGCTGGTTCTTGGTCGTCTCCGGCATCATCGTCCATACCGTCGATGTCTTCGGAGTCGAAATCTAGCATGTCGGTTAGGTCATCGACAGTGGCTACAAAGTGGGTGGTGGGTGGGCTTTGAATTTCTTTGTTGTCTGCATCCCAACCGTCCTGACCGTAGTCCGGCAAGGGCTATCCTGATAACGAGAGATACTTTAGTGAATTCAGGATGTCGCTAAAAGGCAGGTGCTGAAAGATGTCCGTAGCGGTGAACTCCATGATCGGCGCCCAATCGGATTCGATTGGTAGGGGCGCGGGAGGTTCGGAGTCCGGCGAGGAGTCCGGAACCTCGGAGTCACGAGCTTCACAAGGGACAGGGTTTGTATTTGGCTCCATCGCCGTAGAGGTGGCAGCCCCCGGGGCGGTGTCTAGCAACCCATCCTCGATCGGCGCAGTCGGCTCCGAGTTAAGGGTCAGAGCGGACTCTCGTGCGGCCTCCAAGGCACTGTCCGGCAGCAGAGCTAGATCATGCTCATCGTGATAGTGCGGCGCGCTCGGCTGTGGCTCGAATCCGTCGAAGATGAAGTCTCCGCGGATGTCGGCCGTATAGTTCAAACTTCTAAATCTGACCTGATGGCCAGGGGCGTAGCTTTTGATCTGCTCCAGATGGCCAAGCGAATTGGCTCGCAGTGCGAAGCCGCCGAATACGAAGATCTGTCCGGGGAGAAAAGTCTCACCCTGGACCGCGTTGTTGTTGATGATCGAAGGAGCCATCGGTCCTATGGGCGACGACACAGAGGAACTCTCAATGAAAGCACCAATGTCGGTGTTAAAACCGGCGAATCTCGGGTAGGGGGTCCGGAACTGTGCATCTAGGCGGATGGTAACAGGAGACAAGGGACACGATGTTTTTACCCAGGTTCGGGCCCTCTCAATGTAGGTAAAACCCTACACCTGCTTGATTGATATTGATGATATGGGTAGTACAAGAGTGGATCTACCACGAGATCAAGGAGGCTAAACCCTAGAAGCTAGCCTATGGTATGATTGTTGTTCGTCCTACGGACTAAAACTCTCCGGTTTATATAGACACCGGAGAGGGCTAGGGTTACACAGAGTCGGTTACAATGGTAGGAGATCTACATATCCGTATCGCCAAGCTTGCCTTCCACGCCAAGGAAAGACCCATCCGAACACGGGACGAAGTCTTCAATCTTGTATCTTCATAATCTTGGAGTCCGGCCAATGATGATAGTTCGGCTATCCGGACACCCCTAGTCTAGGACTCCCTCACCTACGATGGGATTACTCACGCACGGCGGTGAGCATCATGAAATTGCTGATGGAGGATGGTTGATGATGAAGATGGCGACGGATTCCCCTCTCCGGAGCCCCGAACGACTCGAGATCAGCCCTCCCGAGGAAGATTAGGGCTCGGTAGCGGCTCCATATCATAAAACATGATGAATCCTTCTCCCTGATTTTGTTCTCCTCGAACGTGAATATATGGTGTTGGAGTTGAGGTCGGTGGAGGTCCAGGGGGCCCACGAGGCAGGGGGGCACGCCCCAGGGGGTGGGCGCACCCTGCACCCTCGTGGACAGAGTGTGGGCCACCTTACATTGATTCTTTCGCCAATATTTTTTATTAATTCCAAAAAGTGACTCCGTGGAGTTTTAGGTCAATCCGAGAACTTTTATTTCTGCACAAAAATAACACCATGGCAATTCTGCTGAAAACAGCGTCAGTCCGGGTTAGTTCCATTCAAATCATGCAAGTTAGAGTCCAAAACAAGGGCAAAAGTGTTCGGAAAAGTAGATACATTGGAGACGTATCAACTACCCCAAGCTTAAACCTTTGCTTGTCCTCAAGCAATTCAGTTGACAAACCGAAAGTGATAAAGAAAAACTTTTAAAAACACTGTTTGCTCTTGTTGTTGCAAATATGTAAAGCCAGCATTCCAGTTTTCAGCAAAGATTGTGAACTAACCATATTCACAATAACATTTAGGTCTCATATTTACTCATATCAATGGCACAATCAACTAGCGAGCAATAATAATAAATCTCGGATGACAACACTTTCTCAAAACAATCATAATATGATATAACAAGATGGTATCTCACTAGCCCTTTCTGAGACCGCAAAACATAAATGCAGAGCACCCCTGAAGATCAAGGACTGACTAAACACTGTAATTCATGGCAAAGGAGATGCAGTCACAATCATTCTCAATGTAAATTAATAACAATGCATGCAAATGACAGCGGTGCTCTCCAACTGGTGCTTTTTAATAAGAGGCTGATGACTGAACAAAAAGGTAAATAGATAGGCCCTTTGTAGAGGGAAGCAGGGATTTACAGAGGTGCCAGGGCTCGAGTTTTGAAACAGAGGTAAATAGTATTTTGAGCGGCATACTTTCATTGTGAACATAACAGCCAAGAGATCTCGACATCTTCTATGCTACATACATTATAGGCGGTTCCCAAACAGAATGGTAAATTTTATACTCCCCCACCACCAACGAGCATCAATCCATGGCTGGCCCGAAATAACAGGTATCGTCCAACTAACAACAATTCTAGGGGAGTTTTGTTTGCAATTATTTTGATTTGATTTGAGCATGGGACTGGGCATCCCGGTTACCGGCCATTTTCTCGTGAATGATGAGCGGAGTCCACTCATCATAGGAATAACCCACCTAGCATGGAAGATGTAGGACAACCCTAGTTGATACATGAGCTATTCGAGCATACAAAACAGAATTTCATTTGAAGGTTTAGAGTTTGGCACATACAAATTTACTTGGAACGACAGGTAAGTACCGCATATAGGAAGGTATGGTGGACTCATATGGAATAACTTTGGGTTTTATGGAAGTGGATGCACAAGCAGTATTCCCTCTTAGTACAAGTGAAGGCTAGAAAGAGACTGGGAAGCAACCAACTAGAGAGCGACAACAGTCATCAACATGCATTAAGATTAACCAACAATGAGTGCAAGAATGAGTAGGATATAAATCACCATGAACATAAATATCGTGGAGGCTATGTTGATTTTGTTTCAACTACATGCATGAACATGTCCCAAGTCAAGCCACTCGAATCATTCAAAGGAGGATACCACCCTATCATACCACATTACAACCATTTTAATAGCATGTTGGCACGCAGGGTAAACCATTATAAACTCCTAGCTAAATAAGCATGGCATGAGAAACTATAATCTCTAATTGTCATTGTAAGCATGTTTCATTCATAATAGGCTGAATCAAGAACGATGAACTAATCACATTTACAAAAATAAGATAGGTCGAGTTCATACCAGCTTCTCCCATCTCAATCATTTCATCATATATCGTCATTATTGCCTTTCACTTGCACAACCGAATGGTGTGGATAATAATAATAGTGCCCATGCATTGGAATAAGCTAGAATCTGCAAGCAATATATACAAAGGAGAAGACAAGGTAATATGGGCTCTTAGTTAGATCAATAATAATGCATATGAGAGCCACTCAACATTTTTATCGTGGTCTTCTCCTCTCAACCCCCAAAGAAAAGAAAAGAAATAAAACTATTTACACGGGAAAGCTCCCAACAAGCAAAAGAAGAACGAATTCTTTTTTGGGTATTCTTTTAATATTACTACTACAAGCATGGAACGTAAACTAGCTAAAGGCTACAACTAATTTTTTGGGTTTTTCTCAAAGTTTTTCAAACACACAAGAAGAAAGCAAGAAAAGAAAATAAACTAGCATGGATAGTACAATGAAAAAGTATGAACACCGACAACTGGAATGAGTGTGTGAACATGAATGTAATGTCGGTGAGGAATACGTACTCCCCCAAGCTTAGGCTTTTGGCCTAAGTTGGTCTATGGCCACGGCTGGCCTGGCGGATATCCAAAGTCGTAGTTGGGGTTGTACTGAGATGCAGCAGCTACTGCCTGCAGAGCTGCTGCTTGGAGGCGAGCTACCTCCGTCCTCCTCTCATGCTCATTCGCCTCCTCCCTGGTTATAAAATATCTCCTGTTTGCCTAAAAGTTAAAGAAAGTAGGGGCAGGGAGAGTAATATGGACAGTATGCCGTCTGTCAAAGATTAGTCGGTACTGGAAGAACTGTTCGTTCCTCTCAAGAAACTGACGGTGAACCATAGCACTATAATCTAGTTAAGCAAGTGCAACTCAATATCATTTCCATTTATGGGTACACCAAGATAATTAGCTACACGAGTTGCATAAACTCCACCAAACAAATCTCCACTTTTACCATTAAGGTGTAACCTCCGTGCAACAATGGCCCCAAAGTTATATTGTTTATCACCTAATACCGCACTCTTCAGGACACTAAGATCTGGAACGCACATGTGACAAACCTCATCTTCACCGTTAATGCATCTACCTATAAAGAGAGCGAAGTAATGTATGGAAGGGAAATTAATGCTCCCTATGGTAGCTTGTGCGATTTATCTAGTTTCTCCTATAGTGATACTAGCAAGAAAGTCTTTATATTCAGATTTTTGAGGTTCACTAAAGTTGCCCCACTGCGGGATTTTACAAGCAGTATTAAAATCTTCAAGGTCCATTGTATATGATTTATCATAGAGATCAAATAAAACAGTGTGAGTATTGCTCGTGGATGAAAATTTAAACCTCCTCACGAAGGAATCAGTGAGGTAGTAGTATTGTCGGCACTTATCTGACACGAAGTCCTCAAGATCAGCATTACGTACGTACGCATCAAATTCATCCTTGAAGCCTACCTGGACCATAAATTCTTCTGACGGACATTCACAAGGCCGCACTTGAGCTTCCCTTGGTGGTTCAAGGTCCAGCTCACGTATCGCGAGCCTTGGTTCTTGCTTCCTTGAAGAACCACCTTGGCAAATTTTTCTAAACATTTTTCTTCCTCCGAAATTTTTAGTGACTCAAAATAAAAGTGAACCAAACTCAACAAGACTGATATCAACTACTCCCACAAGTGCCTAGAGGCTATATCATGCATCAAAACTACTTTGGACCATATAAATTTGACATGCAAGCTCAAGAACAGGATCACCTCAGCAGTAAAAATTTGCAACAAATAAAGCACTAGAACAAAAACTAATTGGACCGTTGGAGGAGTCACATACCGAAGAACAATTCCCCAAAGCAGTTTTGTGAATGGAGCTTTGAGCAAGGAGATCGAAAATGGCAGCAAAACAAGCTAGAACACGAGTTTGAGCTACGGGATAATTTTTTCTGGAGGAAGACGAAGTGTGTGGGTGTTGGAATAAGTGGAGGGGGCCACGTGGGGCCCACGAGGCAGCGAGCGCGCCCCGGGGGGAGGGCGCACCCTGTGCCCTCATGTCCAAATGGTGGGTCCCCTGGTGTGTTCTAAGTGCCAGAAATTCTAAAATATTCTACAAAAAATCATACTCCATTTTCAGGGCATTTGGAGAACTTTTATTTTCGGTGTATTTTTTTATTGCAAGGATAATTCAGAAAACAGATAGAAAATAATTTTTTTGCTTTACTTAATCTAAATAATAGAAAGTAGAAGAAGGGTATAGAAGGTTGTGCTTTCTAACTTTATCCATAACATGCTCATCAAAAGGAATCCACTAACAAGGTTGATCAAGTCTTCCTAACAAACTTCTTCCGAATAACATGAAACCGGAGAATTTCGAATAACACTAGGTTACCTCAACAGGGATATGCATGTCCCCGACAATAAGAATATCATATTTCTTTTTTACAATAGGAAGAGGGAATTCAAAACCACCAATAGTAATAGTTGAAATTTTTCCAATAGAATTGATACTATGAACGTGAGGTTGTTTCTTCAGAAAGTGTACCGTATGCTCATTACCATTAACATGAAAAGTGGCATTGCCTTTGTTGCAATGAATAACAGGCCCTGTAGTATTTAGAAAAGGTCTACCAAGGATGATCGACATACTGTCGTCCTCGGGAATATCAAGAATAACGAAGTCCGTTAAAATAGTAATGTTTGCAACCACAACAGGCACATCCTCAAAACACCGATGGGTATAGCAGTTGATTTATCGGCCATTTGCAAAGAGATTTCAGTAGGTGCCAACTTATTCAAATCCAGTCTATGATATAAAGAGAGGCGTAACACTAACACCGGCTCCAAGATCACATAAATCAGTTTTAACATAGTTTCTTTTAATGGAGCACGATATAGTTGGTACTCCTGGATCTCCTAGTTCCTTTGGTATTCCACCCTTAAAGGTATAATTAGCAAGCATGGTGGAAATTTCAGCTTTCGGTATCTTTCTTTTATTTGTAACAACATCTTTGATATACTTAGCATAAGGATTCATCTTAAGCATATCAGTCAAACGCATACACAAGAAGACATGTCTAATCATTTCAGCAAAGCGCTCAAAATCCTCATCATCCTTTTTCTTGGATGGCTTAGGAGGAAAAGGCATGGGTTTCTTAACCCATGGTTGTCGTGGAATAGTCACGTCAGATGTCCTCGTGAAAGGACTTAGTTGTGGAGCCATCGCAACTAGGAAGCTTGAAGGGGTTAAATCGGGACAAGGGACACGAGAGAGCTTATACTAGTTCAGCCCCTTACGGTGAAGGTAAGGCCTACGTCTAGCTGGGTTGGTATTGATGTTTCGATGACCAGGGAGCGAGATACGCTATGCCCGGCTCTCAATGAGTTGTTTCTTGCCCTAAGTCGCCAGCAGGTCGTCCCCTTATATACACGAGTTGACACCTGCGGCTTACAGAGTCCCGACCGGCTTATAAACAGAGTCCGGCTCGGTGACCAGTTAAATCTACCTTACATTACAAGTCATGCCATCATGGCGGTTTACTACAATGGGCTTAAGCCGCCCGTGGACCTTAAGCTCTTTATTGAACCGCCATCTTCATGCTTGGCCTCGGGCTTCCTCTGATGAAGACTCTTTGCGTAACCCGGCCCCTCCTGGGCGGCTTACACAAATAGTCATATCCCCAACATTAGGCCCCGGATTGATTTGAACCTGTTCATGTCAATCTAAAAAATATTTTTAAAGAATTAAATCTTCAGTCTTCTGACTATATAGAGGGTTTTTGTTAACCCGCCATGACGTCATCTTCTGGATCCGTCTTAATTCAGCGTGACGTCATCTTCCTTTAAGTCATTTTTTATTCCACCGAATCCTTCAACGAATATCTTCTTTACTCACTGTTCTAAAAATCGAGGCGTCAGGGCCGCTGGATAATAATTGTTATCTCCTCGTTTCCCGCGCCGTCTCATTCATCTCCTTCCTATAAATAACCACGACCTGGGTCTTTTTCCTTTTTACCTTTCCAGTCGTCTTCTTCCTCTCCTTTCTGCCGCTCAAGCTCCGCCGCCGTCACCTTCGACCCCCTCGTCTTCGTCGACTCAGGCCGCTGTATCGACCTGACTTCCGACCAGGGATCGACGGCGAGCCTCCGCGGTTCATCTTCATCCGTGAGTTCCTTTCTTCTCTTTCCTTAGATCTA
Source organism: Triticum timopheevii (assembly GCA_963921465.1). Taxonomy (NCBI): domain Eukaryota; kingdom Viridiplantae; phylum Streptophyta; class Magnoliopsida; order Poales; family Poaceae; genus Triticum; species Triticum timopheevii. The sequence continues at coordinate 117,123,556 of OY997271.1, forward strand.
TCTTGATACTCTGCCAAGTTCATCGGGTTCATCACCGCCCGATGCAAACCCTTGATAGTTCATACTTCCGCAGCCTGTTTTTAGATCGTAAGAACTGTGCAAAACTGCTGCGGTAGTTTTTCACGTTGACCTTGTACAGAAATAGATCTCATTTTTCTTGTTTGGAGATCTCCTCTGAATGCATGAACTTCTCTGCTCTGTTTCTAGGTCTAGAAATTTTTCTCCTTCAGAACAATATTTTGATCCATAATAAAGGCTGTTGTCTGTGAGATTTGTTTCTATCACCCGGAAGGCTTCTTCTGGAAAACTTAATTTTACCACCACTATCTAGGTGTCTGGCTTAAAAATCCTTGAATGACCGTTGATCCTGATAGCGGCTTAAACTTTACTGCACAATCACCCTTATATCATTAGGCCCCTTGCTTAAGCCGCCATTTTGAATAAATTTGAATATTTCCCCCAGGTTAAATTTGAACCGGAACTTTTTACTTTGTCGTAGGCCGCTGTCGTTATGGCTCCTAAGGCGGCCAAGCCCCCTGTGACTTGCAACTGGGTTCCATCCACAATCACTAAAAGCAAACTTGCCAAGTTTGTAGCGTCTGGCCATCTGCCAAAAAAGGAGGTCATGTCCTATCGTGCCCCTCACCCGTTTGAAGAGATACCTCAACCCAAAGACGGAGAGGCAGTAGTTTTCACAGACCACATGAACCGGGGATTTGCCCCTCCCGGCTCAAAATTCTTCAGGGAAGTTCTTAATTTCTTTGACCTGAGGCCTCAAGACATTGGACCCAATTCCATGTCCAATCTGTGCAATTTTCAAGTCTTCTGCGAGGTTTAATTAGGAGAGGAACCAAGCCTGCCGCTGTGCAGAGAGCTTTTTTACTTGAACCAGCAGAATGAACGCGCCAACGGGCCTAGTCTTGAGCTTGGCGGCATCTCAATCCAGCGGCGGAGAGACTGCCTTTTTACTTACGCTGAGCTGCCGAGTCACCCCAAAGACTGGAACCAGACATGGTTCTACTGCCAAGATACCTCTCCGGCTAACGAGAAGCCTCTGCCCGGCTTTCACACCCTGCGTCTTGAGTCCAATCATCCTCTGCCAGACAAGTTAACTGCTGTTGAGCGCCTGCCTCTTAACCCCACCATCAGAAAGATCAAGGCCCTCTTAGGCAACGGGTTAACTAGCATTAATTTGGTCCGGGTCTGGGTCACCTGGCGGATACTACCATTAAGCCGCCGCTTCGGCTTAATGTGTACTTACACAGGCGAAAAAGACGATTCAATGCGTCACAGCCCTGAAGACTTACCAGATGATGTGGTAGATGCTACAATCCAATCACTGTTGAAGGAAGGCATTGTAACCAATAATACTTTTAGTTTGCTTCCCTTCTGCAAGAAGAATCCGGCTCCTGCAGTAAGTTATTAGTCTTCACAAATACTCTTTAATATATTACCTTCTGGTACTTATGATTCTTTGTCTTTTTCCACAGGCCGATGATAATTTCTGGAAGGTCAAGTATGACCATGAGGCTGCAAAACTGGCCCGGGCGGCCAAGAAGACCGAAAGGAAAGCCGCCAGGACGGGCACCTCTAAAAAGAAGAAACCCAGCACCTCTGACATGCTTAAATTGGACGACTCCTCGTCAGATGAAGAAGAGGTAATCTTTTTTGATTTTCTTTAACTCCTTTGCAGTTATCTTACTGACCTTTGATCCTTTCAGGAGGATACTGGGAACAGCCAAGCAGCTGGCGAAGAGGTAACTATAATTTCCTCCGACTCAGAGCCTTTGCCAACACAAAGAATCCGAAGGGTGACCTGGAAAGTAAGGTTTTCACACCCTCTCGCTTACCAAGATCCTCAATTTCTTTTGAAGCAACAACAGCTTGAGAACTGGCGACAGACTCAGGCCAACCAGGACGCGGAGCTTTCCTCCGGCTTACCCGATGTAACCAGGAAGCGTCGGACTGAGGTTATCTCCGACTTACGTTTTGTTTTACCCTTGATGGGTTTGATTCGCCAACCTCTCAATTCATCTGACTCCAACTATCAGGATACCTCCCCTTCTTCTGATGAGTCAATGCAATCGAACATGTCAGCTTTCAAAACCGCTCCCGGGTAATATAACATTTCTTACTTCGAACTTATCCATACTTATGCTTTGATACTTATCCTTCCACTTTGATTGACAGTGGGCAAGTAAAGCCCAACAAGAGGGCAAAGAAATATAAACCGTCCCAAGACCCGGTGGTTATTGAACCGGTGCTTGACCCATCCGTTCCAGACAGCTCCGCTCCTCAGCCACCGCCTGAACCGGCCTCTGACATTCCGGAGCCAACTTCTGACCCGCCTGTAGAAGACATGATTCACAACTCGGATGACCCGAAAACTCCTAGCCCGGCCAAGACGGTTGACCCGGAGGTTGAAATTGTGAAGAGCCAATACGTTGAACCGGGCCGGCCTACTGCCCTTGCCCAATGCACCGCCAAGGAGGAATTTGCCCAGCGCCGGAAGTCCAAACAAGATATCACCGATTACTCTCACTTAAGTATTGGTGATATAGTCTCGGGCTATCTGAGCCAAGTACACAGTAGTCGTGACCTAGAAATTGACATGGTGAAGCAAATACAGCATAAATCTGAGGTAAAATTTAAGCTTTCACTCTGAATCTTACTTACTGTACCAGCCCCCAAGTCTATTGCTTATGAAAGAATATGCTGTAGACTTAATAATGTGCTAGCTATTAGTTTCATCCGGTTTAAATTGAATATGTTTAACCTGGAGATGACATGAAACCTTAAATTTGGGTCACATTAGCCCCCAAGTGTCAAGTACTTTTACTTGTAAAGTGCTTGAGACTTAATATCTGTAACTTGGTAAAACAAACTTAAAAATTCTTTAAACATACATTAGCCCCAAAGTGCCAGGTATCTTTACCTGTAAAATGCTTGGGACTTAAATGTTATCTTACCAAGATTCTTACCATAACCTGATGTCAATGCAGGCCACCGCAAGTCAATTTGAGGCGGAGATTGCTGACTTGAAGAGCCAGTTGAAAACCCAAGAGCTCGAAGCTCAGAAAGCCAATTCCAAGTTTGAATTCAGTATCTCTGAACAAGAGAAGGTGAAGAAGAATTTTGAGTCGGAAAAGAAGGCTTGGGTTGATGAGAGGGCTTCAGTGGTCACCCGGGTTGAGACAGCGAAGGAATCTCTGGCCGAAGCCACAAATGAGCTGTCCGACTTAAAGTGGCACATATCCCAAATGGTCTCAGCTATCTTTGGTAAGCCGCTCATAAACATCGTAATCCTTCAAGAGTTATTGCAATAGTTGCCTCCGGCTTACTGTTATACCTGTGAATATGCAGGCCCCAGGAGTACCAATCTGAAGGAAAACATGCTTGTCAAGCTTAAGGCAGTGTACACCTTGATAGAGCAGCTGTACTCCGGGTTACAGTGTGTGTTGACCGCCGTGGCTTTATCAAATACCTCTCCCTAGCTTCTGCAAGACGTGTTGAGACATCTGTCGGTGCTACCTCAACGCATTCAAGACTTAAGGCGGGCATCTGCAAGAGCCGGAGCCGTGGCTGCATTGAGTCGGGCAAAAGCATGGGTGCCAGAGCTGGACCTTGCTGAGCTCTCTCTTGGATATCCAAGTCTTAAGGAGGACGGTACTGCTTTTGGAGAACAGGACTTCACTGCTTGTGTCAAGGTCGTGCGCCCTCTGGCGACTCTCATTGGGGAGGATACTGATCTCACCAAGTATTCGCCGGGTTATGACAGCGAGAATCGGAGAATCCCAAATGTCCCTTATGACCAAGTCAGCCTGCTCCCTCCAACGTGTAAGCATATCTTTGCCCCTGAAGTGGACCCGGCCAGTTTAATAGATGATGAAGCTGAATTTGAAGCTTTGAGCGGCATTGACTGGGCCTCGTCCACCTTCCAGGACGCAACAACCGAAGGAGAGGCGGGGAAGGATAACTCGGAGTCATCAAGCCAGCCAGAGGAATAAGTCGCCAGACGGGTTATAACTTGTCAAAGAACAATGCTTCACTTATTCAGACTCGGGGAGTCTTGTAATAGGATAGAAAAACTCCTTAATGCTTGTCATGCCTTATGGTACTTATCGCTTTTGTTAATTCGCCAGTACTATTTTCATCTTGCTTATGTTAATCAAGTGATTCCTTGCTATTTCTCCTTGCTCCGTTTTAATCTGCACGTAAAACGGGCAAGGCTTCCAGGATAGTTTACTGTACCAGCGGGTTATATAATATTGATAACCCGGACATGATCAAAAAATCATGTTTATAAGCCGCTTCATGATTAGTTAAAACATAATCATAACAGCATACCTGCGACCCTTTTTGATAACCTTTCCGGCTCATATAAGTTTTTACCTGGCACTTGATAGAACCTGAAGTAACTAATATAAAACCGGAAAGATCAAAAACCATCTCTTCAAGAGGGTTTCAAGGATAGTGAAAATAGTCATACTTGTAAATGTTCACAGGCTCCTGATTCGAATACGATCAGAAAAACCGTTCCAAAGGCGTTAAGATAAGATTCAGATATGATCATATAGCCCCCAGTGGCTTTGGCGATGCCAATCAAGTGGGTATCGACAGCTATGTTCTCTTTGGTTCGAATACGACCTATGTTTGAACAGGAAGCCCCCAAGTGAACATAAGAGTTGTTTAATGACGCTGATTCGAATATGATCCACGTCAGACCCAAAGGGGTTAAGCTATGATTCAAATTTGATCAGGAAGCCCCCAAGTGGGTTTGGCAATATGCCCATCAAGTGGGTATCGATAGCTATGTTCTCTTTGGTTCGAATACGACCTATGTTTGAACAGGAAGCCCCCAAGTGACCAAGGCTAGATTCAGATATGATCATAAGCCGGACCAAAGGGAAAGCCGGATTCAGATATGATCCGTCCCCTGTTGGCATTGTCCATCACCTGATAAAGAAAACATGAAACATTCTTTATGGGAAAAAGGACAGAGGTCCTGCTTTATTGCTTTATATAATATGTACATTATAAAAAGTATCTTAAAGAAGAAACTTAAGTATAGTAAGGCCGGAGATGAGCTATATTCCACGGCCGGCGGGTCTCCTCCTCCGATTTAAACGAATCCTTGCGCTCTCGAATATCGATGAGATAATATGACCTGTTGTGCAGATTCTTGCTGACCACAAAGGGTCCTTCCCAAGGCGGGGATAGCTTGTGCATATCAGACTGATCCTGGATGAGCCGGAGCACCAAGTCGCCTTCCTGAAAGGTTCTGCTCCTAACCCGGCGGCTGTGATAGCGGCGCGCAGGTCTTGCTGGTAAATCGCCGAGCGGGCTATTGCTAAGTCTCGCTCCTCGTCCAACAAGTCAAGTGCATCCTGGCGAGCCTTTTCGTTATCCGCCTCAATGTAAGCCGCCACTCGGGGTGAGTCGTGTCGGATGTCACTTGGCAGGCTGCCTCTGCTCCATAGACCATGAAGAAAGGTGTGTATCCCGTGGACCTGTTAGGCGTAGTGTTGATGCTCCATAACACGGAGGGTAACTCCTCCACCCAACAACCCGGAGTCCGCTGTAATGGGACCAAGAGCTGGGGTTTGATGCCTTTCAGGATCTCTTGATTAGCTCTCTCTGCTTGACCATTGGATTGAGGATGAGCAACAGCCGAAACATCAAGCCGGATATGTTCTCTTTGACAGAACTCTTCCATGGCACCCTTAGAGAGATTAGTGCCATTATCAGTTATAATGCTATGTGGAAAGTCGAAACGAAAGATCACCTTTTTCATGAACTGAACCGCCATGGCTACATCACATTTACTGACCGGCTCTGCCTCAACCCACTTGGTAAACTTGTCTACTGCCACCAGCAGATGTGCCTTTTGTCCTTAGACCTTTTGAAAGGTCCAACCATGTCAAGCCCCCAAACTGCAAACGGCCAGGTGATTGGGATCATCCTTAATTCTTGAGCCGGCACATGAGCTCGTCGTGAGAACTTTTGACACCCATCACATTTACTGACCAGGTCCTCTGCATCAGCATGAGCCTTCAACCAATAGAAACCATGACGAAAAGCCTTGGCCACGAGAGATTTTGACCCGGCATGATGGCCACAATCTCCCTCATGGATCTCACAGAGTATTTCTTGGCCTTCTGCAGGATACACACAGCGTTGAAACGCCCCCGTGACGCTGAGGTGATGTAACTTGCCATTAACAATTGTCATGGACTTGGAATGCCTGACAATTTGTCTTGCCAACGTCTCATCCTCCGGCAACTCACCCCGGGTCATATAAGCCAAGTACGACACCGTCCAATCCGGGATAACATGAAGAGCCGCCACCAGTTGTGCTTCCGGGTCTGGTACTGCTAAGTCTTCCTCAGTAGGTACCTTGACAGAAGGGTTGTGTAACACATCAAGAAAGGTGTTGGGCGGCACCGGCTTATGTTGGGATCCCAACCGGCTTAAAGCATCAGCCGCCTCGTTCTTCCTTCGATCAATGTGCTCCACTTGATAACCCGTAAAATGACCAGCCACAGCATCTACTTCACGACGATAAGCCACCATGAGGGGGTCTTTGGAATCCCACTTGCCTGACACTTGTTGAGCCACCAAATCTGAGTCGCCCAAGCATCGTACCCGGCTTAAGTTCATCTCCTTAGCCACCCGGTGACCATGAAGTAATGCCTCATATTCAGCTGCATTGTTAGTACATGGAAACATAAGCCAGAGTACATAACGAAATTTGTCACCTCGAGGGGAAGTTAACACCACTCCAGCCCCCGAGCCTTCTAGCTGCCTAGACCCGTCAAAGTGAATAGTCCAGTATGTGTTATCTAGCTTCTCCTCAGGGGCTTGCAACTCTGTCCAATCATTGATGAAGTCCACCAAGGCCTGAGACTTAATAGCCGTTCGGGGCATGTATTTCAAGCCATGAGGCCCAAGCTCAATAGCCCACTTGGCGGCTCGTCCTGTGGCCTCCCTGTTCTGAATGATGTCTCCCAAAGGGGAAGAACTTACCACAGTTATAGGATGGCTTTGAAAATACTGCTTCAACTTCCGGTTTGTCATTAACACCCCATAAACAAGCTTTTGCCAGTGTGGGTACCTTTGAACCGACGGCTCAGACAATTGTCTCTTTAAGTCCTCAAAAGCAGCATCAGCGGCCTCACCCCAAACAAAAGTGTCAGTTTTCTTCATCATCTGATACAAAGGGAGTGCTTTCTCACCGAGCCGACTTATGAACCGACTTAAGGCAGCGACGCGACCGCCAGTCGCTGAACATCATTGATACACGCCAGTTTAGCCTGAGAGGTAATCGCCTTAATCTTCTCCGGGTTAGCTTTGATGCCTCTGTTAGACACCAGAAAGCCCAAAAGCTTGCCTGCAGGAACACCAAAGACACATTTGGCCGGGTTAAGCATCATCTTGGAGACCCGGAGATTATCAAAGGTCTCCTTTAAGTCGGATATCAAGGTATCCTTTTCTTTGGATTTCACCACAATGTCATCCACATAAGCATGGACATTACGCCAGATTTGGTCGTGCAAACAGTTCTGCACACACCGCTGATAAGTCGCCTGGGCACTCTTGAGCCCAAATGGCATAGACACATAACAGAAGGCTCCAAACGGAGTGATGAAAGCCGTCTTCTCCTGGTCCTTAACTGCCATCTTAATCTGATGATAACCGGAGTAAGCATCCAAAAAGCTCAAACGCTCACAACCCGCCGTAGCATCAATGATTTGATCAATACGGGGGAGAGCAAAAGGGTCAGCCGGACAAGCCTTGTTTAAGTCCGTGTAGTCCACACACATCCGCCAGGTGCCATTCTTCTTGAAGACGAGCACCGGGTTAGCCAACCACTCCGGGTGAAAAACTTTGATGATAAACCCGGCCGCTAAGAGCCGGGCGACTTCTTCTCCAATAGCTTTTCGTCACTCTTCGTTAAAACGGCGAAAAACTGCCTGACCGGCTTATACTTTGGATCAATATTGAGAGTGTGCTCAGCGAGTTCCCTCGGTACACCCGGCATGTCAGAAGGTTTCCATGCAAAGATGTCCCGGTTCTCACGGATGAACTTGATGAGCGTGCTTTCCTATTTGGGATCCAAGTTGCTGCTGATGCTGAACTGTTTAGAAGTATCACCCGGGGTAAAGTCAACAAGCTTCGTCTCAGCCGTTGACTTAAACTTCAGCACCGGGTCATGCTCTGTAGTTGGCTTCTTCAGGGATGTCATATCCGCCAGGTCAACATTATCTTGATAAAATTTGAGCTCCTCTGCTGCACAGGCCAACTCAGCATAAGCCGCGTCACCTCTTCACACTCCAATGTCACCTTACGACTGCCATGTACAGTGATGGTGCCCTTGTAACCCGACATCTTGAGCTGTAAATAAACGTAACACGGCCGAGCCATAAACTTAGCATAAGCCGGTCGTCCAAACAGAGCGTGGTATGGGCTCCGGATCTTGACCACTTCAAACATCAACTTCTCAGCTCGGGAGTCATGATCGTCTCCAAAAGCCACCTCCAGCTCAATCGTGCCAACTGGGTAAGCCGACTTACCAGGGACAACTCCATGGAAAACAGTGTTGGATGTTCTCAGATGTTTATCAGTCAACCCCACGTGCCGAAAGGTCTCATAGTAAAGGATGTTGATACTGCTGCCCCCATGCATGAGCACCTTGGTGAACTTATACCCACCAACCTGAGGCGCCACTACCAAAGCCAACTGACCCGGGTTGTCAACCCACGGAAGATGATCCTCCCTGCTCCATATGATGGGCTGCTCTGACCACCTTAAATAACGAGGGATTGCCGGCTCAACGGAATTCACAGCCCTCTTATGAACCTTCTGGTCACGTTTGCACAAGCTAGTGGTAAACACGTGATACTTTCCACCACTCAACTGCTTCTGATGGCTTTGATAACCCGACTGTTGCTGCTGTTGTCTGCCTTGACCAGACTGCTGCTGACTGCTGCCACCCGGATGCCCCTGAAAACCGAAATTTGAACCGCTGCCTGGGCCATGAAAGCCGCCGGCCCCTGAGCCGCCACCAGATCCTTGACCACCGTCGAAGGTGTTGGAGTTTTTAAATGCCTTCATGATCGCACAATCCTTCCATAGATGTGTGGCCGGCCGCTCCCGGGTGCCGTGTCTTGGGCAGGGCTCATTGAGTAGTTGCTCCAGTGATGGGCCTGACCCGCCGAATCGCGGCGTTTTACCCTTACGTCTCGGATTGTTACCTCGTACATTAGCATTGGCCATGAACTCCGGGTTACCGTCCGCCTTACGCTTATTGCCGCCTTGATTCCCCGGGTTATGCTGCTGACCCTTTCCATTGCCGTTCTGTTTTCCCTTCCCTGTCTTCTTATCGTCAGACGCGAGATCCTTGGTACTATCAGAATCAGCATATTTGACTAAAGCCGCCATCAGCGTACCCATATCTGTGAGGTCACACTTAAGGCTCCCCAGTTTCATCCTCAGCGGCTCAAAACGGCAATTTTTCTCCAGCATAAGAACTGCAGACCCGGCGTCCATCTTATCGGACGAATGAATTATCTCCTTGACTCGGCGTACCCAATGGGTGGTGGATTCACCTTCCTCTTGCTTGCAATCCATCAAGTCCACAATCGACATAGATTGTTTACAAGTGTCCTTGAAGTTCTAGATGAACCGGGCCTTTAACTCGGCCCATGAGCTAATGGAATTGGGTGGCAAGCCTTCCAGCCACGACCGAGCTGTTCCATCTAACATCATGGTGAAATATTTAGCCTGCCGCGTCACTGACTTCCAGCAACTCCATGGCCATCTCATAACTCTCGATCCACGCCCCGGGCTGTAAATCGGCCGTATAATTTGGTACCTTTCGAGGTCCCTTAAAGTCCTTGGGCAGACGTACATCGCGTAGAGCCGGCACCAGGCAAGGGACACCGCCAGTTCTAGTGGCTACTCCCGCCTCAACCGATGTCATTGGATACTCCGGGTGATCATTCTCCTGACGTACTTGGTCCTGCGCCGGGTTATAGCCCCCAGGCTGGTTACGTCGTTGGGCATTACTTGACAAAGCTTCCGACTCCATGCGTCTGCTGTAACTCGGGCTCCGGTTCTGGCGAGGCGGTGCTACCCAAGGCGGGGGAGTTGAGCGAATCCTGTCCCGGCTGTAAGAATAGGTCTCCTGCTGTGCCAGGGCTGTCTGGAGGAGCTCCCTGACTCTCCGGGTCTCCACCGCTGTCGGGTCATCTCTGTCCATAGGAAGAGCCGCTAAGCGTGCTGAAGCTGCGATTAAATTCTCCATGGGGTTGGAAAAGTGACCCGGTGGAATCGGCACATGACGCAGTGGTGGCATGCTCGCGTGAGGCGGCTCCATATCCCGAGGCTGAGCCGGTCCACCCGTTCCGGCTGCAATAAGCCGATCGGCCTCTGGCGGGTTACTAGGGCCGGCTCCGGGTGTAGCAAAGAGAACCCGGGGGTCGTAATTCGAAGGTAAACGGGACTGCGTTTTCTGATGTCTCCTCCTCATCACCTCATTGGAGGCGTTTAAGCTCATCGTGAGCTGGTAAGCTTCTGACTGCAAGCGCTGCGCCCGGGCGTCGAGAGCCGCCCGCTCCGCAGCTAGTCTGGTATCCTCAGCTGCCAAAGCCTCCTTGGCCTGAGCTATCTCCTCACGCACTTGAGCTACCGCAGCGTCATGCTCATCCTTATCTGCAGGAATAACCATGGCGGTTAACAGGGCCGTAAGCTTGTCCATGAGATCTATCAGCACCTGAGCCGGTGGGCGCACGGGGCCTCCTGCCCCGGCTGCTCCTGACCCGGACGTGATCACTGCTGCCGCTGTAGAATTTGAACTGGGCTGAGTTCCAGCCATGAAGATTCCGGCCCATCTTGGCAGCTCATCGAGGTCCGGAATACTGATGCCATCGGAACAGCCCCTGAGCGCTCCGTCTTATACCTGATACAACGAATCTGTTGAGCCGGCGGACGAGTCACCGTCTGAAAGGACGGCCGTCTCACCCCCATCTTCAGATCCAGAAAGTTCTTCTCCGTGGACACAGCCCACGAAGGCACGCCTCATGACCGGCTGAGTCCGGGTCTTCCTCGCATGCTGAGCCGTCTCGACGAGGTCGGTGCAGTTGTCCGGCTCAGGGCCCGGCTCCCCGATCCGGCCGATGAAGATGTGGATTCCGCCGAAGGGGACCCGGTATCCGTACTCAATTGAGCCGGCATCGGGACCCCAGCCTTCGTCATCGATGTAGATCTTGCCGCGACGACTCTTGGTCATCCGGCCCACTACGTACCCCTTGAGCCCTTCGAAGTTGCCCTTCAAGAACTCAAATCCACCGTGCGCTGGCCCCACGGTGGGCGCCAAGTGTCGTGGAATAGTCACGTCAGATGTCCTCGTGAAAGGACTTAGTTGTGGAGCCATCGCAACTAGGAAGCTTGAAGGGGTTAAATCGGGACAAGGGACACGAGAGAGTTTATACTAGTTCGGCCCCTTACGGTGAAGGTAAGGCCTACGTCTAGTTGGGTTGGTATTGATGTTTCGATGACCAGGGAGCAAGATACGCTATGCCCGGCTCTCGATGAGTTGTTTCTTGCCCTAAGTCGCCAGAAGGTCGTCCCCTTATATACACGGGTTGACACCTGCGGCTTACAGAGTCCCGGCCGGCTTATAAACAGAGTCCGGCTCGGTGACCAGTTAAATCTACCTTACATTACAAGTCATGCCATCATGGCGGTTTACTACAATGGGCTTAAGCCGCCTGTGGGCCTTAAGCTCTTTATTGAACCGCCATCTTCATGCTTGGCCTCGGGCTTCCTCTGATGAAGACTCTTTGCGTAACCCGGCCCCTCCTGGGCGGCTTACACAAATAGTCATATCCCCAACAATGGTTCTCTTTCTTTACCATGCTTCCTAGCAAGGAAGTCTCTCTTATCATAACATTGATTCTTTGATTGTGGGTTATCAAGATCAACGGCAGGTTCAATCTCTACCTCATTATTATTGCTAGGTTGAGCATAAACATGAGCACCATCATTAACATTATCACTAGGTTCGTGTTCATTACCAGATTGTGTTTCAGCATCAGAAATAGAAATATCATTGGAATTCTCAGGTGTGTCTATAACAAGTTCACTAGAAGCACGCAAAGTACTATCGTTTATCTTTTTCTTTTTCTTAGAAGGACTAGGTGCATCAATATTAGTTCTCTGAGAGTCTTGCTCAACTCTCTTAGGATGGCCCTCAGGATATAAAGGTTCCTGGGTCATTCTACCACCTCTAGTCATGACTCTAACAACATTATCATTATTCTTATTATTTAATTCATTGAGCAAATCATCTTGTGCCTTCAGCACTTGTTCTACTTGAGTGGTAACCAAGGATGCATGTTTACTAATAAGCTTAAGGTCACCTTTAACTCTAGACATGTAATCACTCAAGTGTTCAACCATATAAGCATTACGTTTCAGTTGTCTACCAACATAAGCATTGAAGTTTTCTTGTTTAATAATAAAATTATCAAACTCATCCAAGCATTAACTAGCAGACTTATTACGAGGAATATCACCTTCATCAAATCTATAGAGAGAATTTACCTTTACTACATGCGTCGGGTTATGAAGACCATGTATTTCTTCAATAGGTGGTAAATTCTTAACATCTTCAGCTTTAATACCTTTTTCTTTCATAGATTTCTTTGCCTCTTGCATATCTTCAGGACTGAGAAACAGAATACCCCTTTTCTTCGGAGTTGGCTTAGGAGTTGGTACAGGAAGTGTCCAATCATTATCATTACTCAATATATTATTCAATAGCAATTCAGCTTGCTTAGTAGTTCTTTCCCTGAAAACACAACCAACACAACTGTCCAGGTGGTCTCTGGAAGCATCGGTTAGTCCATTATAAAAGATATCAAGTATTTCATTTTTCTTGAGAGGATGATCGGGCAAAGCATTAAGTAATCGGAGAATCCCCCCCAAGCTTGTGGGAGACTCTCTTCTTCAAGTTGCGCAAAATTAAATATTTCCCTTAAGGCAGCTTGTTTCTTATGAGCGGGAAAATATTTTGCAGAGAGGTAATAAATCATATCCTGGGGACTATGCACACAACCAGGAGCAAGAGAATTAAACCATATCTTAGCATCACCCTTTAATGAGAAAGGAAACAATTTAAGGATATAATAGTAGCGAATTGTTTCCTCATGAGTGAATAGGGTGGCTATATCATTGAATTTAGTAAGATGTGCCACAATAGTTTCAAATTCATAGCCATAAAAAAGATTAGATTCAACCAAAGTAATTAGCTCAGGATCGACAGAGAATTCTTAATCCTGATCAGTAACACAGGTAGGTGAAGTAGCAAAAGCAGGGTCATATTTCATTCTAGCATTGAAAGACTTTTCTTCCAGCTTAGCTAACAGTTTCTTAAGATCATATCTGTCATTGGAAGCAAAAAGGTCTCTAGCAGTTTCTTCATCCGTAACATAACCCTCAGTTACAACAGGAAATTCATATCTAGGGGGAGCATCTTCATCATCACTTTCATAAATATTATGAGTTTCAATAATTTCATTCTCTCTAACCCTAGCAAGTTGTCATCAAGAAATTCACCTAATGGCATAGTATTATCAAGCAGGGAAGTAGTTTCATCATAAGCATCATGCATAGCAGAAGTGGCATCATCAATAACATGGGACATATCAGAATCTATAATAGGTGCAGGTGTAGGTGTCGCAAATTTACTCATAACAGAAGGTGAATCAAGTGCAGAGCTAGATGACAGTTCCTTACACTACAAAAAGATACACTTCCGTGATGATATGTGTTTGTCACAGTAGGTCGTGTTTTTTGTCATGCATGTACATCCATGACGATTTTATGAAAGAATCAAGATAGTCATACCTGTGCTGTCGTAGAAGTGTTCAATGACATTACCAAACTTATCATCACGGAAGTGTCCACTTCCATGACGATAAATCGCGTGTCACAGAAGTGCTTTCGTCAAGGGTGACCGACACGTGGCATCCACCGTAACGGGACGCCGTTAAGCTACCGGGTCCGGTTTTGGATCCGATAACCCGTTAATAGCCAGGACCAATGGGGATTTTCCATGTGTAAAATTCTCATTGGCCAGAGGAAACACTTGTTGGCTCACCGTTGGGACAGAGTCATCCACTCATTGGACAAGAGGCGCCTATGATACGCCGACATGTGGCACGACCCAACAGAGGTCCATTCCAGTGAAAAGGTTGGCCCATTTGACTTGGTCAAAAGGTAAGGGGCCGGCACACGGAAAGCCTATCAATGGCATGTTCGTATGTAGCCCATTTACGGCCCGCTAACTCCCGACCCGTTACGGCCTATCGGAATTAAGCCCAGTACCTTCATCTGGGCCGTCCAATATGATTCCAGCCTATTGTAACTTCTAGCCCATGTATGGCCCATGATGTCTTTTGGCCCATATGAGACCCTCTGTAACTCTCGGCCCATTAAAGACCCGAGATGAAACTCGCCCATAATGAATAGTGTAGCGCTTTATACCCGTTAATGGCCCACTATTCTGTCAGTCGTTTCCAGCCCGTGTTAACTTTCGGCCTTCTAAGGGCCCATTTATTCTTGGGCTCATTTCTAGAATTCAGTTAGTTACAGTCTGTTACTGGCCTGTTCCGTTTGTGGGCCAAATTTAGCCCGTGGTTACATTCGGCCCATTAACCCATTGGGCTGTTTTCATAACGTTATCAAATGCGACCTATTACCGGCCCGTTATGGTACGACCCATGTTTTGGGAAATGATTATATGCCCCATAGAAGGCCCATGGATCCTACGGCCTATAGAAGACCAATGAATCCTACGGCACATAGAAGGCCCATGGATCATACGACCCGTAGAAAGTCCATGGATCCTACGGCCCATAGAAGGCCCATGGGTCCTACGGCACGTAGAAGGCCCACGGATCCTACGGCCCGCAGGAGGCCCATGCTTACAACAGTCCATGTGTTGCCATGATTATTGTGGCCTAGTTACCAAAAATAGGTTATTGTGGCTACAAAAAAATGCGGAAAAAGAACTGAAGTGACTACAAGCAAACAAGTAAACAAGACAATAAGGAAATAAATAAGCAAGCAACTAACGCTAGCCTATTATAGCTATTACACATATTACATCCACTGGGCATCAAAGTTTGCCACCAGTGCAAATATAGGGAACAAAGGAGCATATTACATACAATGGCCGTCAAAATTGTCCACCAGTGCAAATAAACGAGGCAGCAAAACAAGTCCATAACTAAAACTTCAGAAGAGCTCAAGAAACATTATCCTGGGTATCCACCATGCTGGCAATAAGCCTAGCAAGCTTATTAGCTTTGTCCTGTTTGGCACTAAAATCCTCCAACACTTGTTGTTGCACCAGAAAGTATGCATCTGAATGCTCCAGGGACTTCCGCAGTCCTTCCGCTTCTTGTCGCAGCACAGCTGATCGATGTCTTTCAGCATGTAGTTGAGACTCAAGAAACCAAACTGATTCATACAGTGAGTTTGAATAGCTTGTGCAAGTGGTAGTGGCCAGTAACTCGAACACTAAACCAAGGCAGGACTTTGGGGTTGTCTCACCGTCTTCAAGATAGTCTTCCTTAGCTGTTTTATCAGCTTTGTTGGAGACCAACAAGGATGTCTCACTATCCTGAACCTTATCTACATTACTTCGTTTACCATTGCTTAATAAGGCACTCTTCCCCAATATTCTGTCAGCATTCTAAAAGAAGAAACAAGCAGAGACATAACATGTTTAGCATGCACTAGTATATGAAACTCATTTTGGTGAACCAGTTCATTAGTAAGGTGACATGATTAAACTACCAAGTATTCTATTGCCAAGTACTAGTACATAATAAAAGCATCAAACAAACATATATCTATGTCCTATGGTCACTGCATTGTCTTGCCAAATCAAAATAGAGACACAGTTCAAATCATATTAGTTCAAGACAAAGCAGCAGCGGAAGAATACAAAGCGTGGGAAACTACATGACACAACAAGATTTCAGATGGGTACCACGGGTCTACATGTACAACAATACTGTTGGCTCTATTGTGATGCTAGTAATATGCATGATATGAGAAGTCAACTGTATACACAATTGAAATTGAAATCAATAGAGCTATTGATAAGAGCAAACTTGTTAAAGAAACATGCGTGAACATACATGTTGTGCCATTGGAGTTTTGATTGGATCCTTCAATTTAAAAATAAGTTTGTATGAGAAAATACAGTGATACAAGAGCAAAGCAGTATGCACGATAGCAATGGAATCTTAAATTAGAACAGTTGTTCTTCAGGTTTAAGCACTTGTTCTACATGAACAGAGTAAAGTAAGATGCAAGAATATAGTACTTGAAAATAGAAAATGAGCTCATAGACCTTACCACATTCTTGGTTCGGGACCAGTACAGAACAAGGCATTCCCAATCATCGTCCAGTAAATGTGTCTCAGGAGAACGTAAGGGAATTTGATGAGTTTCTTTGCTGGTGAAGTACGTTTTCTTCAGGTAATTCTGATACTACCACCAAGCATTCTTTAAGATAGCAGAGGTATTAGAACAGGTTACCTCATCCTAAGTTTCCAAATCGGTCCTTCTCTATAGAGAAAAATGGGAAAATTTGTTGTATTATAACCATCATGGAGGTAGGATGTATGGGACAAAGCAAAGTAATTGCCATGAATAACATTACTTACACATAACTCCTGGACAAACACCTGCAATTGGCATTTTCCTTCATCTTCAGTATAATATTTCCAAGATGGGAAGATACACACATAGGATTTAACAACATCAAATGCGATAGATGCTAAACTATGACTAGCTGGTTGTGCTTCCTCCACAGGAATAGGCATACTAATTGGTGGAGTTGGGGAATTCGCCGTGGTAGTACTGGCCCTTTGGGCACTGGAGCTGCCATACTAACTGCTCTTGTTTGGGAGCTCTGTGGTGGAGATGGTGTTGTGTCCACAGGAACTGGGTTACTATCTACTGGGGTTAGGGTTAGATTGGGTGAAGCTGGTTCTCTATCCATTGCAGTAGGGGTACAATCTGCAAGAGTCTGGGTTATGTGTGGTAGGGCTGGTTCTCGTGCATGTACAACTGGGGTGCTATCTCCACCAAGAGGTAGCACTGTTTTATTTGAAGACTGTGTTTTTACTCTGCTAGATACTAGCATCACCCGCTCCAATTCAAATGGTTGATTAACAGGAAACATAGTTGAATGTACAGACATTGTATGACAGACAGATGCAATAGATAGTGTGGAAAAAAGAGGGCATGAAATAGTTGACATGTATATTGTTTAAATAAAATGGATAGCATGACATAATTTCACATATATGATGTCTATCTAAACTGGATAGCATAGCATAACATAATTCAAAGATATGATGAATAACTAAACAGGATCGCATGACATAATTCACCTACATGTTATCTAAGTAATCAGGATCGCATGATTTAATTCACATATGTGATTTATATGCTAAACAGAGGGCATTCGATATGATGTCTGAATGAAGAACATGGAGTTGAATATTGTGTATATGATGTCTAAGCTATGCAATGCAAGACACCATATGCATGATATGAGCAGTACTAGCAAAAAGGCCCGTGTGTTGAACCGGGACAAAAAATATCACACGCTCTTAATTTACAAAAAATGTTTTATAATCTGAGAATTTGTAGCTATTTCTTAAATACATGAAGAGTTAAAAAGGTTGTTAAAAAGATACATGATTTTTTAATCATAAAAGAGGTCTTTTTTGTCTAGAAAAGAATATTTTTCCATACATGTCATACATATTGGTCCCTGTTTCATTACTATTTATTTCTTATCAACCTTGTCTTTTATTTTATTTTTTGTAATGCATGCCTCCTATTAACTTTTTTTCGTGCATGTCCTCCTTTTCTTCTTCTTATATATAGGAGAATAACGCAACATCTCATCTTTATCGGATCTCCTCTGCATTTTCTCTTTTATTTATTTTATAGCAGACATCCCATCTTTATTGGGTCCTTTTATTTCTTGTCATGCATGCCCTTATTTATTGGCTGTCTCTAACAAATTTATCTTCAATCTGATGTCTAGTCGTGATTTTGCTGAGTTGTTCATCCCCAATCTGAATCAGTACCGGTATGAAAAAGGATGGATAATGCATTGTTGATTAACATTGCAGCCTAGGTAGTATTTTTATAAAATTGTTAACAGGTAAAATAAAATCATATTACGATTCTACATAATTTTCTAATCAAATTCCATATATAATATGTTAAATTTGGAGTTACGGTTTAAAAGATATGAGTATTTTAAAAAACATTTGATATGTACTACGGGTTTAATGTCAGAAACATCAGGGGGTTTCCTACAAAATAGCATGACAGACTAAGAATACCTATTTCTTTTATTAGTAGGTATAGATAACCGTGCCAAGTTAGAGCATACACCTCGGTGGGGGAATAGGACTGGTCATCTGTCTCTGAATCCATCTCTGAGGAGCTATCGAGACCCAACAAGAGATCTGCTTCGACAGGTAGCACTGTCTGCTCTGAAGGCCTTGTTTTCACTCCAGATTTTTCCATCTCCCACCCAAATGGCTGATTCACAGGAAGAGTAGTTTAATGTACAAACATTGTCGATGAAGGGAAATGTAATGAAGAAAAGGATGGGCAAGATATCATTCAAATATATGATGCCTGGTTAAATAGGATGGCATTGCACATTTCACATATATTATGGCTGGCTAAAAGACATGAGACCGCATAATTCCCATATATGATATAGAAACTAAACAGGTGGCATTACAGAACATGTCTAAACTAAGCAGATGACATATATGATGTCAAAAGTAGGCACTACAAGGCAACATATGCATGATATGACTAACATCATCATGCCAAGGTAGAGCAAACACCTTGGGGGGTAAGTAGAAGTGGTCAGCTGCGTCTGAATCCGCCTTAGAACAGATATCTTCCTCTAGATTACAATCTGGAGAGGGGGGAGGGTTTGCCATTGAACCCACCATGGAGCGATGTCTGCATGACATTGTATTGCCGCGCAAAACTCTTCTCTTTTTCTCTACATGTTCAGCATGACTGTGTACAATATCGGACATGCACACGAAAAAAATATGGTGAGATTATGTAAGGAGAGCATGCAGAAATTTTGAGTGATGGTAACCACCAGTGGATGGATCCAAAAATAATGATAGCAGGCTGATGATTGCTTTAATTTAATAAAAAGACAGATGATGATTGCTTTACTATTTGTTTCCCACCCAAGATGAACAACATAGGCATACCCTAGGTGAACCAGATATTAGATAGAGATACTATTCATTGCTGCCTCGAATATGTGCCCTACAACTAATTTAGAACTCAAGTTTGAACATTAATTTGGACCTGACTTGGAGTCTAAGAGGTGAACAGAGCGATAAAGTAGCAGGTAATTTTAAGCAATGCATAACATAAGAAGAAACAAAAGATTATGACCTCTCTTGTGGACTCGTGTGCTCCTCAGGTTCAATTGCTGAGTTGATGATGGTGATGCTATTGTCGTGGGTGCCGGCGGCAAGGAAGTTGTGACGTCTGGTTTGGTGGATGCTTCTGTCGATGGAGCAGCTCAGGTGAGGTGGACGACGTCACGACAGGAGCAGGACAAACCACACAAAGTTCCCTTCGACACCTACCTGTAACTGAAGTAATTCTGTAAGGGCTCATTTGGCTTGCATGATTCTAAAAACGCAGGGATAGGAAAAACACCAGAATGGGATAGGAATGCACATGATAAACGGAGCATTTGTAAACACAGGATTTTTGTCAACTTCAGTGTTTGGTTCACATGAATTGGAAGAGCAGAGGAATGCAAAGAAACATGGCCAAAATAAAGTGAAACCATAGGAAAGCGTGTACAGTTAGAATGTTATTCTGTCACTAATGCACTTTGTCTTGTTTTCATGCATAGGACTTTGAAAAGTAGGTCCAGGTGGATGTTTTGCTCCATTCCTTTCAACAAAATGCATGAATAATTGAATAGTAGAGTGCCATAGGAAAATTCCGTATTGCTATGTTTTTCTGTTGAACCAAAATATCCCTAATGGATCGACATGAATGTAGAGTAATAAGTGATGCAACAAGTGTACAACCTCTTTGCCATAGCCGTGTCGACCTCAGCATCATTGGGTTGGTCGCTAAATAATTTGAGGCAGAGGTGGCTGTCGGAGGTGTGGAGGAAGATCTGAGGAATCTGTAGACGGCGTCCAGGGCACTGCTCTATTGTGATGGATCGTTCTCTTGTTGGAGCAGCTCCGGTGAGCCGTAAGACGTCAAGGCTGAAGCAACACAAGGCAGGCATCATTAATCTCAAGTGGGGTTCTAATAGCATCTCGAATAGATGATGTAAAATAGATGTACATCACCAAAAACCACCTGACAACACTACAAAAAAAAGACACATCCGTGACATTTTGGGCCGAACGAATTTTTTTTCTGTCATACATATGACACTTCTATGACGATAATTGTGACAAAACCTAGTATCATCATAGATGTGGTGGGCTCCTACTTCTATGACAAAAAATCATGACAGAAAATGGGCTTTTCGTCCTGGGCGGGCCGGAGACACAGCTGCATGACATTCTTTGGTTCGTCCATGACGGAAAAAACCATGGTAGAAGCGAGGGGGAGGAAAATTTCGGGGAGTTGCCGGTTACGGTGGGAGGTCGAGGGCCGAGCGATGCGCGTTTCTCTCGTACGTACGCGCATGTGTGTGCGAGGTGTTGGCTCTAACTGAAGCCGAGCGAGGCGTTGGGCTCTAACTGAACCCGAGCGATTGCACTACAGGCTACGCGTTACTGAACCCGATCGATAGATCGATGGCTGTTAACTGAACCCGATGGAGCGATTCCTTCGCTACTGTTGCTAACTGAAGCCAATCGATTGGATGAACAGTGAGCGTTGCGGGGGGGGGGGGGGGGGGTTGGATGAACAGTGAGCGGTGGCGTTGCCTCTAGATGAACAGGTACCCATGGTGTGGAGGGCTGGATGATCAGTAGACGGTCGAGGGGTAGCCGTGGAGGGGTGGTTGAATAGGACCCTGTGGTGTGGAGGGCTAGATGAACAGTAGATGGTGGAGGGGTGGCCGTGGAGGGGTGGTTGAACAGGACCCTGTGGTGTGGAGGGCTGGATGAACAGTAGACGGTGGAGGGGTGCCCGTGGCGGGGTGGTTGAACAGTAGCCTGTGGAGTAGCGCGTGGTAGAGGCTAGATGAACAGGAGCCCGTGGAGGCTGGAGGAGGTCGATGGTAGCCCGTGGAGGCTGGAGGAGGTCGACGGTGGAGATGAACAGTATCCCGTGGAGTCCCGTTTTGCGGTACGCCACACCCCTCCCCCCCGTTTCGACCGTAGCGCTCCAACACAAGTCCGTTTCGTCCATTTTGCAGTACGCCACACCCCTCCCGATCAACAGGACCCCCGTTTCGACCGTAGGAGGTCCGTTTCGTCCGTTTTGTGGTACGCCACACCCCTCCCAATCAACAGGACCCCCGTTTCGACCGTAGGAGGTCTGTTTCGTCCGTTTTGCGGTACGCCACACCCCTCCCGATCAACAGGACCCCCGTTTCGACCGTAGGAGGTCTGTTTCCTCCGTTTTGCGGTATGCGTGACTAGGCGTTCGAGACCCCGCCCGTATGTACACATACGTGACCGTATTTTCTTTATTGCACCCTAGCCGCTGTACGTACGTGTACATGCTACGTGCGCGCCTCTACTACGACACGTGCGTGCCTCTACTACGACACGTGCGTGCCTCTACATCGACCAATATGTATGTACACGTTCGCGACCAGGATGACAACGCTACGTACGCTTCGACCAGGTGGGTCCCGACTGTCAGGCACTTCCTTGCCTGCGAAGATGTAGCTGGTGGGTCCCAACAGTCAGGGGGTCGAATCGTTTTTTATTGCCGGGATGCACTTCCTTGCGTGCGAAGGTGTAGCTGCTGGCTCCCAGTAGTCAGGGGGCGAATCTTTTTTTTTGCCCGGACGCACTTCCTTGCGTGCGAAGGTGTAGCTGCTGGGTCCCAGCAGTCAGGGGGCGAATCGTTTTTTTGCCCGGACGCACTTCCTTGCATGTGAAGGTATAGCTGGTGGGTCCCAGCAGTCTGGGGGCGAACCGTTTTTTTCGGACGCACTTCCTTGCGTGCGAAGATGTAGCTGGTGGGTCCCAGCAGTCAGGGGGGGCGAATCGTTTTTTTCGGACGCACTTCCTTGCATGTGAAGATGTAGCTCGTGGGTCCCAACAGTCAGGGGGCGAATCATTTTTTTACGAAATACGGTGGCCCGTCTGGTGGGTCCCCGCTGTCAGGTGGAGGAATAATTATTTTGCGAGTAATAAGGAGGCACTTCCTTGCGGCTGACGTGGACCCAGCTGTCAGCCTCTCCATGTACAGTCCACGTCCGATGGAAGTCGTTCCTTGACCATGTTGACCACGCCGCGCCAAGAGCACCACGACGGTGGACGACGGCGAGGCCTAGGAAGGGGACGACGTGGAGCCGGGGAAGACGCGGCAGTGGATGCACACGCGGAGAGGAGTACAAGGGTTCACTGGTTCGGCTGCGCTGCCGTCGCCGCAGAATAACAGGGGGTGTGGGTCAGTGGGTGAGTGGAGGGATGGCCTGGCCAGCGGTGGGAGTAGTAGGGGGCTGTGAGGCCTCCGCGGCAGCACAGCCGGCCACGGGAGGCAGGAGCAGGCGGCACGACCGGCGCTGCTTTGGGCGGCTGGAGCAAGAAGACCAGAGGTTGAAGAAGCACGACGACCGTTGGATGGACATCGTACGGTCACTTCAGCTAGAATCATTTATATTGACTAAGTTGACAAAGCCCTTGGTACGTCAACTTAGTAGGCCCACAGGTCAGCTTCCGAAACGGTGCGCCCATGATGTCAGGGGGATGAATCATTTTTTGGCGGGTGAAGCTAGAATATCCGAGATTGAAGAAGAAGCACGGCATCCGTTGGATGGACATCCAATGGCCACTGCTGCTAGAACCGTGTGTTGACTATAAGTTGACAAAGCCTTGCATACCCGTCAACTCTGTTTTTTTTGGGACGCGTCAACTTAGTAAGGCCAGAAGTGTGTGGCAGAGAACTTATAGCCCATTTGAGATTTGTAAGAATGTGTAGCCCATTTTTGAATTCTAATGGAATTTACTACAGCCCATTTACAGTTTGTTAAAAGTACAGCCCATTTCAACCAACTGTTCAAAACAGAATTCAATAAAATTTCCCACATTTTGATGGGATTCGAATATTTTTATCCCGAAATTTTAGTCAAATTAAATACAATTTCAATATAAATTTATATTGCGTAAAAATCCAACGAAACATTCCGCTCGCAACAATTAATGAAATTAAAATTTTCAATATTCCAAAAATAATATTTTATAAAGTAATCACTGTTTGGTGCATTTTTTATAGTTACTACCCAGTTTTTATAATTACATCCCATTTATTATTTCTTAAAGCCCATTTTCTTGTTAAGCCTAATGCATCCCTCCTAGGAAAGATTTGCAGCCCAGCGGGGCGGAGAATAACAACTTGACCTTGCCTGGGTATTCCTAAAAAAAAGTATAGCTGGGCTAAGCATTTTTAGCTTGAAAAAAATTAATATCTGGGCTGGATATCTGGCCTGGGCTAGACGGGCCACAACCCGCCCAGTTAATACCTGCAGCGATGTTTTCGTTGTTGTTCAGAGGATAAAAATTAATAACTAGGGTAAACATCAAAAAACTCTGCAGTGCTCACACCTCAAAAACACAAATACTGCTCGGCCTGCTTGGTCCCAGCTGTCGGCCGCTTCTTGTGCAATTCTCTCGTTTATTGACTATTCCCTCCTTTCCGGTTTATAATGCTCAATTCAGAAATCTCACCAATCAAGGTAGATGGCGAGTGGTGGAATACTTTTTCTAGTTTTGCAAAAGCACCTAATTAATGCTCTTGTTATCCTCAAAAAATTATGTTTATCAATGCATTAATTGCAATGCATGCATGCATAAAGTACATGCATTGGTCAATTTTCTCTTAATACTTGCATGCAATGATTTAATGCACCTTGGAATCTGAACATGTGATGGAAAACAACCAAATTGAGCCTTATAAAATGGGAAAACCAAAATTTTGAGATAAGCCCTATAAACCGGAAAGGAGGGAGTACATAGGTAGACAATGGTGTGGGACCGTGATGTCAGAAAACCAGGAGGAAGCAAAATAAATTATAGTTATATATATATATATATATATATATATATATATATATATATATATAATAAGGAGGCACTTGCGTATGTGAGGCTATGGACCTGGTGGGTCCCCATTGTCATCCTATCCAAGTAAAGTGATCTCCTCGCCCGCGCGCGCTTTCCGCTCGAAACAGTCAGCGCCGGCCGCCCCGCTTCCCGGTGCAGGCGATTGCTCCGCCTTCAAACGATACAAGTGCCGTCCGTCCGTCCATCTACCACACACATTAATGGTACGCGGTTGCCGAGGCGGCTAGTCCGGTGTCACACGTCTGTCCCTCCGGCCGCCCACCATTGCTATATAAACTGCTGCGCCGGCCATAGCCGCAGTCATCCGCATCCGTTGCCTTTCTCCTGTCCACACCACTACTGCCCACCATGGCTTCCTCGTGCTCCAGCGCTCTTCAGGACAGGCGAACGACGGACCACAAGGAGATAGCAGCCATTGCTGCCGACCGGCTGGACGGCAGGCAGCCGGAGGACGACGACGTCCCAATGGAGAACATGGTAGTCGACGATCCGGCGCCAACCCCCTCCTCCGCGCCATCCTCGTCGGTGCATTGCACCATGACCATCGGCGAGGCCCGTGCCCAATATATGGACAAGGTGAGGAAGATGCGTGAGGAGCAGTTCCGGGAGGCGTAGGCCGACGCCGCCTACAACCACCATCTCCTCCAGGAGCACCTGCAGGCGGAGGAGCAGATCACCGTGGAGTGGGCGGAGCAAGAGGCACTTCTCGACTCGTACCGCTCCGCCCGCAAGGGCTGCCTCGAGCGCTGGCGGTACTGCATGCGGGTGGCGGAGACTGTGGCCGCCTACAAAGAGGCTAGCAAAGAGGGCGATGAAGCGGGCGAGGCACTGTTTGGCGAGACCGAGGACGAGGCTGAGGACAATGCCGGCTCCGACGAGTCCCTGCTCCGCTGGCGTCGATGATGCCCTGCTCCGCCGATGCCCCGTGGCGCCAACAACGAGGCAGAGGACACCGCCGGCTCTACCGAGGCCCCGCGGCGCCAACAACGAGGCAGAGGACACAGCCGGCTTCGCCGAGGCCCCGCCCCACCAACAACGAGGCAGAGGACATCACCAGCTTAGCCGAGGCCCCATCGTGCCGGCAACATGGGGGAGGATTTCCACCGCTTCGCTGAGGTGCCGCCCGCCGACAACGAGACAGAGGCATCGCCGGCTCCGCCGAGGCCCCGCCCCGCTGCCAACGAGGCTGCGCCACATAGAAAACGAGGAAGAGTAGAACACGGTAGGTCGCCGCCGCTCGGGTCCAAG
This sequence comes from Triticum timopheevii, assembly GCA_963921465.1. Taxonomy (NCBI): domain Eukaryota; kingdom Viridiplantae; phylum Streptophyta; class Magnoliopsida; order Poales; family Poaceae; genus Triticum; species Triticum timopheevii. The sequence continues at coordinate 117,149,175 of OY997271.1, forward strand.
TAAGGCCACCGCTGCTACCCTCCGGTTGAAGCCAAGCTAGGCGGGTTGACCATTGACGGCCGGTTAGCTTCTTGGCGACGACGTGGAGTCGGAGAGCTGCACTGGAGAAGAATGCTGCTTCTACTTAACTGCTGGTGCAGTTGGCCGACTGACACATGGGCCCAACAGGCCACATGTCAGTTACACAACTGCACCTGCAGTTAAGTCACTGAAACTTCTGTTCGGCTCAGCGGGACACAGGTGGGTAGCTTCGGTTAATTAATTATACCTCCAGCGCACCCCTTTTTAGTTTTTTTTCAAAAAGGAGGATGACCCCTGGCCTCTGCATCTGGGAGATGCATGCGGCCACAAACACCCCTTTTTAGTTGAAGAATGTATGAAATGTAATGAAATCCGGCATGTTTATATGAAATCCGACCGTGTATGAATGAATTTATTTCGATTAGTTCGAATTCCTGTATCACCGGCATTGGATGAACATGCAAAACAATACGTACTAGCATTATTCCCAAGGTGATCACCACGTTTGCAGCAGTTTCACATGTACTCCCTCCGGTCCTTCCTAGTCTGCATACAAGTTTTGTCTGTAGTCAAAGTATCTCTACTTTGACCAATCTTATACAAAAATGTATGCACTTCCACAATGTGCGAAGTAAAAAGGAACAGAAGGAGTACAAAAAGTTTGAGCAGCTTTCTAGCGTTTCTGTACATTGCAATCAAACACACAGGCCTGGCAATTCATAGAGAACATTCAAACAATCGATGATTATGCATCTCAGCGACTCACATGTCAGAGGCAATATTTACTTCACAACTAAAGAATAAAGTAAAAATTGATCACCGCTGCTGATAGCAAAGGGCATCCCATTCGAAAATATCAAACGCATATCATGCTAAAATCAATGAGCAAAATTTGACAAGGTTGTCCCATTCCAAAATATCAAATGCCTATGATTGTGGAATGGGCAGGGTTTGCCATCAGTTCGGACGTTGACATGGCAACTCGTGCTAAATAAACCAATTGTTCTTTTTGTGCAGTTCCACCAAAATCAACCAAATTCGCGCGTAGCTTGTATGATTTCGCCCTTATATTTGCAATGCCTTGAACTTATGGGCACCTCCTTTCTTGTGGTGGAAATGAATGATTCAATGTATTCATGAACATTTTGTGCAGTTCCCGTTGAAATGAAGCTGAGCACCCCTGTTTGCACAAATACAAAAAAGTGATTAGTATAAAGCAAGTTGTACTATGAATTGACAGTTTTAATAGGCACATACATGGTCCATGTAGAGCACACTTTTAGAAAAATGGAACTCACCAGAAAGAATCCTAGAACAACATTGTACTCGCGCATCACAGCAAAAAAATGGAGATTTGTCAGTCCTTCTGAGGTGAAGTTAGTTTGGTCTTGTGGGGAGTAATGTAACCATCCTTCAACTGCTCCTTCTGATGAGAAGATAGACAGTGCTTCTTCATCTTGGCATAAGCGGAAGTAGTCACTTCACGTACTCCATATTCTTCTTCATAGGAAGATGATCCTGTTGTGCAAAGACAAGAGGACTACTAAATGCGAGCATCCATGTTTGCTCGAAAAAAAGGAAAGGAAATATTTAAAATAGCACAGATGAAGCACTTCCCGAGGACAATACCACTTTTTCATGACAGTATCTAAACAGTAGCACAACACCAATAGAGATGACAAAGCTCAATCATATGGATGAAATCAGTGGGTGAGTACCAACCTTTGTCAGGAGGCTGATTGTGTAGAGCATACAGATGAAGCACTTCCCGGGAACCATCTGTTGCTATCTACGGGGTGGCCATGCTTACTATATACTCCTCGATTAGTTTAATGTTTCCAACATCTTCTTGTGCAGTTCCACTAAAATATATGGTATCTTCAAAGAAGATCCCTGTTTGCACAAGTAGAGATAATTACGTATGGCATCAAATCAGTGGCAAAACAATTGCTCGTTCCAGCCATAGCAATAAATTAAGATGAAAAACTATATCATTACTTGTGTCATCACAGTTCTAGTGCTTCATTACAGCACCTGGAGTTGATTTTTTTCTTCCGCTTGTTCTTCCCCGTCATCACTTGGTTCAATAACAGACAAGCTTCGCCTTCAATGTAAGATTTGGCATGTCAATTAGGGAGCACAAGTATAGTACTAAACTTAATTTTCTGATGAAAGTGGCAAAATACAGGCCATCAGTTGTGAAATATCCTTATCTTACCTCAATGGGATATTACGGTGCACATACAGATTGGAAGTCTTGTCTCCATTTGTGCAGTTCACTAAAATCAAGCAACATTATCGTACAAGTAGCACAACATATGAAAGCACACTGCAGAATCATGTGAAAGAAGGCTAGTACTGACCTCTCATGATACGGAATTCAAACAACTCACAAGAAGAAGATCTGAACCAAATTCGCCTTAACGGATAGGAAGTAAGATCTCCTCTTGTGTAGTTCCACTAAGATCAAGCAATCAAGCAATGTTGTCGGTGTGACATTTTGGTTGAACTGCACAAAATACTCTTAAAACAAAAGTGTTTTGTGCAGTGCAACAAAAGGTCACAATGGCAACGAGGTGAAGTAGATAACCCTGTTTACACAGAGGTGCAAAGGAAAAAATTAGTGGTCAATAACGGTGGATGACACAGAAGCCAACAAAAAGAAGCATCTACCTTATCAAAATGGGAAAGAAAGCAAGACAATAGCATTTCTCAAACGGTGGCATTGATTAATATTAACATAGAGATTATATTAACAATAAAATTCGTTAAACATGTAATTTGCTTTTAACTGTGGCCTTGCATCAATTTTCCAGCGGCATTATTAGAGGGTGTTTGTTTACAGGGACATTTGGGTGTAGGGACTAAAAAAACTCCATGTCAGTCACATCTAAACCAAACAGGAGGGACTTTTCGGGACTAAAAGTGGGCATTTGGGACTAAATAAAGAAGACCCCGAGGGAGTCTTTTTGGGGCTTTTTCCAACAGTTGCCCCGGCCACGCATCACACCTTGTTTCTATTAGTTCATTACTAGGGGTAACATGGTATTTTATCATGTGATTTAATAACCTCTAGTCCATGTTTAGTCCCTGGAACCAAGCAGGTAGGGACTAGGGAGTTTTTAACCAAACAGGGCCATAGATTAACAACAGCTAACGAGTTGCACGGGACAGTGGACGCACCAACACCATGTGCATCTACCGATGTACTGTGGTCATGCATAGTCTGTTGCAACAAAGAACAAACAACCAAGGAGCATATTTGTGTTGGTCCCAGTTTTGTTATATTTAGACACCTTTTCCTATGTGAGTGCAGCAAATCTAGTCCTGCTCAAACTCTACAGCCTTGTTCCTTCCTTTCCTTTTTGAACTAGTACTTTCACCCCTTCCTTTCCTCTTTGAACCACGTCCTAGATTTATGCGATACAACTTTCCCCACTACTTTCCCCCATTTCTTTCCTCTTTGAACCACGTCCTAGATTCATGCTATACAACTTTCCTCCTTCATTTCCTCTTTGAACCACGTCCTAGATTCATGCTATATACAACTTTTCCCACTACTTTCCCCCACTCCTTTCCTGTTTGAACCATGTCCTAGATTCATGGTATACATGCAGCTAGAGCAATGCATGTGGAGTAAGTAAAATATACCTTAAGGTTCTTGGGGCCTGGTTCGGTGGGCGACGGGACGACAACGAAGAAGAAGGGGTCGGAGGCCCTCCCGCGCCGCCGCTGGGTGGAAAGTGAACAGCAGCGCCGGTAGTGGATTACCTCCCTCGCTGACGGCGACAGCGTTAAGCCTCCTTCCCTTCCCGGCGGACGGATCCTGCCGGCTCTTTGAGCAACAGTGAGGGGAGAGAGAGGCGAGAGAGTGTGAAGAGAGCAACTACAAGCGCTGAGGCTCCAGCGGGAGAGGGCGAGAGAGTGTGAAGAGAGCAACTACAAGCGCTGAGGCTCCAGCGTGTATATATATACTGGAGAGAGAGTGTGAAGCGTGCAAACCCTAGAAAACATTTTGACCAGTCAAAGAATCCTCCTGGCAAAAATTATGCTCAAGTGTAGTTATCGAACCCGAGACCTCAAGTTTGATGAGCGAACAGGCTAACTAGCTACACAACCCTCCCGTTATGTTCAATGAGAGGAAAATAACCTTTTATACATTCCTGCATTCGTGTGACATGCATGCCATGTTTTTTGGTGTGTGTGTGTGTGGGAGTCATTAGGATTTCAATCATAATCGTGTCATGTGGCTTTGGTGGTAAGACTATCCACAGTGGTGCAGAAATAATGCAGCCTTAGTCACCTTACCTCTCTCCACGTAGTACGTTGGGTCCCACCAGTCAGAGGGTGAAACAAACAAATTAATAAGAAAAATTAAAAGCGCCAGCGGTGTATCTTACTACCTCACACATCTCGCTACTACTCGGGAACACTGTCCAATTGATCCCTCTGTTCGCTCACGTACTATTTTAAGTGAATCCTTATTATAACATGCACACAAATTTTGGGCACTTGTATTCGACTTAAGTCAGTGTGCCACGGTATCTCGTATACTTACTACTCCCTCCGTCTAGGTGTAATAACTCATGTTAGAAGGTGAAACGGGACCAAGGTGCGTGCGTGTGCGTGTGTGTATTTAACAACATGTGTGTGTTAGAGAGTGCGACAAATCGACCTACTCCTACAGAGATATGGTGTGTAGTGTACGATTTTAGCCGCGAGAGTCGGTGCATCCTTTCGTTTCCGGGCATGTCCGGTAGGGACATGTGGATAGCTGCCACGCTCGCTCCTGACCAGCCTGGCCCACCCAAAGCCCCTCCATCGCCCGCACACGCTTCCCGCCCGAAACGGTCAGTGCCGCTCCAAAGAATCGGTGCCGCATTCATGCCCGGGCAGAGCGGATGCGACCTCTCACTAGCGCAAGAGTGATGGTTTGTTTGTCCGTCCAACTTACTGCTGGGTCTATGTGATTTGACGGCTCATTAGTCTTTATTACTGAGGTGGTAGGACTGCTGGATGTCCCACGCTTTTGGCGAAAGGAGGTAGTAGATTACAATTTTCTCCATTCTTACAGCAGAGGAGTGCAAGAGCAGTGAAAACACGCAGGCTCAGTGATTACATGGCCCACCTCACACTATCACCGTGCGACTCTTTACATAGTACTCCCTCCATTCCTAAATATTACTAGATGAGTCCCCGCTCGTTGCCGCAAAACAGCGGTATATCTCTCTGCGCAAAATTATCGATTTCATAGAACTAAAAAAAATCTATAACCGAATGACAAATGTGGTAGCCAAACTAAATAAACTCCCATCATCATTTAGATCATCCCACATAAGTAAAAAAGATCAGCCAACTCCTACTGCATAATGGGATTATATTTTTCTTTTTGACATGTTAATGGGACTTAAAAGCTCACTTACATGCATGCTACCGGTGCATGCTTGCATGCAGACATGTTGATGTGATTTAAAACCCACTCACATGCATGTGCCACGGTATTTCTGCATGCTTGCATGTGGCTTAGTGCTGAGCCTCTCAACGTCTAGATCAGACGACTATTATGACTGATTTACTTCATCTAATGGCTACGTCAATTTTGATGATGTGGCTCAAGGAGAGGATAGAGAATTCCTAGTAGTGGGGGCTAGCTATTACTAGTAGATAAGTCTTTGTAGAGATTCCACTAGGTGAACTACATACGGAACAAAATGAATGAATCCACACTTAAAATGCATCTATATACATCCGCATGTGGTTAATGGTGAAATATCAACAAAGACTTATATTTAGGAACGGAGGAAGTACTAGTATAGTACTAGTACGTACTGTAATTTATCAGCGAGATAAATTTTAACAATGCTATGAAGCTTCCAGCTCCTGTTACATGTATCTTGCATCCAAGGTTGCCCATTGCAACATTTCATCAAATACAAAGGAGACTAACATGCATGCTATTACATCTCAATGATTGACAGATCATAGCAAATATGTACTCCCTCCGTTCCAAAATAAGTGTCTCAACTTTGTGCAAACTTTAGTACAAAGTTGTACTACTACTAAAGTTGACACTTATTTTGGAACAGAGGCAGCTAAAGAAAAAAACGATCCATGCAGTCCCTAGCCCTTGAACCGTGAACCCTGACCAGGCTTCAATTTGCTGGCAACGTTCGAGCTTCCTAATAAATGAAGTTTGCAACCTTTTGACCATCGGATCATTTTGTGCAATTTCACCAAAATCAAGATGAGCATCCCTGTGGCAAAGAAATTGAAGAAGCGTGATTAGAATAAGATTACTAGGACTAGTTGATGAGACATAAACTCATCACAAATACAGTACATAGAAGCCAGTAGAGGTATCGGGTATGTGCGGGGCAAAGAAGTGGAGAAATATCCACAGGGAGTGATGTGGGCAGCTGGAGCAGTGGTGCAAGCCGGCTGTAAAGGGATTTGTACCTTAGGGACGTAGCTCGACCTTGAGGAGGGTGGCGGGAGGCGGCAATTGCCCATGTCGCGGCAGTGAGCAAGGGACGAAGGCAACCTCACCGGCTTTGTGAGAGAGAACGGCGAGGACCCCTGATCGGGACGTGCCGACAGTGGGTTTTCGCTGTCGGCGACGGACACCACATCTACACTAAGCATCCACCCCTTCCCCAAGCGTACGTGATTCGCCGGGATGTTAGAGATGTGGCCACAGTCGTTTTGTGTGAGAGAGTGTGAAGAGAGCAACCCCAGCAAGCAACCGTGTAGGCTGGCCCGTCCTGACTATGTATATAGTGGAGCGGTTTGCTTTTCTCTCCATATGAACCTATGATATTGCGTACGTGCCACTGAAGAAAAAAATTTATTTATAAATGACGTGGCACCTACTACTCGTTCTCCTATAACCTTGCGCTTGGCATCTCCAAAATATTAACCTTGCGATTGGCTCTTCGCCTCTTCGGGAAGTCGAGCAATAATGGTAGTGCAGTATATATCGTTCTAGCTATATGAGACCAAATGAATTGCTGCACGTCCACCACGTGGGAAAGGATCGAGGGGTGAGGGAGAGTGCTACTACATACGGAGCAAAATGAGTGAATGTACACTCTAAAATACGTCTATATACATCAATGTTTGGAGTATGTACTAGTAGTTCATATTGAAATCTACTAAGGACATATATATTCCAAACAATATGATATAATCTCTATAACCAAGGTAGTAGGGACGAGGAGTAAACGGAGGGAGTAGTAAATTTTTCTCCTCGTCCTGCGAGCCACCACGCGCATGGGCGAGGGAGGAGCAAGCTTCACCTCATCCTGCGAGCCACCGCGCCCGTGGGCGGGGGAGACGACGTGGTTTGTCTCTTTTTCTAATTTAACATAACGCGTCAAGTTGCAATTTGTTTGTTCGCCCGTGGTAGATGATCCTCCCTCCACCAAGTGGACAACCAGTACACGTGCCATATTACCACGTGGGCTGCCTTTTCTGTACAGAAATGAGCTCCACCGTGTACCCGCGCGGGTGTGGTTGGGAAAGAGACGGGAGTACGTGCGCCGTGCATTAACCTCTTCTCTTCGTGCACGTCCCCCACCTACGTGGGTGTGTGTGAGAGATACAAACCGCGTTTGTGAGTGTTTTTTGTTTTGTGGTGGGGGTGGGGGTGGGGTGGGGGTTGATTTCGTGAATTATTTGTGGGAATATGTGTCGATGACATCTCAAACAAAATTTTGCATGTAATGTGTGTGAAATGGAGGCCTATCCATATCATACATAGAGGGTCGGGCAATCCATGAGAAGAGAGGGAGGGGTCATAGCTATCGATAGAGTCAAAGAGAGGATCAAGTACGGGTGGGTGCGAGATCGATGAAGAGAGCCATCCAAATTGCACGTGTGTGTGCAAGTCAAAGATATAGGGTGACTGGCCTACCGGAATGTTAGAGGGCACATGTCAAGTTTGTGTGTGGCAGGGAGACATGACTAGAGTGCTTGATGTATCGGTGTGTGTGTGGGGGGGGGGGGGGTAGGCAGAGGCCTAACTATAGAGGTAGAACGACTCGTATATGTGTTGAGAAGGAGAGACCCAGCTATGTCATGAGGGAGATCGGTCGACATCCATACATAACTGAAGGATGGGAAATATGATGGGACAGAGAGAGAGCAGAGAGAGAGAGGGAGGGAGAGGGGTAGAGTGCTGGATGGGTGATGGAGTTTCTTCTCAGAGATGTTGGGAGAGGCTTACTAGACAAACTAAGGGTGGAACTGCAATGTTATCAATAAGAGTGGGGATGTGTTTCTGTGTGTGCCTGTGCGTGATAGATCTGTCAGGACGCATCCATGGATGATGAAGGGGAACCATGTGTTTGGTAAGCAAACCTAACTAGATCGGTAGATCAATTTTTGTTTGTCGGAGGAAGGGAGAGACACAACTAATGAGGTATATCGATCGATGTGTGGGTAAAAACGAGTTATAAGGACCTAGTTGGCTATATGTATAGCGAGAGATCGGTCGGTGTACGTCCATTTGTTAGAGGCAAATAAGGCCCAGCGAGACGGATAGACATAGAGAATGGAGCTAGGAGGTGGTGCGAGAGGCCCAACTACTAGCTGGATAGGGGGAGGAGTGTGCGGTTGTGAGATTGATTAAAAGAGGGGTGAGAGTTTACACGTGTGTCTGACCATATGAGAAACACGAGGCAAGGACACATAAAGGAGGAGATTGAAGCTGTGTGTGTATGCTGTAGGCAGGCATCGCTGGAGAGGTTTATCGATCGGTGTGTGTCAGAAAGGAGTTGTGGAGACTCTGGGAGAACAACCTAAAGGAAAAAATGAATGTGTCCGGTGGATAGAATGCCGAGGGAGGCGGAGGGCGATGAGGGCGTGTGCATGCTCGAGAGAAAGTTAGTGGTAGCTACAAAGGTTAGAGGACTGTGTGGGTGTAGGAGACTAACAAAGATTATAATTTGATATGAAAGCGGATTCATATATTTGAATAGGAGATCATAGTGTTTTAAACATTGCATGCATGAATATAGCGGTGATACACGTGTTGTGCACATGTTATACCATAATGTGATAATGCATGGCGTTTGCAACTCACAGCTAAATGCCGAACGATCTAAACCATACTATACATCGAACAATCTCACATTTTATTTGAATTTGTGATAATGTGCGGCGTTTGCAGCTTACAACTAAATATCGAGCAATCTAAACAATACTATATATCGAACATTCTCACATTTTATTTGAATTTGTGGTAATGTGTGGTATTTGCAACTCACATCTAAATACTTGTAGGCGTAGGGGGCGGGGCACCGTACATAATGTGATAAACACATTATACATATGAGACATGGTTTAGATTATGAAGATCTAGCTAGAGCTAGAAATGTAATGTGATTTGAAATCAAAATAAAGTGGATTCAAAAAATCTAGTTCGAGTTCATATAGTACACATAGTTCATATGTAACTCGATACTGATCATGTGGTGTGCTGTGAAGATAATACACAAACAATGGTTTAACTTGACAATAATGATGATTGTAGATCTTATTAAAACAGAGAAACGAATTTAAGTGCTTTGACTTCACAACAATCATTACTGTAGATCTTATTCAAATTTAGTTCATATTGAAGCGGAGTATATACGTTTGGAATGCACTAAAACGTTCATTTGAGTAGTAGGTTGCATGCATTATACACGTAGCGAAATATTTTAAATGAACATAACATGAATTCAAAGTTTTGAATGACATTTGTAGTGCGCATTGATTTGGTACAGTACACGTTAGGCTTGTCCGGAAATTTCAACCCACGCCTTGTTAGCCCGAAATATTTAAGATATATCTTTGTCTCGTTGTGCTCCGACAAGTCCCTCCATCTCAACCCGCGCCTTGCTATTCCTAAATTACAACGCGCACGAAAACTCCCACCTCCTGTGAAATCCCGACACGCGAAATGCCGATGGTACCCCTGAACCGAAAGAACCGCCTCAAATCGGTGGGGGGTACTTTCGTAACTTACCCCACATTTCGGACAAGCGCGTCTCTAAGCCATGGTTCCCCACTGCCATCCCATCCACCCACCCATTCGTACACCGAGACCGCGAAAACCCGCGACGAAACCCCACACCCTGCTCCGTCTGCCACCCAGTCGGAGCTTCTTCCTGATGATGTCGTCCACAGCAACACCTCTACGTCCCTCATCCACCGTACCGGATGAGGATCCGTCGTCGATCTCATCGTCCCGCCAGTTCAGCCGCCCCGTCCTCCACCTCCAAGGAGCTGCCCCGATGTTCCCCTCGTCTTCCGCGCTACCTCCATTCCCACACCGCCATCTTCACCTGCACCACCGGAAGAGCATCATCATCACCGTTTCCTCGGATGAAGCTGCGGCCTAATTGGCGCCACCAAAGAGGTTGTACCCTAATCGCCGCATTTTCTTCTTGATTCGATCTCACAGTGCTGCCGGCGCTCGGTCCAGAGCTGACACAGCGCGGCTCCATCCACGGCAGCGTCGCCGGTCACTTCCTCCAAGGCGTTTCTCCCTCGGCGGCGACGTCCACATCAGTAGGAGCTGCTGCTGCTTTAGCTCTCGCTCGCGCTGCTGCTCTGCTCTTGCTCTCGGTCCCCTGCCTGGTCTGCTCTTGCTATTGCTCTTGCTCATGCTGCTGCTCTCGCTCTTGCTCTTGCTTGTGATGCTGCTCCGATTTGGCTACACTTCAGTCGACTGAATCAACTTTTGGGTCAGTCGATTTCCAAGGGGTGGGCTCGCCGGGGTGAAGGAAGAACCAGCCGCAGCGGGGAGGGGGGCTTGCCAGAGAGGTACCCTACTATCTATCTTAGGGTTCAGGATGGGGGCGGTGGTCGCCGGCGGTGGCGGGGCGTTGGAGGGGCGGTGGCGTGGGGATCGCCGGAGAAAAATCTCGGCACGGGGGGGCGGACCGGCGGTGGGGAGTGTTTTCGGGGCGGGCGGGGCGGCGCACCGCCGGTCGTGGGCGGCGGGGGGCCGCTGTTTGGCTGGTGGTGGCTGGCGGCTCAGGGGGGTGGAGGTTGAAGATGAACCGCAGGCCCTTGATTTCGTATCCAACGGCTGCAAAATCGATTGACCAGAGATGAAGAAGTCAATCGACCGACGTGTAGCCTCACCTTGCTAGTGCGTTCAGTTTCGACGGCAAAATTCAGTTTCGACAGCAAAATTCAGTTTGGACAGTTAGGTTCAGTTTCGACAGTTAAGTTCAGTTTCGACAGTTAAGTTCAGAGATGAGCGGCTGATGTATTTTACATCTAGCACTTTGTGGTTATGTATTTTACGTCATGTATTGGAGATGCTATTAGAATTCCACTCAGGTTAACGTTGTTCATTGTCTCTCTTGTCCTGCTTCAGCCTCGGCGTCGTACAACTCACCAGAGCTGCTCCAACGACGAAACCCTCCATCACAGCAGAGCAGTACCTCGGGCTCCATCTCCAGATGCCTAAGATCTTCTTCCCCTCCTCCGACAGCAAAGTCAGTCGGTGCATCCTCACCGGCCAACCCAATCACGCTGAGATCGACATGGCTTCGCCAAAGAGGTTGTACACTTGTTGCATCTCTTTTTACTCTACAAGTTATATATATTGTCCACTGAGCACACGGATTTGTTCCTTTAGTGTCTCCTTGAAAGAAAAAATGTAGGAATTTTAATTTTCACTTGTCCTCCTTTTCAAATTCCTATTCATGAAGCACAAGACTAAGAGATAGTAGCATAATAGCATTATAACCATACATTTTCTTGTGGTTTGACTTAATCTCACCATGCTTCTTTGCATCCTGTGATCTTCCAATTGTTGTGAATCAAACACCCAGATTGGCAGAAATCCTCTGTTTTTAAATTCTCTGTTTTGCACGTACATTCCTATCCTATTCCTATCTATTTCCTATCCCTGCATTGTTGGAATCCTCCAATTCAAACGAGCCCTTACAGAATTACTTCTCTTACAGATAGTTGTCAAAGAAAACCTGGCGTGGTTTGTCCCGGTCCTGCTGTGCCGTCGTCCACCCCAGCTCAGTTGCTTCAATGACAGAAGGGTCCAACAGAGCAGGGATCCGGCCTCCAGACTGTCTTTCGCCGCATCAGATCTTCTTCCCCGGCGCCGGCAGCCATGAAAACTGCATTACCATCATCAACCGAGCAGATGACCTCGAGGACTACACGGGTCCGCAAGAGAGGTCGCACTCTTTTGTGTCTGCTTATGTTATGCATCGCTTAATATTACATGCTACTTTATCGTCCTGTTCACCGATTAGACTCTGAGTCAGCTCCAAACTAATGGTCAAACTTGAGTTTTAAAATGGTTGTGGGGTACATATCGGGGCCGCTATCAATAGTATCTATCTGGTTAATCTCCGGTGTCTACTATGAGTTTCATGTTGGGTGGGAAACAAACAGTAAAGAAGCCATTGTCTGTATTTATTAACTGAAGCCATTATCTGCCTGCTATTATTGGTTTTGGGTCTATCCACGGGTTGCTACCATCACTCTGGATTTCTGCATGCACTCCTTACATAATCTCACTATGTTTTATTCCTATGCATGACAGTTATTTTAAACAATGGAACTGAACATGTAGAGAAAAAGAGACGAGCCTTGCGTGGCAATATAATTTCATGCAGACGTCGCTCCATGGTAGGCGCAAAGGCAGCCCCCCTCCACGCATTTCGGATTGTAATCGAGAGGAAGATATCTGTTCTGAGGGGGATTCAGAAGGAGAAGATAACTCCTATTTACCCCCTGAGGTCTTCGCTCTAACTTGGCATGCTGATGTTGGTTATATCATGCATATGGTGTCTTGCATTGCTTACTTTATACATCAAATATGTCATCTGCTTAGTTTAGACATCCTTTGTGCGAATGCCATATGTTTAGTTTATTCATCATTTATGTGAATTATGCAACGCCACCTTGTTTAGCCAGGCATCATATATGTAAATTTTGCAATGCCACCCTGCTTAGCCAGTCATCTTATATGTAAATTATATTAGGCCATCTTTTTTTTGTTACATATTACATTTATCAACAATGTTAGTACATTCAACTGCTCTTCGTGTGCATCAACCATTTGACACGGTGATGGAAAATTCTGGAGTGAAAACAAGGTCTTCTGAGCAGACTATGCTATCTGACGAAGCGCGTATCTCGCTGGTTACGGATAGCTCCTCATAGGAGGATTCAGAGACAGATGACCAGTCCAATCCCCCCCCCCCCCCGAGGTGTATGCTCTAACTTGGCAGGGTTATGTTGCTCATATCGTGTGTATGGTGTCTCGCATTGCTATGCCATTTGATTAGTTTAGACATGCTTTGTGTGAATGCCACCTGTTCAGTGTCTAATTACCATATATGTGAATTATGCATTGCCATCTTGTTGCAAGACATTATATATGTGAATTATACAAAACTATCTTGTTGCAAAGTCATTATATATGTGAATTATGCAATGCCATGCTGTTTAGCCAATCATCATGTATGTGAATTATATCATGCTATCATTTTTTGTATTACGTGTTCCATTTGTCGACAACGTTTGTATATTCAACTACTCTTCCTGTGCATCAGCCATTTGAATCTATCATGGAAGTATCTGGAGTGAAAACAAGTTATTCAGAGCAGACAATGCTACCTGCTGAAGCAGACATCTTGCTGGCTACAGAGAGCTCCTCAGAGGAGGATTCACAGACTGATGACCAGTCCTATTTCCCCCGTGAGGTCTATGCTCAAACTTGGCAGGGTTATATTACCCATGTCATGCATGTTGTCTTGCAATGCTTAGTTTTTACATCATATATAGATTGCCATATGCTTACTTGCTTACTATATAAATCATATATTTGAATTATATCATGCCATCATGTTTACATAGTACATACACATCATCTATCTGAATTATGGCATGGCAACCCATTTAATAAACACATCATATAGTTATATCATCTCATCCTGTTTAGTGTTTACAGTCATCATATTTAGAATTATGGCATTCTATCCATGAATGTATGTGAATTATGGCATGCCAACCTATTTAGTAATCACATTATATAGTTATGTCATGTCATCCTGTTTACATAGTCTCATATTTTGAACTATGTCTTTCCATCTTTTAGTTAGCCATCATAATGTGAAATTGTGTCATGCTATCTTGTTTAGTTAGCCATCATATATGTGAAATTGTGTCAAGCTATCCTGTTTGGTTAGACAACTTAAATATGAATTATTTCATGCCCTCTTTTATTCCCCACTATCCATTGCACCTGTCTATCATACAATGTCTATACTTTCAATTACTTTTCTTGTTTATCAGCCATTTGAATTGGAGAGCGTGATGGCAGTATCTAAGGGACTAACAACGCGGTCTTCAGAAAAGATAGTGCTACCAGTTGATGTAGATAGAACCACAGTTGTACTTGCCCAAGGACCAGATCCACCACACATAACCCAGACTCTCGCGGATTGTACCCCTACCTAGTTGGATAGAGAACCAGCTACACCCCTTTTAACCCCAACCCCGACAGATAGTAACCCAGTTCCAATTTACACAGCACCGTCTCCACCACAGAGCACCCAAACACGAGCAGTTAGTAAGGGAACTACAATGCCCAAAGCACGAGGACCACCACTCTGAATCCCAACTCAACGCTTAAAGGAGAAGAAGATTTGTTCTCAGGTCAGGTTCTGTAGCTACCGTTCATACTCCTTTGCTCTTGCATTACTGTATTTACTCATACCAACTATTTTCAAATTTGAAGGATGGAATTGAAACTCCAATGGCGCAACTAGTATGTTTTAAACCTGTTTCTTTAACTGGTTTGCTGTTGTAACCTGCTCTATGTTGATTTCAGTTTCAATTGAATAAACAGTTATGTTCTCATGTCATGCACATTACAAGTGTTGTTATTGCTCTATAGTTACCCACACTTATATTTTGTCTCTTCTGCTTTGTCTTGAACAAATATTATTTGAACTGTGTCTCTATCTTGATTTGGCAACAAAAACTAGAATGATATAGACCATAAAGTGACCATGGCACATAGATATATGTTTGTTTCATGCTGTTATCCTGTCCACTTTACTACTGAACTCATTTACCAAAATGAGTTTCATATACAACATGGTAAACATGTGATGTGTCTGCTTGTTTCTCTTTTAGAATGCGGACAAAATATTGGAGAACAGTACCGCGTTATCCAGTGGTAAAGGAAGTAATGCAGATAAGGTTCAAGATAGTGAGACATCCCTGTTGGTCTCCAAGAAAGCTGATAAAAACTATCTTGACGACAGTGAGGGAACCCAAAAGTCCTGTCTTGATGTAGTGTTCGAGTTACTGGCCACTACTGCTGGCACAAGCTCCTTGAAATCGCTGCCTGAATCAGTTCGTCTTCTTGAATCTCAACTTCAAGTTGAAAGACATCGATCAGATGTGCTGCGACAGGAAGCTGAAGGACTGAGGAAGTCCCTGCAGAATTCAGATGCATATTTTTTGGTGCAATAGCAAGTGCTGGAGGATTTAAGCGCCAAACAAGAGAAAGTTAATAAGCTTGCTAAGCATCTTGCCAGCATTATGGGTACCCAGGATATTGTTTCTTGAGATCTTCTGAAGTGGTTTCAGTTCTGGATTTGTTTTGCTGCGGCGTTTATTTGCGCTGGTCGCCAACTTTGACAACCAGTGTATATGATATACTGCTTTGTTCCCTATATTTGCACTGGTAGCGAACTTTGATGCCCAGTGGATGTAATATATGTAACAGCCATGATAGCCTAGCACAAGTTGCTTGCTTATTTATTTCCTTGTTGTCTTGTTTATTAGTTTGCTTGTAGTCAGTGTAGTTCTTTTTAAAACTAGGCCACAATAACCATGGGCTAATATTTACTGTAGTGACACTGGGCCTCCTACGGGCCATAGAAACAGTGGGCCTTCTACGGGCCGTAGAAACAGTAGGCCTTCTACGGGCCGTAGAAACAATGGGCCTTCTACGGGCCATAAAAACAATGGGCCTTCTACGGGCCGTATCATCAATGGGCCTTATACGGGCCGGATGACCATTATGGGCCATCGTTAATAGGCCGTATTTGATGATGCTATGAAAACGGCCCAACATATTAACGGACCACAAACGGGCTGATGTAACCACGGGCTGAATTTGGCCCACAAGTAGAAAATGACAGTAACGGGCCATAAGTAAACGAATGCTGGAAATGAGCCCAAGAATAAATGGGCTCTGAGAAGGCTGAAAGATAACATTTGCTGGAAACAACCCAACAGAATAACGGGCCCTTAATGGGTATAAGGTGATATACTGTTCACTATGGGCCAGTTTCACCACAGACTGTTAGTGGGTGTAAAGTGATACACTGTTCATTGCGGGCCAGTTTCACCACGGGCCGTTAATAGGCCAAGAGTTACATAGGGCCTCATATGGGCCGAAAGACATCATGGGCCATACATGGGCCAGAAGTGAAAACGGGCTGGAATCATATTGGATGGCCCAGATGACGCTACTGGGCCTAATTCGGATAGGGCGTAACGGGCCTTGGGTTAGCGGGCTGTAAATGGGCTATATGCGAACAGGCCGTTAACAGGCTTTCCATGGGCCGGCCCACCACCTTTTGACCAAAACAAACGGGCCGGCCTTTTCACAGGAATGGGCCTCTGTTGGGCCGTGCCACGTGTTGATGTATCATACGCGCCTTCTGTCCAATGAGTGGATGACATCTCTCCCAACGGTGAGCCGACACGTGTTTCCTCCAGCCAATGATGATTTTACACGTGGAAAATCCCCATTGGTCGGGGCTGTTAACGGGTTATCGGATCCAAAACCCGACCCGATAGCTTAACGGCGTTCCGTTACGGTGGATGCCACGTGTCGGTCACCCTTGACGAAAGAAGTTCTGTGACGCGCGATTTATCGTCATGGAAGTGGACACTTCCGTGATGATAATTTTGGTAATGTCATCGAACACTTCTACGACAGCACAGGTATGACTATCTTGATTCAGTCATAAATTTGTCATGGATGTACATGCATGACAAAATACGCGACCTACTATGACAAACACGTATCATCACGGAAGTGTATTTTTTTTGTAGTGCAACAACAGATGAGGTAAAAACTGTTGACTCTGAACTTAACTGTCAAAACTGAAATTTACTGTGGAATCTGAATGTTACTATCGAAACTGAACGCAATGGTAGCAGAGAGGCACTTGACATGTAGTTTAGGAAGGGTCTGATGTTCATCTTCAACCTACACCCCCCTGATCCACCATCCACCACCGGCAAAACCGCCGGCCCTAGTGCCACCTCGCCGCCCCGAAACAACTCCCCACCGCCAGTCTGCCGCCGCCCTGCCACCCCGGCCAGCCCTCTAGGCCCCCCGCCCCCACCCTGAACCCTAAGATAGATAGTGGGGTACCTCTCCAACGAGCCTCCCTCCCCGCTGCGGGTGGTTCTTCCTTAACTCCGGCGAGCCCCCCACCCCCTGAAAATCGACTGACCCAAAAGTCGATTCAGTCGACTAAAGTGTAGCTAAATCGAAGCAGAGAAGCAGCATGAGCGAGGGGGACAGCAGCAGCAATAGCGCGAGTGAGCGAGTGAGAGCCGAAGTAGCAGCACCAGCACGAGCGAGCGAGCGAGAGCCGGAGCAATAGCAGCTGGGCGAGCGAGCGAGCAAGCAAGAGCCGGAGCAGCAACAGCGGATCCGGCTCGTATGGACACCGCCGCTGAAGGGGCCTCGCACTAGGGGAGAGCCACCATGGAGATGTCTCCCATGGTGCCAGCTTCAAGGTAGCCGCTCCATGGGGGTGCGGGATGGAACACCGTCGGCGCCGGGAGGTCGAGTTAAGGAGAAGGTGTGATGCGATGAGTGTACAACCTCTTTGGTGGCACCGAGTAGGCCTCGTCTTCGTCCGAGGAGTCGGTAAGGATGCTGCGGTTCCGATGCAGCAGGTTAAGGCAGCGTTGTGGGGATGGAGCAGCAGTGATAGAGGAGGTGATCGTCGGAGCAGCTCCTTGGAGGTGGAGGACGGGGCTGCTGAACCGGCGGGACGATGAGATGGACGAAGGATCCTCATCCGGGGAGGTTGACGAGGGACGTCGAGCTGTTGCGGTGGACGATGTCGTCCGTGAAGAGGCTCCGGCTGGGTAGCCGTGAGGTGGTGGACGGAGGAAGGTGGGGTTTCGCGGCTGGAGCAGAGAGGTTATGGAGGCCTGGGATTTCGAATGGCAAAAAGGAGGCAATGGGAGGGGGAACCATGACTTAGGGATGCGCTTTTCCAAAATGTACGGTGTGTTACAAAAGTACCCCCACCAATTTGAACTAGCGGCCCTTTCGGCTCAGGGTTAGAAGGGGGATTTCACGTGTCGGGATTTGGCAGCTGGAGGGAGTTTTCGCGTGCGTTGTAATTTCGGGATAGCAAGGCACGGGTTGTCAAGGCGCCAGTTTTGGGAGCATGATATCTGAATTTTTGGGATATAACAAGGCGCGGATTGAATTTTAGGGACAAGCCTAACATGTAATATTCTACTTGTACGTACCAAATCAATTCGCACTTCCCTCAACCAAAAAAAATGAAAAAAAATAAAACTATTCACATCACACAAGGAGAGAGTCTTGTCCCGTTTTACTATACAAATGTTATTCAAAGCTACTCCCTTGTTCCATCTATATAGGGCCTAATGCGTTTTTTGATGCTAACTTTGACCAAATATTAGAGCAATAATATATGACATGCAACTTACACAAAGCACACCGTTAAACTCGTGTGTGAAAGGAGCTTTTAATGATATAATTTTCACATTGTGCATGTCATGCACTATTAATCTTGTCAATAGTCAAAGGCGGTCTTAAAAAAGGCATTACGCCCTATATAGATGGAAGGAGGGAGTATGAATCCATGTTATGTCCAATTAAATTTTTTCGCTGGCTGTATAATGCATGTAACCTACTCATACCAACATCTTAGTGCATTCCAAATGTCTATACTACCGCTGCAATTCGAACTGAATTTGAATTCGTTTCTCTATTTCAATAAGAATCTACAATCATGAGTGTTGCCAACTTCAACCATCATTCGTGTATTACCTTAATAACACACCGCATGATTACTATATTGATAGATATGAACTATGCATACTATATGAACTCGAATTCTATTTTTTGAATACACTTGATGTTGATTCCAAATAATAGTACATTTGATGTACTAACTATATATTCATAATCTAAACCATGTTCCATACGTACATCGTGTTTGTCACACAAAGTATAGTGCCCCGCCCCCTACATTATGACAAGTATTTAGCCCTAAGCTGCAAAAGCCACACATTAGCCCAAATTATAATCAATGTTCTATATATTATATGTAGTACTAGCAAGATGCCCATGCGTTCCACGGAACATCAACATGATCAAGGGGAGGCCTTATTTGCAAATATGGAGAGGGGTGTGGGTATCTTTTTTCAAAATTGCCATAGTTTCCATCCTATCCATCAGATATAAATCAGATGGCCTATATTGCAGGATGGCAGGCACACCATCATCAACAACTCTGTTTTTTATAAGAGTAGAGATAAAATATATTATATGTAGTATAACATGTTCATAACCACACAATGTGTATCACCGTTATATATATATTCACACATGCGTCGGTTTAAAACACTATGATAAATTCTTCAAATATCCAAATTCGCTTTTTATAATGAATTATGATCTCTATTCGTCTTTTGCACCCACACAATCCTCTTATCTTTGTAGCTAGCGCTAACTTTCTCTCGTGCATGCACACGCCGGCATCCCTCTAACCCTCCCTCAGCATTCTCTAGCTCCATCGCGCAAATTCGTCTTTTCACTTTAGGTCGTTCGCCCACGGTGTGTGTAGGCCCCCAGCTCCTTGTTTATGGCACACATCGATCGATATGCCTCTTTAGCCAGGTGTGCCTAGCACAAACACAAGCTTCCCCTCTTCTCTTATCACTATCCATGCCTCACTCCCACTACTCTTTTCATCGATCTCGTACTCGCACGCTCCTTCCTCCTTGATATAGTATGCCTCTCGCACCACCTCCTAGATGCATCCCTCTCTCTCTGTGTCCTTCTCCCCGTGCCTTATTTGCTTCTAACACATACATGCATGTATACCGATCGATATCCCAACATATACCTAGGTTGACTTTAAATATTTTCCCCCACCCATCGATCAACGTACCTTACAAGTAATGTCTCTCCTTTCTCTGACAAAGGACGATTGATCTTCCTATGTAGTCACGCCTGCTTACCACAGCCATATCGTCCCCCCTCATCATTCGTGCATGCCTCTTGACCCGTCTCTCACACGCACGTGCACAGACAGGCAGCCATCCCCTCTCTTATTGATATTGCAGGTGTGCCCTCCGTTTTTCTAGCAAGCCTCTCCCACCATTTGTTAGAAGAAACTCCACTACCACCCCCTCCAACACTCTAGCTTTGTCTCTCTCCCAACCTTATTCCTCTCCTACACATATGCATGGATGTCGATCGATCTCCCTTAATACATGAGGTAGGCCTCTCTCCTCCTCCACACATATACCATCCATTGTACCTCTATAGTTAATTAGCCCTCCTCCCCCCACCACCACACACCGATAGTCGAGCGATGTAGGTAGGTATCCATGCCACAGAGACAAACTGCACCTGTCCCCTCTCATGTTCCAGTAGGCCAGCCACTCTATATCTTTAACATGGGCACACACAAATTCGATCGCAGTCTTTATCGATCACACAAATTCGATCGCACTCTTTATCGATCGCGCGCGCACACACACATCATCCCTCTCTTCGATTCTATGGATACCTCAAGCCGATGATACCTACACTCTCTTTCGTGGATCGCCCCTCTATATATATGATATATCCAGGACTCTATTTCACACACATTGCATATGTTACATTTTTTGATTGACCCCCCCCCCCCAAAACACTCACGAACCCACACACTATATCTCTCTATGTTTGTATCTCTCTCACACAACCCCATGTAGGTGGTGTATGTACATAAGAAGAGAATAGGTGCACGTACTCACGCTTCGTGCCCAGCCACACCCGTGCGGGTACACGGTGGAGCTCATTTCTGTATGAAATGGCAGCCCACGTGCTAATTTGAACGCGTGTAGCGGTTGTTTATCTACGGAGATCGTGTACCACACGTGCATGAAACAAAGTCCGACTTGATGCGTTGGCACCTTATTTTTAAATAAAGTTATATCGCTCAATGGCACGTATATAGAATATAAAACGATTTTTATGGAGAAAAAGGTAGTCCGCTCCACTATATACAATGGAGCCTGCCTGCCTGGGTTTGTCTCTCTTTAGAGTATCTCACACAAGGCTGCGGTGGCCTCTCTCTCTCTCTCATCGTTGGTCACTGATCCAGCCGCATCCCATCCGCCGGCAGAAAGTGAGGATGTGCATCGTTTCTTTGTTTGATGGCGCCGAGGCAGCACGTCCCGGTCTGCGGTACACGCCATTCTCTCTGACCAAGCTCCGGCGCGGTAGGGCCTACGCCACCTGCTCGCTGCCGAAGTATGGGCAGATTTCGCCCGCCACCGCTCACCTAGTTACATCCTGATGAATTCTAGGTATCCCCTCCGGCCTTGCTCCACTGCCCGTCTTCCCACGTCGCTGCCTGTGGAAAATCTTGCATGTGGATCTTCCATAGTTCCTTGCCCAAAACGTAGCCCGTCCGGCGTACTTTCCATATTGCAATCTCGTCCTCACACCGTTTTAGACAAACACAACCGTGTTGTTATCTTCCCTTAGGACAAGGAATATACTTCTTTTTTGTCGTCCCATGTGTCATCAACTGTTATTGGCCAGTAATTGTTTCCTTTCTACCTCCTTTTTGCAAACAGGGCTATCCATTTCACCTCATTGCTATTGCGACCTTTTGGTGAACTGCACAAATCACTTTTTTCTTAAGGTTGTTTTGTGCAGTTGTACTAAAATGTCACACGGGCAATGTCTCTACATTTCAGTGCGACTGCACAAAGGGAGATTGGTTTTGCTCTATTCTCCTCATCCAACTCCGAGCCTAATCTTCTCCAACTAGTTAGTCTTAAGAGAGACTACAAAGGTGACTGGCTTCTATTTGTGTGTTTATTGTTTCATCAGCAGTCCTCTGTTATCGTAATCACACATAATATCTTTGGAACAGGGATGCTCAGCTCTATTTTACTGGAACTGCACAAAATGATTGGAATGCTGCATGCTCTAGACAACTACTTTTTTCCCAACATGCCTTGTTGATTAGACAGAGCTGGGGGGACGTTGCTGCCAATGAAAGCATGGATCAATTTTAATTTAACACCTTCTCACAACTTTGTCTTCAGTTGTGATGTAAGTATTAGCTCCGATATGCTAATCATTGAGATGCATTAGCAAGGAAGTAGGTTTTTTATTGTTTTCGAAAGAGCATCGATGGCAAGACACACGAAACAAAAGCTGAAAGCTCAGAGCATTGTACAATTTCATGTCGCTGGAAAATTATTTGTATAGTACGTCAATTATGTAAACAAACGATGGAAGCTTGATAGCATTGCTAGAAGCCTCTTCAGCATCCAAGTCCATGTGCCATGCAAAAAATTATACTCCTCCATTCCTAAATATTTGTCTTTTTACAAATTTCAAATGGGCATATTTTAGTGTAGATTCACTCATTTTGCTTTGTATATAGTCACTCGTTGAAATATCTAGAAAGACAAATACTCCGGAGTATATTTAAGAACCGAGGGAGTAGTGCACAACTGCATGGGAGACTCAGCCCGATCGTTGCGCCGCATTAATAGTGACTAATGAGTAGTCAAATCATAAGCCCCACCTTTCCCACTATAAGTTGCTCGGAAGAAGCAACCATCAATACACTCTTCTTTGAATCCGCTCATACTACTCCATCCATCACTGTTTATAGAGCGCGCTTCAAAAGAAATCTCTAGGACCAAGGCGACTAGTGATCGGCGTGAAAAATAGCATTGGTAGTTATAGCACGGCATCTATTACTAGAGAAAATAATGCGTACACACATGCATGCAGTGCTTCCACACCGGGTACACACATGCATGCACTTACTCCAATTCGTAGTACATCGAGAGAAAATTGTGGACTTGATTGCTGTTACCACGCCCTAATTACTTGAGCATTAAACCAAACGTGTCTAAAGTCTCTCTGGTGGTGGAAATGCATTGAGAGAAATGCATCATAATGAAGCACACCCTGTAAACTGTGATGAAGGGAGGAGTAGTATGAAGGTGCAAAACCAAGTAAGCGTATGGCCAGTCGGTCAACGCACCTCCTCTTGGCATATCACTAACATGTGGGACCGGAGTGTGAGCAAACCGATCTCAATTGACGGCAAAATGGCCAACCCCCCGTTCCTTGAGAGAGACGAGGAGTGAGAACACACAGACGGGCTCACACAGAGGCCAAGATATATTCGAGCATGGTTGATCGATATCATCATTACATGTTCGATGTTTTTTAATACTATACTATTGGGCTGCCATTTTCCGCCCTTCTCCCGAATAAATGTGTACTTTATCAGAGATTAAAAAAATAAGAGTACAGACGCTCCACCATGCGGTTCTACTAGTAGTACTACTCGTACTACTAAACCTTGCGCTTGGCTCTTCGCCTCTTCGTGAAGTCGAACAATGATGGTACTCTGCATGTTGGGTACTATAGTGTATGCCTCTAGCAATCTGACACCGAATGATTTGATGCATGTCCATCGCCTGGGCGAGGGTAGGTTACATTAGTCAAAAGGCGTAAGTGAGCTTCACCTTGTCCTGCAAGCTTCTCGTCGTTCTACGAGTTGACGGGACACACCAAAAAGTAGTGCTAGTCCATACTCCATCCTTTCTGGTTAATATGGATTAATCTTTTTTACGGGTAAATAAGAGAGCTTTATTCATATATAAGCATTCTTAGGACGATCAGCCAAGACACTGGTCACTAGGAAGCGAGTTACCCCGCAAAAAAAGAAGTCGGAAGCGAGGTGTTTCATCAAGCCAGCTCTCGGCCACATTCAAAGTGCAGCAAGCACGGTTCGCACAAAGATGCGCCGCAAGGTTTGCTGACCTATTTACATGGTGAATAACAAAAGAAAAGGAAATATTACTAAGCGCTCCTATT
Source organism: Triticum timopheevii (assembly GCA_963921465.1). Taxonomy (NCBI): domain Eukaryota; kingdom Viridiplantae; phylum Streptophyta; class Magnoliopsida; order Poales; family Poaceae; genus Triticum; species Triticum timopheevii. Next base: position 117,173,377 of record OY997271.1, read on the forward strand.
TGTAACAGGATATGACCCAGAATTAAGCGAGAATTGTGGCGAGTGTTCCATGCAGTAAACTTCCATTATCACATGCAAGAACCCTCAAAGAGAACCAAATGTGTTGAAGATTGCTTTATCACATTTTTTAAATATAATAAGAGTGCAGACGCTCCTCCATCCTATTCCTAGTAGTATAGTACATACCTCTATAGACTATAGTAGTACTACTAGTATTAGTAAACTTTGCGCTTGGCTGTTCGCCTCTTCGGGAAGTCGAACAATAATAGTACTAGTATAGTGTATGCTTCTGGCAATCTGACACCGAATTAACTGTTGCACGTCCACGGCCTGAGCGATGGAGAGCTTGCATTAGTCAAAAGTTTCTCCTTGTCATGCGAGCCACCGCGCGCAAGCTTCTCCTGTCCTGCAAACTTCTCCTCATTCGGCAAGTTGACGGGACACATCAAAGTAATGCTAGTCCATACTGCCTCCTCTCCGGTTAATATGGCCTAATTTCAAACGAGATAAATACATTGTCTGTCATTATATATTTGTAAAAATACGGCCAGTGGACTTCATAATACGCTCATTACGCTCAATATATACATTTTCCGGTGTTTATACGGTCACTAGCTCACCCTGGTTGAGTATGTGTGTGCATGCACGTGTAGGTTGAGCACTTGAGCGTGACCGTGTGTGTTCCGTCGTGTGCTCGGACATGCATGCATTAGGGCGTCGCGCGCGTTTTTGTGTCCATGTGTACGTCTGACTGTTGCATGCATGCACGAGGTTGTAGTCCCTTACATTCACATGTTCATAAGTCAATGCTTTGTCAAAATGTTGTATGCAAGGTTTAATCATTCGTTGTTCATGCATGCATTCCCGATATTAATACGTTGGTAAAGACAATTTTCTTGAGGAAAACGAGCCCATGAATTGAGTACAAAGGGGACCAATAAGCCAGGACAGAGGGAGTACTAGTAGTGAACCGGAAGGAGGGAGTAGGGACTAGTAGTACAGTACTACTACGTAACAAGGTGCAGTAACAAAATTCCTCTATGCGCATCCTGTCTACGTGTCATGCAAGAAAATAGAGATAAGTACAAGTGAGACTCAGGAACGGTCATACACATAGGGGGAGTACGTGTAGGGGCCACTAAGGAGCAATCAAATCACACAGTAAGTTAGTCGGAAGAAGCAACCATCATTTCACTCTTCAATGACACGTACGCAATATAAAATGCTTGATATGGAGAGAAAAAGAAAACCACTATATATACACTAGTAGGAGCCTAAGCTACAAGTCTGCTTGCTTGGGTTGCTCTCTTCCCAAGCATAGAACGACGGTGGCCACACCGCTGGTCACATTTACGTCCTGATCCCGCAGCTGGGGGAAGGGAACAATGTTCTGTGTAGACACGGTCGACATCAGCGAGGGAGAAAACCCACAGTCGGTGCGTCCCAATTGGGGGTCCCCGCAGTATGGGCTGATGCCGTGTCCCAACCGTCCTTCTAGCTATAGCCCGACGTTGCAGGTAGTACATCTTCCTTTTGGAGCCGGCTTGCTCCATTGCCGCAGCTCCCCACGTAGCTCCATCTCCATGTCGATCTTTCTCTACTTCTACTAGATTCTATTTATGATGAGTTTATGTCTCATGAACTAGTGCCAGTACTATTATTCTAATCACACTTCTTCAATATCTTTGGCATGAGGGATGCTCAGCTCGATTTTAGTGGAACTGCACAAAAGCATCGTGTGAGCCGAGGGTGCCAGCCGTCTTTTCTTCGACAGGTTCTACCTAGCTAGGAAATTAAATCTTGTTTAGGGTTTAGGGTTTAAGTCATAGTGACCCCATCAGTAGTTTTTCTTTCATACACGCTCTCACAACTTTTGTATTTAGTTGTGAAGTAAATATTGGCTATGATTTGTGAATCATTGAGATGCATCAGCATGCGTGTTAGTTTTCCGTTGTATTTGATGGAATGTTGTAACGGGGCAACATTGGAGTAGGAATGAAAATGGAGTGGAGAAAAAATGGAAACGGAGAGAAACCAACGTTTCGTTTCATTTGATTGCGCCATCGAGCAAAATCAACGTTTAAATCACGTCTGTCGCGTTCGTGTCTCACCCTCCTCCATGGCTCGACCCCACATGGTCGCTCGGCATGCCACTCATCACAAACTGAGTATACGATAACTTTCCCGCCTGCTTGTCGATGGATCGCGCCATGGAGTACTGGCACTACTGGAAGAGATTGACGAGTTGGGGGAGGACAGCTAGCTGAAGCATGAACTCCCAAGAACTTTTTACATGCATGTTGTGGCCGGCTTTTGCGACCTTTGAACACGGAGAAGTCGCGTGCACCGGGAAGCGGCACGGGCGGCGCTCTTTCGGCCGGCGCGTCGCTTCAATGCCTACGCCAGTGAGAGGTTGCGTCTGCTTTGGCCGGGCATGAATGCGGCACTGACCGTTTCAAGCGGGAAGCACGCGCGGGTGATGAAGAGGGTTCGGGTTGGTCAGGAGCGGGAGTGGCAGTGGTCCGGACGCCCGCAAACAAGAGATGATGTACGTTAATATTGATGTGTATATAAAAACAACATAAATAATGTGACAGTTGGACAAATATGATTGGAGATGGAATTTTATGTAAACACGGATATGCATGTCTATGTCTATGTGTGTGTGCACGACGACTCTCGCGACCTGGAAGCGTGGGCGTGTTTTTGATCGAGTTTTCTTTCTTGGTACGTTAAAAAATTGTCCGCCATTTTTCGTTTCTTTGTTCAGGGAACATGTGTATTCTATTTAAAACCACAGCTATGGAGAGATTTTTTTACTCCATTATAGCCTCTTGTTTGATAGGGTTTCTCGCGTCTCGCTCTCTCACCCTCTCCATATCAAAACAAGATGACAGTGTCCACTCTATCTCTCTCCTCACCGGTGGTCATAGATCCGGCCGAATCCCGTCCGCTGCGGGAGGTGAGGAGGTGCAGCATTGACATTGTCGCCGTCGTCGATGGAGGAAGCCGATGCACACCGTCCTCTTTGAGCCGGCGCTGGCACGGACGAAGGTCCTCTATGCCCTTGTTCTGTGTCGTCGTGTGGGAAGATCCCTCCCGCCCGCCTAAGCGACATCTCTCCCACCTGAGGTATAACTTCTTGTACTGGTCCAACTCCCTAGGTTGCCGCATGCGGGTTTTCTTCTATGTGACTACTCCCCAGCTCCCCATGTATAGTAGCTAGGGTTCTTCGGCTGGTCCAACATCACCTACTATTATAGAGGAAATGCCACTCGAAAAGTTGTCCTAATTTATGCCTCGGTGGAGGTATACATGTTGTTTCGACAAAAAGTACATGGTGGTTGTGCGGTCATTGTCCATATGCTCCTATTACTGCTGCTAATCTAATACTATCACTGGTTAAATGAAGTAATGCTTTTTTTCTTGGGTAGCCTAGTTTAGTTCCCATCAAGATAATCATGATGCTTCTGTCTGTTGGTGTACTTTTCATTAATTCTTATTGACAATTGAGATGTCGTTGTTAATCCTGTACAACTGCCAAAACAAAGTAACAACACTATATCCCATTTTTATACTTTTGCAAACAGCGATGTGTATCTCCATACCCGGGCATGTCTTCCTCGATTTTAGTGGAACTGCACAAAATTGGATGGCCATTGTTGTTCCGCCTCATTGTCCTCTGCCATGTGGTTCTTCCTTCCTCGAGCTTGATTACTGAGAAGAAACAAACCATAGTGCAGATTTGTCAAACTTCATAGGTGCCTCACCCAAACTTGATGCCAAATGGATGATGCATCACAACAATGACCTATCGATGCTCATGGTTGCGCCTCATGGTTGCGTCGGCTGGTGAAGCTGATCAATTTTCAATGAAAAACAAGTTGTCTTCCATCAGTGCTCTTTGCTTGTTAGCCACATAGATGATATCCTTCATCAGTTCACCTTGGTTACATTAGAGACGTAGTCGTCTTTCACGTTGGTGCAATTTTATCACACAATTGGCTATGAACCAAATATTTCCTCGAAGAAGGATCGACGTTGGTACTAAGAGCATAAGTTTTGTATTGATTTCTAATCCTTCTCACAACTTTGTCTTCAGCTCCCCTGTTATTTTATTTGTCCAGCTATTAACTTTGATTAAAAAAGGGTGTGGACTAAAAACCCGGATGGACGTAGTAGCCCTCCATTTTTATTTACTCCGCATGTTAGATTTGATTGAAGTCAAACTTTGTAAAGTTTGACCAAGTTTAGGCCGAACACAACAAACCATAATTGTTGAGAGAGGGCAAACTGTAGATACTCTCAAACCTTTCCGATAATTGAAATTAAAATTCTTTATTTGTACACACTCTCACATGTTTCCAATAATTTTGCGCATGTGTGGTTGTTCACTTAAGGGAGGACAGGAAGTGCGACCAAGACGCGTGGATCGTTAGTTCATCGGAAGTAGTAGTTTTCTTCACTGGTACATTAAATAAAGAGTTTCGTTTCGTACTTACACAATTTAAAATGATTGTTATGGAGAGAATAAGAAAACCACTCCACTTTATATTAGTCGTATACACGAGTACTATATGGATGCAACTTCATTGACTTAGTGCACCTGCCTTTGGGTTTATGACAGGTGGGCCCAAAATGTGGCTGGCCCACATGTCATACAGCCAAAAGTAGGTGGAGTTAAGGCACCAGAGCTCAGTCCGTACTACAGTATATATATATATAAGCTGGAGCCTCAGTGCTTGTTCGCTAGGGTTTGCACTCTCCACACTCTCGCCGCACTACATATATATATATATATATATATATATATATATATATATATATATATATATATATATATACATGTTGGAGGCTCAGCGTTCCTTTGCTAGGGTTTGCTATATTCACAGTCTCTCACCCTCTTCACCAGATCTAAACAAGACTGCATTGGCCTCTTGTCTGTCTCTCCCCTCTCACAGCTGGTGAAGGAGGCGTCTGGATCCCGTCACACCGGGAAGGGGAGGAGGTGCAACGTTCACTCTATCGCCTTCGGCCAGGGAGGCAATCCACTACCCGCTGCGTTGTTCTCTTTCACCCAGCGCCTGTGCGGGAGGCCCACTGACCCCTTCTTCCTCGCTGTCGTACGTAGTGTGGGTAGATCCGGCCTTTCGCCGCATGCCTTGCCACATCCCGACGACCCTAAGGTATAAGTTTCTTTGAAACCGTCATTGCTCTAGCTGCTGCGGATCTTTTTTGATTCTGTAGTCGAATCTAGGTTTTGGTTCAAAGAGGAAAGAAAGGTGTGATGGGGTGGAGCATGAATCTAGGACGTGGTTCAATGAGGAAAGGAGGGAGGGAAAGTAGTATAGACTGGCTATCCAACCGCTTTGTTGGTCGAAAAGGGGAAAAGGGGGTAACCCAGTACACACATCTATAAGGAGCCGATCTCTTTGTTGAAAAGGGAAAGAAACAGGGGGGTCGGGTACTTTGTGCAGGACTAGATTTGCTGCCCTCACATAGGAAAAAGGTTCAAAGAGAACAAATATGGGACCAACGCAGATATGCTGCTTGGCTACATACTCTGCATCAGCCATTTATACGTGTGGACGCACATGGTACTCGCATGTCCCATACAACTATTTTGCTGTTGTTATTATAAGAATGCCGCTGGAAAATGGAAGCAATGCCAACGTTAAAAGTAAATTACATTTTTAACGAATGTTGTTTTAAGAGATGTCTTTGTTAATATGAATCAACGCAACCGTTTTAGAAATGCCACTATCCTACTTTGTTTTCCATCAAGATAAGTTAGATGCTTCTTTTTGTCGTCATTTGTTTCATCCTCCTTTATCGGCTAGAAATGTCACACCGGCGACTTTGCTTGATTTCAGTGCAACTGCACAAAACAAGATTGGATTTCCTATTCGTGTTGGCAGATTCGTAGGTGATCTTGTGTGCGTCATGACAGGTTGGTACTTGCCTTCATCCACATGATCGTGCAGTGTGTTTTGAAATGTTGTGCTGCTAGTATTGGTACTGTTTTAAATAAATGTTGAATTGAAGCTATTGTATTGATCTCTTTTCCCAATAAGTAGTGAACAAAAATGGTACCAACCGAGACATGATGCTTGTTGCTTTGTTACAACAAACTCTGCATCACCCCCTTTATAAGTAGATGGAAGCACATGGTGTTGTTGCGCCCACTCTCCCCTGGAAATGTTTATGCTTTTTGTTAATCTAATGCCGTTGGTAAAATTAAGCAATGCCACTCTCAGAATTAACTACTGAATCTTAGTTCAAAACTGCAACACTTGTTAGGGATTGGCGGAATTACCATTTTTGTGGCCGCATGTTTCATCCTCCTTTATTTGCTAGTCATTAATTCCTTTTTTGCCTCTGTTAAAATAGGGATATCTATTCAACGTGTTGCTGTTGCAACATTTTGCTTCGCTACGCGAAACATTTATGTTTTAAGAGTGTTTTTGTGCAGTTTAACTTGAATGTCACACCGATGACTTTGCTTAATTTTGGTGGAACTGCACAAAAGGAGATCGAGATTTCATAAATGTGTTGGGATTTCTTTCAAGTCCTCCTCACGAGCTGTTCCAAATCTTGGTCAAGAAAGGTCATTATCGACTTTCATCCACATGATGCTGCAGTGTGCTTTGAAATGTTGTGCTACTTGTATTGGTACTGTTTTGCATAAATGTTGAATAGAAGCTATTGAACTGTTGTCTTTTACCATTAAGTGAGCAAAAATTGTTCCAACCCAGACATGATGCTTGTTTCTTTGTTACAACAAAACTCTACATCACCCCCTTTATAAGTAGATGGAAGCACATGCTGTTGTTGCGCCCACTCTCCCTGGAACTGTTTATGCTTTTTGTTAATCTAATGCCGCTGGTAAAATTAAGCAATGGCACTCTCATAATTAATTAACTACTGAATCTTAGTTCAAAACTGCAACACTTGTCAGGGATTGGCGGGATTACCATTTTTGTGGCCGCATGTTTCATCCTCCTTTATTGGACAGTAATTGATTCCTTTTTTGCCTCTATTAAAACGAATCAGTCGCATTGTTTTAGGAATGGTGCAATTCTGCTTTGTAGTTCTTTCTACATGTTTAACCAAGGTATTGTTAAGATAATGTCTCTGTTAAAATGAATCAGTCGTATTGTTTTAGGAATGGTACTTTTCTGCTTTGTCATTCTTTATACATGTTGAAACAAGGCATTGTTAAGATAATGTCTCAGTTAATATGAATGAATCACACTGATGAAGAATTGCTACTCTCCTGCTTTGTTTCCCATTAAGATAAGGTAGATCAGTAGATGTTTTTCTTCTGGGAGTACAAGTCATCAACCGTTATTTCTCAGTAATTGTTTTCCTTATACCTATTGTTGCTTACAGGGATATCAAAATTAAAGATTGGTTTTATTCCAACTTTGATTTTAGTTGAACTGCACAAAAGGAGCCAATGTGTCTAAGGCAAACTGCTGCATTACTGGGTCCAGTTGGTCGTACCACTTTGCAGAAAGAAGCAGTCACTGTTTGCACTATATTACAGAAGGAATGATCGAGAAGCTTTACAGAGTATTAGTAGACGATGGTGACATGACTAGTCTGCAGAGAGCATAGGCAACTCTACAACACGTGGAGTGCACTGGGCAAAAAGTACCTTAACACGTACAAGAAGCCATGACAGGACTCCAAGTATGTCAATGTCATTCTAAGCAACAATGATGGGCATCTGGGTATGGTAATTTGTTTACCGTACTTTTAGTTTGTTAGTCCACCGATTGGTGGGTTGACACTGGGGCCAATATTCATGTGTGTGCTGATGTGTCTTTGTTTTTTGCAGCATATAAATACGAAATCCACAAGGATGCTCAGCTTGATTTTAGTGGAACTGCACAAAATGTTGAGATGGTTTGTGTCCTCCATAATACTTCATCATGCACAATACATCGAATGGTTTTCTAATCATTCGTCGTCACCTTGAGCCACTGGACTATCAGCTGACAAACTGATGAAAAACCCTTCCCATTCCACAATCATAGGCATTACATATTTTGAATGGGAAAAGCTTGTCAAAGTTTAATCATTGATGTTAGCAAGAAGACATTAGTTTAATATATTGAAGTTGGAAAACCTTGTCAAAATTTGCTCATTGATGTTAGCCAGAAGACATGCATTTGATATTTTTGAGTCGGACGCCCTTTGCTGTGAGCAGCGTCGATCGTTTTTTCCTATTCCTGTGTTCAGTTTAGAAGTAAATAGTTACTCTGCTGAGATGCATAGTCATATGAATGTTGACTTATGTAAGGTATTTTAAGAGTTTGTTCTGAATATTGTCTATGTAATGCCAGGCCTTGTGTTTGATTGCAAAGTTGAGCTTGGAATGTTGTGGCATGCGGCATCACGAGCTGTTCACCGTGCCTCCTGAGAATAATGCTTCGTATTGTTTTACATGTTGATCTAAGGACAATGATTTGCTTGTTAAGAAGATCATCCTCTCTTAAGAAGTTCATCGTGTTATGTTTCATTTGATAGCCTATATGACAAGTCAGGTAGGTTAGACGTGAAACCATATGATCTTCCGACCAACTCATCATCTTAGGCCGAGATTGGATCATCGTTTTCTAGCCAAAACCGCTTGTAAAACTGACGCTTGTAAATAAAAGCAGATGGTCTCGGGCGAAGCGCTTGGTTGGTCGATTTCTACTAGTAAAATATACACTGGTCTCTGAAATTACACGCGTAACCCGCTGGTTTTACTTACAGACCTCGGGCCCTCGGTTTAATTACGCCTGTATTTTACGTGTTGTTTCCGATGACGAGTAAATTACACTTGTATCTTAATACATGTGTGAAATAAACCAGAGCTCCCAAGCGCAGCTTTACCATTTCATGCCATCTCAGTCTCTCGAAGGTGCTCATAGGTGTCCGATGATCCTGGCTTCCTGAATGAGCAGCAGGCGCTGTATCAGACCATCCATAGGGCCCGCGAGGCCCTCTCCGTCATCCTTCGAGTTGTTGCGCTCGCCGTGGCGTCGAGCATTGTCAACATGGTCAACGAACATGATGATTCAGGAGATGACTTTATTTTGACTGGATGACAGTAGGGACCCACTAGGGCCATAGCCGTACGTACGCAAATGCCTCGTTATTATGTACAACTAATTTTTTTTTGCTTCCTCCTGGTTTCCTGACATCACGATCCCACACCATGGTCAACCTATGTAGTCAATATAAATGAGAGAATTGCACAAGGAGCGGTCGACAGCTGGTGTAGCGACCAGACCTCAAACAGTCTGATCTCTGTGCATCAGTGTCATCCCTAGATCGGTAATGCTGACACGCACAGTACTTGAGGATTTATAACAGAGTAGCAATCACACACTTATTACATCGAATGTCTAAAGAGAGAACTTATTACAATAATATGGCTTAAGGCCATCTAAAATCGATAACAGCGGAAGGCTTGGAAGATAAAGTGAGTCCATCAACTCCAACGACATCACTAAGTGAAAGACAACGACCTATGGCACCTTACTCGTCATCCGAAACGGGTCAGCACATGGAATATGTTGGCAATGTAACACATAGAGTAACGAACAGAATAAATGCGATCACTATATGCATATATGGCTGGTGGAAAGCTCTATGGTTACAGTTTTGCATAAAGCCAATTTTTCCCTACAACAAAGGAATAAATTTTATTTAACTATCATGGTGGTTGTTAAACATTGAGAAGGTTCCTCCAACTCAATCCCAATTAAACATCATCATTAACCCAAACAAATTATATTTAGAGTGATGAGATCAACATAATAATCCAAGAACTAGAACTCAAAACGTTCATAACCGGGGACATGGCTAACCATGATTAGTTTGTACACCCTGCAGAGGTTTGCGCACTTTTCCCCACAAGACTCGAATACATCGATGGTCGGAGATTCGAGACACAGTCTTTCTGAAGCATTAACTCTCTACTCTCGATAGACAGTACCACCTACAACCCACTACATCTGCTAGTCTACCTCTTCAAGAGCTTCATGCAACATACTCAACTATGCCGGAGCCCATAATGGCTTGTGGCTGCACACGGAAGTTTCTAGCATGAATAATCTTATGATCCCTTTGAGCCTGGGTGGCGGACCGTAGGATGATCAGGTACTCCGGGATATCCTAGGACAACACTGGATTCTCCAGGTGCCCTGACAACTACTGGGTACTCCAGGGTGCCTTCAAGCAATCCACCCAGATGTGTATTTAAGTAGCCACCTTAAGTAAACCATTAATTAACAATACTCACATCTGTCATGGATACACTCACCCAAACCACGTCTACAAGCATAGCATAGCAATATAAGCAACATAGAAGTAACTCCCAAAGGTTTGATAATAAACAGGGTAATAGGTTCTACCTCATCATCTACTTCCCAAAACCCACATGTTAAATCAGATCCTAACCATGCAAATGTTCGAGGGTTGACTAATGTAATAAAACTGGGTAATAAAGAGGTATGATCAAAGTGTTACTTGCCTTGCTGATGATCCGTGAAACCTAGAGACTCGTAGTAGCATGCTTCGCACTCCGGGTACTCTATCGCAAACAAACAAGTATACAATAAGCACTCAACTAGAAGCACGGGTAAAACTCAAATAAGAGATCTAACCAGAAAGTTCAACTTAAGAACTCCGTTTGCAAAAAGAATCAAATCAAACGAAGCAACGAAACTCAAACTGCGAAGGAAACAAGATCTGTTTACTAATCTGGACTAAAGTCAAACTTGACAGTACCAAAATCTTATTCAAGTTGGTTAAATAGAAAGAGGGCTTCGAGACAAAGATCTAGGCTCTTGAATCGCCCAATTCCGGTAAACGAGCGAAAAGATAAACTAAAATGAAAATCAGGGCAGAAATCGAGATTGAAAATAATCACGGGAAAACCCTGGAAAAAGAAAAACTGAGGAACTGGCTAACGAACGAATGTTCGCTGTCTGCAGCTAACGGGTGAAAACCGTTTGTTAAGTCGAATGTACGAATGGGCGTTCGCTAAATAACTAAACCTGAAAAAATATAAACCGATCTAATAAAAAAACGCATATAGGTTTTCAAATAAAACCGAACGGTTTTTAGAATAAAACCAACGGCTACCTCATGGATCGGGACGACGACAGCGACGGCGGCGGCGTACTCCGGCGGTGGGGCGGGTCCGGGTGGTGGCGGTGGGGTCGGGCGGCGAGGCGGCGGCGGCGGTGGACTCCGGCTGCAGCGGGACGTCGGGGCGGCACGGAACGGGCGGCAGCGGCGAACTCCGCTAGCGGAGGCGGCGGCGAAACGCGGCGGCGACATCCGGGTTCGGGCAATGCTAGGGTTACAGGGGGCGGGGCTGGCGGCTCGGGCCTCCCGTCTCTTAAAGGGCCGGCCGGGTCAGTGTCCCAGGCGGACACGGCCCAATTAGGTCGGTGGTTTTCTTAATAATTCCGCGCAGAAAAACAAAGAAAATAAATACTAAACGAACTCCAATAATCCTAAAATAAATTTTCCACATCCTCTAAAAATATAGCAGACAAAGTGAACATTTATTTGGGCCTCTAATGCAATTTTGAAAAACGCATTTTTTCCTAATTCAAATAAAATAGCAATAAAACTCCGAATAAAATTCTTATTTGATTTTAATATTTAACCTCCAATATTTCTTTATTTTGGGGAAGTCATTTTATTCCCTCTCTTTATTTTTCATAAAAGAGATATTCAAAGAGAAAAATATTTAAAATCAGACGATCCTCTTTTCAAAATTTGAGAAAACTCAAATATGAAAATAACGAAATCCCCAACTCTCTCCGTGGGTCCTTGAGTTGCGTAGAATTTCTAGGATCAACACAAAATGCAATAAAATATGATATGCAATTATGATCTAATGTATAACATTCCATATTTAAAATTTGGGATGTTACAAACCTACCCCCCTTAAGATGAATCTCGCCCTCGAGATTCGGGTTGGCTAGAAAATAGGTGAGGGTGGTTCTTCCGTAGGTATTCCTCTCGTTCCCAAGTGGCTTCATCCTCGGTATGGTGGCTCCGCTAAACTTTGCAAAACTTGATAACCTTGCTGCGGGTGATTTGACTGGCAAACTCGAGAATCTTGACTAGTTTCTCCTCGTAGGTCAAATCGCTATCCAACTGAATCGCTTCCAGTGGCACTGTATCTCTCAGAGGGATATCGGCCATCTCTGCGTGGAACTTCTTCAATTGGGAAACATGGAACACATCGTGAACTCCTGACAATCCTTCGGGCAATTCCAACTTGTAAGCAACTTCTCCCATACGCTCCAAAACTTTGTATGGTCCCACAAAACATGGTGCTAACTTTCCCTTAACTCCAGAACGTTTAACTCCTCGAAGTGGGGACACACGAAGATAAACTTTGTGTCCGACTTTGTAAACTGTCTCCTTGCGTTTAGAATCCGCATAGCTCTTCTGCCTGGACTGGGCTACCTTGAGTCTATCGAGAATCAGCTTAACCTTATCTTCAGACTCTTTAATCAAATCTGGTCCAAACAACTGATGGTCTGCAACTTCATCCCACAACAACGCTATCCTGCACCTCCTTTTGTACAAAGCTTCAAAAGGGGCCATCTTCAAACTGGCTTGATAGCTGTTGTTGTAAGAGAACTCTGCATATGGCAAATTGTCATCCCAACTAGATCCATAATCTAGCGCACAAGCTCTCAACATGTCCTCCAAAGTTTGATTGACTCTCTCGGTCTGTCCATCTGTCTGTGGATGAAAGGCTGTACTAAACTCTAGCTGAAGGAAATATGCCCTAGAAGCAATAATAAATCTATTATTTATTTCCTTATTTCATGATAAATGTTTATTATTCATGCTAGAATTGTATTAACCGGAAACATAATACATGTGTGAATACATAGACAAACATAGTGTCACTAGTATGCCTCTACTTGACTATCTCGTTAATCAAAGATGGTTAAGTTTCCTAACCATAGACATGAGTTGTCATTTGATTAACGGGATCACATCATTAGGAGAATGATGTGATTGACTTGACCCATTCCGTTAGCTTAGCACTTGATCGTTTAGTATGTTGCTATTGCTTTCTTCATGACTTATACATGTTCCTATAACTATGAGATTATGCAACTCCCATTTACCGGAGGAACACTTTGTGTGCTACCAAACATCACAACGTAACTGGGTGATTATAAAGGTGCTCTACAGGTGTCTCCGAAGGTACTTGTTGGGTTGGCATATTTCGATATTAGGATTTGTCACTCCGATTGTCGGAGAGGTATCTCTGGGCCCACTCGGAAATGCACATCACTATAAGCCTTGCAAGCATTGTAACTAATGAGTTAGTTGCAGGATGATGTATTACGGAACGAGTAAAGAACTTGTCGGTAACGAGATTGAACTAGGTATTGAGATACCTATGATCGAATCTCGGGCAAGTAGCATGCCGATGACAAAGGGAACAACGTATGTTGTTATGCGGTTTGACCGATAAAGATCTTCGTAGAATATGTGTCAGCCAATATGAGCATCCAGGTTCCGCTATTGGTTATTGACCGGAGACGTGTCTTGGTCATGTCTACATAGTTCTCAAACCCGTAGGGTCCGCACGCTTAAAGTAAGATGACAATTATATTATGAGTTTGTGTGTTTTGATATACCGAAGGTTGTTCGGAGTCCCGGATGTGATCACGGACATGACGAGGAGTCTCGAAATGGTCGAGACATGAAGATCGATATATTGGACGACTATAATTGGACACCGGAAAGGTTCCGGGTGAGATTGGGACAATACTTGAGCTCCGGGAGGTTATTGGACCCCCCGGGAGGTATATGGGCCTTAATGGGCCTTAGTGGAAAGGAGGGTAAAGGAGCAAGGGAGTGGGCGCCCCGCCTCCAAGCCCAATCCTAATTGGGAGGGGGGCCGGCCCCCTTTCCTTCCTCCCTTCTTCCTCTTCCTTCCCTCTCCCTCTCCAAATAGGAAAGGGGGGAATCCTACTCCCGGTGGGAGTTGGACTCCCCCCTAGGGCGTGCCTCTCCCCTTGGCCGGCCCCTCCTCCACTCCTTTATATACAGGGGAGGGGGGCACCTCATAGACACAACAATTAATCATTGATCTCTTAGCCGTGTGCGGTGCCCCCCTCCACCATAGTCCTCCCCGATAATATCGTAGCGGTGCTTAGGCGAAGCCCTACGTCGGTAGAACATCATCATCGTCACCATGCCGTCGTGCTGACGGAACTCTCCCTCGAAGCTCGGCTGGATCGGAGTTCGAGGGACGTCATCGAGCTGAACATGTGCAAGAACTCAGAGGTATCGTGCTTTCGGTGCTTGATCGGTCGGACCGTGGAGACGTACGACTACATCAACTTTGTTATGCTAATGCTTCCGCTTTCGATCTACGAGGGTACGTGGACACACTCTCCCCTCTTGTTGCTATGCATCACCATGATCTTGCGTGTGCGTAGGAAATTTTTTGAAATTACTACGTTCCCCAACAGTGGCATCGGAGCCAGGTTTTATGCGTAGATGTTATATGCACGAGTAGAACACAAGTGAGTTGTGGGTGATACAAGTCATACTGCTTACCAGCATGTCATACTTTGGTTCGGCGGTATTGTTGGATGAAGCGGCCCGGACCGACATTACGCGTATGCTTACGCAAGACTGGTTCTACCGACGTGCTTTGCACACAGGTGTCTGGCGGGTGTCAGTTTCTCCAACTTTAGTTGAACCGAGTGTGGCTACGCCCGGTCCTTGAGAAGGTTGAAACAACACTAACTTGACGAACTATCATTGTGGTTTTGATGCGTAGGTAAGAACGGTTCTTGCTCAGCCCGTAGCAGCCACGTAAAACTTGCAACAACAAAGTAGAGGATGTCTAACTTGTTTTTGCAGGGCATGTTGTGATGTGATATGGTCAAGGCATGATGCTATATTTTATTGTATGAGATGATCATATTTTGTAACCGAGTTGTCGGCAACTAGCAGGATCCATATGGTTGTCACTTTATTGTATGCAATGCAATCGCCCTGTAATTGCTTTACTTTATCACTAAGCAGTAGCGATAGTCGTAGAAGCAATAGTTGGCGAGACGACAACGATGCTATGATGGAGATCAAGGTGTCGCGCCGGTGACGATGGTGATCATGACGGTGCTTCGGAGATGGGGATCACAAGCACAAGACGATGATGGCCATATCATATCACTTATATTGATTTCATGTGATGTTTATCTTTTATGCATCTTATCTTGCTTTGATTGACGGTAGCATTATAAGATGATCTCTCACTAAATTTCAAGATAGAAGTGTTCTCCCTGAGTATGCACTGTTGCCAAAGTTCGTCGTGCCCAGACACCATGTGATGATCAGGTGTGATAAGCTCTACGTCCATCTACAACGGGTGCAAGCCAGTTTTGTACATGAAGAATACTCAGGTTAGACTTGACGAGCCTAGCATATGCAGATATGGCCTCGGAACACTAAGACCGAAAGGTCGAGCGTGAATCATATAGTAGATATGATCAACATAGTGATGTTCACCATTGAAAACTACTCCATTTCACATGATGATCGGTTATGGTTTAGTTGATTTGGATCACGTGATCACTTAGATCATTAGGGAGATGTCTATCTAAGTGGGAGTTCTTATGTAATATGATTAATTGAACTTAAATTTATCACTTAGTCCTGGTAGTATTTTGCAAATTATGTTGTAGATCAATAGCTCGCATTATTGCTTTCATATGTTTATTTTGATATGTTCCTAGAGAAAACTGTGTTGAAAGATGTTAGTAGCAATGATGCAGATTGGATCCGTGATCTAAGGATTGTCCTCATTGCTGCACAGAAGAATTATGTCCTTGATGCACCGCTAGGTGACGGACCTATTGCAGGAGCAGATGCAGACGTTATGAACGTTTGGCTAGCTCAATATGGTGACTACTTGATAGTTTAGTGCACCATGCTTAACGTCTTAGAATTGGGACTTCAAAGACATTTTGAACGTCATGGGCCATATGAGATGTTCCAGGAGTTGAAGTTAATATTTCAAGCAAATACCCGAGTTGAGAGATATGAAGTCTCCAACAAGTTCTATAGCTAAAAGATGGAGGAGAATTTCTCAACTAGTGAGCATGTGCTCAGATTGTCTGGGTACTACAATCGCTTGAATCAAGTGGGAGTTAATCTTCCAGATAAGATAGTGATTGACAGAGTTCTCTAGTCACCATCACCAAGTTAGTAGAACTTCGTGATGAACTATAGTATGCAAAGGATGACGAAAACGATTCCCGAGCTCTTCGCGATGTTGAAATCAACGAATGTAGAAATCAAGAAAGAGCATCAAGTGTTGATGATTAACAAGACCGCTAGTTTCAATAAAAGGGCAAAGGGAAAGAAAGGGAACTTCAAGTAGAATGACAAGCAAGTTGTCACTCCCACGAAGAAGCCCAAAGCTGGACCAAAGCCTGAAACTGAGTGCTTACACTGCAAAGGAAATGGTCACTTGAAACGGAAATGCCCTAAATATTTGGTGGATAAGAAGGATGGCAAAGTGAACAAGGGTATATTTGATTTACATGTTATTGATGTGTGCCTTACTAGTGTTTATAGTAGCCCCTGAGTATTTGATACTAGTTCGGTTGCTAAGATTAGTAACTCGAAACAGGAGTTACATAATAAACAGAGACTAGTTGAGGGGAAGTGACGATGAGTGTTGGAAGTAGTTCCAAGATTGATATGATCATCATCACACACTCCCTATACTTTTGGGATTAGTGTTAAACCTAAATAAATGTTATTTGGCGTTTGCGTTGAGCATGAATATGATTTGATCATGGTTATTGCAATACGGTTATTCATTTAAGTCAAAGAATAATTGTTATTCCCTTTACATGAATAAAACCTTCTATGGTCGTACACTCAATATAAATGGTTTATTGAATCTCGATCATAGTGATACACATATTCATAATGTTGAAGCCAAAAGATGCAAAGTTAATAATGATAGTGCAACTTATTAGTGGCACTGCCGTTTAGGTCATATTGGTGTAAAGCGCATGAAGAAACTCCATGCTGATGGGATTTTGGAATCACTTGATTATGAATCACTTGATGCTTGCGAACCATGCCTCATGGGCAAGATGACTAAGACTCCGTTCTCCGGAACAATGGAGCGAGCAACTGACTTATTGGAAATAATACGTACTGATGTATGCGATCCGATGAGTGTTGAGGCTTACGGCGCGTATCGTTATTTTCTGACCTTCACCGATGATTTGAGCAGATATGGGTATATCTACTTGATGAAACATAAGTCTGAAATAGTTGAAAGGTTCAAAAATTTCAGAGTGAAGTGGAAAATCATCGTAACAAGAAAATAAAGTTTCTGCGATCTGATCGTGGAGATGAATATTTGAGTTATGAGTTTGGCCTTCAGTTAAAATAATGTGGAATAGTTTCACAAACTTATGCCACCTGGAACACCACAGCGTAACGGTGTGTCCGAACGTCATAACCGCACTTTATTTGATATGGTGCGATCAATGATGTCTCTTACCGATTTACCAATATCATTTTGGGGTTATGCATTAGAGATAGCTGCATTCACGTTAAAATAGGGCACCATCTAAATCCGTTGAGACGTCACCGTATGAACTATGTTTTAGCAATAAACCTAAGCTGTCATTTCTTAAAGTTTGGGGTTGCGATGCCTATGTGAAAAAGTTTCATCCTGATAAGCTCAAACCCAAATCGAAGAAATGTGTCTTCATAGGATAGCCAAAGGAGACAGTTGGGTACACCTTCTATCACAGATCTGAAGGCAAGACATTCATTGCTAAGAATGGATCCTTTCTAGAGAAGGAGTTTCTCTCAAAAGAAGTGAGTGGGAGGAAAGTAGAACTTGATGAAGTAACTGTACCTGCTCCCTTATTGGAAGGTAGTTCATCAGAGAAATCAGTTCATGTGACTCCTACACCAATTAGTGAGGAAGCTAATGATGATGATCATGTAACTTCAGATCAAGTTACTACCGAACCTCGTAGGACAACCAGAGTAAGATCCGCACCAGAGTGGTATGGTAATCCTGTTCTGGAGGTCATGTTACTTGACCATGACGAACCTACAAACTATGAGGAAGCGATGATGAGCCCAGATTCCGAAAATGGCTTGAGGCCATGAAATCTGAGATGGGATCCATGTATGAGAACAAAGTGTGGACTTTGGTTGGCTTGCCCGATGATCGGCAAGCCATAGAAAATAAATGGATCTTCAAGAGGAAGACGGACGCTGATAATAGTGTTACTATCTACAAAGCTAGACTTGTCGAAAAAGGTTTTTGACAAAGTTCAAGATGTTGACTACGATGAGTTTTTTCTCACTCGTATCGATGCTTAAAAGCCTGCCCGAATCATGTTACCAAATTGCCACATTTTATGAAATCTGGCAAATGGATGTCAAAACTACATTCCTTAATGGATTTCTTAAGGAAAAGTTGTACATGACGCAACCAGAAGGTTTTGTCGATCCTAAAGGTGCTAACAAAATGTGCAAGCTCCAGCGATCCATCTATGTATTGGTGCAAGCATCTCGGAGTTGGAATATACGCTTTGATAAGTTGATCAAAGCATATAGTTTTATACGGACTTGCGGTGAAGCCTGTATTTACAATAAAGTGAGTGGGAGCACTACAACCTTTCTGATAAGTATATGTGAGTGACATATTGTTGATCAGAAATGATGTAGAATATTTTTGGAAAGCATAAAGGAGTGTTTGAAAGGAGTTCTTCAAAAGAAAGACCTTAGTAAAGCTACTTACATATTGAGCATCAAGATCTATCGAGATAGATCAAGATGCTTGATAAGATTTTCAATGAGTACATACCTTGACAAGATTTTGAAGTAGTTCAAAATGGAACAGTCAAAGAAAGAGTTATTTCCTGTGTTCCAAAGGTGTGAAATTGAGTAAGACTCAAATCCCGACCACGGCAAAAAATCGAAAGAGAATGAAAGTCATTCCCTATGCCTCAGTCATAGGTTCTATAAAAGTATGCCATGCTATGGACCAGACCTATTGTATACTCTGCCTTGGTTTGGCAAGGAAGTACAATAGTGATCGAGGAGTAGATCACTGGACATTGGTCAAATTATCCTTAGTGGAATAAGGATATGTTTCTCGATTATGGAGGTGAAAAGAGGTTCGTCATAAAGGGTTACGTCGATGCAAGTTTTGACACTGATCCAGATGACTCTAAGTCTCAATCTGGATACATATTGAAAGTGGGAGCAATTAGCTAGAGTAGCTCCGTACAGAGCATTGTAGACATAGAATATTTTGCAAAATACATACGGCTCTGAATGTGACAGACCCATTGACTAAACTTCTCTCACGAGCAAAACATGATCACAACTTAGTACTCTTTGGGTGTTAATCACATAGCGATGTGAACTAGATTATTGACTCTACTAAACCCTTTGGGTGTTGGTCACATGACGATGTGAACTATGGGTGTTAATCATATACAGATATGAATATTGGTGTTAAATCACATGGCGATGTGAACTAGATTATTGACTCTAGTGCAAGTGGGAGACTGAAGGAAATATGCCCTAGAGGCAATAATAAAGTTATTATTTATTTCCTTATTTCATGATAAATGTTTATTATTCATGCTAGAATTGTATTAACCGGAAACATAATACATGTGTGAATACATAGACAAACATAGTGTCACTAGTATGCCTCTACTTGACTAGCTCGTTAATCAAAGATGGTTAAGTTTCCTAACCATAGACATGAGTTATCATTTGATTAACAGGATCACATCATTAGGAGAATGATGTGATTGACTTGACCCATTCCTTTAGCTTAGCACTTGATCGTTTAGTATGTTGCTGTTGCTTTCTTCATGACTTATACATGTTCCTATAACTATGAGACTATGCAACTCCCGTTTACCGGAGGAACACTTTGTGTGCTACCAAACGTCACAACGTAACTGGGTGATTATAAAGGTGCTCTATAGGTGTCTCCGAAGGTACTTGTTGGGTTGGCGTATTTTGAGATTAGGATTTGTCACTCTGATTGTCGGAGAGGTATCTCTGGGCCCACTCGGTAATGCACATCACTATAAGCCTTGCAAGCATTGTAACTAATGAGTTAGTTGCAGGATGATGTACTATGGAACAAGTAAAGAGACTTGCCGGTAACGAGATTGAACTAGGTATTGAGATACCGACGATCGAATCTCGGGCAAGTAACATACCGATGACAAAGGGAACAACGTATGTTGTTATGCGGTTTCACCAGTAATGATCTTCGTAGAATATATGGGAGCCAATATGAGAATCCAGGTTCTGCTATTGGTTATAGACCGAAGACATGTCTCGGTCATGTCTACATAGTTCTTGAACCCGTAGGATCCGCACGCTTAAAGTAAGATGACAGTTATATTATGAGTTTATGTGTTTTTATGTACCAAAGGTTGTTCGGAGTCCCGGATGTGATCATGGACATGACGAGGAGTCTCTAAATGGTCGAGACATGAAGATCGATATATTGGACAGCTATATTTGGACACCGGAAAGGTTCCGGGTGAGATTGGGACAATACCGGAGCTCCGAGAGGTTATCGGAACCCCCCGGGAGGTATATGGGCCTTAATGGGCCTTAGTGGAAAGGAGGGGAAAGGAGCAAGGGAGGGGGCGCCCCCTCCCCAAGCCCAATCCGAATTGGGAGGGGGGCCAGCCCCCTTTCCTTCCTCCCTCCTTCCTCTTGCTTCACTCTCCCTCTCCAAATAGGAAAGGGGGAACCTTACTCCCGGTGGGAGTTGGAATCCCCCCCTAGGGCGTGCCTCTCCCCTTGGCTGGCCCCGTCCTCCACTCCTTTATATATAGGGGAGGGGAGCACCCCATAGACATAACAAGTGATCATTGATCTCTTATTCGTGTGCGGTGCCCCCCTCCACCATAGTCCTCCTCGATAATATTGTAGCGGTGCTTAGGCGAAGCCCTACGTCAGTAGAACATCATCATCGTCACCATGCCGTCGTGCTGACGGAACTCTCCCTCGAAGCTCGGCTGGATCGGAGTTCGAGGGACGTCATCGAGCTGAACGTGTGCAAGAACTCGGAGGTGCCGTGCTTTCGGTGCTTGATCGGTCAGACCATGAAGACGTACGACTACATCAACCACGTTGTGCTAACTCTCCCGCTTTCGGTCTACGAGGGTACGTGGACACACTCTCCCCTCTTATTTCTATGCATCACCATGATCTTGCGTGTGCGTAGGATTTTTTTTTAAATTACTACGTTCCCCAACACTAGCCTGGTACCCAAAGTCCCATGCAACTGATTCCAGAACTTTGAGGTAAACTGGGTTCCTCTATCTGATAAAATGGTCCTCAGAACTCCATGCAGACATACGATCCTGGTCATGTATATCTTTGCCAACTTAGCACTGGTGTAAGTGGTCTTCACTGGGATCAAATGAGCTACCTTCGTCAAACGATCGACTACAACCCATATCGATTCATAGCCTGAACGAGTCCGGTGCAATCCCGTGATAAAATCCATGCCTAGTTTATCCCACTTCCATTCGGGTATCAGCAATGGCTGTAGCAATCCTGCTGGCTTCTGATGCTCTGCCTTCACTCTCTGACATACATCACAAACTGCTACATACTCCGCAATATCCTTCTTCATTCCGGTCCACCAGAAACTGTCTTTCAAATCCAGATACATCTTGGTATTTCCTGGGTGAATCGAATACGGCGAATCATGGGCATCATGCAGAATCAACTTCCTGATCTCCTGGTCATTAGGCACATATATGTGGTCCTCAAACCATAAGGTATCATGCTCATCCTCACGAAATCCCGTAGCTTTTCCTTTGCTCATCCTTTCCTTTATCTCGGTGATCTCCTTGTCCGTCTTCTGAGCTTGTCTGATCTTATCCATCAAGGTAGACTGAATCTCCAATGCTGCTACATAGCCTCTCGGAACTATCTCCAAACATAGGTCAGGAAGATCCTCTGCTAACTCCTTGGGTAACTCTCTGGTCATGAGGGTATTGACATGACTCTTGCGACTTAAAGCATCGGCTACTACGTTAGCCTTTCTGGGATGATAATGCAACCTCATATCATAATCCTTGATGAGCCCCAACCATCTCCTCTGCCTGAGATTCAACTCCTTCTGCGTGAAGATATACTTCAAACTCTTGTGATCCGTGTACACCTCACAGTGGTTTCTAATGAGAAAATGTCTCCACGTCTTCAACGCATGCACTACGGCTGCTAACTCCAAATCGTGTGTAGCATAATTCAACTCATGGGGTTTAAGCTGTCGTGAGGCATATGAAACAACTCTTCCCTCCTGCATAACCACTGCTCCAAGTCCTCGACGAGAAGCATCGCAATACACTTGATAATCCTTGCATTGATCTGGAAGAATCAACATTGGAGTTGTAACCAAACATTTCTTCAACTCCTGAAAATTGGCCTCACATTCCTCAGTCCATTTGTACTTGGTGTCCTTCTTCAACAACTTCGTCATGGGCTTTGCAATCTTCGAGAAATTCTCAATGAACCTCCTATAGTATCCTGCGAGTCCAAGAAAACTCCGGATCTCTCCAACTGACGTGGGTGCTTCCCAATTTGTCACAGTGACAACCTTGGTGGGGTCTACTGCTATTCCTTCTCTGGATATAACATGTCCGAGGAATCCAACTTCCTTCAACCAAAACTCACACTTACTAAACTTGGCATATAACTGATATTCTCTGAGCTTCCCAAGTACCAAACGCAAATGCTCCTTATGCTCCTCTTCATTCTTCGAGTAAACCAGAATATCATCAATGAACACCACGACGAACTTATCCAAGAACTCCATAAACACCTTG
This sequence comes from Triticum timopheevii, assembly GCA_963921465.1. Taxonomy (NCBI): domain Eukaryota; kingdom Viridiplantae; phylum Streptophyta; class Magnoliopsida; order Poales; family Poaceae; genus Triticum; species Triticum timopheevii. The sequence continues at coordinate 117,196,305 of OY997271.1, forward strand.
TTCATCATGTTCATGAAATAGGCAGGCGCGTTAGTCAGACCAAATGACATAACGGTATACTCATATAGCTCGTACCTTGTGGTAAAAGCTGTCTTAGTATCCTGCTCTCGAATCTTCAGCTGCTAGTATCCTGGTCGCAGATCAATCTTGGAAAATACTTTAGCTCCTTGCAACTTGTCAAACAAATCATTGATCTTCGGTAGTGGGTACTTGTTCTTTATTGTCACTTCATTCAATCCATGATAATCAACAACCATCCTCAACGATCCATCCTTCTTCTCCACTAGAAGCACTGGTGATCCCCAAGGTGACGAACTTGGGCCAATATAGCCTTTATCCAGTAACTCCTTAATCTGCTTCTTAATTTCTTCCAAATCCTTTGCGGGCATCCTGTACGGTCTCTTAGATATTGGCCCTATTCCTGGCAAAAGCTCAATCAAAAACTCAATGTCTCTATCTGGTGGCATGCCTGGCAACTCTTCTGGAAATACATCAGGGAAATCCTTCTCCACTGGTACTTCCTCCTGTACAACTCCTGATAAGGAATTCACTTGAGTCCTCTTCGGCACATGCCGGGATACATACTTGATCCTTCTTCCTTCTGGGGTGGTGAACAAAATTGACTTACTGGCACAGTCAATGTTCCCTCCATACTTCAATAACCAATCCATGCCTAATATCACATCCAGTCCTTGTGACTCCAATACTATTTGGTCTGAGGGGAACACGTAGTTACCAATCCTTAATGGTAACCTATCACACCATAGGCTAGCCATATACTGTGCTCCTGGCGAGGTTACTAACATGGGTGACCTAAGCTGTGACGCCCCCGATTCAGGGACTCATACACGCAAATGTGTACAATAAAGATCAGGGACTCACGGGAAGATATCACAACACAACTCTAGACACAAATAAAGTAATACAAGCTTTATATTACAAGACGGGGGCCTCGAGGACTCGAATCCATAGCTCGATACACAAGAGTCAGCGGAAGCAACAATATCTGAGCACAGACAAAAGTTAAACAAGGATGCCTTAAGAAGGCTAGCACAAAAGCAACACGATCGAAGAGGCAAGGCCTCCTGCCTGGGACCTCCTAACTACTCCTGGCCATCGGCGATCTCCACGTAGTAGTATCCGTCAGCGATGGCATCTGGCTCCAGGGATCCACCATCTGGTTGCATCAACCGGAAAGAAGAAAGAAGGGGGAAAAGGGGTAGCAAAGCAACCGTGAGTACTCATCCAAAGTACTCGCAAGCATCAGATCTATACTATGTATGCATTGGTATCAAATGGAAGGGTTGTATTTGTGGACTGAACTGCAGAACGCCAGAATAGAGGGGGAAGGCCTAGCCTATCAAAGACTAGAATCTTCACGCAGCTCTGAGCATCTTGCAGCATGTAGAAGAGTAAAGAATAGCAGTTTATAATATTAAACAAGCATGTTGTAACATCAACGCCCAGAGATCCTTTCCCAACTCCCTGCAGGAAAGCAATCTCGGAGCCACATATCCATCACATATCTCAAGTATCCATTTCTAGTTATATAAGATCCGGATACAAGTCTGAACGTCCATTACCATGGACACGGTATTCAAATATCTATCTTCCCTGCAGGGGTGCACCATGTTACCCAACACGCTCAATCACTCTGGCTGGACACACCTTTCTGGGGTCAATGCCCGGCCTCGGAAGATCAACACATCCCAGCCCTACCTAGGCTCAGTAGAGAGGTCCCCGCCAGTCTACATCCTAAGCACTCCGGGGTCTTGGGCCCATCGCCCGCAGCACTCCGGGTCATTGCGAGCAGGGTGAATACCAGCACTGCCTCGAATGGCCAGCACGATCCGACCATGCCGCACTGCTGAACTATACGTCTGACAAAGCTTCGACTGATACTGCGACGTCGAGACCCATATCTATTCTCGCGTGGTGGTTAGTGCGTAAAGGCCAGAGGCCAACTCAGAACAAATACCAAACCTGTTAGTGCATTGGGGGCTCGCGTAAACGAGCAGAGACTCACGATAAGGTGACCCCTTCGCCTCGTCTCATGGACTTACGGCAAGGGCCCAGACTGCCCGGCCGTGCGACGTGGAAAACTCGCGGGTGCTCAACGGTCCCACCTGACTTTCACATTAACTCGCGCGTACCCCTCAGGTCCGACCCGACTTCAACAATGGTCTCAAGTAAAGTCCGGGTAACCATGTGTCCAAACATCAAGGGGAAAACCCGAGGAATCACCCCCGGTGGATTCCACTCAATGTAATCATCAAGGTGAATGTAAGAGGGACCACCCTCGAGGTTCACACTTGAGGTGTTGGACGACAGAGCCGTATCGGGAATGGTGAAATAGGAAATCACCCTCGATGACCACGACCGAATAGCTACACCACAGAATTATCATCAGGAGTGCGTTATGAGGGATCACCCTCGACACTCGATAGTAGCTCTACAGAGTCGAGTAACTAAAGGGACGTGATGTGATGTGAGGTGTCGGGCTCTGGTCGTCGATCACGCTGATCGAGTCGTCGATGATGAAGCAGGGGCAACAAGGACAAGGTGGGGGTCACTGATGGATCACTAACCAACCTATACTAAGTAGTTTAGGATAAACAGGTAAGGTACAATAGTAGGTTACAAAAGCAGGCTATGCATCAGAATAGGAGCAATCAATAACAGTAGAAAAATCTAATGCAAGCACAAGAGTATAGAAAGGGCGATATCGGGATGATCAAAGGGGGGCTTGCCTGGTTGCTCAGACAAGAAGGAGGGTCATTGTTGACGTATTCGATCACAGGGGCATCAGCAGCGGTCTCGAGGTCTACCGGAGAAGAAGAGGGGGAAGAAACAGGAAATACATGCAAACATAAGCATAACAAGACAATAAACGGGGCTAGAGGTGTTCTAACGCAGAGCTAGGCGATACTGGTGAAGGGGGAAACATCCGGGAAAGTTTCCCGGTTCCGGACGTCTGTCGGACAGATGAACCGAAGGGGAAAGGTTGCATGTTCGCTATGCAAGGGACATGTGGCGAACGAACGACTGCGTATCTCGATTTGTCTCGTCGTTCTGAGGAACTTTCATGTATAAAACTTTTTCATCCGAGCTACGATTTATTTTATATGATTTTTCAAAGAATTTAAACAATTTTCTAGAATTATCTTAATTATTTAAAACAACATTATCCAGAACATTGCGGCAGTGATGTCAGCATAATGTCACGATGACGCCAGCAGGTCAACTGACCAGTTGGCCAGGTCAAACCTGACATGTGGGATCACCGGGACCCACATGTCAGCCTCTGTTAGAACTAAACGGAGTTAAAATTAATCTAACTACTTAATTAGATGGTGGTCCCTACTAGTCAGTTTTTAATTAGTGTTTTAATTAGCTGATTCATTAATTAACCTATTTTCTATTTAATTAATTTTGTTTATTTAGGCGGGACCCACGTGTCATAGACACAGGGCCTGCCCAATCAGCGTTGACCCTGCTTAACGGGTCAAGTGGGAGCCCCGGGGCCCATAGGCAGTGGCACATAGGCAGGGCCCACGGTGCCAGGTCAACAGCGCCACCTGAGTTGCTCCGGCGGGCCTGCGCGCGGCGGCTGAACGCCGGCGAGCGCCGGAATCACGCTGTAGTGCCCCGTTTTGCGCGTTCTTGGTCGCGTTCGAACGGGCAGAACGCGATGCGTCGATCTATGGCATCGGTTGGTGCGGGGGCAACCGAAATAGTGGACGGCGACGAGGTCCACGGTGGCGAGGTTTTGGGCGACGACGCAAACGACGATGCAACCCGCAGTAAATCAATCTAAAGCTTCGGGCGTGCTCTGCGCGTTGGCAAGGACAATGGACACAGGGCCTTGACCAAACGGTCACCGGAGACACGCCGGCGACCAAACGAGGCGGCGGTGGTTCCGGCTTCGTCGGGGCTGTGGCTACGGGCGGCTAGAGGGGGCAGGGGACGGCGCGTTCGGTGCAGGAGCGCACTGCGGGAGCGTGGGATCTAGGCAGAGGGCTCGGGGAGGTCCGGTGAAGCAGATCGGCCGCGAGGTCGTGTGGTGGCCGTCGAGGAGGAAGACGAAGGGGATCCGGCGCTGGGGTTTCCGTTGAGGTTGTTGGCACAGACGAAGCAGCCGATGACCGCGGGGCTTGTGGACACATCGGGCGGCGAGGAGGGCCTGGTGGCCACAGTGGCGCAGCAACGCAGCGACGACAGTGCGTTGGGGAGAGGTGGATCTAGAGAAGGGGGCGAGGCAGAGGGAGAGAGGGAGCAGTGCGAGAGAAAAAGATCAAGGGGGGCTCTGTCGGTGTCCTTATGCTCTCCGGGGCCTATAGCGGCACGGGGCGGCGAGCTGGTCCGTCGGCGACAGCAGGCGTGGTCGGACGAACAGTAGGGGGCGTGGGGAGAAGACGACAACGATGGGGAGGTGGCAGCTGGGCCACCTGGGCCGGCCGGGTGAGATGGAATGGGCCGAAGCCCAAGGGGAGCCAGGGGATCTTTTGTTTCCTTTTTCTTTTAAAATTTTCTGTTTTCTAATTTCTGTTCATATAGCTTTAGCTTTATATAAAAAATACCATTCTTGCACCTAAATTAGCAATACTATTTATAACTCTGCCACAAAAGTTTGGTACCCAAATAAAATTAGTTGTATTTGTTTATTAGTTAAAAGCTATTTATAATTGTTTTTAGCCACTCCTTTGATTATTTAAGGGCACTTAAACCCTTTATAAAATATAGGTTCAACATGACAAATTAATGAGAGATTATTTGCCACCATTTGAATATTTTAGTTTTCATGTTTGACAAATCTGAATTTTGGACTTTAATTTGAATTTGAATTTGAACCGGATTGAATCAAAGGGTAATTTAGCAATAGTGAAAATGATGACATGGCCCAATTAGAGGGAATTACTGTAGCTTGATTATCCAGGCGTCACAATTCTCCTCCACTACAAGAAATCTCGTCCCGAGATATAAGGGGTGGAGTAAGGGGGAAAGACTCGAGAAGGACGGTGTTCAACACAAGATAGGTACCTGGGGGCTATCTCAGTGAACGTGGCATAGAGGCATCTCTCGAGTTGAAATTCAATAAAGTCATCAAGAGCAAGGTATGCAGGTGCAATAAGAAGTTTCAAGCGGGTAGGCAACCGTTCGTTGCCTGAAACAAAGGGTGAAAGGGGTTGAGAGCAATGGGAATAAGTATTGCGTCTGATACCAGAACAGATCACAAGGAAGGTGGCTCGTGAATTACATACGAAGCCAAGTGTGAGGAACAATTTTGGAAGACAGAGATGTACAGGAGAGTCAGGTTTCGATCCTGTGGAACTATGGGTTATGGGCCCACCATGTGGGTTAAAGGTAGGAAGGGCGCTAACATATGCACGGTCATGATAGCAAGGTAGGTCAGAGGATAGCCTGTCAGTTATGTTGGCAACAACGTTGGTACCAAGGGCGAGGGATGAAGAAAACCATTTTCCTGCTCGTTAAGACAAGGCGGACCAATAGGCAAAGTTCTCGTCCGCCGTCGGCTACCAGAATGTCATCAACAATAGTAACATGGTATTACTGACAGAGAATGTACACCGAGGTTTTTACATAAGCAGGGAATTATCACTGCTCAGATATGTTAGGTTATAAGAAAGGTTAAACAAAACAACGGAGACTTGAATCAGTTATCGGTGTTCTCGAGTGTCTAACAACTCAGAACCCATAGAAACTTGGAATCAATGAGAATTAATAGTTCATGAAGAACTCATAAGATGTTATGTAGTTCCGTGATATTCTCGAGATACTAGAGGGTAATACTCGAGGGTAGAGCAGAATAGAGGTTGGACAGATGAAATGATCTGCAGAAGACAAGTACTTCAACTTGTCCGAGAAATGAAATCAAAGGAGAACAATCATGGTAGGAACCACAGATGCAAAGGACCAAACATAGATACAAGATGAATTTATCACAAGGGGATTATTATTATTACAAGAAGCTTCCATGATAAGTTCCACATCGGGTCCATGGGCATGAACACAAAGGTTCAAGGTCGACTCCCACTTCTCTAATGCACAACTTCTACTCACTTCTCGCGTTCGAAGAAGTTGTGGAATTGAAAATTTATCCGAAGAAACACTAGTAGATATAACTCGCATAATCTTCGGGTTCACACGAATTTAGGTAAGACAAAGGTTCAACCCATCGGGGCATCTGAGGAACATATACCACAAACTACACGAGTAAATAACTCAATCCCGAGAGTAGAGAATGGTTGAGGAAGCAGAAGATTACAATTTACCAAAGGCATTATGTATCCGAGGAAAAGCTCACAAGGTTACTGTATATGAAGGACGTTGTCAGATAGAACCCCACAATGGTTCACAAGGGATCTGATGTGAGCATCAGTACTCAACCAGAAGTAGAAAGAATGCAAGGATATCAGATTATAAAAGCAACGACTAGTTCAGAATTCAAATGCAAAGGAATTATGATTTCCAAAATCAAGGGATCAGAAGCAAACGCTCTGACCAAGGATGGTTAAGTTGAATAGACTTAGGGCACAATCGATGGCAATTTGATTGGCCGAGAACCAGCTCATGTTCGAGAAGACATCTGAGCCGAAAGATAATCCATAAGGATCAACTGATGATTGCGACATAGACATATCAAATTGAAAGACTCAAGATGATAATGACAAAGAATGTCAATGGATACTGCTAGGCATATGGAATTAACCAGAGTGTAGGCAGGTAAGACTTTCTAGAGCAATAGGCAACAGAGGTCATCGAAAGCTCGGATTGTATTACCAAGTATCTTATTAAGCATAAGAATAACTGGGGTGAATGGATACTCTATAAGAGCGAGTAATTATCCGAAGGGGTATTCATGCAGCAAGGACTGCAGGGCAGTAAGCATAAAGGATCCTCTGAACATCGAAGAGTATTTCAGGACATCTTGTAATAACAAGAGCAACTGGGGATGATGGTATCAACGACAATGTAGGTAGCTACTCATAAGGACTTATCGGTGGTAGGGATCACAACGGAGAAGGGCACAAGGGTCTCGAGAAAACTTCGGAGAGTATCTTCAGAATCTTTCGATGCACCAAGTAATAATCTGGAGTGAGGGGTTCTCCAAGAGAAAGTATTTACGAGAACCTAGAGTCAGAGTCAGCAAAATCATTTACCCGAATATAAGAGAGATAAGAGTCCCAGAGTATAAACGATGAATAAATGATCCTAATACCACCCAATGGCGATGTGGCCCAAAAGCCACAGAGCCATGTTAGTAAAACAATTTTTTTTCAAAGACTAGACTCAACTTTGGCCAAGGATTTAGAAAGGGGGATCCTACAGGCAGTCCGCTCTGATACCAACTTGTGACGCCCCCGATTCAATCGTACACTAATCATACACGCAAATGTGTATGATCAAGATCAGGGACTCACGGGAAGATATCACAACACAACTCTAGAGACAAATAAAATAATACAAGCTTTATATTACAAGCCGGGGGCCTTGAGGGCTCGAATACATAGCTCAATACACAAGAGTCAGCGGAAGCAACAATATCTAAGTACATACACAAGTTAAACAAGGATGCCTTAAGAAGGCTAGCACAAAAGCAACACGATCGAAAAGGCAAGGCCTCCTGTCTGGGACCTCCTAACTACTCCTGGCCGTCGGCGGTCTCCACGTAGTAGTATCCGTCAGTGATGGCATCTGGCTCCAGGGATCCACCATCTGGTTGCATCAACCGAAAAGAATAAAGAAGGGGGAAAAGGGGTAGCAAAGCAACCGTGAGTACTCATCCAAAGTATTCGCAAGCATCAGATCTATACTATGTATGCATTATATTGGTATCCAATGGAAGGGTTGTATATAAGGACTAAACTGCAGAATGCCAGAATAGAGGGGGAAGGCCTAGCCTATCGAAGACTAGCATCTTCATGCAGCTCCGAGCATCTTGCAGCATGTAGAAGGGTAAAGAATAGCAGTTTATAATATTAGACAAGCATGTTGTAACATCAACACCAAGAGATCCTTTCCCAACTCCCTGCAGGAAAGCAATCTCGGAGCCACATATCCATCACATATCTCAAGTATCCATTTCTAGTTATATAAGATCCGGATACAAGTCTGAACGTCCATTACCGTGGACACGGTATTCGAATATATATATCTTCCCTGCAGGGGTGCACCACGTTACCCAACACACTCGATCACTCTGGCCGGACACACCTTTCTGGGGTCAATGCTCGGCCTCGGAAGATCAACATGTCGCAACCCTACCTAGGCTCAGCAGAGAGGTCCCCGCCGGTCTACATCCTAAGCACTCTGGGGTCTTGGGCCCATCACCCGCAGCACTCCGGGTCGTTGCGAGCAGGGTGAATACCAGCACTGCCTCGGATGGCCAGTGTCGGTGTCAAAACCGGCGGATCTCGGGTAGGGGGTCCCGAACTGTGCGTCTAGGCGGATGGTAACAGGAGACGAGGGACACGATGTTTTTACCCAGGTTCGGGCCCTCTCGATGGAGGTAAAACCCTACGTCCTGCTTGATTAATATTGATGATATGGGTAGTACAAGAGTGGATCTACCACGAGATCAATGAGGCTAAACCCTAGAAGCTAGCCTATGGTATGATTGTTGTAATGTATGTTGTCCTACGGACTAAAGCCCTCCGGTTTATATAGACACCGGAGGAGGCTAGGGTTACACAAAGTCGGTTACAATGGTAGGAGATCTACATATCCGTATCGCCAAGCTTGCCTTCCACGCCAAGGAAAGTCCCATCCGGACATGGGACGAAGTCTTCAATCTTGTATCTTCGTAGTCTTGGAGTCCGGCGGATAATGATAGTCCGGCTGTCCGGACACCCCCTAGTCCAGGACTCCCTCTGTAGCCCCTGAACCAGGCTTCAATGACGATAAGTCCGGCGCGCATAATGTTCGGCATTGCAAGGCGGGTTCCTCCCTTGAATAATCCATAGAAGATCATGAACACCATGATAGTGTCCGGCTCTGCAAAATAAATTCCACATTCCACCGTAGAGAGAATAAAATGTACACTTAGTTCAATCTGCTGACGTACTATGCGGCCTGAGATCACACCGTTACCAAGCCACTGTTTTGAATCATTTTTTACTATACCACCTCAGCACGTTTAGCGAAGCGGTTTCCTTGGCACGTCTTGTCGAAGCAGAGATCATGTTCCCCTTATTCCGGGATTCTCATCAATACGGACGTGGGCAACCCAACCGCGCCATTGATGGTGGCGCTTGGGAGATAAGCGAGTTTTACCAGACCGGTGGGGGACGCACAGTTTTGTCCGCCTATATATAAGGGATAAGGACTTACCTTCTCACCTACGCCTTCTTCCTCCTTTGCTTATACATCTCCGCGCACTCAAGCTCCAACGCCCAAGCTCGCGCATCTCGCCTCGACCTTCTCCGAATATGTCCGGAGGGGGAGGCAAGTGGTTGGCCTCCACCGTTAAGGAGGAGCACATCACCAAGCTGCGCAGCGCCGGATACCTCTCCGGCGATATCGCGCATCGGCTGCCCGACGAGGGGCAGCTCATCCCCACCCCTGGGCCTCACGAGAGGGTCGTCTTCCTTCCCCACTTCCTCCGCGGACTGGGCTTTCCGCTCCATCCATTCGTCCGGGGGCTCATGTTCTATTACGGCATGGATTTCCACGATCTGGCGCTGAACTTCATCCTCAACATCTCGGCGTTCATCATCGTGTGTGAGGCCTTCCTCTGCATCCGGCCCCACTTCGGCCTGTGGCTCAAGACCTTCAACGTCAAGCCGAAGGTTGTGAAGGGCACGCAAGTGGAATGCGGAGGCACCATGTTGGGTAAATTACCCAACGTCCTTTGGCTCGAAGGGGCCTTTGTGGACTCCGTCAAGGGGTGGCAATCGGGGTGGTTCTACATCACCGAGCCGCGCAAGCCCACATGGGTGGCGGCCCCCGAGTTTAGATCTGGCGTCCCCATGCAACTCACCTCATGGAAAGAGAAGGGCTTGCTGTGGGGCGATCCGAAGGAGGTGACTGGACTCCGAGCCTGCATCCAGGAGCTGGTGAGCAATAAGCTCAGGCTCGTCGACGTGGTCCAAGTCATGCTCATCCGCCGGATTCTCCCATGCCAAGAACGGGCATTCAATCTGTGGGAGTTCAATTCGGAACAGCACCAGGCGCTGAGCGGGCTCTTCGACACGACGTACGAAGGCGCCTGGAGGGTGCTGTTTAAGGGCGCCGAGGCCCCCGTATCCGCGACGGAAGATCGCGGATTCAGCTCGCAGCATCCAACTGACGAGGTAAGTGATTCAACCCCATTACGGGACACTTTGTAGTAATCGAATTGATTATAAGAGGGTTTCATCCCTTCCTTTCCTTCGACAGGAATGGATGCAGAAGGCCAGGCAGCTTATCAGCCCGGCTCCCATGCCAGAAGACCCAGTGGACGCCCGTTTAGCAGGGTTGCTGGTTCCGGCACCGCACGTGGTGCCGGAGAAGAAGGCCAAGAAGGTGGTCGCGGGGACTCGAAAGAGTTCCCGCAATCAGGCGTCTGACGATGACGCAGACTCCTCCCCCGAAGACGAGGAGGAGGAGGAGTACTCTCTCCCGGAGGGGGGAGAGAAGAAGAGGAAGGCTTCCCCAATAGGGGAGGCCAAAGGGTCCAAAAGGGGGAGAACTATCCCCCCGGACAGTTTCGCCAACACCAGCGTTGGCGAGGATGAGTGGCCTCCAAGGGCCAGGCGTCCGGCGAGATCGTAAGTATCCGGATCCTTGATATGCAATATATTTTCTGTCGCATAGTGTCCTTCTAACGCCGCGTTCTGTCCATAGTCCGGCCGATGACGATCTCCCCGACTCATCGAGCGGGTCGTTGGCCTCGTCGGATGTGAATTCACTTCCGACTGCCTCTACCCCACGCGCCGACGAGGACGCCGAGGTGGGGTCCCAGAGAGGGACCCATCAGGAGGAGGCTCCGGAGGCGCCGTCAGGCAGCCTCCCGGACTTTGCGCCGGACTCTACACCGGAACCCGCAGTGGTTCCAGAGTCCGGCAAGCGGCCCCTTCGAAAGAAGGGCAAGACCGTGACACCGGCGGCCTCCGTCCAACCGGAGGCGCCGGATAACTTGTTGGAGGTGCTTAAAGGCGCTTCCATCGAGGAAGAACACCGCACTATCATGAGTGCGGTGATTCAAAAGGTTCAGCTCGCCAAAAGCGGGCTGACCGAAGCCTGCAGCAGCCTTTTAACAGGCTTTGAGGTAAGAAGTTGAAATTATGTAATGTAATACCGCATAGACAGTAGCCCCTGATGCTCAGTTCGGTGTTCAGAAAGAAAAGCCGGACTGAGGATCTAACAGGATATGCGCGGGTTGCTAAAAATATGTTAATATGGGTTTGCAGGCTACGCTGCTGGCCTCTGCCGCATTAACTGCGGAGGTCGATGTGCTGAAGCAGGATCTGGAGCGGTCCGAGCGAGTGCTCGGCCATGCGAAGAAGCAGCTCGAGGACAAAGAAGGTGAGTAACACCACTTTGAATAGGTACCTTACAGAAAAGGATTTTGGTTGCAATAAAATTAACAAGGATAATATGTGTATTGCAGGGGCCACTAACGAGGTGGCAGCCCTGAAGGATGCTGTGTCCGCGGCCGAACACAGGGCGGCCGCGGAACGGGCAGAGCGAGAAAAGCAGGAGGCACGGGTGGCGGAAGTTCAGCAAGAGCTCCAGGCTCTCATGGAAAAGCATGAGAGTTTGGAGCGTGACTCCAATACTCGAGAGTCCGAGCTTGCCTCGGCTATCGAAAGTGCCAAGTCCGCCAAGGCCGAGGCCCATAAGGCCCTTCAGGAGGTTGAAGATATAAAGAAAATAGCGGCGGGTAAGGCATTTTTCATGCAAAGCAAGCATGTTAATGTAAAATACCTGACACTTACCCGCATTTGGAGCTCTCCAGGGGCGTTTGCAGATCTGCTGCGTAGTGCGTCCGATGTCGCCGCATTCTATCGTGGCGAGGAGGGGAGCTCGACGGAAAAAGTCTTCTGGTCTCAGTATGCTGAGGCCGGACACCCGGTGCCCCCAAGCGACCAGCTGAAGCAGCTGGTCGAACTCCACAAGGTAGCTGAAGAGGCCATGAAGGGCCTTATAGTCTGGCTGTGGCCTGGACAGGCCATGCCTGGGAGCTACTTTGGCCTCGTGCGGCGGCTGGTGGATGCATGCCCCTGGGTGGATGTCATCAAGCGCTCCGCCTGTATTGAAGGCGCTCACCGGGCCCTCGCCCGCACAAAGGTGCAATGGGGCAGGTTGGATGCGGAGAAGCTTCTCACGGACCCACCGCCGCCGGGCAAGGAGTATCGCACGCCCGAAATGTATTATAAAACTGTCCTGAAGGGAGCCCGCAATATTGCGGATGAGTGCCCCAGAAATGTAATCTTTGAGTGAATTTGCTATGTATTATCCTGCGCGCTGATACTTATTTCATGTGCGCATTAAGAAACGCTTGTTTAATATAAAATATTACCTTCTGTGCGGCCGTTTATAAAATCTGAGAGATGGCAAGTCGTTGGCTTCAACCCCCAAGCCACGAGTGGTGGGGTGTTCGGGATAAACTTGAGCACTCTTGTTCCCATTGTTGGGTCCATCGAGGGAGGCGCTCAACACAACGAACAAGGCAACCGGACCTATAATGCTTGAACACTCTCACTTAGCCATAGAATTCTATAATTTTAAATTTCGGCGAAGCCCCTGGTATTCGGAAGACCGAATCCGGGGCGCTATCCACGCCTTTGTCGGGCATTGTCCGGAACTTCGCTCGAAGCGGCGTGAGTCTTTAAGGACCCGAAAAAACCTCTCGAACAGCGACCAGTCTCTCGCCTTATCATGCCAGTCAGTTTTACCTTTCTCCACTGAGGCGCTCGCCCGGCTCAACCGGGGCACAATCGCAGTGGTTCTCCCAGTGCCACCTTAGCCGACAGAACGGAACGTAAGGCACCAAAACGTGGGAGCCGAGCAAACCCAACTATTGACCCAAGACATGATTCGGAGCCGATTCATATAATGCTATAAGTTCGGGGTGCCGCACTTGTGAAAGTGTTCGGACTTATCACACCATAGAGTGGGGAACATAAGCCCCCGGTGTATTAGGCCGTACCAAAATATACGGGTGCAAGATGTCATATAATGAGCATATATATATAAAAGGTAATGCAATTACGATCAAAAAGGTGCTGCATTATTTATGAAAGAAAGTCTGCTAGTAGAGCGGACTGATACAAATAGTGCGGTAAGCAAGGGATTTGGACTAAGTAAACATGTCCCCCTCCAGGGATGAGCTGCGGACTTGGTGTATATAATCGAATTTAATGCTCGTAATGGAGACCACCTGAGTGTTCGTCGCAGCCTTCTTGAGTCCCTGACTGTTGCATCATGAGTTCGACAGGTTCGCCGCCGGACAGGGCTTCTGGTTAACAGAGTCCTGTGTGCATAAAAGAAGAAAAATGAAAGATATATAAAAAAAAAGGGGGGCACACTTGCGAGCCCCCGGTGTGGTCGAACCGCACTCTGGGTCCGTTGCGATCATGCCCCCTCCCCTGTGCCCATGGTATCTCCAAAGTGTAATGATGTACGCGGAGTGTTATTCTTGCGATCATGCACGGGCGAGGGTTGGGGCCGCATTGCTACGCGTGCTCTGATCGCGCCAGGTGGTCTTGGTTGGCATTGCTCCGGGCGCATTTTGCTGTATCCGGCCTTTTAACGGCCGGACTCGAGAATTGCCTTAGAAGGCTGCTCTATACTTCTGCCGCGAGAGCCGCTATGTGTTCCTCCGTTCGGAGGGAGCGTTCCGTATTCCCATTGACCGTGATGACTCCACGAGGGCCTGGCATCTTGAGCTTTAGGTATGCATAATGCGACACCGCGTTGAATTTTGCAAACGCGGTTCGTCCGAGCAGAGCGTGATAGCCGCTGCGAAACGGGACTATGTCGAAGATTAACTCTTCGCTCCAGAAATTATCCGGGGATACCAAGACCCCTTCCAGTGTGACTGAGCCTGTACAGTTGGCTTCCACTCCTGGTATGACACCTTTAAAGGTTGTCTTTGTAGGTTTAATCCTTGATGGGTCTATGCCCATTTTGCGCACTGTATCCTGATAAAGCAGGTTCAGGCTACTGCCGCCATCCATCAGGACACTCGTGAGGTGAAATCCATCGACGATTGGGTCTAAAACCAATGCGGCGAATCCGCCATGGCATATGCTGGTCGGATGGTCTCTTCGATCGAAAGTGATCGGACAAGAGGACCATGGATTGAACTTCGGGGCGACTGGCTCCATCGCATAGACGTCCCTTAGTGCGGGTTTCCTCTCCCTCTTGGGTATGTGGGTCGCGTATATCATATTCACCGTCCGCACTTGTGGGGGAAAACCCTTCTGTCCTCTATTGTTCGGCGGTCGGGTCTCTTCCTCGTCGTTGCTGTTTATCCCCTTGTCATTGTTTTCAGCAATTAACTTGCCGGCCTGCTTGAACACCCAGCAATCTCTATTAGTGTGGTTAGCTGGCTTTTCAGAGGTGCCATGTATCTGGCATAAGCGGTCAAGTATTCGGTCCAGATTGGACGGACCCGGAGTGGTTCTTTTGAATGGCTTCTTCCGCTGACCGGGTTTAGAGCCTCGGAATCCGGCGTTGACTGCCGTATCCTCCTTATCGTTGCCGTTAATGCGGCGCTTGTTTTTGTTTCGACGTGACCTGCCGTTGTTGTCCTTAGTATCCGGACTGCCAGAATTTTTACGGAGATTGTTGCTGCGAGCTAGCCAGCTGTCCTCTCCCGTGCAAAAGCGGGTCATTAACGATGTGAGGGCTGCCATGGATTTTGGCTTTTCCTGCCCCAGGTGCCGGGCTAGCCATTCGTCCCGGATGTTATGTTTGAAGGCTGCAAGGGCCTCTGCATCCGGACAGTCGACGATTTGGTTTTTCTTCGTCAAGAACCGTGTCCAGAATTATCTGGCCAATTCGTCTGGCTGCTGAATAATGTGGCTTAGGTCATCGGCGTCTGGTGGTCGCACATATGTGCCCTGGAAGTTGTCGAGGAATGTGGCTTCTAGGTCTTCCTAGCACCCAATTGACTCTGCGGGCAAGCTGTTTAGCCAATGCCGAGCTGGTCCTTTAAGCTTGAGTGGGAGATACTTGATGGCATGGAGATCGTCGCTGCGGGCCATATGGATGTGGAGAAGATAGTCTTCGATCCAAACCGCGGGGTCTGTTGTGCCATCGTAAGATTCGATGTTTACGGGTTTAAACCCTTCGGGGATCTGATGATCCATTACTTCGTTAGTGAAGCATAGCGGGTGTGCGGTGCCTCTGTATTGAGCGATATTGCGACGCAGCTCGAGAGAGCGTTGTCTGCTGTGTTCGGCCCGGCCGGGGTTATTGTATCCGGCGCGACGGTATTCGTCATGGGTCGTGGGGCGCCCACGTGATCCGTAGATGGATCTGGATTGCCTTGCTTTGTTTTCCAATATGTCTCGCAAGTCCGGCGCGTTCCCTCTTGGCTTCGTACTTTTGGAGCGATGCCGGGGTACGGTCTTGGCTGGAGGCCTGGATGCCTCTCTGTCACGACCACGTGGTGGTCGGTCAGCCATATCGTGTGCTGGTGATGGAGGTATGTATGCTTCCTCCTCTAATCGCGGGAGCAGCTTGCGTCTTGGGCAACTTTTGGAGGGGCGTTCGAGTTTATACTCTTCGGCCGCGAGGACCTCGGTCCATCGATCGGCCAGCAGGTCCTGATCAGCTTGAAGCTGTTGCTGCTTTTTAGGCTGTTTGCTGTGGCAATAAGCCTGTGCTTGAAGCGCTCTTGTTCGACGGGATCCTCAGGTACGACGAATTCATCATCGTTGAGGCTTACTTCGTCTTCGGAGGGAGGCATATAGTTATGATCCTCGACCTCTTCGTCTGCCGCCCTCTCGTGAGGGCTTGCTTCTGCATCCTCCTGCGCTGAGTCTTGCTGGAGGGGATTGTCTTCGGCACTCTCTGGAGTAGTATTATCTCCTGTGCCGGAATCTCCATTCTTGCTGTGGCGGGATTTAGAGCGGCGCCGCTGACGCCTGCGTTTGGGCTGCTTCTTGAAAGAGTCTGCCTCCGCTGCTTCTTCGCCGTCCCCGTCTTTTGGGGTGTCCACCATATATATGTCACATGACAAGGTGGTTTTCTAGTGCCCTGTGGGCGCTGGTTCCTGTTCGTCTCCGGCATCATCGTCCATAGCGTCGATGTCTTCGGAGTCGTAGTCTAGCATGTCGGTTAGATCGTCGACAGTGGCTACAAAGTGGGCAGTGGGTGGGCTCTGAATTTCTTCTCGTCCGTATCCCAACCATCCTGGCCATAGTCCGGCCAGGACTCTCCTGATAACGAGAGATGCTTTAGTGAATTCAAGATATCACCGAAAGGCGAGTATTGGAAGATGTCCGCGGCGGTGAATTCCATAACCGGCGCCCAATCCGGATCGATTGGTAGGGGCGCGGGAGGTTCGGAGTCCGGCAAGGAGTCCGGCGCCTCGGAATCACGAGTTTCGCAGGGGACAAGATTAGTGTTCGGCTCCATCGCCGTGGATGTTGAAGCCCCCAGGGCGGCGCCTATCCACCGGCCCTCGATCTGGGCGATCGGCTCCGGACTAATGGCCGAAGCGGATCCGTATGCGGCCACCAAGGCACTGTTCGGTGGCAGAGCTAGATCATGCCCGTCGTCACAGTGCGGCGCGCTTGGCTGTGGCTCGAGTCCGTCGAAGATCAAGTCTCCGCGGACATCGGCCGTGAAGTTTAGGCTTCCGAATCTGACCTGACGGCCAGGGGCGTAGCTTTCGATCTGCTCCAGATGGCCAAGTGAATTAACCCGCAGTGCGAAGCCGCCGAATACAAAGATCTGTCCGGGGAGAAAAGTCTCACCCTGGACAGCGTTGTTGGTTGAAGATGCCATCAAGCCTATCGGTGATGACACAGAGGAACTCTCAATGAAATCACCAATATCGGTGTCAAAACCGGCGGATCTCGGGTAGGGGGTCCCGAACTGTGCGTCTAGGCGGATGGTAACAGGAGACGAGGGACACGACGTTTTTACCCAGGTTCGGGCCCTCTCGATGGAGGTAAAACCCTACGTCCTACTTGATTAATATTGATGATATGGGTAGTACAAGAGTGGATCTACCACGAGATCAATGAGGCTAAACCCTAGAAGCTAGCCTATGGTATGATTGTTGTAATGTATGTTGTCCTACGGACTAAAGCCCTCCGGTTTATATAGACACCGGAGGAGGCTAGGGTTACACAAAGTCGGTTACAATGGTAGGAGATCTACATATCCGTATCGCCAAGCTTGCCTTCCACGCCAAGGAAAGTCCCATCCGGACATGGGACGAAGTCTTCAATCTTGTATCTTCGTAGTCTTGGAGTCCGGCGGATAATGATAGTCCGGCTGTCCGGACACCCCCTAGTCCAGGACTCCCTCAGCCAGCACGATCCGACCATGCCGCACTGCTGAACTGGACGTCTGACAAAGCTTTGGCTGATACTGCGACGTCGAGGCCCATATCTATTCTCTCGTGGTGGTTAGTGCGTAAAAGGCTAGAGGCGAACTCAGAACAAATACCCAAACTTGTTAGTGCATTGCGGGCTCGCGGAAACGAGCAGAGACTCACGATAAGATGACCACGTCGCCCCGTCTCATGGACTTATGGCAAGGGCCCAGACTGCCTGGTCGTGCCACATGGAAAACTCACGGGTGCTCAACGGCCCCGCCCGACTTTCACATCAACTCACGGGTACCCCTCAGGGCCGACCCGACTTCAACAATGGTCTCAAGTAAAGTCCAGGTAACCGTGTGTCCAAACATCAAGGGGAAAACCCGAGGAATCACCCCCGGTGGATTCCACTCATTGTAATCATCAAGGTGAACGTAAGAGGGACCACCCTCGAGGTTCACACTCGAGGTGTTGAACGACAGAGTCATATCAGGAATGGTGAAAGAGGAAATCACCCTCGATGACCACGACCGAATAGCTACACTACAGAATTATCATCAGGAGTGCCTTATGAGGGATCACCCTCGACACTTGATAGTAGCTCTATAGAGTCGAGCAACTAAAGGGGCGTGATGTGATGTGAGGTGTCGGGATCTGGTCGTCGATCACGCTAATCGTCTCGTTGATGATGAAGCAGGGGCAACAAGGACAAGGTGGGGGTCACTAATGGATCACTAACCAACCTATACTAAGCAGTTTAGGATAAGCAGGTAAGGTACAACAACAAGTTACAAAAGCAGGCTATGCATCAGAATAGGAGCAATCAATAACAGTAGCAAAATCTAATGCAAGCTAGAGAGTATAGAATGGGCGATATCGGGATGATCAAAGGGGGGGCTTGCCTGGTTCCTCAGACAAGAAGGAGGGTCGTCGTCGACGTATTCGATAACAGGGGCATCAGCAGCGATCTCGAGGTCTATCGGAGAAGAAGAGGGGGGAGAAACAGTAAATATATGCAAACATAAGCATGACAAGACAATAAACGGGGCTAGAGGTGTTCTAACGCAGAGCTAGGCGATACTGGCGAAGGGGGAAAACATCCGGGAAAGTTTCCCGGTTCCGGACGTCTGTCGGATAGATGAATCGAAGGGGAAAGGTTGCCTAT
Organism: Triticum timopheevii; assembly: GCA_963921465.1. Lineage (NCBI taxonomy): Eukaryota > Viridiplantae > Streptophyta > Magnoliopsida > Poales > Poaceae > Triticum > Triticum timopheevii. Next base: position 117,214,976 of record OY997271.1, read on the forward strand.
TCTCTATGCTAGGGACATGTGGCGAACGAACGGACAGCGTATCTGGATTTGTCTCGTCGTTCTGAGCAACTTTCATGTATAAAACTTTTTCATCCGAGCTACGGTTTATTTTATATGATTTTTCAAAGAATTTAAACAATTTTCTAGAATTATCTTCATTATTTTAAACAACATTATCCAGAACAGTGCGGTGGTGATGTCAGCATAATGTCACGACGACGTCAGCAGGTCAACTGACCGGTTGGCCAGGTCAAACCTGACATGTGGGGTCAGCGGGACCCACATGTCAGCCTCTGTTAGTACTAAACGGAGTTAAAATTAATCTAACTACTTCATTAGATGGTGGGGCCTACTAGTTAGTGTTTAATTAGTGTTTTAATTAGCTATTTCATTAATTAACGTATTTTCTATTTAATTAATTTCATTTATTTAGGCGGGACCCACGTGTCATAGACATAGGGCCTGCCCAATCAGCGTGGACCCTGGTTAACGGGTCAAGTGGGGGCCCCGGGGCCCTCAGGCAGTGACACATAGGTAGGGCCCACGGTGCCAGGTCAGCAGCGCCACTGGAGTTGCTCAGGCGGGCCTGCCCGTGGCGGCCGAACGCCGGCGAGCGCCGGAATCACGCTGTATGGCCCCGTTTTGCATGTTCTTGGTCGCATTCGAACGGGCAGAACGTGCCGCCTCGATCTGTGGCATCGGTTCGTGCGGGGCAACCGAAATCATGGACGGAGAGGAGGTCCGCGGTGGCGAGGTTTCGGGCGACGACGCAAACGGCGATGCAGCCCGCAGTACCTCAATCTAAAGCTTTGGACATGCTCTGCGCGCGCGTGAGGACAACGGACACAGGGCCTTGACCAAAAGGTCACCGGAGATGCGCCGGCGACCAAATGAGGCGGCGGTGGTTCGGGCTTCGTCGGGGCAGTGGCTACGGGCAGCTAGAGGGGGCAGGGGACAGCGCGTTCGGCGCAGGAGCTCATGACGGGAGCGTGGGGTCTAGGCAAAGGGCTCGTTAGGTCCGGTGAAGCAGATCAGCCGCAAGGTTGTGTGGTGGCCATCGAGGAGGAGGACGAAGGGGATCCAGGGCTGGGGTGACTCCCGCCTTGAGGTTGTTGACGCAGACGAAGCAGCATATGACCCCGGGGCTCGTGGACACATCGGGGCGGCGAGGAGGGCCCAGTGGCCGCGGTGGCGCAGCAACGCGGCGGCGACAGAGCGTCGGGGCGAGGTGGATCTGGAGAAGGGGCGAGGCAGAGGGAGAGAGGGGGAAGTGTGAGAGAAAAAGATCAAGGAGCGCTGTGTCGGCGTCCTTATCCTCTCCAGGGCCTGTAGCGGTGCGGGGCGGCGATCTGGTCCGTCGGCGGCAGCGGGCGCGGTCGGACGAACAGTAGGGGGGCGTGGGGAGAAGACGACAACGATGGGGAGGTGGCAGCTGGGCCACCTGGGCCAGCCGGGTGAGATGGAATTGGCTGAAGACCAGGGGGAGCCAGGGGGTCTTTTGTTTGCTTTTTCTTTTAAAATTTTCTGTTTTCTAATTTCTGTTCATATAGCTTTAGCTTTATATAAAGAAAACACCATTCTTGCACCTAAATTAGCAATACTATTTATAACTCTGCCACAAAAGTTTGGTACTCATATAAAATTATTTGTATTTGTTTATTAGTTAAAAGCCTTTTATAATTGTTTTGAGCCACTCCTTTGATTATTTAAGGGCACTTAAACCCTTTATAAAATATAGTTTCAACATGACAAATTAATGAGAGATTATTTGCCACCATTTGAACACTTTAGTTTTCATGTTTGACAAATCTGAATTTTGGACTTTAATTTGAATTTGAATTTTCACCGGATTGAATCAAAGGGGGATTTAGCAATAGTGAAAATGATGACATGGCACAATTAGAGGGAATTACTATAGCTTCATTATCTGGGCGTCACATAAGGGCTTGGGTTGACAGGTTAAACTTATCCACAAATCCCCTTGATATGTATGAATGCGATGCACGAGTATCAAAAAGAACGATTGCAGTAAATGACTTAACCAAAAACTGACCTATTATTGCATTGGCTTGCGCTTCAACCTCCTCCACGCTCACGTGGTTCACTTGACCCCTATTGAAAGGGTTGGGCTTCTTGCTAGAGCTTCCATTGCCATTTCCTTTCTTTGCTTCAGAACACTCCGTGGCGTAATGTACATTCTTCCCGCACTTGAAACAAGTAATGCGACTTAGATCCTTCTTGGTGGGCGTTGTTGGGTTGGAACGGTTCTGACCGTTGCTTCCTCCATTACCATTCCCATTCTTGGGGCCACTATGGTTGTGAGAGCTCCCTCCATTGTGATAGTGACCTCCATGGTTATGGTGAAGGGGTCCTCCCGAGTTCGGGGTAAAACGGGGTCTCTGCTGAGCTCCAGAATTGTACTTCCCTTGTCCATACTTCCTCTTGCGGTTGTCAATCTGCTGCTGCTTCCCTTCAATCATGAGAGCTCTATCTACCAACTCCTGGTAGTTGTTGAAGGTTGCCACCATCAACTGCATGCTCAGCCCATCATTCAGTCCTTCCAAAAACTTCTCCTGCTTAGCTGCATCCGTAGCAACATCATCCGGGGCATAACGTGCTATCTTACTAAAATCATCCACGTACTGGCCCACTGTGCGTCCTCCCTGGCGCAAGTTGCAAAACTCGCGCTTCTTCATGGCCATAGCTCCTGCTGAAACATGGGCAGTACGAAAAGCCTGCTGAAACTGATCCCGTGTGACAGTGTCGATGGGGTAAGTGGCTGTGAAATTCTCCCACCATGATGTTGCGGGTCCATCAAGCTGATGTGCGGCAAAACGCACTCTCTCCGCATCTATGCATCCTGCAGTGGTCAACTCCCTTCCAATCTTGCGGAGCCAATCATCTACAACTATCGGCTCGGTGCTACTAGAGAACACCGGCGGATTTAGCCTTTGAAAACAGGCTAAGTGATCAACAGGTGGTGGTGGTGGTGGGTTGTTGTTGTTGTTCCCCTGATTCTGATTCTGGACTAGTAGCTGCATCAGGGTATTCTGCTGCTAGATCAACTGAGTGAGCTTCGGTGGGAAAGCAAATCCATTGTCGCATCTCGGAGGCATCTGATGGGTTTAGAAAAGATGAGAAAACAGAATAGAATGAGATCTAGAGGGAAAACACTACCCATATGCACATGAGACAAACAAACATATCACTTCAATCAATTCAAACAAGGGCATACAATCGGTCTAACTATCGTTACAAAAGTGCTCGGACTATACTTTATACATGGGGGACTACTGTTATGGTGGTCGACTAGAAAAATTGATCGGTGGAAGACTCCATGATATTTGCTCTAGCTTCATCAACATAGTCATCATCGCTATCGTCGGGGTCTGAGTCAGTGTCATCGATGATGATGTAGTTCTCCGGGCAAGTGGAATCATCGTCTTCTCCTCCTGGCGCGGGGTCTCCCATGAATACTCCTAGTTTCCTCGTCAAATCGTCATTCTTCTCCACGAGTATCGTCATTTCTTCCTCATATCCATCGCATGTAGACTTGAGTTCTTTCTCCAACTCCGTGATCCTGGTCATTGCCTTCTTCAGATCTATCATGCCTGCGCACATCTAGTTCTCCTGGCAAAAAATGTGCTATTTAACTCCTGGATGAAAGCTGCAATGGATCTATCCTTCCTGGTGCTGATCATCTCCCATTGCTCATCTCGGCGCCCACAAATCTGGTAGATAGTATCCTTGAGATCCTTGTGGTAAACTTCTCCAATGCGTCCCATGGTGATGTGGGCTGCAATGCTTTTTCCTAGACTCCAGGTTAGTGCATCAAAGGAAAACTCTATTGGCTCGGTGACTGGCATGAACGCCCTTCCTGGAACTTGAACTCGAATCATCCAACGCTCCTCTTCTACTAAAGTGGCGATGTAGGTCCCGGTGAAGCTTGGTATTCCGATGTTCAGGTATCTAGTGACTTCCTTCAAGTGTCGTCCAAAAGGTGTATCTTCATCCGGTTGCGTGAACTTGTTCCTTGCATCCGCCATCCTATAGAGTAGAAAAGGAGAGGAGTCAGAAATGAGAAGAGAGTAGTGATCTAGGGATTTAGCTTAGTGGTCGTGTCCTATAGTCAGTGTGTGCCCTGATACCATCTTGTAGCGACCAGACCTCAAACAGTCTGATCTCTATGCATCAGTGTCATCCCTGGATCGGTAATGCTGACACGCACAGTACTTGAGGATTTATAATAGAGTAGCAATCACACACTAGTTACATCGAATGTCTCAAGAGAGAACTTATTACAATAATATGGCTTAAGGCCATCTAAAATCGATAACAGCGGAAGGCTTGGAAGATAAAGTGAGTCCATCGACTCCAACGGCGTCACTGAGTGAAAGACAATGACCTATGGCACCTTACTCGTCGTATGAGAAGTCTGCAACATGAACGTTGTAGCCCGAAATGGGTCAGCACATGGAATATGCTCGCAGTGTAACACATAGAGTAATGAACAGAATAAATTCTATCACTACATGCATATATGACTGGTGGAAAGCTCTATGGTTACAGTTTTGCATAAAGCCAATTTTTTCCTACAACAAAGGAATAAATTTTACTTAACTATCATGGTGGTTGTTAAACATTGAGAAGGTTCCTCCAACTCAATCCCAATTAAACATCATCATTAACCCAAACAAATTATATTTAGAGTGATGAGATCAACATAATAACCCAAGAACTAGATACTCAAAACGTCCATAATCGGGGACATGGCTAACAATAATTAGTTTGTACACTCTACAGAGGTTTGCGCACTTTTCCCCACAAGACTCGAATACATCCATGGTTGGAGATTCGAGACACAGTCTTTCTGAAGCATTAACTCTCTACTCTGGATAGACAGTACCACCTACAACCCACTACATCTGCTAGTCTACCTCTTCAAGAGCTTCACGCAACTTACTCAACTATGCCGGAGCCCATAATGGCTTGTGGCTGCACACGGAAGTTTCTAGCATGAATAATCTTATGATCCCTTTGAGCCTAGGTGGCGGACCGTAGGATGATCACACAGGTACTCCGGGATATCCTAGGACAACACTGGATTCTCCAGGTGCCCTGACAACCACTGGGTACTCCAGGGTGCCTTCAAGCAATCCACCTAGATGTGTATTTAAGTAGCCACCTTAAGTAAACCATTAATTAACAATACTCACATCTGTCATGGATACGCTCACCCAAACCACGTCTACAAGCATAGCATAGCAATATAAGCAATGTAGAAGTAACTCCCAAAGGTTTGATAATAAACAGGGTAATAGGTTCTACCTCATCATCTACTTCCCAAAACCCACATGTTAAATCAGATCCTAACCATGCAATTGTTTGTGGGTTGAACTAATGCAATAAAACTGGGTAATAAAGAGGTATGATCAAAGTGTTACTTGCCTTGCTGATGATCCGTGAAACCTAGAGACTCATAGTAGCACGCTTCGCACTCCGGGTACTCTATCGCAAACAAACAAGCATACAATAAGCACTCAACTAGAAGGACAGGTAAAACTCAAACAAGAGATCTAACCAGAAAGTTCAACTTAAGAACTCCGGTTTGCAAAAATAATCAAATCAAACGAAGCAACGAAACTCAAACTGCGAAGGAAACAAGATCCGTTTACTAATCTCGACTAAAGCCAAATTTTATAATACCAAAATCTCATTCAAGTAGGTTAAATAGAAAGAGGGCTTTGAGACGAAGATCTAGGCACTTGAATCGACTGATTCCGATAAACGAGCGAAAAGATAAACTAAAACAAAAATCAGGGCAGAAATCGCAATCGAAAATAATTGCGGAAAAACTCTAGAAAAAGAAAGACTGACGAACAGGATAACGAACGAACGTTCGCTGTCTGCGGCTAACGGGTGAAAACTGTTCACTAAAACAAACGTACGAACGGGCATTCGCTAAATAACTAAACCGAAAAAAACGATCTAATAAAAAAACGCATCTAGGTTTTCGAATAAAACCGAACGAGTTTTAGAATAAAACCGATGGCTACCTCGTGGATCGGGACGGCGGCTGCGATGGCCGCGGCGTACTCCAGCGGCGGGGTGAGCCCGGGTGGTGGCGGCGGGGTCGGGCGGCGAGGCGGCGGCGGCAGACTCCGGTGGCGGCGGGACATCGGGGCGGCGCAGAACGGGCGGCGGCGGTGAACTCCGACGGCGGCGGCGAAACGCGGCGGTGGCAACGGGGTTCAGGTGGTGCTAGGGTTACAGGGGGCGGGGCTGGCGGCTCTAGCCTCCCGGCTCTTAAAGGGTCGGCCGGGTCAGTGTCCCAGGCGGCCACGGCCCGGTTAGGTCGGTGGGATTTTTTGTTTAAATAATTCCACACAAAAAAACAAAGAAAAAAAAATACTAAACGCACTCCAACAATCCTGAAATAAATTTTCGCTATCCTCTAAAAATATAGCGGACAAAGTGAACATTTATTTGGGCCTCTAATGCAATTTTGAAAAATGCATTTTTCCTAATTCAAATAAAATAGCAATAAAACTCCGAATAAAATTCTTATTTGATTTTAATATTTAACCTCCAATATTTCTTTATTTTGGGGAAGTCATTTTATCCCCTCTCTTTATTTTTCATAAATGAAATATTCAAAGAGAAGAATAATTAAAATCAAACAATCCTCTTTGCAATATTTGAGAAAACTCAAATATGAAAATATCGAAATCCCCAACTCTCTCCGTGGGTCCTTCAGTTGCGTAGAATTTCTAGGATCAACCCAAAATGCAATAAAATATGATATGCAATGATGATCTAATGTATAACATTCCAAATTGAAAATTTGGGATGTTACAGCTGGGACCAAGCAGCTCGAGCAGTATTTGTGTTTTTGAGGCATGAGCACTGCAGAGTTTTTCTTGAGCGATGTTTTCGTTGTTGTTCAGAGGAGAGCAGGGTATTAACTGGGTGGGTTGTGGCCCATCTAGCCCAGGCTAGATATCTAGCCCAGATATTAATTATATTCAAAATTAAAATGGCTAGCCCAGCTATACTTTTTTTGAGGAATACCCAAGCAAGGTCAACTTGTTATTCTCCGCCCCGCTGGGCTGCAAATCTTTCCTAGGATGGATGCATTAGGCTTAATAGGAAAATGGGCTTTAAGAAATAATAAATGGGATGTAATTATAAAAACTGGTTAGTAACTATAAAAAATGCAGCAAACACGTAATTAGTTTATAAAGTATTATTTTTGGATTTTGAAAATTTTAATTTCATTAATTGTTGCGCGCACAATGTTTCGTTGGATTTTTACGTAATACAAATTTATATTTAGTCTGACTAGAAATTTCAAGAGAAAATATTTCGGATCCCATCAAAATGTGGGAAATTATATTGAATTATGCTTTGAACGGTTGCTTGAAATTATTAATCGTTGTCCTAGCTAGAAAATGGGTTGTACTTTTAACAAACTGTAAATGGGTTGTAGTAAATTTCATTAGAATTCAAAAATGGGATGTACATTCTTACAAATCAAAATGGGCTATAAGTTCTCTGCCACACCCTTGTAGGCCTACTAAGTTGACACGTCCCCTAAAAAAAGTAAGTTGATGCGTATGCAAGGCTTTGTCAACTTATAGTCAACACACGGTTCTAGCAGTAGTGGCCGTTGGATGTCTATCCAACGGATGTTGTGCTTCTTCTTCAATTTCGGATATTCTAGCTTCAGCCGCCCAAAAAATGATTCCTCCCCCTGACATCTGGGGCGCACCGTTTCAGAGGCTGACCTGTGGGCCTACTAAGGTTACGCGTACCAAGGGCTTTGTCAACTTAGTCAATATAAACGATTCTAGCTGAAGTGACCGTACGTTGTCCATACAACGGCTGTCGTGCTTCTTCAACCTCTGATCCTCTTGCTCCAGCCGCCCAAAGCAGCACCAGTCGTGCCGCCTGCTCCTGCCTCCCGTGGCAGACTGTGCTGCCGCAGAGGCCTCACCGCCCCCTACTACTCCCACCGCTGGCCAGGTCATCCCTCCACTCACCCACACCCCCTGTTATTCTACGGCGATGGCAGCCTCACACCGAAGCCAAGCCAGTGAACCCTCATACTCCTCTCCGCATGGGCATCCACTGCCGCGTCTTCCCCGGCTCCGCATCGTCCCTTTCCCAGGCCTCGTCGTCGTCCGCCGCCCTGGTGCTCTCGGTGCGGCGTGGTCAACGTGGTCAAGGAATGACTTCCATCGGACGTGGAATGTACGTGGGGAGGCTGATAGTTGGGTCCATGACCGCACACAAGGAAATGCCTCCTTATTACACGCAAAATAATGATTCCTCCAACTAACATCTAGGACCCACCGGAAGGGCCTCTGTATTTCGTGAAAAAATGCCCCCCCCCCCCCCGCTGATAGGTCGGACCCACTGTTGGGGTACGTAGCAGAAATTCAAAATTTTCTACGCATCACCAAGATCAATGTATGGATATTCTAGCAACAAGAGAGAGAGAGAGAGAGAGAGGACGAGCATCTTCATACCTTTGTGATGACCCACAAGTATAGGGGATCTATCGTAGTCCTTTCGATACGTAAGAGTATTGAACCCAACGAGGAGCAGAATTAAATGACAAGCGGTTTTCAGTAAGGTATTCTCTGCAAGCACTGAAATTGTAGTTAACAGATAGTTTTGTGATAAGATAATTTGTAACGGGTAACAAGCAATGAAAGTAAATAAAGTGCAGCAAGGTGGCCCAATCCTTTTGGTAGCAAAGGACAAGCCTGGACAAATTCTTATAATGAGAAAAGCGCTCCCGAGGACACATGGGAATTATCATCAAGCTAGTTTTCATCACGCTCATATGATTCGCGTTCGTTACTTTGATAATTTGATATGTGGGTGGGCCGGTGCTTGGGTACTGCCCTTTCTTGGACAAGCATCCCACTTATGATTAACCCATATTGCAAGCATCCGCAACTACAAAATAAGTATTAAGGTAAACCTAACCACAACATGAGACATATGGATCCAAATCAGCCCCTTACGAAGCAATGCATAAACTAGGGTTTAAGCTTCTGTCACTCTAGCAACCCATCATCTACTTATTACTTCCCAATGCCTTCCTCTAGGCCCAAATAATGGTGAAGTGTCATGTAGTCGACCTTCACATAACACCACTAGAGGAGAGACAACATACATCTCATCAAAATATTGAACGAATACCAAATTCACATGACTACTAATAGCAAGACTTCACCCATGTCCTCAGGAACAAACGTAACTACTCACAAAGCATATTCATGTTCATGATCAGAGGAGTATTAATATGCATTAAGGATCTGAACATATGATCTTCCACCAAGTAAACCAATTAGCATCAACTACAAGGAGTAATCAACACTACTAGCAACCCACATGTACCAATTTGTGGTTTTGATACAAGATAGGATACAAGAGATGAACTAGGGTTTTGAGAGTAGATAGTGATGATGAAGATGTTGATGGAGATTGACCCCCTCCCGATGAGAGGATCGTTGGTGATGACGATGGTGATGATTTCCCCCTCCCGGAGGGAAGTTTCCCCGGCAGAATAGCTCCGCCGGAGCCATAGATTGGTTCCGCCTCGTGGCGGCGGAGTTTCGTCCCGTAAGCTTGCTTATGATTTTTTTTCTAGGTAAAAGCCTTCATATAGCAGAAGATGGGCACCGGAGGGCCACCAGGGGGCCCACGAGATAAGGGGGCGCCCAGTAGGGGGCATGTCCCCCACCCTCGTGGCCAGGGTGTGGGCCCCCTTTGGTACTTTCTTTGCTCAATAATTCTTATTAATTCCAAAAATGACTTCCGTTGAGTTTCAGGACTTTTGGAACTGTGCAGAATAGGTTTCCAATATTTGCTCCTTTTCCAGCGAGAATCCCAGCTGCCGGTATTCTCCCTCTTCATGATAAACCTTTTAAAATAAAAGAGAATAGCCATAAGTATTGTGACATAACGTGTAATAACAGCCCATAATGCAATAAATATTGATATAAAAGCATGATGCAAAATGGACGTATCAACTCCCCCAAGCTTAGACCTCGCTTGTCCTCAAGCGGAAGCCAAAATCGAAAAATATGTCCACATGTTTAGAGATATAGGTGTCGATAAAAATAAAATACGGACATGAGGGCATCAAGATCATTCTTATAACATCAACATATATAGATTTTGTCATATGATTCCTTATGCTCAAGTAACAATCTGTTCACAATATCAAGTATGGTTTAGAAACTTCATTGAGAACTAGCAAACTATAATCTCAGTCATTGAAGCAATTGCAATTTATCATAACATCAGAAAGAGTCAAAAATGGAGCTTTTCAGCAAGTCCACATACTCAGCTATCATATAGTCTTCTATAATTGCTAACACTCACGCAATACTTATGGTTATGGAGTTTTAGTTGACACTGAGAAAGATAGGGGCTTATAATTTTGCCTCCCAACGTATTCACCTTTGGGTCATGTCAACAATAATAGTTCATGCTAACTTACATCCAATTGGATATATATATATCAGGATCTTCCCAACACAAGGTGCTTGCCAAACGATAAAATGAAAAAGGGAAAGGTGAAGATCACCTTGACTCTTGCATAAAGTAAAGGACATAAAGTAAAAGACATGCCCTTCACAGAGGGAAGCACAGGTTGTCATGTGCTTTTAGGGTTGGAAGCACAAAATCTTAATGCAAAAGAACGTCACTTTATATTGCCACTTGTGATATGAACCTTTATTATGCAATCTGCCGCTTTTATTACTTTCATATCAAACGATCGTATAAAGCTTATCTTCTCTGCACTAATAAGTCATACATATTTAGAGAGTAATTTTTATTGCTTGCAACATAACAACTTACTTGAAGGATCTTACTCAATCCATAGGTAGGTATGGTGGACTCTCATGGCAAAACTGGGTTTAAGGATATTTGGAAGCACAAGTAGTATCTCTACTTGGTGCAAGGTATTTTTGGCTAGCATGAGGGGGAAAGGCAAGCTCAACATGTTTGAATGATCCATGACAATATACTTTAACTGAGATGTGAGAAAACATAACCCATTATGTTGTCTTCCTTGTCCAACATCAACTCTTTAGCATGTCATACTTTAATGAGTGCTCACAATTATAAAAGATGTCCAAGATAGTATATTTATATGTGAAAACCTCTCTTTCTTTATTACTTCCTATTAATTATAACAATGACCAAAACTATGTTTGTTAACTCTCAAAAACTTTTATGCCTCATACTCTTTATATATGAAGTCATTACTATCCATAAGATCAATATGAACTCTTTTATTTCTTTTTATTCTTTCTATTTTCTCAAGATCATAGCAAGATAGCAAAGCCCTTGACTCAACACTAATCTTTATTATATAGCTCACAGACTCAATTACATAAAAGGATCACAAAGCAAAACTAAAAACTAATTCATACCAAAACTTTATTCTACTAGATCAAGATATTACTAAAAGGATCGAACTAAGAAAAAAGGTAAAGATAGGAGTGTGATGGTGATACGATACCGGGGCACCTCCCCCAAGCTTGGCAGTTGCCAAGGGGAGTGCCCATACCCATGTGATTATGTCCTCGGAGGTGACGAAGGCGGTGATGATGATGGTGGATAATCGCACATTGAGCGTAAAAGCTCCTCCAACTTGCGGATAATGCCCTTGAGTGCGACGATATGATCCTTCAACAAAATATTTTCCTGTGTGAGATACTTGTTTTTGTATGCGAGCTAACTCTATCATCTTGAAAGCTTCAATCTCAGTTGGGGTAAAGAGGTTAGGTAGAGGTTGAGGGATGTTTTCTTCTTCCGCCACCGGAGCTTGGTCCTCCATGGCCTTCTTGATCCCTTCATCTTTGTTGATCTCCTCCGGTTCTTCTCTTTTCAGCTCTATCTTCAATAGCCAAGCATCCTTGTCTTCATTGTTGAAGGAGGGTGACGTCATGATGCTCTAAATCTGTTAGAAAAATAGCTCGAAACGAAAACAGAAAATTTTTGTGTGATACGGTGGTCAAAGCCTTCGGGAGATTATATAATGAATTTTTTACCGAACAAAAGAAGTAACATGCAAGAAGACGGAGTCCGGGAGGCACACGAGGTGCTCACGAGGCAGGGGGCGCGCCCAGTAAGGGTGGGCGCGCCCTCCACCCTCGTGGAGGCCTCGTGTCCTTCCCGGATTACTTCTTGCTTTCCAAAATTCTTAAATATTCCAAAACGGAGAAAAATTGCCATTAGAATTATTTTGGAGTCGGTTTACTTACCGTACCACATACCTATTCCTTTTTGGAGTCTGAAACGTTCTGGAAAGTGTCTCTTATGTATTCCTCCGGGGTTACGGTCTCAATAATATTAGGTTCAACATTTATAGGATTACCTGAGATATAGTGTTTGATTCTTTGACCGTTCACTACCATCGGACTTGTGCCTCAGAAGTTGTTGATTTTTATGGCACCGGAATGATAGACCTCCTCGATAACGTAAGGACCTTACCATTTAGAGAGAAGTTTTCCTGCAAAAAATCTTAAACGAGAGTTGAATAGCAACACATAATCACCTACGTTAAACTCACGCTTTTGTATTCTTTTGTCATGCCATCTTTTAACTTTTTGTTTGAACAGCTTGGCATTCTGATAGGCCCGGGTTCTCCATTCATCAAGTGAGCTAATATCAAATAACCTCTTCTCACCGGCAAGTTTGAAGTCATAGTTGAGCTCTTTAATAGCCCAATATGCTTTATGTTCAAGTTTGAGAGGTAAGTGACATGCTTTCCCATATACCATCTTATACGGAGACATACCCATAGGATTTTTATATGCAGTTCTATAGGCCCATGATGCATCATCAAGTTTCTTGGACCAATTCTTTGTAGATCTATTGACAGTCTTTTGCAAAATTAATTTGAGCTCTCTATTACTCAACTCTACTTGACCACTAGACTGTGGGTGATAAGGAGATGCAATTCTATGATTAACGTCATACTTAGCAAGCATTTTACGAAAATCACCATGAATAAAATGTGAACCACCATCATTCATGAGATATCTAGGGACTCCAAACCTCGGAAAAATAACTTCCTTAAGCATCTTAATAGAAGTGTTATGATAAGCACTACTAGTTGGAATAGCTTCTACCCACTTAGTAACGTAATCGCAACAACTAAAATATGTGTATATCCATTAGAGGCAGGAAAAGGTCCCATATAATCAAAGCCCCAAACATCAAATGGTTCAGTAACAAGAGAATAATTCATAGGCATTTCTTGATGTCTACTAACGTTCCCAATTATTTGACATTCATCACAAGACAAGACAAACTTTTGAGCATCTTTGAAGAGAGTAGGCCAATAAAAACCAGATTGCAATACCTTATGTGCAGTTCTATCTCCAGCGTGGTGTCCTCCATATGGTTCGGAGTGACACTTGCGTAGGATCTGTTCCTATTGAAGCTCAGGTACACAACGTCTAATAACACCATCTACTCCTTCTTTATAAAGGTGTGGGTCATCCCAGAAGTAATGTCTTAAATCATAAAAGAACTTTTTCTTTTGCTGCTATGTGAAAATAGGTGGTATAAATTTAGCAACAATGTAGTTGGCATAATCAGCATACCATGGAGCAGTACGAGAAGCATTAGTGACCGCTAATTGTTCATCAGGAAAGCTATCATCAATAGGTAGTGGGTCATTAAGAACATTCTCTAACCTAGACAAGTTGTCTGCAACGGGGTTCTCAGCTCCCTTTCTATCAATAATATGCAAATCAAATTCTTGGAGCAAGAGAACCCATCTAATGAGTCTAGGTTTAGCATCTTTCTTTTCCATAAGATATTTAATAGCAGCATGATCAGTGTGAATAGTTACTTTAGAGTCGACAATATAAGGTCTGAACTTATCACATGCAAATACAACTGCTAAGAATTCTTTTTCAGTAGTAGCATAATTTCTCTGGGCAGTCTTAAGAGTTTTACTAGCATACTGGATAACATTTAATTTCTTATCAACTCTTTGCCCTAGAACAACACCTACAGCATAATCGCTAGCATCACACATAATTTCAAAGGGTAAATTCCAATCAGGTTGCTGAACAATAGGTGCAGTGACCAAAGCTTTCTTAAGTATTTCAAATGCTTCTACACAATCATCATCAAAGACAAAAGGAATATATTTTTGCAATAAATTAGTCAGAGGCCTAGAGATTTTAGAAAAGTCCTTAATGAACCTCCTATAAAAACCGGCATAGCCAAGGAAACTTCTTATACCTTTAATGTCCTTGGGACATGGGATCTTTTCAATAGCATCAACATTAGATTTATCAACTTCAATACCTCTTTCAGAAATTTTATGCCCCAATACAATGCCTTCATTAACCATAAAGTGGCATTTTTCTCAATTCAAGACGAGACTAGTGTCTTCGCATCTCTGCAAAACACAATCAAGGTTGCTCAAGCAATCATCAAAAGAGGATCCATAAACGGAGAAATCATCCATGGATACCTCAGATATCTTTTCACAAAAGTCAGAGAATATAGCCATCATGCATCTTTAAAAGGTAGCGAATGCATTACATAAACCAAAAGGCATACGTCTATAAGCAAAGGTACCAAAAGGGCAAGTAAAAGTAGTTTTTGATTGATCCTCCGCTGACACAGGTATTTGAGAGAAACCAGAATAACCATCTAGAAAGCAGAAATGTGTGTGTTTGGATAGTCTTTCTAGCATTTGATCAATGAAAGGTAAAGGGTAATGATCTTTCTTAGTAGCTTTATTTAATTTACGGAAATCAATTACCATCCTATAACCTGTAATAATTCTTTGTGGGATCAATTCATCTTTATCATTAGAAACAACAGTAATACCTCCCTTCTTAGGGACGCAATGGACAGGACTTACCCAATCACTATCAGCAACGGGATAAATTATACCTGCCTCAAGGAGCTTTAGTATCTCCTTTCTTACCACTTCTTTCATCTTAGGATTTAACCGTCATTGATGATCTCTAACTGGTTTGGAGCCTTCGTCCAATTTAATTTTATATTGGCATAGAGTGGGACTAATGCCCTTAAGATCACGCAGAGTATATCCAATAGCAGCACGGTGCTTCTTCAGAGTTTTCAATAATCTTTCCTCTTCCTGCTCTGAAAGGTTAGCACTAATAATAACAGGATATATCTTCTTTTCATCAAGATAAGCATATTTAAGATTATCAGGTAAAGGTTTGAGCTCAAACACGGGATCACCCTTGGGTGGAGGGGGATCCCCTAGGATTTCAACAGGCAAGTTGTGTTTCAGAATAGGACCCTATTTAAGGAATAATTCATCTATTTCCCTTCTTTCATTCATAAAGATATCATTTTCATGGTCTAGCAAATATTGTTCTAACGGATCAGTAGGAGGTACAGCAATAGAAGCAAGACCAATAATCTCATCCTTACTAGGCAATTCTTTATCATGGTGTTGTCTATGGAACTTAGAAAAATTAAACTCATGTTTCATATCCCCCAAGCCAATTGCGACAACATCCTTTTTGCAATCAATCTTAGCATTAACAGTATTTAAGAAGGGTCTACCAAATATAATGGGACAAAAGCTATCTTGTGGGGAACCAAGAGCAAGAAAATCAGCAGGATATTTAACTTTCCCACACAAGACTTCAACATCTCTAACAATCCCAAATGGTGTGATAGTATCTCTATTGGCAAGCTTAATAGTAACATCAATATCTTCCATTTCAGCGGGTGCGATATCAAGCATAATTTCATTATATAGGGAAATAGGTATTGCACTAGCACTAGCAACCATATCACATAAGCCATGATAACAATGATCTCCTATTTTAACACAAATAATAGGCATGCCTACAACAGGTTTATGTATCTTAGCATCTGGTCTAGCAATATTAGCAGTTTCACCACAGAAGTAAATAACATGCCCATCTATATTATCATCCAAGAGATCTTTCACCATAGCAATACTAGGTTCTACTTTAATTTGCTCAGGAGGTGTATATGTTCTAGTATTAGTCTTACGAACCACAGTTGAAGCTTTAGCATGATCCTTTATTCTAATAGGAAAAGGTGGTTTCTCAACATAAGTAGTACGAACAATAGGATCATTATAAGTGATAGTCTTTTCTTCAACTGTAATAGGTGCAACTACTTTTACTTCAGTGGGAGGATTATATTTAAACCACTTCTCCTTAGGGAGATCAACGTGAGTAGCAAAAGATTCACAGAAAGAAGCATCGGTATCACACTGAAGTCAAGTCCATATTTAGCGCTAAATCCATGAAAAGCATCGGTATCCATAAAAGATTTAACACAATCAAACTTAGGTGTCATACCTGCCTCCTTACCATCGTCAGAACCCCAATCTTCAGAGTTGCGTTTAATTCTTTCTAGTAAATCCCATTTGAATTCAGTAGTCTTCAGCATATAAGAACCAGCATAGGAAGTATCAAGCATGGTGCGATCATTGAGAGAAAGCCGAGCATAAAAATTTTGAATAATAATTTCTCTTGAGAGCTCATGATTGGGGCATGAATATAACATTGACTTAAGCCTCCCCCAAGCTTGAGCGATGCTTTCTCCTTCACGAGGCCAGAAATTATATATGTAATTACGATCACGATGAACAAGATGCATAGGATAGAACTACTGATGAAATTCCAACTTCAATCGTTTATAGTTCCAAGATCCTGTACCATCACATAGCCTATACCATGTCAATGCATATCCCTTCAAAGATAAAGGAAAGACCTTCCTCTTAACAACATCATCGGGAATACCTGCAAGCTTAAACAATCCACAAACTTCATCCACATAGATAAGGTGTAAATCGGGATGCAATGTTCCATCTCCTGCAAAGGGATTAGCTAGCAGTTTCTCTATCGTACCCGAAGGAATCTCAAAGTAAACATTTTCAGTAGGTTCAGTAGGTTGAGGAGCAACTCTTTGCTCTACTGGTCGGGGCGAAGATGCCCCGAACAAGCCCCTCAAAGGATTATTTTCCATAGTAACAAGTGACAGAAAATTTTAGCACACTATATAAATGTTTCCTTACCAAGTTCCACTCAACAAAGGCGCTTCACTCCCCGACAACGGCGCCAGAAAAGAGTCTTGATGACCCAAAAGTATAGGGGATCTATCGTAGTCCTTTCGAAAAGTAAGAGTGTTGAACCCAACGAGGAGCAGAAGGAAATGACAAGCGGTTTTCAGTAAGGTATTCTCTGCAAGCACTGAAATTGTAGGTAACAGATAGTTTTGTGATAAGATAATTTGTAACGGGTAACAAGCAATGAGAGTAAATAAAGTGCAGCAGGGTGAGAGGATCGTTGATGATGACGATGGTGATGACTTCCCCCTCCCGGAGGGATGTTTCCCCGGCAGAACAGCTCCGCTGGAGCCCTAGATTGGTTCTGCCAAGGTTCCGCCTCGTGGCGGCAGAGTTTCATCCCGTAAGATTGCTTATGATTTTTTCCAGCGTAAAAGCCTTCATATAGTAGAAGATGGGCACCGGAGGGCCACCAGGGGGCCCACGAGACGGGGGGCGCGCCCAGTACGGGGGGCCTCCACCCTCGTGGCCAGGGTGTGGGCCCCCTCTGGTACTTTCTTTGCTCAATAATTCTTATTAATTCCAAAAATGACTTTCGTGGAGTTACAGGACTTTTGGAGCTGTGCAGAATAGGTTTCCAATATTTGCTCCTTTTCCATCCAGAATCCCAGCTGCCGGTATTCTCCCTCTTCATGATAAACCTTGTAAAATAAGAGAGAATAGCCATAAGTACTGTGACATAACGTGTAATAACATCCCATAATGCAATAAATATCGATATAAAAGCATGATGCAAAATGGACGTATCACTTTGAAGATCGCTAAGTGGAAGGATCACTAGAACACGGATGAGGGAGTCGTACTCGCGGCGATTCAAATCGCGGAAGATCCGATCTAACACCGAATGGACGGTGCCGCCGTGTTCAACACACGTACAGACCGGGGACGTCTCCTCCTTCTTGATCCAGCAAGGGGAGAGGAGAAGTTGAGGGAGAGCTCCTGCAGCACGACGGCGTGGTGGTGGAGCTTGCAGCTC
Organism: Triticum timopheevii; assembly: GCA_963921465.1. Classification (NCBI taxonomy): domain Eukaryota; kingdom Viridiplantae; phylum Streptophyta; class Magnoliopsida; order Poales; family Poaceae; genus Triticum; species Triticum timopheevii. Next base: position 117,233,092 of record OY997271.1, read on the forward strand.
TCCGGCAGGGCTTCGCCAAGCACTACGGAGGAGGAGATGGAGTTGGAGAGGGGGAGGGCTGCACCAGGGGAAGGGTATGGCAGCCCTCCCACCCTCCCACTATTTATACGGGGAAGGGGAGAGGGGGCCGGCCCCCTTAGATCTCATCTAAGGGGGGCGGCGGCCAAGGGGGGAGCTTGCCCCCCCCCCAAGTTGATGGGAGGCGCCCCCACCCCTTAGGGTTTTCAACCCTAGGCGCCTTGGGCCCTAGGAGGGGGGTGCACCATCCCACTAGGGTCTGGTTCCCACCCTTGTTCAGCCCACTAAGTCCCCCGTGGCAGGTGGACCCACCCGGTGGACCCCCGGACACCTTTCGGTGGTCTCGGTACAATACCGGTAAACCCCGAAATTATTCCGGTGACTGAAACTGGACTTCCCTTATATAAATATTTACCTCCGGACCATTCTGAAACTCCTCGTGACGTCCGGGATCTCATCCAATACTCCTAACAACATTCGGTAACTGCATACTAATTCCCATATGAACTCTAGCGTCACCGAACCTTAAGTGTGTAGACCCTACGGGTTCGGGAATCATGCAGACATGACCGATACAGCTCTCCGGCCAATAACCAACACTTCAAGAAAAAGACACATCCGTGACATTTTGGGCCAAACAAAAAAAATTCTATCATACATATGACATTTCTATGACGATAATTGTGACAAAACCCGGTATCATCATAGATGTGGTGGGCTCCTACTTCTATGACAAAAAATCATGACAGAAAATGGGCTTTTCGTCTTGGGTGGGCCGGAGATGCAGTTGCATGACATTCTTTGGGCCGTCCATGATGGAAAAAACCATGGTAGAAGCGAGGGGGAGGAAAATTTCGGGGAGTTGCCGGTTACGGCGGGAGGTCGGGGGCCGAGCGATGTGCGTTTCTCTCGTACACGGACGCGCGTGTGTGCGAGGCATTGGCTCTAACTAAACCCGAGCGATCGATTGATGGCTGTTAACTAAACCCGATCGAGCGATTCCTTTGCTACTGCTGCTAACTGAAGCCGATCGATGCTGCCTCTGGGATGAACAGTGAGCGTTGTGGGGGGGGGGGGGTGGATGAATAGTGAGCAGTGGCGTTGCCTCTGGATGAACAGGACCCCGTGGTGTGGAGGGCTGGATGAACAGTAGACGGTGGAGGGGTGGCCGTGGAGGGGTGGTTGAACAGGACCCCGTGGTGTGGAGGGCTGGATGAACAGTAGAAGGTGGAGGGGTGGTTGAACAGTAGCCGGCGGAGTAGCGCGCGGTAGAGGCTGGATGAACATGAGCCCGTGGAGGCTGGAGGAGGTCGACGGTAGCCCGTGGAAGCTGGAGGAGGTCGACGGTGGAGATGAACAGTATCCCGTGGAGTCCCGTTTTGCGGTACGCCGCACCCCTCCCGATGAACAGGACCCCCGTTTAGACCGTAGCGCTCCAACACACATTCGTTTCGTCCATTTTGCGGTACGCCACACCCCTCCCGACCAACAGGACTCCCATTTCGACCGTAGCGCTCCAACACAAGTCTGTTTCGTCCGTTCTGCGGTACGCCACACCCCTCCCGATCAACAGGACCCCCGTTTCGACCGTAGGAGGTCCGTTTCCTCCATTCTGCGGTACGCCGGGCCTCGTTTCCATCTCCTGTTCCGTCCAAGCCGGTTGGCTCCCACGCGTTCTGTTGCCTCCCGATGAACATGACGCATTCCGTTGCCTCCCGATGAACACGACGCATTCCGTTGCCTCCCCATGAACACGACGCATTCCGTTGCCTTCCCATGAACACGACGCATTCCGTTGCCTCCCCATGAACACGACGACGACGCTGTTTCTCCATTCCGACCCAGCCATGTACGTATGCGCGAGTAGGCATTCGAGACCCTGCCCGTATGTACGTGCGTGGCCATATTTTCTTTCTTGCTCCCTGGCCGTTGTACGTAGGTGTACATGCTACGTGCGCGCCTCTACTACGACACGTGTGCGCCTCTACATCCACCAGTATATATGTATGTACACGTTCGCGACCAGAATGACAACGCTACGTACGCTTCGACCAGGTGGGTCCCGACTGTCAGGCACTTCCTTGCCTGCGAAGATGTAGCTGGTGGGTCCCACCAGTCAGGGGGGCGAATCATTTTTTTTGCCCGGACGCACTTCCTTGCATGCGAAGATGTAGCTGGTGGGTCCTAGTAGTCAGGGGGGACATTTTTTTCGTGAAATACGGTGGCCCGTCCGGTGGGTCTCCGCTGTCAGGTGGAGGAATAATTATTTTCCGCGTAATAACGAGGCACTTCCTTGTTGCGGCCGTGGACCCAGCTATTAGCCTCTCCACGTACAGTCCACGTCCGATGGAAGTCGTTCCTTGACCACGTTGACCACGCCGCACCAAGAGCACCAGGGCGGTGGACGACGGCGAGGCCTAGGAAGGGGACGACGTGGAGCCAGGGAAGACACGGCAGTGGAAGCCTACGCGGAGAGAAGTACGAGGGTTCACTGGTTTGTCTGCGGTGTGAGGCTGCCGTCGCCGCAGGGCCTGGCCAGCGGTGCGAATAGTAGGGGCGGCGAGGCCTCCACGGTAGCACATCCGGCCACGGGAGGCAGGAGCATGCGGCACGACCGGCCCTGCTTTGGGCAGCTGGAGCAAGAAGACCAGAGGTTGAAGAAGCACTACGGCCGTTGGATGGACATCGTACGGTCACTGGAGCTAGAATCATTTATATTGACTAAGTTGACAAAGCCCTCCATCCCCGTCAACTTAGTAGGCCCACAAGTCAGCCTGCTACTATACTGGGTCCAAGCTAACAGGGGAGTATTCATTTTTATTGTGCATAATAAGGAGGCACTACCTTGCATGCGAAGATATAGCTGGTGGGTGATGACCCGCAAGTATACGGGATAGTTGTAGCCTCTTTCGATAAGTAAGAGTGTCAAACCCAACGAGGAGCTAAAGGTAGAACAAATACTCTCTCAAGTCCTATCGGCCACTGATATGACTCTACGCACGCTTGACGTTCGCTTTACCTAGAACAAGTATAAAACTAGAAGTACTTTGTAGGTCTGATAGGATAGGTTTGCAAGATAATAAAGAGCACGTAAATATAAACTAGGGGCTGTTTAGATAAAGATGCAATAAAGTAAGTATTAGTAGAGAGCTTTTTGTTACGAGAAAGTTATTTGTCCAAGGCAATCGATAACTAGACTGGTAATTACTGTTGCAATTCTATTTGAGGGAGAGGCATTAGCTAACATACTTTCTCCACTTGGATCATATGCACTTATCATTGGAACTCTAGCAAGCGTCTGCAACTACTAAAGATTCATTAAGGTAAAACCCAACCATAGCATTAAAGTATCAAATCCCCTTTTATCCCATACGCAAACAACCTACTTACTCGGGTTTGTGTTTCAGTCACTCACGCAACCCACCATAAGCAAATCATAAACATATTGCAAACCCTACAACGGGAATCCCTCACGCTTGAGCGACACGGAGAGCACCATAGGACAGCACTAATAATAAAACATGCAACTCAAACCAATCACGATCATCAATTAACCCATAGGACAAAACAGATCTACTAAAACATCATAAGATAGCCATACATCATTGGGGAATAATATATAGCGTTGAGCACCATGTTTAAGTAGAGATTACAGTGGGTAAGAGAGAGGTTACACCGCTGCATAGAGGGAGGAAGAGTTGGTGATGAAGGTGGTGAAGTTGTTGGTGAAGATCGCAATGATGATGATGGCCCCCGGCAGCGCTCCGGCGCCACCGAAAGCAATGGGGAGAGAGCCCCCCTTCTTCTTCTTCTTCCTTGACCTCCCCCCTAGATGGGAGAATGGTTTCCCCTCTGGTCCTTGGCTCCCATGGCTTGGGAGGGGCGAGAGCCCCTCTGAGATTGGATCTATCTCTCTGTTTCTGCGTTCTCAGATTCTACCCTTCACCATTTCTTAAATATTCGGAGATCCGTAACTCCGATTGGGGTGAATCTTTCACCCAGATCTTTCTCATAAAATTAGCTTTCTTGCGCCAAAAGAAGAGCGTCAACCGCCTTATGGGTGGCCCACGAGAGCCCAGGGCGCGCCTGCCTCCCTGGGGCGCACCCCCCTGTCTCGTGGCCACCCGGACACTGTTTCGCGTTGATTTTACTTCCTAAAAATCATAAATATTCCAAAAAATATCTCCGTCCGTTTTTATCCCGTTTGGACTCCGTTTGATATTGGGTTTCTGCGAAACAAAAAACATGCAACAGACAGGAACTGGCACTGGGACTGGATCAATATGTTAGTCCCAAAAAATAGTATAAAAAGTTGCCAAAAGTATATAAATGTTGAATAATATTGGCATGGAACAATCAAAAATTATAGATACGACGGAGACGTATCAGCATCCCCAAGCTTAATTCCTGCTCGTCCTCGAGTAGGTAAATGATAAAAAGATAATTTTTGATGTGGAATGATACCTAGCATAATCTTGATCATATGTCTAATCATGCCATGAATATTAAGACACGAGTGATTCAAAGCAATAGTCTATCATTTGACATAAAAACAATAATACTTCGAGCGTACCAATAAAGCAATCATATCTTTTCAAAACAACAAGGCAAAAGCAAGCTTATCCCTACAAAATCATACAGTTTGGCCATGCTTCATTTTCGTCACACAAAATGCTCCCATCATGCACAACCCCGATGACAAGTCGAGCAATTGGTTCATACTTTTTAACACGCTTCAGCTTTTTCTACCCTCACGCAATACATGAGCGCAAGCCATGGATATAGCACTATAGGTGGAATAGAATATAATGATGGAGGTTATGTGGAGAAGACAAAAAAGGAGAAAGTCTCACATCAACGTGGCTAATCAACGGGCTATGGAGATGCCCATCAATTGATGTCAATGCGAGGAGTAGGGATTTCCATGCAACAAATGCACTAAGAGCTATAAGTGTATGAAAGCTCAACAAAAGAAACTAAGTGGGTTTGCATCCAACTTGCTTGCTCAAGAAGACCTAGGGCATTTGAGGAAGCCCATCGTTGGAATATACAAGCCAAGTTCTATAATGAAAATTCCCACTAGTATATGAAACTGACAACATAGGAGACAATCTATATGAAGAACATGGTGCTACTTTGAAGCACAAGTGTGGAAAAAGAGATAGTAACATTGCCCCTTTTATTTATTTTCTTTTTTTCTTTTTCTTTTTTTCTTTTTTTCTTTTTTTCTTTTTTTCTTTTTCTTTTTTTTCTTTGGCCTTTTTCTTTTTGGCCTTTTGGGGGGGGGGGACAATGCTCTAATAATGATGATCATCACACTTTTATTTACTTACAACTCGATATTATAACTCGATACTAGAATAAAGATATGACTCTATATGAATGCTTCCGGCGGTGTACCGGGATGTGCAATGATCTAGCGTAGCAATGACATCAAACGGACAAGCCATGAAAACATCATGCTAGCTATCTTACGATCATGCAAAGCAATATGACAATGAATGCTCAAGTCATGAATATGATGATGGTGGAAGTTGCATGGCAATATATCTCGGAATGGCTATGGAAATGCCATGATAGGTAGGTATGGTGGCTGTTTTGAGGAAGATATAATGAGGCTTATGTGTGATAGAGTGTATTGTATCACGGGGTTTGGATGCACTGGCGAAGTTTTCACCAAGGGCAATGCACGGTACCGAAGAGGCTAGCAATGATGGAAAGCTAAAAGTGCGTATAATCCATGGACTCACATTAGTCATAAAGAACTCATATACTTATTGCAAAGGTTTATTAGCCCTCGAAGCAAAGTACTACTACGCATGCCCCTAGGGGGATAGATTGGTAGGAAAAGACCATCGCTCGTCCTCGACCGCCACTCATAAGGAAGACAATCAAAGAAACACCCCATGCTTCAAATTTGTCACACAACGGTTACCATACGTGCATGCTACGGGATTTGCAAGCCTCAACACAAGTGTCTCTACAATCCACAACCACCCACTAGCATGACTCTAATATCACCATCTTTATATCGCAAAACTATTGCAAGGAATCAAACATATCATATTCAGCGATCTACAAGTTTATGTAGGATTTTATGACTAACCATGTGAATGAACAATTCCTGTCATCTCTCTAAATAGATATAAGTGAAGCAAGAGAGTTTAATTCTTTCTACAAAAGATATGCCCATGCTCTAACAAATATAAGTGAAGCAAAATAGCATTCTACAAATGGAGGTTTTCTATGTGAAGAGAAACAGGCAATCCAAACTTCAAATGATATAAGTGAAGCACATGAAGCATTCTATAAAGCCACACTCAAAAGATATAAGTGAAGTGCAATGAGCATTCTATAAATCAACCAAGGACTATCTCATACCAGCATGGTGCATAAAATAAAAATGAAAACTAAATGCAAAAGACGCTCCAAGACTTTCACATAATGCATGAACGAAACGAATTCGAAAACATACCGATATTTGTTGAAGAAAGAGGGGATGCCTTCCGGGGCATCCCCAAGCTTAGACGCTTGAGTCTCCTTGAATATTTACTTGGGGTTCCTCGGGCATCCCCAAGCTTGAACTCTTGCCTCTCTTCCTTTTCCTCATATCGAGACATCCTCGGTTAGACACTACATCCACACAAAACTTCAACAGAAAACTCGGTAAGATCCGTTAGTATAATAAAGCAAATCACCACTATAAGTACTGTTGCAAACCAATTCATATTTTGTTTTTGCATTGTGTCTACTGTAATATAACTTTTCCATGGCTTAATCCACTAATATAAATTGATAGATTCATCAAGAAGCAAATTATGCATCAAAAACAGAATCTGTCAAAAACAGAACAGTCTGTAGAAATCTGAACAATCACAATACTTCTGGTACCCCAAAAGTTCTACCAAAATTAGGAAAATTAAACAAGTTGTATATCAAGACAATGCAAAAGGAATCAGAACCAATTGACGTTCCAGTGAAAAATGTAAAATCGCGCACTACAGCCAAAGTTTCTGTCCTGCACCATACAAACCAACAAGCATTGTAAACATCCTAAAGGCAAACCTTAGCACATTATTTTTATAATACAATGGAATTATACAAGGGGATAATTATTTTTGTGGAAAAGTTTCTGTAATCAAGATTCACAAAGTTTCCGTGAGCATGAACAAAGTTCAAGGCTAGCTCCCACTTCAACAATGCTTGTCTTTCTCACTTTCACTTTCCTTTTTGAAAAGTTTTTGGGTTCCCCTCTTTATTTTTTTTGTTTTTAAACTATATAAAAGCACTCAAAAGAAATAAATGACTCTCTAAAACTTCCGGGTTGTCTCCCTGGCAGCGCTTTCTTTAAAGCCATTAAGCTAGGCATTTAGTGCTCATGTAATGAATCCACCCGGATCCCAAGGTATATCAAAGCCAATTTTAATTAACAAAGATTTGTAATTTAGTATTGCGCACAAAGTAACATATATCATGCAACAACAAAGTCTAACTCTCTTCCTATGCATCGGCATGTCATAAAAGTACAATTCATGCACACATAGTAAAGGCCAATGCATAGTATAAGCAGTTTCTTGCAATTTCATAGTATGGGAAACATAGAGAGGTGGAGAAATAGTTCCTCTCACATAATAATTGCAAGTAGGAGCAGCAAGCACATGCATATTACATTCATCAAAATCATCATGTGCAATGGTAAAAGGCAACCCGTCAATATAATCCTTAATAAGCACAAACTTCTCCGATATAGTGTAGTTTGGAGAATTCAAAAAGATAATAGGACTATCATGCATGGGTGCAATAGCAACAATTTCATGTTTAACATAAGGAACTATAGCAAGTTCATCTCCATAAGCATAATTCATATTGGCATCTTGGCCACAAGCATAGCAAGCATCATCAAAAAGGGATATTTCAAACAAATTCAAGGGATTATAGCAATCATCATAGCAATCATCCTTCGGTAAGAACGAAGGGGAATTAAATAATGTATGAGTTCGAGGGTTACTCTCATTAGAAGCTGGGCACGGGTAGCTAATCCGCTCTTCCTCCTTTTGTTCTTCGCTCTCCTCATCATCTTTTTCATCCAGTGAGCTCATTGTTTCATCAATTTCTTCTTCCATAGCTTCCTGCAAAATATTAGTCTCTTATTGGACAGCGGAGAAGTCCTCAATATATGGTTTAACATAGGCATTAGAAGCATAATTATCATAACAGTATTCAAGTATGGCAAAACTTTCAGATTTGTAAAGAGTAGCATCATACTTTTCAATCAAAGAAGCAATTTCAAAAGCACCGTTAAAAGCAACAAATTCTTCAATTTGTTGAACATCATAGTAATTATAAACACCCTTAGCATACGAAGATACGATTCCATTATCAATAAACTCACATTGGTAGGGAAGGTGTTTCTTAGGGTTTTCAGAACAACAAGTAACATCATAAATTTGCAAACATTGAATTTGATCCCATAATAGTTTCTCTTTTTCAGAAATACGGTGTCGCACATAACAAGCATGCTCATCTAAAGATTTGCCCTCAACTAAGCTAGTTGGGGTTTCAGCACGAGCACATAGGGATCGAAGATGATCCAAGTAAAAACCTTCAGTAGTGTGATAGATTTTGAGTGGTTCTTCAACCATTGGAGCAGTAGGTACAACTAATTTTTTTGGTATTTTGCGTTTCCTACCCATAGCTAAAGATAGAAAACAACTAAGAACAGCAAATAAAAATTACTTAGTGATAAAGCAAACAAGCACACACGAGAATATTCACCCCACGCTATGACTCCCCGGCAACGGCACCAGAAAAAGGTCTTGATGACCCGCAAATCTACGGGATAGTTGTAGCCTCTTTCGATAAGTAAGAGTGTCAAACCCAACGAGGAGCTAAAGGTAGAACAAATACTCTCTCAAGTCCTATCGGCCACTGATACGACTCTACGCACGCTTGACGTTCGCTTTACCTAGAACAAGTATGAAACTAGAAGTACTTTGTAGGTGTGATAGGATAGGTTTGCAAGATAATAAAGAGCACGTAAACATAAACTAGGGGCTGTTTAGATAAAGATGCAATAAAGTAAGTATTAGTAGAGAGCTTTTTGTTACGAGAAAGTTATTTGTCCAAGGCAATCAATAATTAGACCGGTAATCACTGTTGCAATTCTATTTGAGGGAGAGGCATTAGCTAACATACTTTCTCTACTTGGATCATATGCACTTATAATTGGAACTCTAGCAAGCGTCCGCAACTAATAAAAATTCATTAAGGTAAAACCCAACCATAGCATTAAAGTATCAAATCCCCTTTTATCCCATACGCAAACAACCTACTTACTCGGGTTTGTGTTTCAGTCACTCACGCAACCCACCATAAGCAAATCATAAACGTATTGCTAACCCTACAGCGGGAATCCCTCACGCTTGCGCGACATGGAGAGCACCATAGGATGGCACCAATAATAAAACATGCAACTCAAACCAATCACGATCATCAATTAACCCATACGACAAAACGGATCTACTCAAACATCATAAGATAGCCATACATCATTGGGGAATAATATATAGCGTTGAGCACCATGTTTAAGTAGAGATTACAGTGGGTAAGAGAGAGGTTACACTGCTGCATAGAGGGAGGAAGAGTTGGTGATGAAGGCGGTGAAATTGTTGGTGAAGATCGCAATGATGATGATGGCCCCCGGCAGCGCTCCGGCGCCACCGGAAGCAAGGGGGAGAGAGCCCCCCTTATTCTTCTTCTTCCTTGACCTCCTCCCTAGATGGGAGAAGGGTTTCCCCTCTGATCCTTGGCTCCCATGGCTTGGAGGGGCGAGAGCCCCTCCGAGATTGGATCTATCTCTCTGTTTCCGCGTTCTCAGATTCTACCCCTTCACCGTTTCTTAAATATCCGGAGATACGTAACTCCGATTGGGGTGAATCTTTCGCCCAGATATTTCTCATAAAATTAGCTTTCTTGCGCCAAAAGAAGAGCGTCAACCGCCTTATAGGTGGCCCACGAGAGCCCAGGGCGCGCCTGCCTCCCTGGGGCGCGGCCCCCTGTCTCGTGGCCACCCCGGACACTGTTTCGCGTTGATTTTACTTCCCAAAAATCATAAATATTCCAAAAAAAAATGTCCGTCCGTTTTTATCCCGTTTGGACTCCGTTTGATATTGGGTTTCTGCGAAACAAAAAACATGCAATTGACAGGAACTGGCACTGGGCACTGGATCAATATGTTAGTCCCAAAAAATAGTATAAAAAGTTGCCAAAAGTATATAAAAGTTGAATAATATTGGCATGGAACAATCAAAAATTATAGATACGATGAAGACATATCAGTGGGTCTGAGCTGTCAGTGGCGGTAACGTTTTTTCGCGAAATACAGAGGCCCTTTCGGTGGGTCCCTGATGTCAGGTGGAGAAATCATTATTTTGTGCGTAATAAGGAGGCATTTCCTTGCGTGCGGCCGTGGACCCAGCTGTCGGCCTCTCCATGTATAGTCCACTCCAGATGCATGTCGGTTGCCGACCACATTGACCAGGCCGCGCCGAGAGCACCAGGGCAGTGGACGACGGCGAGGCCTAGAAAGGGAACGACACGGAGGCAGGGAAGACTCGGCAGTTGTTTCCCACGCGGAGGGGAGTATGACTGTACGAGGATTTACTGGTTCGTCTGCCGTCGCCAGAGAATAACAGCAGGTGTGGGACTGTTGGTGAGTAGAGGGATGGCTAGGCCAGCGATGGGAGTATGGTGGGGCGGTGAGGCCTGCGCGGCAGCACAGCCGGCTGCGGGGAGGAGGGAGCAGGCAGTCCCACCGGCGCTTGTTTGAGCGGCTGGAGCAGGAAGAGCAGAGATTGAAGAAGCACGACGACCGTTGGATAGCCATCCAACAGTCACTGCTTGTGCATCAAACTTTTTTTTAGGAAAGCCTCAAAGCTGTGGAAACAACATATAGCCCATCTGCCATTATTTCTAATAATTTACAGCCCATTTGCTAATTCTTAAGTTTTTTTTGGAGCCCATATTCTTTTTGTTAGCATTACAGCCCATATTGTGGCCACAGTTAAATTTTTTTACGAAATTTTGCATATTTCGGTGCAGTCCGAACTATTTTTAATCCCGAAATTTCGACTCACATTCAAACTGATTTTAAAAATAAATGTATATCAATATAAAATCCAACAAATTCTCCATGCATAAAAATTAATGTAATTTAACATCTCAAAATGAAAAAAAAAGATATTTGAAACTAATTGCCGGTTTGATGTGTTTTAAAAATGTACAGCCCATTTCTCATTACTGATGGGCCATTTTCTCGGCCAGCCGAATGAAAGCTCTCCTCGTCTTGAAAGATTTGCAGCCCAACAGGCCTGACAAAGCGACTTACTTGGCAAATCACAAAAAACTGGGCTATGGCCGTGGACCCAGCTGTCAGCCTCTCCACGTACAGTACTCTTCCGATGGAATGTCGTTGACCACATTGACCACGTCGCGCCGAGAGCACCAAGGCGGTGGATGAGGGCGAGGCCTAGGAAGGGGACGACGCGGAGCCGGGGAAGACGCGGAAGTGGATGCCCACGAGGAGAGGAGTATGAGGGTTCATCGTGTGAGGCTGCCGTCGCCGCAGGGCCTGGCTAGCGGTGGGAATAGTAGGGGGCAACGAGGCCTCAACGGCAGCACAGCCGGCCACTGGAGGCAGGAGCAGGCGGTTGATACATCTCCAACATATCTACTTTTCCAAACACTTTTGCCCTTGTTTTGGACTCTAACTTGCATGATTTGAATGAAACTAACCCGGACTGACGCTGTTTTCAGCAGAACTGCCATGATGTTGTTTTATGTGTAGAAAAGAAAAGTTCTCAGAATGTCCTGAAAATCCATGGAGACACTTTTTGGAATTAATAAGAATTTCTGGGCGAAAGAAATACACCAGGGGGCCCACAGGCTGTCCACGAGACAGGGGGCGCCCCCCTCCTAGGGCGCGCCCTCCTATCTCGTGGGCCCCCTGGACCTCCACCGACCTCAACTCCAACTCCATATATTCATGTTCAGGGAGGAAAAAATCAGAGAAAAAGTTTCATCACGTTTTACGACACGGAGCCGCCGCCAAGCCCTAATCTCTCTCGGGAGGGCTGATCTGGAGTTCGTTTGGGGCTCCGGAGAGGGGGATTCGTTGCCGTCGTCATCATCAACCATCCTCCATCACCAATTTCATGATGGTCACCGCCGTGCGTGAGTAATTCCATCGTAGGCTTGCTGGACGGTGATGGGTTGGATGAGATTTACCTTGTAATCAAGTTAGTTTTGTTAGGGTTTGATCCCTAGTATCCACTATGTTCTGAGATTGATGTTGCTATGACTTTGCTATGCTTAATGCTTGTCACTAGGGCCCGAGTGCCATGATTTGAGATCTGAACCTATTATGTTTTCATGAATATATGTGTGTTCTTGATCCTATCTTGCAAGTCTATAGTCACCTATTATGTGTTATGATCCTACAACTCCGAAGTGACAATAATCGGGATACTTCTCGGTGATGACCGTAGTTTGAGGAGTTCATGTATTCACTATGTTTTAATGCTTTGTTCCGGTTCTCTATTAAAAGGAGGCCTTAATATCCCTTAGTTTCTGCTAGAACCCCGCTGCCACGGGAGGGTAGGACAAAAGATGTCATGCAAGTTCTTTTCCATAAGCACGTATGACTATTTACGGAATACATGCCTACATTACATTGATGAACTAGAGCTAGTTCTGTGTCACCCTATGATATAGTTATTACATGAAGAAATCACATCCGGCATAATTATCCATCACTGATCCATTGCCTACGAGCTTTTCATATATTGTTCTTTGCTTATTTACTTTTCCGTTGCTACTGTTACAACTACTACAAAAACCCCAAAACTATTATCTTTACTTTTGCTACCGTTACCTTTATTATCATACTACTTTGCTACTAAATACTTTGTTGCAGATACTAAGTTATCTAGGTGTGGTTGAATTGACAACTCAATTGCTAATACTCAAAAATATTCTTTGGCTCCCCTTGTGTCGAATCAATAAATTTGGGTTGAATACTATACCCTCGAAAGATGTTGCGATCCCATACACTTGTGGGTTATCAAGACTAATTTCTGGCGCCGTTGCCGGGGAGCATAGCTCTATTCTATGAGTCACTTGGGATTTATATCTGTTGATCACTATGTAAAACTTGAAAGACGCTAAAACCAAGATTTTGCCCTGAACTACGAGGGGAGGTAAGGAACTGCCATCTAGCTCTGCACTAGATTCTCCTTCCGTTATTATTAGGCTTGCGACACCTAAACCTGCTACTGCTATGAATTCTGATATGTCGCATGTTATTGATGATGCCACTTCTGCTATGCATGATGAAACTACTTCTGTGCGTAATACTACTTTGCCATTAGGTGAATTTCTTGATGAACAACTTGCTAGAGTTAGGGGGAATGAAAATATTGAAGATGCTATTATTGATGATAGTGATGATGAAGGTTCTCCCAATGATTATGTATTACCTGTTGTTCCTAAGGGTTATGTTATGAATGAAGAAGCTGCTAGGGAAATCTTTGCTTGCAATGATAGATATGATCTTCAGAAATTATTAGCTAAATGGAAGCAACAGTCTCTTAATGCTAGAATGAAACCTGACCCTGCTTTTGCTACTTCACCTATCTGTGTTACTGATAAGGATTATGAATTCTCTGTTGATCCTGATATTATTACTTTAGTTGAATATGATCCTTTTTATGGCCTTGAATCTTAAACTGTTGTGGCACATCTTACCAAGTTGAATGATATAGCTACCCTATTTACTAATGATGAGAAGTCTCGCTATTTTTATATCCATAAGACATTTCCATTCTCATTAAAGGGTGATGCTACAACTTGGTATAATTCTCCTGCTCCTGGTTGTGTGTGTAGTCCCCAGGATATGATTTATTACTTCTCTGCTAAATATTTCCCTGCTCATAAGAAACAAGCTGCCTTGCGGGAAATATATAATTTTGTGAAAATTAAAGAAGAGAGTCTCCCACAGGCTTTGGGGAGGCATCTCAAGTTACTTAATGCTTTGCCTGATCATCCTCTCAAGAAAAATGAAATACTTGATATCTTTTATAATGGACTAATCGATGCTTCCAAGGACTACTTGGATAGTTGTGCTGGTTGTGTTTTTAGGGAAAGAACAGTCTACGGAGCTGAAATGTTATTGAATAATATGTTGACTAATGAAAATAATTGGACTCTTCCTGAGCCAATTCCAGAAGCAATTCCTGAACCAATTGAGCCAACCCCTGAGCCTATTCCTAAACCAACTCCGAAGAAGAGAGGTGTTTTATTTCTCAGTCCTGAAGATATGCAAGAGGCAAAGAAATCAATGAAAGAAAAAGGTATTAAAGCTGAAGATGTTAAGAATTTACCTCCTATTTAAGAAATACATGGTCTTAATATACCACCTGTTGAAGAACAATATTTTCTTGATAACCCGACACAGGTAGTAAAGGTAAATTCTCTCTATAGATATGATAAAGTTGAAATCCCCTCTACTAAATTTCATAGCCCGTGCTTATATGAATTTGATGACTTTATGGCTAGACAAGAAAGTTTTAATGCTTATGTTGGTAGAGAGTTAAAGAATAATACTTTCGAGATAGGATGCGTGAGCGATAATATGGCTAGAGTTAAAGGTGAACTTCACCTCGTTAGCAAATATGCTTCTATGGTTGCTACTCAAGCTGAGCAAGTACTTAAAGCTCAGAATGATTTACTTGATGAATTAAATAACAAAAATGATTTTGTTGTTAGAGTGGCTACTAGAACTGGTAGAATGACTCAGGAACCTTTGTATCCTGAAGGCCACCCTAAGAGAATAGAGCAAGATTCTCAGAGAAATAATTTAGAGGCACCTAGTTCTTCTAAAAAGAAGAAAAAGAAAAACGATAGAACTTTGCATGCTTCTAGTGAACCTACTATAGACACACCTGAGAATCCCAATGATATTTCTATCTCTGATGCTGAAACTCAATCAGGTGATGAACATGAACCTAGTGATAATGTTAATGATAATGTTCATGTTGATGCTCAACCTAGAAAAAACAATGAAGTAGAGATTGAACCTGCTGTTGATCTTGATAACCCACAATCAAAGAATCAACGCTATGATAAGAGAGATTTTGTTGCTAGGAAGCAGGGTAGAGAAAGAGAACCATGGGTTCAGAAACCCATGCCCTTTCCTCCTAAACCATCCAAGACAAAGGATGAGGAGGATTTTGAGCGCTTTGCTGAAAAGATTAGACCTATTTTCTTACGTATGCGCTTAACTGATATGCTGAAAGTAAATCCTTATGCTAAGTATATGAAGGATATCATTACAAATAACAGAAAGATTCCGGAAGCTGAAATTTCCACCATACTTGCTAATACACTTTTAAGGGTGGAATACCAAAGAAACTTGGAGATCCGGGGGTACCAACTATACCATGCTCCATTAAAAGAAATTATGTTAGAACTACTTTATGTGATCTTGGAGCCGATGTTAGTGTTATGCCTCTCTCTTTATATCGTAGACTTGAATTGAATAAGTTGACACCTACTGAAATATCTTTGCAAATGGCTTATAAATCAACTGCTATACCTGTCGGTATTTGTGAGGATGTGCCTGTTGTAGTTGCAAATGTCACTATCTTAACGGACTTTGTTATTCTTGATATTCCCGAGGATGATAGTATGTCTATTATCCTTGGTAGACCTTTTCTTAACACTGCAGCGGCTGTTATTGATTGCAACAAAGGAAATGTCACTTTTCATGTTAATGGTAATGAGCATATGGTACACTTTCCGAGGAAACAATCTCATGTTCATAGCATCAATTCTATTGGACAAGTTCCAACTATTATTATTGGAGGTTTGAAATTTCCTCTCCCTGCTGTCAAGAAAAAGTATGATATTCTTATTGTTGGGGATTTTCATATCCCCGTTGAGGTAACTTAGTGTTATTCGAAATTTCTCCGGTTCCGTGTCATTCGGAATGAGTTTGTTAACAAGACTTGATCAACCTTGTTAGTGCATTCATTTTGATGATCACGAGATGGATGAAAGTAGAAGGCACAACCTTCTGTACCCTCTTTTTACTTTCTGTTATTTAGAATAAATAAAGCAAAATTAGTATTATCCGTCTGTTTTCTGAATTATCCGTGCATGAAAAAATAGTCCGAAAATAAAAGTGCTCCAAATGCCCTGCAAATTAAGTATGATTTTTTTTCTGGAATATTTGAGGATTTTAGGCACAGAAATCACTGCAGGAGGGGCAAGCACCAGGCCATGAGAGTGGAGGGCGCGCCCCTCCCTATAGGGCATGCCCCCTGTCTCGTGGGCCCCTGGTGGCCCCCCTCCACTTATGCCAGCACCCACACACTTCATCTTCTACCCAAAAAAATCCCCATCCAGCTCAAGCACGAGTTCTAGCTCATTTTGCTGCGATTTTCGATATCCTTGCTCAAAGCTCCACTCACAAAACTGCTTTGGGAGATTGTTGCTTGGTATGTGACTCCTCCATTGGTCCAATTAGTTTTTGTTCTACCACTTTATTCATTGCAAATTTTTGCTGCATAGGTGACCATGTTCTTGAGCTTGCATGTCAAATTTATGAGGTCCCAAGCAATTCTAATGCATGATATAGGCTCTAGGCACTTGTAGGAGTAGTTGCTACCAATCTTGTTTAGTTTTGTTCACTTCCATTTTGAAGTTACTAAAATTTCAGAAATATTCAGAAAAAGAATTATGCTTAGAAGAATGTACCAAGGTGGTTCCTCGGCAAAGAAAGGGCCAAGGATTTCTATACGTGAGCAAGATGTTAAATTGCCGAGGAACGCGGATGTGCGAGCTTGCAAAATGAAGATATGTTGTCACCAGGGAGGAAGCAGCTGAACACGAGAGGAGAGCGGAGGCAGCTCGCCAACACGCTGCAGCTCAGGAGGCGATTGCCGCTGCATCTCAATATGACCCCAGTTTCACTTATGGATATCAGCCAGGCGGTCCTTGGTACTAGACCAACTTAGGACAAAAGCCTAAGCTTGGGGGAGTACGTATTTCTCACCGGCTTTACATTCATGTTCACACACTGGTCGTCGGTGCTCATACTCTTTCATTGTATTATCCATGCTAGTTTAAATTTCTTTTTCTAGTTTTCTTCTTGTGTGTTTGATAAACCTTAAGAAAAACCAAAAAATTAGTTAGTTTAATTTCCATGCTTGTAGTAGAAATTAAAATGAAAACCCAAAAAGATTTCTAGTTCTTCTTATTACTTGTTGGGAGCTTTCCTGTGTAAATAGTTTTATTTTCTTTTCTTTCCTTTGGGGGTCGAGAAGACCATATTGAAAATGTTTAGTGGCTCTCATATGCATGATTGTTTATTTAACTTAGAGCCCATATTACTTGTCTTCTCTCTTGAGTTGAATGCTTGCAGATTCTACCTTAGTCCAATGCACATGCACTCTTATTATTATACACATCGTTCGGTCGTGCAAGTGAAAGGCAATAATGATGATATATGATGGACTTATTGGGATGAGAAAAGCTGGTATGAACTCGACCTCTCTTGTTTTTGTAAATATGATGAGTTCATCGTTTCTAAGTCAGCTATTATGAAGTAAACATATTTGCAATGACATTTGGAGATTATAGTTGCTTGTGCCATGCTTGACTAGCTATGAGTTATAATGGTTTACCTTGCGTGCCAACATGCTATTAGAATGATTATGATGTGGTATGATGGGATGGTATCCTCCTTTAAATGAATTGAGTGACTCGACTTGGCACATGTTCACGCATGTAGTTGAATCAAATCAACATAGCCTTCATGATATTTATGTTCATGATGGATTATATCCTACTCATGCTTGTATTGGGTGTAAATTAATTTTAATGCATGTTTACGACTGTTGTCGCTCTCTCAGTTGGTCGCTTCCCAGTCTTTTGCTAGCCTTCACCTGTACTAAGCGGGAATACAGCTTGTGCATCCAAACTCCTTAAACCCCAAAGTTGTTCCATATGAGTCCACTATACCTACCTATATGCGGTATTTACCTGTCGTTTCAAGTAAATTTGTATCTGCCAAACTCTAAACCTTCAAATGAAATTATGTTTTGTATGCTCGAGCAGCTCATGTTTCAACTAGGGCTGCCTTTATCTTCCATGCTAGGTGGGTTATTCTCAAGAGGAGTGGAATCTGCTCCTCATTCACGAGAAAGGGCCGGTAACTGGGATGCCCAGTCCCATGATCCAAAAAGATCAAAGCAAATCAAAATAATTAAACAGAACTCCCCGAGGGCAGTTGTTAGTTGGAGGCACTCGTTGTTTCGAGCAAGCCATGGATTGATGCTTGTTGGTGGTTGGGGGAGTATAAACCTTTACCATTCTGTTTGGGAACTTCCTATAATGCATGTAGTATGGAAGATACAGCCATCTCATAGTTGTTGCATTGACAGCAAAAGTATGCCGCTCAAAATGTTATTCAATCTCTATTTTAAAATAGAGCTCTGGCAGCTCTACAAATCCCTGCTTCCCTCTGTGAAGGGCCTATCTATTTACTTTTATGTTGAGTCATCACCCTTCTTATTAAAAGCACACGCTAGAGAGCACAATGTCATTTGCATTCATTACTATTGGTTTATATTGGGTATGACTTGACTGGATCTCTTTTACCATGAATTACAATGTTTAGTCAGTCCTTGATCTTTAAAGGTGCTCTGCATTTATGTTTTGCGGTCTCGGAAAGGGCTAGTGAGATACCATTTTGTTATATCATGTTATGATTATTTTGAGAAAGTGTTGTCATCCGAGTTTTATTATTATGGCTCGCTAGCTGATTATGCTATTGGTATGAGTAATTGTGAGACCTAGGTGTCACTGTGAGTATGGTTAGTTCATAGTATTTGCTGAAACTTGAATGCTGGCTTTTCATGTTTACAACAACAAGAGCAAGCAGAGTTTGTAAAAGTTTTTCTTTATCACTTTTAGTTTATCAACTGAATTGCTTGAGGACAAGCAAAGGTTTAAGCTTGGGGGAGTTGATACGTCTCCAACGTATCTACTTTTCCAAACACTTTTGCCCTTGTTTTGGACTCTAACTTGCATGATTTGAATGAAACTAACCCGGACTGGCGCTATTTTCAGCAGAAGTGCCATGATGTTGTTTTATGTGTAGAAAAGAAAAGTTCTCGGAATGTCCTGAAAATCCACGGAGGCACTTTTTGGAATTAATAAGAATTTCTGGGCGAAAGAAATACACCAGGGGGCCCACAGGCTGTCCACGAGACAGGGCCCCCCTAGGGCGCGCCCTCCTATCTCGTGGCCCCCCTGGACCTCCACCGACCTCAACTCCAACTCCATATATTCACGTTCGGGGAGAAAAAAATCAGAGAAAAAGTTTCATCGCGTTTTATGACACGGAGCCGCCGCCAAGCCCTAATCTCTCTCGGGAGGGCTGATCTGGAGTCCGTTCGGGGCTCTGGAGAGGGGGATTCGTTGCTGTCGTCATCATCAACCATCCTCCATCACCAATTTCATGATGCTCACCGCCGTGCGTGAGTAATTCCATCGTAGGCTTGCTGGAGGGTGATGGGTTGGATGAGATTTACCATGTAATCAAGTTAGTTTCGTTAGGGTTTGATCCCTAGCATCCACTATGTTCTGAGATCGATGTTGCTATGACTTTGCTATGCTTAATGCTTGTCACTAGGGCCCGAGAGCCATGATTTCAGTTCTGAGCCTATTATGTTTTCATGAATATATGTGTGTTCTTGATCCTATCTTGCAAGTCTATAGTCACCTATTATGTGTTATGATCCGACAACCCCGAAGTGACAATAATCAGGATACTTCTCGGTGATGACTGTAGTTTGAGGAGTTCATGTATTCACTATGTGTTAATGCTTTGTTCCGGTTCTCTATTAAAAGGAGGCCTTAATATCCCTTAGTTTCCGCTAGGACCCCGCTGCCACGGGAGGGTAGGACAAAAGATGTCATGCAAGTTCTTTTCCATAAGCACATATGACTATTTACGGAATACATGCCTACATTACATTAATGAACTGGAGCTAGTTCTGTGTCACCCTATGATATAGCTATTACATGAAGAATCGCATCCGGCATAATTATCCATCACTGATCCATTGCCTACGAGCTTTTCATATATTTTTCTTCGCTTATTTACTTTTCCGTTGCTACTATTACAACTACTACAAAAACCCAAAAACTATTATCTTTACTTTTGCTACCATTACCTTTATTATCATACTACTTTGCTACTAAATACTTTGCTAGAGATACTAAGTTATCCAGGTGTGGTTGAATTGACAACTCAACTGCTAATACTCAAGAATATTCTTTGGCTCCCCTTGTGTCGAATCAATAAATTTGGGTTGAATACTATACCCTCAAAAGCTGTTGCGATCCCCTACACTTGTGGGTTATCAGCGGGTGCAAGAAGAGCAGTGATTGAAGAAGCAGCGGGACCGTTCGATTCAAATCCAACGGTTACTGCTACTAGAATCGTTTGTTGGCTAAGTTGACAAGCCCTGCGTACGCGTCAACGTAGTAGGCCCACAGGTTAGCCTCCCAACCTGTGCGCCCCAGATGTCAGTGGGAGGAATCATTTTTTCGCATAATAAGGAGGCAGTTGATTGCGTGCGGCCAGGCCAGCGGAGGGAGTAGGGTGGGCCAGGGAAGCCTGCGCGGCATCACACCGGGCCACAAGAGGAGGGAGCAGGCAGTCCCGCCGATGCTAGTTTAGGCGGCTGGAGCAGGAAGATCAGAGATTGAAGAAGCATGTCGGCCGTTGGATGGACATCTAACAGTCACTACTGCTAGAATCGTGTGTTCACTGACAAAGCCTTGCGTAAACAAGTCAGCCTTGAAATCTGTGGCGTGTACAGCCCATTTGCTATTATTTTTATAATTTTTACTCATTTTCTAATTCATATGGAATTTATTGCAACCCGTTTTCCATTTTTAGAATTGCTGGCCATTTTCTGGTCAGTGCCAGGGTCAAAAAATTAAGTAAATATGTGGGAAACTCTGAAAATTCGCAAATTTTTGCTGGGGAACAAAATATTCTTAATCCAAAAATTAATAGCCATACTAAAACAAATTTAAAAATAAATTAGTATTATGTCATGTTAAATCCAATGAAATACGTATAAGATATCAGTGAAGAACAAAAAAAAGAAACTAATATCCCATTTGCTATAATTTTTTGGAATTTTCAACCCCTTTTGATATTACTTTTAACAGACATTGACCATACTCTTTGGCCAGGACGGAATGCATCCCTCCTCGTCTTGAACGATTTGCAGCCCAGTAATTCGAAGAAAACAAATAGGCCTAGCTTGGGTATTCTTCAAAAAGAAATACCGGGCTACCTATTTTCCCAAAGAACTGGTGCATGAGCATTTAGCTTTATTTATTTATTTACTTATTTATGTTTAGGGGACCATGAGCATGTACCTGGGCCGGATTCATGTGAGAGCCTCCCTTCCAGTTAATTATGGGCTTCTCTATTGGGCCTTTATCAGTGGGCTGCATGTTATCAACAAGTGGAAAATGTGTTTCGTACGAAAAATAGTATGAGCTACGTACGGTACGGGGCACTAAAGGATCGAACCGTGCAACGACTTCCAAAACATTGTGTTTGTTCTTCTAACAACACATTTATTCAACCAACAGATGAAATATACTACTGATTGTACATTGAAAACAGCAGCAGCAGCAACCAGGGCTGGGGTGCAACAGAAGCAGTAAGCAGGCCAGAAGACTGAAGACGCAGCTCTCTCTTCCAAACCAAACATCAGCCATCATTACAAAATGGCTACCAAAAACGAACAAGTGTATGCATCAAACTAAATAAAGATCCTACTACACCAAGTGTACGCATCTAACTAATTGGCTCAGTTAGACGTTACTATTTATTAAGCTGTGGAGATTGACTGACGGCTTGAACCAGATGGGTGCCTGACGGGGGAAACTCTAGCCAGCAGGTCAAAGTCTGATACTTCCGATCCTCTCTCCTACTTTGGGCTGCAGAGCGTGGCGGCACATATTAGGGTATGGTGCATGCAAAGATGCATGGTACGCTGTGTACACACAGTTTTGCCTGATGAACGAAACCGCGCTGCCATCATGATCCTTGCCGTCAGTTATCTCCTGGTTAATCGGATAATTCAGTCCGACAAACAGAGAGCGTGTACCAAGGCTACTTACCAGCCTCCAGTCAAAAATTCCTGAAGGCCCAGAGAAGCTGGGATCCTGCTCAAAGACCTTGCAGTGACTGTGATTGTATTCCGCGAAACAACACGTCCGGTACGTGCGAACGATCATCAATCTTTCGCCGTCGTCTGATCGAGTCAGGAACCACCTGCAACTTCCATGCCGCTTTTCTTTGAAAGGTTCTGGGATTAGGAAGGGTAGGGACAATAGGCGGCCTACAACATCATATCAAGTTGGAGTCAGATAAAAAAGGGCTCTTGATTTAGTCAATCTTAAGAACAACATGTTATGAGCATGAATATTTTTTCAGCAAATCAAACTTGGTATCATGTTGGCTACTGTAAGATTCCGAGTATTCTGAGCCGCGGTGCCAAAGCAGTGCAGTGTTAATCGAAGGAAGGGGGATTAATCACCGGGTGTAGACCTCCACGAGCATCCAGCTGCCGCGACCGTCGACGAGCACCATCCAAGACGTGTTCATGCCGACCCAGTACATACCGTTAATTTAGTTGAGGCTAACGGGGATCGGATCGCAGTCAAGGGGGTTGATGCTCGCCACCCTACGATTGTTATGCTGCATGACACGCCGTTTCTGAAGATCAGGCGGCATCAGCAAGCAAGGAGCTAGCTTAAAAAGCTCTGGCCT
Organism: Triticum timopheevii; assembly: GCA_963921465.1. Taxonomy (NCBI): domain Eukaryota; kingdom Viridiplantae; phylum Streptophyta; class Magnoliopsida; order Poales; family Poaceae; genus Triticum; species Triticum timopheevii. Next base: position 117,256,037 of record OY997271.1, read on the forward strand.
GAGGGCTTTGAGTAAACGGTACAGCCCCGACGAGCACGCGGCGAGCTGCATGGTACTGAGATTGTCCACACGTGAAACAATGAGCTTTATTACCTCTGTGGGGAGCGAATTCCAGCCACTCTTTTGGCGGACGCTGCTCGGTTCTGCCATTGTTAGTGCTTGGGTTTCGGACGAGGGGGGAGGCGCCTTAGCGGGGATGGAAGATTGGACGAGATTATGTGTGGACAAAGATGGAGAAGCGAATATGTGTTGCGGGAAGTGGACAGGTGATGATGACTACAGCATGCCGCTTGACTTACGAGACACATACCAGCAGCGTGATCACAGTACTGGTACTACCTATAGTGCTATGCCCTAACTTGCTTGAGTAGAGTAGTAGAGTAGGACTCTTCTCTACTACTAGCACCGGAGGAGTAGTATATTCTAATCTAAAATAGTTACAAACTTCAATGCCCGAGCGTGGAACGACTACGAACCATGCTCAAAGACCGTGTCTACATGGTGTTTGGACTTATATGAAAAAAATAGCAAGATACCTGTGCATTGCACGGCATACCATCATCACCAACTCGGTTTTTTCTCTACTCCTACTCCTATAAAAGACTCAGTTGGTGATGATGGAGGCGAGGAGGCGTGTTCAGCCGGGCATGCAGCGGACGGTGCAGCACTATTTGATTTGTTATAAAAAACAAAGAAGAGTAGTAGAGATAGAGACATAGGGAGGAGCACGAGGTTGTGGGAGATAAGGATAAACGAGGCAAGGCCTTATCTGTAAATGTGGAGAGAGGTGCGGGTATCTTTTGTAAAATTGTCATAGTTGGCTTTCTTTCCATCGGATATAGATCAGACGGTCTATATTACAAGATGGCAGGCATACCATCATCACCAACTCAGTTTTCTATAAGAGTAGATATAGATAGATAGAGACTAGGGAGTACTAGTAAGGACACCATCTACTGCTTTGTGTACTACTCCTGCGCTCCATTCAGCGGCCGCAACGGCCCCTACAGCCACTCCCTCCTGCGCTACATTCAGCGGGCGCTGTTGAAATTTGGGGAGCACACTCTCGTGACTACTCGCAGCCACGACTTCACCGATGACGTCTCCTTCCCCGACCTCGGCAACCTCTTCCTCAATGACATGGGCGACAACCTCAACGCCAACGGTGCTGCTCCCGTTGCACCGTATGTGTTTCTGTCCTTCCTATTTGAAATCGTGGTAGAATTCATGTTTCTACTCTGTATCCTACTACTATGCTAGTCCACATGATTAGTTTCATCTCTGTTATAGCCGTCATGATTTATTTTGTGCTTATTCAGATTAAATCTCGTAGTAACTTGCTCATATATTCAACTGGCGCAATGTCCCCTACAGCCACTCCCGTTTCATGGACGGCCTGGTCGATGCCTCCAAGGAGCCCTTCGTCCACTGTTATGAGTGCCCGATGCCGTTTTGCAGCTCGCCGGCGGACATGGTGCATCACCTCACGGATGCGTGCAGCGGTCACTGCTGGCCCTTGGCAGAGAACATCAAGTACGAGACGTGCTACCCGTTCACCATGCCGGAGTCGCTGGAGGATCACCGCCACCTGCTAGTCTCGGAGGAGGACGGCAGCGTCTTTCTCTTGATCGTGGGCACCGGCGAGGCCCGCGCAGGCCGCCGCCCCGTCTCTGTAATGTGTGTCAGGGGCGACGCCGCTGACGCTGACACTGACACGAGGTAAATGTACGGGTGCGTGGTCAGTGTTACTACCCCTCTGGGTCGCGTGGGCGGCGACACCAGCCTCATCGAACGGACTTGGACTCTGGAGAGCTGGGACTATCCCGCCAATGTGGACTTGGAAAACCCATGGAATCCTTTACCCGCCGACGCGGTGCATAGGGGCTCCAAGGAGGTTCACCTGGACATACGCATTATCAAGTGCACTTAGAAAACATGTAGTTTGTGTGTGGGCGCTTATGGCCCATGTCTTTTTCACTTTTGATTCTGTAAGCTTGTCGTTAAACTTGAGTGGCTTTCGCCGCAGTCCTTCCTTTGAACTGCTCCTCTCAGTGAGCTGATGTAAGACACTTTGGGTTTCATTTGATAATGGAACCGGGGAGGAGCCTCCCTGTTCTAAAAAAATACGCATTATCAAGTTATATGTTGATCATTAGTCTTCGCTCAATGTAATCCGTTGTCTAAGCATGTGGAGACTTCCATGCAGGATCTTGCTCTATTGGAGTATCGCGCATGAATAAAAGTGTATCCGTTTATGGTTTAGTCTAGAATCTTCCATGTATGAATTTTTACTACAGTACTGGTGAAAGACTTACGATGAACCATTTCTTACATCTCCTCTGCCCCCTTGCAAGTCATCCTGATTTAATCCCTCCATCTAGGTGTATAAGGGCATGGTTAATATTACTTAATAGTATAGCCAACTGTTGACTATAAGAAAGTGCCATGTCATCTGTAGCCAACCTGTATAACAATCGATACTCAAAAACTAATTCTTAAAGATCATTTCTTGCAACGCACAATAAGTGTTATTTATTCACAAGTTTTGGATGCAGGTTGAACAGTTGAACGCTTTTGTTGTCAAAAGATACTTTTTTATCTATTTCACCCGGATGTTTGTGAGCTCTAGAGATGAAATAATATCCGAAGAAACCTATTGATACCCGTTACACATGAGATGACCCCCACATCCTTTTTCAAAATAAACAACTCCCCGATCAATGCATTTCACTCTTCGGTGCAACGCACGGGCACCTTACTACTATAGATTAGTACAACCAAAAATTGAACTAACATTATATATAGTATGATAAATGCTGATGCATGTCACCTAAAATTATATCATTCAAAACTATGTTCAAATACGAAACCAACGATATAGTTTTTGTTGACATGCACTAACATTTTGTCAGTTAAATCTTCAGTCAAATTCAATGGGGGACTAATAAACCACGACCAATGTAGTACAAGTGTAGAGGGAAGTGCTGCACGGGAGTCTCACCTCTCACCCCGCTCGTGGCACGGCAGTAAAGCCGTCATATCACAAAACCCAACCACTCCCAGTAATAAGTGGCCTGGTAAAATAAACGGACAAGCAACCATCACATCCCTCCGTATTTTTTGCATTTCATCTCTCTTCATTTACTTTCTCCGGTTCATCTCGCACACTCGATCTCTAGCTACTACTCCTAGGGCCAGTTCTTTTGGCGGCTTCCCCAGCTTTTCCCACAAGACTAGTCACAGTGGAGAGTAACAATAAGGCGCCTCACTCATTTATTTGGGCTTCTAAACTACTACTCTGTCCTGGTTTATTCCTCGCCATTGTAATTTGTGTTAAATTTTGACCAAAGATTTAACTAATAAAATATTACTCCCTCCGTCTAGGTGTGCAAGTCATCTTACGAAAACCAAATAATCCCAAAACACTTAGGCACGGTGCATTAACTTCTACCTCGTTTCTTGTTTCTTGACATATCAACCAATAAGAGATAAAGAGTGTGCATGCTTTTAATGACTTGAGATATCAAACACGGCATGTGGTGGTTAGTTCATTGCATGCAATACTATTAATTAGCAAATAAACATTAACATTTCTCGTTTTCTCCTCCTCCTTGGTCACGGTGCACAGCCTAAGATGACTTACTCACCTAGACGGATGGAGTAGTGCATGTGACATGCACTAACATTTCATTAGTTAAATTTATGATCAAAATTTGACACAAATTACAATGGGGACCAATAAACCACGATGGAGGTAGTAGTTATGGGATTACTAATCTAGAAGCCTAAAAGAACTGGCCCCTGGTACTCCTACTAGTAGTAGTACTCAAGTTGGAATTCCAATTGCACGGCACAACTTGTTAGGCAAAAAATTCGATACAGGGTGTAGGAAGCGGTTTGGGAATTTGCATGCCTTTCCAACCAGTGAGATACTCCGTACAAAGTACGACAGAGAAATAACCACAGAGAAGGAAGCTAAAAGTAAACAATCAAACGAGCGCTCTTGCATTTGTTTTGCATTGAATTGTTTCACAAGCTTGACTAGTGCTATTTTTCTACTTTTACAAAACCACATCGTAATGTTAAAACGTGCATTTGCACGTACATAAGTAATAGTAGTACTCCCTCTGCCTAGGTGTAAAAGTCTTCCCTCCTTCTTGGTCACCGTGCACAACCAAAGATGACTTATTGACGTGGACGAAGGGAGTAGCACAGTCTGCAAGCATATATCGAGAGAGACGTGTAGTCCGATAGTATATAGTAAAGTTTGTGCTATATGCACGTACTTGCAAAATGCGTAATAATACACAACGTTTCCAAACTTTCCCTTTTACATACTTAATTAAGGACGCTAAAAATTCCTGAACGTTTGGGATTCATCATTTGCGTCCCAAAACTAATGAGATCGCCTTATGAAACAAAAATTATACTCCTCCTAAAAGTCACGGCGCTCGCAGGAGCACTTGCAGCGCGCCACGAGTGCCCTGGTGTGTGGTCGTTTCCCAGCGCGCCGACACAACGCCTCTTCCTCATCCTCGCAACTCGCGAGGTGCTGATTGGCGGCTTGCCGGAGGGCGAGCGCGATCTCACCGGTGTGGTGATCCGGCACCAACAGGTACTCCTCCTGGCTGGAAGCGTGCACCCGGTCCATGTACCGCCAAGCGTAGATGAGGCGCTTGGGCCCGACTGCACTCAGGGCGTCGGCACGGACGTCCTCCGCCACCCTCACGACCCTCGCACGAGCCTTCTGCCAAAGAGCCAATTGCCTGACTCTCTCGGATGCGACATAGGTCTCCCAGGCAGCTTGTTGCGTGGTGCGCTTCTCTTCCTCGGCCTTCTTCTCCGCCTCTATTTTGGCGCGCTCTACTGGAGGCAAAGCCTCCCACAAGGCGACATCCATTTCTTTCCAAAGCTCCTCAAGGCTGGGGGACTCGGTGGGCGGCGCGGCGTTCTCCTCGTAGCAGGGAGCCGACGCGTCCTCCGACGCGCGTGCTGGCGAGATTGGGAACACCGACGCGTCCACCTCGACGTGTCACGGCGAAGAGCGGAACGCCGACGCGTCCTCCTCGACTAGTGGCGGCGAGGAACGGAACGGCGACGCGTCGCGTCGTGGCGAGGAGCGGAACACCAACGCGTCCTCCTCGACTAGTGGCGGCGAGGAACGGAACGGCGACGCGTCGCGTAGCGGCAAGGAGCGGAACACCGACGCTTCCTCCTCAACTAGTGGCAGCAAGGAACAGAACAGCGACGCGTGACCGTCCACGCGGTGCAGCGAGGGGCTCCTAGGGCTTGGGAGGGGCGATGCCATGGTGGTCAACGTGAGAGGGAGGGGGAGGAGATAGCGATGAACGTGAACGTGAGGGGGAGGAGATAGCGATGTCGTGGGAGGCGCAGTATTTATAGCGAGCAGTGGCACACCTACGTAAGATATGGACTAAGCTGCACTGACTTAACTACAGGTCCAGTTGCGTCACTGACATGTGGGCCAGTCCCCTGTTGGGCCCATATGTCAGTGACCCAATGCACCTGAAGTTAACTAAAAGCTACGTGGGCATATTTGTTGGAGTAAATTACGGGGGAGCGAAGGGGTGGAAATATTGCTGGTCAAAACGGATTGGACGAGCGTGGGGGGAGGAGAGTCATGCATGCAGATTTTTTCACACGGGGTGGAGTGGTGGGACCACCGAAGGGAGAAGGAGAGTTTGGCAGGCATATTGTTTCCGCACATGGAGAGGAAAAGATTTGGAGACGAACGGGCTTCCTGCAGGTATGGGGAACGGTGCATAATAAGTCATCTTGCATGCCGGGCTAGGTATAGTCTCAAGCCATTAAAAACATACACACCCCACACATGTTCATATTTCAAGGTGCACTAAATTATTGCATGCGATGATTAAGGCTGGCCATAATGGTGGTATCTTAGCTGGTATCATGCACACGGGAATAGCAAACATGCTGATGTGGCAAAGAATTAAAGAAGAGAGGGAGGTTAGAGTAACTAGTGTTCATGCATGCATTGGTAAACACATTTTTTTGTGAAGAAGGACATCATTAGTTGAGTACTTTTGCAGACTTCAAAAACTATTCCACCGCCTCTACTATCTTGCTAAGAGTAGGTGAAATTTTTGAATCGAGCCCTTTAAACTAGAAGGAAGGTAGTGGTACTCTAATAGCTAGGTGTGTAAGTCATCTTACGAAAACCAAATAATCCGAAAACACGTAGGCGCGGTGCATTAACTTCTACCTTGTTTCTTGTTTCTTGACATATCAACCAATAAGAGATGAGGGTGTGCATGCTTTTAATGACCTGAGACTATCAAACATGACATGCAGTGGTTAGTTCATTGCATGCAATACTATTTAGTTAGAAAATAAACATTAATGTCTCTCGTTTTCCCCTCCTCCTTGGTCACGGTGTATAGCCTAAGATGACTTACTCACCTAGACAGAGGGAGTATCAACATTCACAATGTCAAATCAATATTTTTACACTCATTATAAAACGTAGTTCTTATACTCATTATAATCAGTATTGTAGATATTGATATTTTTAGTATATTTGGTCGTGGGATTTCATTGATGCCTGTCAAAGCGTGGAGGAAGCGGAGCTTAGGGCTTGCATTGCCGGTCTCTACATAGGTATTTCTCTTCATAATCCTGTAATTTTAGAGACTGGTTGCACTTTTGTGGTAGCGTCTCTTGCATCGGGGGACTATGACAGGTCTGCTATGCGTGACCTGAAGATGAAAGCGTTGAGCATCTCGAAGTTGATCAACAATCTTTAATTGTCAAAGATTAGTCGTTCGGCCAATAAGGTGGCACACTTAATCGCTAAGTATAGCTTTGACAATAGATTAGATGGTGTTCTTGTAAATAACGTACCGCCCTGTGTGGTGAATATTGTATCGAATGAGTGTACTGGTGTGGCTGGTTAATTAATATAAGGTGGTGTTCAAAAAAAAGTATAAATTTGGTCAAACACTTTGCAAACGGTTGACGGGAGTAAAAAGGACCAGAGGGAGTATCATGCATGCGGAGTAGGCAAAAAAATGCTCATTTATAGCCGGTCGAAGTCTCAAAGGGCGCGACCGCGCGAGGGAGGCGAAGGTCGTGGGAGGCGTGACGGTTGACGGAATTAAGTGAAGTTACATCCACACGCCGGCATGGCATGCGAACAGGCAGAAGCTATACCGTCAGGCCTACGATATGGGTCTAGTAGACATGACATCTAGTGGGTCCCGCATAGTTCTCGAGAACTCTTTGGGGGCTTGCGGCCATTTATCCACCGGCCAAGCTAGCAACCCCACGCCGTTCGCACGCCCTACTCGTCCCCGTCTTCTACCTCACAACAGTTCGCTCCCACTCGTCCCATCCTTTCACATTAGTTCGCTCCCAGTTTTTGCGGGGTACAACAGTTCAACTTCTCCTAACCCTCCTCCAAAATCCATGGCCTCCCAAATCTCCATGGTCGCCGCTGAGTACCAGGTTAGAGCCATCACCGGTGATCAGTTCATCGTCATCTACACACGTGGATCTGCGATGGTGAAAGCATGGCTTGCTCGCTTCCTACGCATGTTCAACAGTTCAACGGATGAGTGGGTCGCTGGGCTAGATGTTGAGTATAGCATAGTCCTGGGACGAGAGAAGGATCTAAAGGACGAAGAGAGGAAGAAGCCCGCCGTGATCCAGGTTTGCGTACATAATGTTTGTTTGGTCTACCACATATGCCATGCCGACGTTGAGTGCCAGGATTTTAAGAACTTCCTCAAGGACAAAAGAGTGAAATTTGTTACTGTAGGCTTTAAGAACGACAGGGATGTCCTGCGCCGGATAGGTCTCATTGTAGGCCAGCCCTTCAACCTTCAATGCTGACCCTGGCAGCAGCCATGATTGATCCTTCGTACGCTAAACTGAAGAAACCTCATCACGAGTTTCATCATATGGGAGTCGAAGACATTAGATGAAGATCACATCCTGTACGCAGCAATGGATGCCTACCTTTGTTTAAACATCTACAAGGGTTGGATGAAGAAGCAGAGCCCAGTGTCCGGTTCAAGCAAAGAAGCGTCGGCGGAGAGGAAGAGGAAGAGGGATGAGGACGAAGTCGAGGACGTGGACTCGGACTCCGAGTAGGTGGCAGTGTCGTCGCTCATGCTGGTTCTACTGCAGTGTCAAGCGGACTAGTTGCTTAGTTTATTTTCAAGAGTGTGTTGTGCTGAGGCCCCAGCAGAACTATGTTTATGTTCTTTGTCGTTATTTGAACTCTTTAGTACGTACAATAGTACTAGTACTATGTCTTACTACTGTTCTTCTCGCAGTTGGTACTACTGCTCGTATCTTCGTGTTCCTACTGTACTTAATATGTTCGTACTAGTAGTATAATTTGGGTCAGTCGATTTGTGAAAGAAGTTCGACGGAGCGAAGGAAGAAGACGGCAGAAGAGGTGGAAGAAGCCCTTCTAGCCATCCATGTTGCATCAAATGGCTCACATGAGTAGACTGATCCAAATTGCTCCTTCAAATTGCAGGATCCACGTGGCATTCAAGGTCTCGAAGGTAGATTCTGCGTCCGCACTTGGTTTGCAGGCTCGACGCATGCGCGACCGGCTTTCGCCGCGACAGCCACCATGCGCGCCTCCTCCGCGCGGGCAGAGACGACAATGACACGCTAGTTCCTCCTCGCCGGCGTGCTGGAGCACGCGCTCGTCCTCCTCTTCGTACGCTGCGTGCATAGACGCGGCTCCACCAGCTGCTCGCGTGCTTGGCAGCGCGGCAGCATGGCGAGGAGGGACTGCAGACGACGTGAGCGGGCGAGCCTTCAACTTCAAGGCACAGGGATGGCGGCGACACGGCGGTGATGGGCGAAAAATTGTTGGCCGGAGCAGCCGGGCGCCGGAATGCGCAACGGCGGCGGCGGCATATTGATGAGTGCGCGTGTGGGAGCTTACTTTAATTTTATATAAGTTAAAATAAAACCGTACTAGTACACGTAAACATTAGACTTAGGCAGCGCTTTTATTAGTTTTTTTTTGAAGTTAGTACCACAGCCACGATGCGGAATCCTGTGCGAGCGCGTGAACCGCGGCCGCGCGGTCGATCGAACGGTGCGTCACCGTGTCGCGCTCGAAGGACATCCACCGAACCTTTTTGTGTGTGTGAAAACAATCCTCGAATATTACTCAACCTTTTTTTCCTGGGAAAGTTCTTGACGCTGCAATATTTCCATATATTTGAATTTAGTTCCAGTTTGTGTTTATTTGAATTTGGACGTTTTAGGTGTGCCCTAGTTTTTTTTAATACTTATTTTGTGTGTGTGACTGAGAGAGAACGTGTGTATGTGTCCATATGTGTGTTGTGGTGGAAGGGCAATGTGGAGACGGTGTGCGTGTGATACAGACATAGAGAGGTGTGAATGTGTAAATGATCATGCATGAGTGAGACATAGACAGATGCCGATACGTTGTGTGTACATGAGAGAACGGTCTTCTAATTTACTTTTGTGTGTGTGTGTGAGAGAGAGAGAGAGAAACAGAGAGAGAGGAGCATCCGTAACACAACAACCATCTCTCTCGATTCGTCCGTCCCTCGCACGATCGCATGCAACACATGCATCAAAGCGCACATTTTGACACCCTCACTCGGCCCCTGCCCACCTCAAGGCCCGCACAATCTCTTCGTGAATACCCATTTCTCTGCTTAGGTTTGTTTTCGCTCAATATCTGACACACACACACACACACGCACACGCACACACACACACAAGCAGCACAACACACACACACACACACTCCCCCGAGCACACAATTCATCCCCATCCAAGGTTATACGGCGACCACTCTCGCTTGTGCTTCTTTGCACCCCAACATGCACAACACCTCAATCTTCAAAGAGGGCATCGAGCAGATCGAAGATGGCGACCACACCACGCTAGAGAATGCGGGGTCATTTGGAAGCAGGGTGATGTGATGACGGCTGACTGACTCCTCCCCCCCACCCTCTCTCTCTCTCTCTTGCACAAAATTACCAATCCCTATCTCCGCCGCACAAAATTGTCAATCCCTCAACCCATGAGATCCTTCCCCTCTCGTCCATGTTTTTCTAGCTCTCTCATCAAACATGTTGTCTCTTCTCCTTCCACGTATACAGAATCCGGATGCACACGCATCTCACGTATATTACATGTCTCAATCTTTCTCACAGACCTAATGTAACGCCCGAATAATATAGCTACAGTAATCCCATGTTAATGGTGCCATGTCATCATTTTCGCTGTTGCTAAATCCGCCTTTGATTCAATCCGGTTCAATTCAAATTTAAGTAGAAGTCAAAATTAAAGTCTTCAAAATGTCAAAACTAAAATGTGCACAATGTTCTATAAATTCCCTTGATCATTGTCATGTTGAAACCAACCCCTTTTGGGTTCCCAAAGTGACACTGAAATTTATTTAGTGCTCTAGCAACATTTAAAGCTGGCCTTTTCAATTTCCAAAAATAGTTAAGCACTCCCAAATGCTTGGAAACTTTTTGTAGCAACCCAGAATATTGCGCGGTATTTTTTGTGCCAAGTTTTGTGTTAAACAAAACTCTTTTAGTAGCTCAATTATAATACAAAGTAGGAAATAAATAAATAAATAGAAAGTACAAAATAAAAGGCCTAATCTACTAGGCACTATGGCCCGTCTAACAAACTGGACGGACCAGCCCGCAACACCCGTGTCTCCTCCTTCCTACTGCTCCTCCGACCGTGCCCGCGCTTGCTCGTCCCCGCCAAGCCAGCTTGCCGTCCACGCCGCTATAGGAGCCCGTGGATGGATAAGGGCCTCGCCCTCGACACCCGTGGCAACTCTATCTACTTCCCCTCACCCTCTCCGCCTCTTCCTCTCCCCACCAGAACCCCTTCCCCCACGCGCTTCTGCTTCTCCTCTCCGCCATGGCCTCGCCAACGTGAAGCCCGCGGCCACCATCGCCCGTTCGCCGCTCCGGCAAGTCCGGGAGCTCCGTCGTGGACTGGCTCTTCTTCCTCGACACTGGATCGGGACCGGGAGCGCCACCGCCGTCACATTCTTCCTCTACCTCATCTACGGCCACCGCGCGACCTCACCGTTGATCTCCACCACCGGCGCCTCCCGGCCTCGCCAAGCTCGTCCACGGCCTCCCCAGGGTGAGCCCTCCTCCGGATCCCCCTTCCTCTGCCTCGATTTGGTCGACGTTTGCCGTCCCCGAGCACATCCGAGCTCGCGTCGCGCGTACGCATACGCGTACAGGCGTACATATATGCGTGCGTGAACTGCTGCTACTTAACTGCCGTCTGTTGCTGCGGCGTACTGCTGCTGCCGCGCGCCCGCCCTGGCCTCGCCTCCGCCTGCCGCTGCTCGCTGGGCATCGCCCGCCGCCGCCTAGCGCACCCCTGCTGCTCCTTGCGTTGCGTTGCTGCTCCTATGGCTACTCTGCTCTGCTTGCTACTGCTGTCGCTGCACTCCTGCTCCGCTTGCTGTTGCTCACGGTCGCTGCTCTCTACCGCTGCTGCTGCTCCCTAGTGCTGCTACCACTGTTGGCCATGGACGCCGTGGCTTGAGCCTCGTGCGTGCTAGCCATGGCAAGCACACAGCCAAGGCCTGGCTGTGCCGCTGCCAATGGCCGGCCTAATTAGTAGGTTTGATTAGTTTAGGCTAAATTAGGTGTTAATTAGTCTAAGGCTTTTGCAAGTGGACCCCGGCTAGTTAATCTAATTAACTAGAATAGTTTAGTTGCTATCCATGACATGTGGCCCCACCTTGACTAGTTGACCAGTCAAAGTGTTGACTGTGTATCACCTAGCCAATGACAGACAGCCCCCACTGCACTGTTCACTGTTGACTCAGTCAACATCTGACTGGATCTTTGACTTTGACCCTGACCCCGCTGTCATACTCTATGGCTGGAATAGTGCTAGGTAACAAAAGTTTAATCTGCTTTTATTTTCGAATTTAAAATAAATCCAGTAATTTGGAAATTCAATAAAACTTAGAAAAATAATAGAAAATAAACTGTAGCTCCGATGAAAATGTTTTCCATATGAAAGTTGCTCAGAAAAATCCAATGAATCCGGATACGCGGTCTGTTTACCTGTCAGATGCCTCTAACTATTTGAACGTGGAACTTTCCCCCTTTAGTCATCTGTCTAACACAGGTCTGGAACCGGGAGAACATTCCCGGTCGACTTCCCCCTCGCCGGTATCGTGTAGCACTGCGTTAGAATACGTCTAGCTCTGCCTGTTGTCCTTTTATGCACTTGCTTGCTATGTATTTACTGTTTCTCCCCCCTTCTTCTCGGTAGACCCCGTGACGATGCTGATGCCCCTGTGATCGACTACGTCGACGACGACCCCTCCTTGCCAGAGCAACCAGGCAAGCCCCCCCTTTGATCATCCCGATATCGCCCATTCTATACTCTCATGCTTGCATTAGATTTTGCTACTGTTATTGTTTGCTCCTATTCTGATGCATAGCCTGCTTTTGTACATGTTTATTGATACCTACCTGCTTATTCTAAACTGCTTAGTATAGGTTGGTTAGGTATCCATCAGTGACCCCCACACCTTATCCTTGTTGCCGCTGCTTCATCATCGAAGACCCGATCAACGGGATCGAAGACCAGGCCCCGACACCGCACATCACTTTCCCCTTAGTTGCTCGACACTACTGGGATACTATCGAGTGCCGAGGGTGAGACCTCTACAGCACTTCTGATGTTAACCCTGTAGTGTAGCTATTCGGTTGTGGTCATCGAGGGTGATTTCCTCTTTAACCACTTCCGATACGACTCTGCCGTGCAACCCCTCAAGTGTGAACCTCGGGGGTGATTCCTCTTACGTTCACGTTGATGATTACATCGAGTGGAATTCATCGGGGGTGATTCCTTGGGTTTTCCCCTTGATGTTTGGACACACGGATACTTGGACTTTACAACTGTTACTTGGAAGGGCGGGTCGACCCTGAGGGGTACCCGCGAGTAATGTGGAGACGGGTTAACCTGGAGGGTACCCGAGAGCTGAATACGAGGCGTGGCCGGGCATTCTTAGCCCTTGCCGCAAGTCCTCGAGACGGGGCAACGGGGTCACATCTTTCGTGAGTCTCTGCTTGTTACCGTGCGTTCCTAATCCACTACGATTTGGATATTTGATCCGAGGGGCCTCTGGCCTGATAGCACTAACCATCACGTGGGCATAGTATGGGCGTTCTGCGTCGTATGCATCAGCCGAAGCTTATTAGACGTCAGCGACTGAGCGGCGCGCGCCGGGTTGGACTGGTAAGCTCCTACCTTTTTTTAAGGAGGTAGCTAGGTCTGCTCTCCGGCCGCCCATGCAACGTGCAGGAGTTCCCGGGGAGATGGCCCATGACCCCTGGGGGCATAGGTTTAGTCCGGCGTGCTGACCTCTCTTTTAAGCCTAGGCCGGGTTGCGGCGTATTGTTTGGCCGAGGCCGGGCATGACCCAGGAAAGTGTGTCCAGCCGGAGTTAATCGAGCGTGGTGGGTAAGTTGGTGCACCCCTGCAGGGAAGAAAACATCTATCGATAGCCTGTCCTACGGTAACGGACGCTCGGAGTTGTATCTCGATCGATACAACTAGAACTGGATACTTGTGAAGAGAATTGGTTGGTGATGAGAATTGGATTGTGATGATAACTGGATAGTACGGCTCTGGGATATCTTTCTCGCAGGGAGTCGAGAAAGGATCTCTGGCCGAGGTTTATAACACTACTACTACTTTACTTTATGCTACTCTACTCCCTCCTGTTGCTGCAAGATGGTGGTTTCCAGAAGATGCTAGTCTTCGATAGGACTAGGCCTTCTCTCTATTCTGGCATTTCTGCAGCCCAGTCCACATATACAGCCTTTCTTTGATAATGTTGCATCTGTAGTGTAGATCCTTGCTTGCGAGTACTTTGGATGAGTACTCATGGTTGCTTTGCTCCCTTTTTTTTCCTTTTCCTTTCTTCTCGGATGACGCAACCAGATAACGGAGTCCAGGAGCCAGATGCCACCTTTGACGACTGCTACTACCCCGAGGGCGCCTACTACCACGTGGCGGAGACCGTCGATGACCAGGAGTAGTTAGGAGGCTCCCAGGCAGGAGGCCTTGCCTTTTCGATCGATGTTGCTTTTGTGCTAGCCTTCTTAAGGCAAACTTGTCTAACTTATGTCTGTACTCAGATATTGTTGCTTCCACTGACTCTTGTGTATTCGAGCTTATGTATTCGAGCCCTCGAGGCCCCTGGCTTGTGATATAAAGCTTGTATTATTTTATTTTGTGTCTAGAGTTGTGTTGTGATATCTTCCCATGAGTCCTTGATCTTGATCGTACACATTTGCGTGTATCATTAGTGTACGATTGAATCGAGGGCGTCACACCTAACTTCTTCCTCTCTCTTTCTCTCTCTATCTCTCTCTCTCTCTCTCTCTGTCTCGTTAGGTTGTCTCCTACTCTCTCGTCCACATACATACAAATCTTTCCTGCCCTATCTGCTCCATCTTCAAAAGCTCTCTCTGCACGTTTCATTCACACATTGGGATATGTCAAAATGTTGCTTCTATAATGGCTGATTTAGAGTTTTGGTTGTTTTTGTTGCATCCTACAAAGTAATAACTATGAAATGCATTTAGATTCTCATTTGACTGGGATTATGTGAGTTTGAGCATGTTGTGAAGTACTATAGACATTGTATACATCTTGGGATTCGACAATGATTGTAACTATTGAATTGTATAGACCATTACATTCGACGTCAATAGCCTAATATATTTATTTCACAATTTCAACAAATGATTAGTTCACTACAAACTAAGAAAACAAATGTGTACTCCCTCCGTTTTTACTTAAGTCCGCATATTAGCATTGGTCAAAGTCAAGTTTTGTAAACTCTCAGAAAGCTTATAACAAAAAATATTAACATATACAATAACAAATAAATACCATTAGATTCATTATTGAATGTACTTTCACATCATACAAATTTGTTATGGTAAATGTTTTATATTTTTATGTAAACTTGGTCAAACTTTAGGAAGTTTGACTTCGGTCAAACCTAATATGCAGAGTTTACTACTACTACTCGCTAGTTGCTTAGCCGAATCACTCAACACGCCACACGGGGAGTCCAGTGTCAGAAAATTTTGAGGTCGGCGGGAAAATCTCTCGCGACCTTGATTCGAGCAGTGGGAAGTTACCATCATAGCCTTCGGAACAGGCCTATGGATGACGCTTGGTAGGGGGCTGTTTTTGTAACTTCAGGTTCACCCTACCCAGCCAACCCCACCCCGGCACCCAGAGTAGTACACCTGAATACTCCCCATTTTCTATCCCCACCGCAAAATAGACTTCTCCACGGCACCGCAGCCTTTGTGCTCCTCCCCTTTACATCGGCGCACTCGTCCACCGTAGCGCATCTGCCTCATCAACGACCTCGTACGCCGCACTGGAGCCGGTCCACCGTCGTCGTCATACACGGAGCCTCTTCCCCGGCATCGTCTTCCACCGTCTCGGATCTGCTTCCCGGAAGCCGACGCCAAGCGCAGAAGTACCACCGTCGTGGACAATGAACTAACTCCCGTTGCCGACCATGACTCACAGAGGCCGTCGCGACCATCGTTCTCCTCCTCGATTGGTAATGTGTGTATTTAATCACTTAGCAGTACATGTGTAGTTCCAATTTTGTTCATACCTACCCTTCAAATTTCCTGGGTGCTATTGTTCCCGTAAAAGTAATTGGTTATAGCCTCCATTGTCCAACAGAATATCAGCTTGTAATTGTGCGTCGCTCCTGTATCACGTTGTGCTTCGGTAGGTTTTTCGTCTGCAACCAGTAGTGTGGCATATGATGGAAAGGTTTTTAGAACTAGCAAGATGCCCATGCGTTGCACGCATCAAGATGCATTTGTATGAGTAGTTTATCTTGTGGGAGAAAAGGATGAACGAGGGAAGGCCTTATTTGCAAATCTGGAGAGCGGTATGGGTATATTTTTGCAAAATTCCCATTTGTTTCCTTCCTATCTGTCAGATATAAATCGGACGGCCTATATTGCAAGAAAAAATTATAGAGAAAAAAAGTAGACGGTAAAGGAAGTAGAGATAAATATTAAATATTAAATAAATATAACCGTAGAGAAGAGAGTAGAGATAGCAGAGACGTTGGGAAAGGATCGCGCGCACGCGGGAAAAAGCGGCCGGGCGTGCGCTAGTTTTGGCGCACGGCGTCCGGCACGCTTTATAAAATCCAACGCCCTCCCACCGCTCTGTGCCTTGCCACCACTCTCTCCCCGCTCTTTTTCGCCTCGCCGCCGCCGCACCACCATGCCGCCGCGTCACCGGGAAACTTGGGGATACCGCGGCGTCCGCGCACGCTCCTCGGGCGGCTTCTCCGCCAAGATCCGGCTCCGCGGGATGCGCCTCGGCCTCGGCAATTTCGACACCGCCAACGAGGCTGCCCACGCGTACGACGCGGCGACATGGTGCCTCCGGTGGCCTCATAAAACATTGAACTTCCCCAATGTGCCAACGCGGGAGCGGGCGCAGGAGCTCGCGCCTCTGCCACGGCTTAGCATCGACGAGGATCGTCGCGACAACCGAGGGCGGGAGCACCGTCTCGGCATCACCGAGATGGACGAGGAAGCCATGGCGCTGTGGCGCCAACACTTCCCACAGGACATCATCAACGAGCGCGAGTTCTGTCGGATTTTGGGTTCCGGCAGACCCTTGAGGTTCGAACACTGGGGTGCGCGCGGAGATTTCGCCCTCTGCCTACCTGCTCCTCGCCGAATCGCTAGGATCTAAACTACGAACAGAACAACACAAGCGACACAGGGTTTATACTGGTTCAGGCCACCATTGTGGTGTAATACCCTACTCCAGTGTGTGGTGTGGTGGATTGCCTCTTGGGCTGATGATGAACAATACAAGGAAGAACAGCCTCGCAAGGGTCTGTTCTTGGTTGGTGCTACTTGGTTCTGGCTCTTGGATTCTCGATGCCTCTACCCTGGGGGTGGCTAGTCCTATTTATAGGCAAAAGACCCTGGGCCTCTTCCCAAATATTGAGCGGGAAGGGCGCCAACAATTGGCCATTTTGAAGGGGAACATCTGGTACACTTATCCTGACTAAAGTTGGTCCTCTCCTGTCAAAGGCTCTGGTAGTGACGCCTGCTTGGGCTCCACAATGACTTCCTCCCTGCCGTTGGGCTGGTCTTGGTCTTGTTGCACCGAAATGGATGCCTTTGCTTGATGCTCTCGCCTGCGCTTGCTCCCTTTGCACCAAAGAGGAAAGGAGGACACTGCGCGGGCTGGCGCCCGACTGGCGCCCCTGGTCGTCATGGCTCGCGTCATGGGCACCTCGCGAGGTACCTCGCCTTGAACTCTCCGCCTCCTCGTGAGCCAGCCTGTTGAGGCCGTGCCTGAGGAAGCTCCTTGTCGTCCACCCCGCAAGGCATGGCCCCTCGCGAGGGTCTTGAGCTTGTGTTGATGAAGATGGGCCGCGCTGGGCCCCCTTTGAGCCACGCCGCAGGTCGCAGGCAGGCAAGTCTGGGGACCCCCGTTCCAGAACGCCGACAGTAGCCCTCGGGCCCACGGCGCACCCAGACTTGGCCGAGCAGAGAGGCGAAAGGGCAAGTGCGAAGCGTCGCGGGCCCTAACAGCCTGCAGCCTTGGGCGCCGTGTGGCGGTTGATTGGACGTGGGTGCCTCCACTTCCCCATGATGCCTCGGTAACCGCACGGGTTCGACAAGTCCCTGCATGTAAAGCTGGTTATGATTACCTGCGATCGTGGAGGTTCACGGTTGGTCTTCGCCGGCTATAAGTACGGAACGGCACGCGCCCTTCAAGTCTATCTCTCCTTGCTTCTCCTTCTTCCTGGGCCTTGCTCCGTCTTGCTGCAATGGCTCCAATCCGCCGGTTCTCCGCGGCAGAGAAGGGGAAGGCTCCCCAAGAGGATCCTGACCCGCTTCCACCGAAGAAATGGCTTGCCCTCTGCCATTGGGGTGAGGGCGCCCGCCAGGAAGTGCCGAGGCCCTGGTGTGAGCGGCCACCACCGGGGTTCCCACTTCCCTTGTACGCCCATATTGGGGGCTCTGAAGGAGTCGACGCCGAACGCCATGGGCGGCGCCGCCGTCGGCGCCGGTGGGTCACGAAGGTGTGCGTCTTTCCCCCTGGAGTCCACGCTGAAGGCTCCTCCCGAGAGTTCGTGCTTCGCGCCGCCACACCTCCTAAGTCTTGGATTCACCTTCCCCCATTCTTTGCCTCCGCCATCCCGCAGGGGGAACCCCTGGGGCTTTGGCTGCAGCACGCCGGCTGCAGCACCCTCGCGACCGAGGCAGAGGTCGCGGTCGTTGCCCTGGGCGAGGTCTTCATGACTCGAGGCTGGGGCGAGGTCGCCTGGATCTGCAGAGCAAGGGGCGCCCTCGCGATCCATCTGGAGTACGACGGTGCTTTGGTGATGTCCTTCAAGGTCTTCGATGCGGAGGGTCGCCGGCTGGAGTGCTGCCCCGGAAGAGGTGGTCAGGACCCTGCGGCGATGAGACAGAGGCCAGCCAACCACTCCCTTGGCAGCTCCTCAGGCGACGGGAGCGCCGGAGGATCCAGCGACTCCACCGAGCTCCTCGTGACTCCGGAGACGAGCGACGACAGCTACGAGCCCCCGAGCCTGCGCCGCTCCCGGAGCAGGGGGGGCTCGTCAGGCCGTCGCCGCCCCTGATCTGGATGGGGTTGGCGCCGGTGCCGGACGGCCCACTGTTGATGATGGCGTCTGCCGCAGTGGTCCCTGTAGGTAGGACTCCTTAGGATTCGCGTCTTTTGTTCCTGCGAGGAGCCAAGAATATACCCCGCGGGGGCTTGTAAGATGTTTGTAGCTCCGTTTGTCAATATGATCCTTATTGTGAAGCAATGCGAGATGCTTATTCCGTCTTAGCTTAGTTTCTTCCTTTCAGACCTCATGAGGGCTTGATGCTCTGCGCTGACAGGTCCCAGTCCCAAGGCAGCTTCAGCCGTCGCTGGTATGCCAGGTCGCGATGCCGTGGTCAAGGCCAAGAGGTGAGCGGCCCGAGGTCCGGTAAGAGCCCCTGAGTCACGATGCTCAGGGGGTCCCCCTTAGCGCTCAAGCAGCCATCATTCGGTGAGAAAGGAGAGCGACGTTGCTAACATGGGATTGCATCAGGTGCGGGGATGGCGCTGCGATAACTAGTGTTTCCGGAGAGTGGCTTATCTCGAGGGTCAAGAAACGCTTCCTGGTGCGGTGCTAGGTCCGTGCCTTGGCCGGCGAGGGGTTTCTTGGCGAGGTCCTCGCGTGCTCCTCCCCTCTCGCCTTCGCTCCCCTTTCTGCTCTACGTCCTCGGGTCCTGGCCCTCGAGCTGGTCTCAGCCGTCGCTGGTATGCCAGGTTGCGATGCCGTGGACAAGGCCAGAGGGTGAGGGCTAGAGAGCCGGTAGGAGCCCTGAGTCGCGATGCTCAGGCACCCCCCCCCCCTTTAACGTGCAAGCGGGTTGCGCGGACGAGAGTGAAGAAGGCACCGTGAGGGCCTCGCCTGGCAATGCTCCTCGGAGGGACCCTGCGGGCTCATCACAAAAGGAACGAGAGTTCGCCGTGGCAATCGACAGTTAGCCGTTAGTTGCTTTGGAGAGGCGACGAGGCACGAAAGGCATGGCGAGGTGTATTGGGGCACCCGTGAGCCAGCGCGGGACTCACGGGGCCCAACCCTAGGGCGGGTTGCGCCCGACACTGGGCCTTACCTTGGAGTGTGTTCCTGCAAATTTGGTTAGATGCCGGTGCTCTACATCCTCGGGTCCCGGCTCTCGAGCTGGTCTCAGCCGTCGCCGGCATGCCAGGTCGCGATGCCATGGACAAGACCAGAGGGTGAGGGCTGGAGAGCCGGTAGGAGCCCTGAGTCGCGATGCTCAGGCACCCCCCCTTTAATGCGCAAGCTGGGTTAGATGTCGAAACTCTACGTCCTCGGGTCCCGGCCCTCGAGCTGGTCTCAGCCGTCGCTGGTATGCCAGGTCGCGATGCCGTGGACAAGACTAGAGGGTGAGGGCTGGAGAGCCAGTAGGAGCCCTAAGTCGCGATGCTCAGGCACCCCCCCCCCCTTTAACGCGCGAGCTGGGTTGGATGTCGAAACTCTACGTCCTCGGGTCCCGGCCCTCGAGCTTGGGGAGGACTGCATTCACTTCACGGGCGAACTGCTTGAAGATGCGCCGAGAGGCTGGGGCTTGAGCTCCACCCAGGATGTAGGCAATTGCACATGGTTCCTGGAAGCCCCCAGCCCCCTCGTCCTGATGACGGTCTTCATTTCTCCTTGGCTGCGGCGGTAGCGGAGGGAGGCCTGCGTTCCCTTGCGGGCGATCCTCGCGAGGTTTATCCCTCCAGCCTCCCTCGCGAGGCGGGTCCTGCCAGCGATCCTTGCGAGGTTGGTCGCGCCACCCTTGGCGTGGGCCGCGGTCTTCCCAGCGTCATGCGTTCCTTCCTCCTCCTCGGCCGTAGCCCCGGTCGCTGCGGTCGGGACGTCGGCCGACCCTTCCTTCACGCACGGCCCGGAGCTCTTGTCATTCATTGGTGTTGTGGGTGTGGAGGTCGTGGTACACGCAGTACCGACTGCCTTTGGAGGATTCGGGCTGATCTCTGCCCCGCTTGGTGTCGGGCTCTGCCGCGAGCACGGCAGCCCCCTTGCGCTTCACGTCCTTGGCCTTGGGCTTCTTCTCTTCTGGGTCTACGGCAGGCAGCTCAAGGAGTGAGAGGCATCCTTCCTCAGCCCTGGCGCACTTGGTCGCCAAGTTGAATAGCTCCAAGGAGGTGCACATGTCTTCATGCATCGCCAGCTCCTCCTTCATCTTGACGTCGCGCATGCCGTCGGAGAAGGCTGAGATGATGGTCTCCTTCGTTACCTTGGGGATCTTGAGGCGCGCGTTGTTGAAGCGCTGGATGTACTTCTGCAGGGTTTCCCCTGGTTGCTGCTTGATATGGCGCATGTCGCTCACGGCGGGTGGCCGGTCGCGAGTACCCTGGAAGTTGGCAATGAAGCGGGTGCGCATCTCGTCCCTGGAGGAGATCCTGCCTGGAGCCAGATTCAGGAGCCAGGTGCAGGCCCTGTCCTTGAGCGCCATGGGACACCAGTTTGCCATGACCTTTTCGTCTCCGTTGGCAGCCTCGATGCCCAGCTCGTAGAGCTGGAGGAACTCTGCAGGGTCAGCCGTGCCGTCGTAGCGAGGAGGCAGGTCTGTCTTGAACTTGCCGGGCCACGCGACGCTGCGTAGCTCGGAGGTGAAGGCGCGGCAGCCCGCTGTGGCCATAGGAGGCCTTGGGCGACGAAGAGCTTGGTCCTGCGGGTCCCCATGCGCTGCAGCTGGGAGCAGCGCGTGGTCTTGACGTGCTGGAGCAGGGAGCGCTCGGGCAGCTTCTCGAGGGCGAGGGACTTCTTGGCAGCTCTGCTCTTGCCGCGCTGGCGCCTGATGGAGCGGGTTCCGCCCAGGGGCCGCGTGCCTTGGGGCCAGGGCGCCTTCTTGAGGGGGAGGCGGCTAAGGCACCCTAGGAGCTTCATTGCCCGCGTAGGGCGGGGCGCGGTGCAGCGAGAAGGACGGCGCGGGGGAGCCCCCAGCGGCGCGGACGAGCTCGGCGACTCGGTCGAGCCACTCTTCGTAGACGTCATCGATTGGGCGGTAGCGCAGGAGCTCGTTTGCCGCGATGAGCGCAGCTCAGGCCTCCATGGCCGCGCGGGGCGCGCGGGACGAAGAACCAGCGGGGGTGAGCGAGGGTGTGGCAGTGCGGCCGTCCCGCCTCATGGATGGATGCTGGGACGATGCTTGCTGCTCGTTACCTGCCGGGCCGGTGGCGGCGTTGACGGCAGGTGACGGGGAATGACGAGGGCGCCCGCCGACGGGAGCCGTCTGGGCGACGCGGGAAGCGAGGGCGGCTCGGCGCTCGGCATGAGCCCGACGAGCGTCAGACATGGATGCGATGGTCGGAGAAGAACAAGACGACGGAAGGCGAATTCTGGCGCCCCCCTACCTGGCGTGCCAAATGTCGGATTTCGGGTTCCGGCAGACCCTTGAGGTTCGAACACTTGGGTGCGCGTGGAGATTTCGCCCTCTGCCTACCTACTCCTCGCCGAATCGCTAGGATCTAAACTACAAATAGAACAACACAAGAGACACAGGGTTTATACTGGTTCAGGCCACCATTGTGGTGTAATACCCTACTCCAGTGTGTGGTGTGGTGGATTGCCTCTTGGGCTGATGATGAACAATACAAGGAAGAACAGCCTCGCAAGGGTCTGTTCTTGGTTGGTGCTACTTGGTTCTGGCTCTTGGATTCTCGATGCCTCTACCCTGGGGGTGGCTAGTCCTATTTATAGGCAAAAGGCCCTGGGCCTCTTCCCAAATATTGAGCGGGAAGGGCGCCAACAATTGGCCATTTTGAAGGGGAACATCTGGTACACTTATCCTGACTAAAGTTGGTCCTCGCCTGTCAAAGGCTCTAGTAGTGACGCCTGCTTGGGCTCCACAATGACTTCCTCCCTGCCGTTGGGCTGGTCTTGGTCTTGTTGCACCGAAATGGATGCCTTTGCTTGATGCTCTCGCCTGAGCTTGCTCCCTTTGCACCAAAGAGGAAAGGAGGACACTGCGTGGGCTAGCGCTCGACTGGCGCCCCTGGTCGTCATGGCTCGAGTCATGGGCACCTCGCGAGGTACCCCGCCTTGAACTCTCCGCCTCCTTGTGAGCCAGCCTGATGAGGCCGTGCCTGAGGATGCTCCTTGTCATCCACCCCGCGAGGCTTGGCCCCTCGCGAGGGTCTTGAGCTTGTGTTGATGAAGATGGGTCGCGCTGGGCCCCCTTTGAGCCACGACGCACGTCGCAGGCAGGCAAGTCTGGGGACCCCCGTTCCCAGAACGCCGACAAGTTCTACGCGCAAAGGAGGGTGGAGAGGGATAAGAGGAGGGCAGAGCGAGCCGCCTATCGCGAGGACAAGCGTAGGCGAAAAGCGGACGCTCAATTCAACATGAGGCTAGGAGCAGCATCGCCCTGGGAATCCAACGACGATCGGTATCTTCACGCCTACAGTTAGACGTCGGAGGAGGACATCACCGAGGAGGAGTCGGACGATGAGGAGTAGTTGAATTATATTTTTTTTTAACTATCTATGCTGAGAACTATCCTCTACTCTCTGGTATCTACTTCTTGATCTCAGCACTATAAACGCTTTTTTAAAGCGCCGCGCGTTGCAATTCTGTTGGAGATGCTCTAACATGGCAGACGAGTGCTTTAATGTTGCCCACAATATGCGCGAGTATTACTAGTAGTATTTTTCTTTCCATGTTGAGGTTTTAAAACCACGAGTGTGAACATGCAGAGGAGCAATGAAGACCAAACACGGGATATTCGGGACATCTTCAAGGAGCGTGGCAAGTTAAAGAGGAGCTGCACCAAACCTGTAAAACGAGCTTTGGTAAGTAACACCCTTTCAATTACTTTTGCTTAGCCTCGTGTTCTTCGATGTGTATATGTTGTAGTTTCTGTTTCTCTTAAGTGTGGTGTTCTTCGATGTGTAATAAGAAGAGTCTTAATCGTCCTAATGCTTTTGTTTTTAGCTTGATGTAGGAAGTGGGTGTTCTCACCTTGTAGTATGTTTTTATATTTCTTTTCCTTTTGAAGTCACTTCTCCGAGTTCTGTTTATCTGGCTTCTACTAAATGGATCTAGGTTTCTCTGAGTATTGATCTAAAAAAGAAGTAACTTCATGTTAGGATGCAGTTCCTGCGAGGAGGGAAGTATGGTCAACCTCGAGATCATGTTTCCAAAATGAGGCTGGATTACACACAAGGTGCCAGTTCCCTAATGATGCTGGATTAGACACAAGGTGCAAATTCCCAGATGATGCTGGATTACACACAAGCCAGGTGGAGTCGTCAGCTGTTCGTGTCCTCGTGGCATTAGTAAAGGCTGAAAGAAAGCGTGCAGCAACCCTTGAGAATGTAGCCGAGTTCCTGAAGAAGCGAAAAGAGCAATCAGATGCTCTCTTCATCCAAGCCAAAGAAGAGATGGAAGAAGCCAGAAATAAGCTAGCACAGGCAGAGCAGGCTAGGCGTCTCCTACTATCTAAAATTGTTGTCAATACAAAATTTCCTTCATAATAGCTAGGTTCAAATGTTTATCCAGTTAGCATGCCTGTTGTGATGTCTGTGCATCTACTGATGTGGCACAAAATGTTTTTTGGGGTCATGTAATAACAACAATTACTTTCCAAACAATAACAGATGAAGCATTGGATATGGTATAGTTCACGCGCAAGCCCGACATTCCAAGTTCAACTTCCACATCAAACTCATGTTCATAATATCTGCACATTCATACATAATGTCCACAACCATGATTCGCTTCAAAGCCAAAAAAATGTGAGGAGAGTTATAAATAAAGAAAAACCTCTACTAGTTCTTGGCTTCCTGCTACCAGTGCGAGCAAAACAAGTCAAGACCATGCGTAAATTAATTATATTTTAGTCATTTTTTGTATTCTAAAATGCCTGCCGGCTCGCGGAAGGACGTGTTGCCGGCACACGCGTGGATTCAATAAAGGCAGGCGGGGCAGTCTTAAGCTGGTTGCACGCGGCGAGGAGGCGTGCTCAGCTGGGCCTGCAGCGAGTGCGGCCCTCTTGGCCGGCGCAACGGTTCAATGCCTGCACTATGAGAGGTCGCGTCTGTGTCAGAGCAATCACTCCCTCCAGTCCTTTTCTATTTTGATATAACAAAATCTCGTTTTCCATTCACATTTTACAAGTAAAATTCATGGACAAACTTTGACCCAAAGTACGATGGGGACTAGTAAACCAGAATGGAGGTAGTAGTTTTTTTTAATCAAAGAAGGGTTTCCCCTTCCGATTACTGAAAACCAGCATCTAAATCTAAACCATAGTATTTGCCCTAGAACTACCAGGTTCAACATCTCGCAACATAAACCCATACAACCATACGCCAAGGAGGTACGTAGTACTATGAATTCCATTTTCGCTCCATACCAATCGTTCTAAAAACTACTTACTACTTATAACGTGCCATTGAAAATCGAAACTCTTAACCCCACTAAAAAATGATATTTTAAACATGGCTACTCGATTTGTGGCAACTGGCGAGCCACCGCGCTCCAAGTCGTTCACCTGTGGTCCCGACCATCAACTCCTATGGATCAAATTATCAGCGAGCTGACTATTCCTACAAAGGTGCTCCACCACGTACCCGGTACCCGTGAATGCAGCAATCGTGCACCTAGGGTTTTAGGGTTTATTTGTTAACGTCGCCTTTACGTAACACTCATGTGTGCGAGACAGCGAGAGGCCGACTGTGTGTGTGCGCCTCTTCTCTTCGTATATGTACTCCACCGTTTGTCTGGTGTCCAAAAAATTATAATAACTACTAGCAATGTGTCAATGCGTTGCCACACGATCAAAGTAGATTAATACATATTCACCGATTTGATAGAAAAAAAGTCTAGTTTTGAAATACGTATATCACTAAAAATATGTTATGTTTCACTCAAAATATATTCCTTTGGCGGTTTTGATGAGATAAGGGAGGAATGTTGTTGGTTTCAAGATTCGAGAAGTGGTATATGTCTAATTTATACTCTTACTAGCAATATGCCCGTGCGTTGCACGGAACATCAAGATCTTGTGGGAGAAAAGGATGAACGAGGGAAGGCCTTATTTGCAAATGTGGTGAAGAGTGCCGGTAAATTGCCATATTTTCCTTCCTATCCGTCAGATATAAATCAGACGACCTACATTGCAGGATGGCAGGCCCAACATTATCACCAACTCTATTTTTTATCCCTACTCTTATAAAAAGCATTGTCAGTGATGATCGTGTGCCTGCCATCCTGCAATATAGGCCGTCCGATCTATATCTGACGGATAGGAAGGAAACTATGGCAATTTTGCAAAAAGATACCCAGACCCCTCTCCAGATTTGCAAATAAGGCCTTCCCTCGTTCATCCTTTTCCCCCACAAGATAAACTACTCATACAAATGCATCTTGATGTTCTGTGCAACGCATGGGCATCTTGCTAGTTGTTGCAAAAAGCCCATGTGTGTGTGAGAGAGAGGGAGAGTGGAGGAGGACGGAGTGCATGTGTGACAAAGACACAACGCAAGAAAGGAGTGAACAAAAAAGGGATTCAAATATTTGAATTCGAGATGATGATACATGTAATCCATACTCGAACCAAAATTGATCTATCAAACATGCATACTCATATGAATTGACGCACATCTATGTTATTTAATATGTAGATATTACTGATCCATACATTTTAGTAGAACATAATTTGGTTAAAAAAATCAAATTCAACCTTAAGATTTCGAGATCGTTGTATTTGTAAATCATATTATAGATATAAAGGAGCAGAATTCTTTGTTGTGCTTTTGAAAGTATATATAAAAAACTGATGTATATAGAATGTAATTCCAATTGAAAATGGATCCCGCCCGAAAAAAATAGAATACAAACGGGATTCGACTTGAGTTGGCACGGTAAAACGTGCACTCTGCAAAATTTGAACGAAGCGGGGAAAGTCGCAGTAACCGCCCGAAACCAAAATCTGCGAGATGGAAATCACTACTGCCTATCCCTGCCACGCAAAGCCTATATGCTGGATTTCTATAGGTTTCGATAGGGGTAGGTTTGTAATTTCACCCAAACATGACGTAACCACCTCTCACCCGGATTCATACACGGAGGGCGCCAAAACACAGTGTGTCCTCGGCCAAAATTGACTCCCTCCCCGATTCATATTCATACATGGTGGGCGCCAAAAACAAACTCTCATCGGCAAATATTCGGTGTATGCGAGATTACCGTCCTATCCCCAACCGACTAATGTTGTTGTGATGTAGTAGAAATTTGAAACGGGGGCTAAGTTCGTAAATTTCCTCGCATTTGAGACAAGCGCGCCCTGAATACATGGTTCCCCCTTCCTCTCTACCTCCCTTTTCCCCATTCATACTCTGTGGGCGCCAAAACACCCTCTCCACCCCACCCTCCTCCGCCCAGCGCTGTCTGCCACCCCATCCACCACCGTCCTCCTCCACCATGCCAGAGCTGATACCCCGACGCCGTCGTCCATTACAAGAGATCGACCTCTCTCATCCACGCCTTCGGACTGGGATCCTTGCATCTCGTCCTCTCGCTTCATCCCCGCCGTCCACCTTGCCGGTGCCGCTCCTATGACCGCCTCGTCCACCGCGCCCCGCCGCCACCGTCTACCCTCCTAGATCTGCTTCCATGCCGCCGGCAGCCATCGCACCGCAGCACCGTTAAATTCTCAGCAGATGCGTACACGGCGTCGCACCAGAGGAGGTACTCTTTCGTATCTGCTCAACTTATTTATCGCAGCAAGAAAATAGATCGCCACTGCTTTACTCTGATTTCTTGTCTTGGTTGCAAAGTTGCCTTTGTCCGGTTTGCACCTTCAGATCCGCCATGGCACGCTCAACACTATACTCCCAATGCTTATGGTTTTCCCCTTTTATATTCCACACTAGTTAAATCACAGTAGACTAAATTTCAAAATTGGGTCAGTCGATTTTTCAGAGCTCGCCGGAGTTCGCCGGTGCGATCGAAGGGGCTCGGGTGGCTGTGGGGCCTTGCCGAATGAAGAAAACTTGACGCGGGTGTGGTTGGGACAGGGGTGGGGGTGGGGGTGGCGGAAGAACACAGGCGGTGGGGCCGGTGGTCCGACCGGTGGCCCGTGCGGTGTTCTATATGGGAAGAATCAGAGACGAGGAAGAAGAAGGGTTAGGAGACGTAGGATCTTCATCCAACCGCCTGAAATGGCCGAGAGACAGCTGGGAGTTGCATTCTTAATGCGCTCTGGTTCATCATGTGTGGGCACTGCGCAACCAACATTTTATTATTCAAAATCTGCTTGCTCTTCTTTACCGTGTTCCTCTTCCTTTCTTCTTTAATATGTACTCTCTACGTTCCTAAATACAAGTCTTTGTATAGATTCCACCATGGACTACATATGGAGCAAAATGAGTGAATCTACACTCTAAAATGTATCTAAATACATCTGTATGTGATCCATAGTGGAAATCTCTACCACGACTTATATTTTGGAATGGAGGGAGTATGATAGTTGTACTGTATGTTCCTTGTACTGAAGATGTGCAGGGACATTTGCAATGTAGAGGTCTATACGGTCGGTTGTGATGGACACTTTGAGCCTCTTTGATTCGTAGGATCTTGTAAACATAGGAATAGGATTTGTAGTGGCCTGCCCACTTGAATCCTATAAGAATAGCAAGGAAATGTGGGGAGCTGTGTTGCCAGAGTTACACTGATATAACAGTACCGCACCTTCACTTGAAGAGAGCTGGTATCCGAAGCCTTTCTAGCTGTACCGGCAATACTAGCACATATATTCCAGCAAGTTCCACTTTGTTGATTTTACTCTGATGCTTAAGGTTTTCCCGTTATATCTGCACTATGATCTCTGTAGCTACTTTGTGTCGCACTAGCAGTAGTCCACTCTTGAAGCTAAACACTACAATGACTTACAAAATTGGCACCAAGGCATTGAGTGCCATTCTTGATGCAATGAAACTCATACGCTCCCCACCTGTTGACTCTTGTTCAGAATATGATCCTAATGACTATTCTAACCTCGACAAGTCAAAGGCAGATGGCCTGTCCTGTTCACCCATCAAGGTGCCTGTTCTAATTTGGCAATGTTTTATTGATTGCGGGTATCTTGCATATGTTGTCTTGCATTTCTTCTACTTTGTTGCACCGCCATCTGCTTAGTTTACTCATCATATATGTCGAGATGCCATGCCCATCCATTATCAATACATATTCCATCTGTCATCATACCATGTTTTTCCACTCAAATGTTGTTCTTGTGCATCAGACATCAAAAAGGAAGAGGGTGATTGCCGAACCTGAAGGAGCACCAGCAAAGTCCTTGAAAAATGTGGTGGTGCCGGAGAAATCAGACAGCACCCCACTTATATTGGTTGTACAACCAGTGACACAAAACGTAGGACCGACTCCAGCAGACTGTACCCATACTTCACTGGCCACACCACTAGCCCCACCACACAGGACCTACACTCCAGCAAAAGGTATACCGATTTCATTTGCCATAGCACCAGCTGTACCATAGAGAAATCCCACTCCAGCAAAAAGTACAGCAAGTCCACCGGCCGAAGACCTATCCCAACTGCAGAGACGGCCAATTCCTGCAGATTGGAACCCCATTCCATTTATTCCCAGTTTAAAAGACAATGCTTCCAATGTTGTTAGGGACTACGTGCATATATTCCCATCATGGGAAGATTATTGTGAAGACAAACACCATTTTCACATCTTCCTGTCCAACTTACGTGTAAGTCCTATTATTCATGGTTATTATTTTCCTGTTTTCTGCTGATTGAACACATCAATGATTTACATTACATTGTTGTAACTAGGCGAGGGTCAATCTGGATAGTCATGACAAGCACAGCTTGCTTGTGCTTTTCAAGGAAGCATTGCAGCAGTATCGGTGTTACCTGAGGAAATCACACTTTGATGGCAAGTCTATAAACAAATTTCCGGGGAAGTCTCCTGTGCTAAATTTAGAAGACATTGAATGGAAAAACCTTGTTATGCACTGGTCTCGTTCCCAGGATGAGGTACTGTCTATGAAATCACATGAAAATTTGAACTTCTACTTTTCGCATGTGCCTTGCGAATCTTTTTTGCAGGAAATCTGCTCGAAGAAGAATTCTGGTTTGAAAAGAACGACAGGATATCGCAAATATGTTGCCCAATGTTTTGCTCTTGTTAGTACCTGTTGTCCTGTATCACTGTACTTGCATACATACCTGGTTCATTATGTGACAGCAGTATGCATGATAGCTTGCTTATCAATTGTTCACTCCAAATTATCTGATCTGTATGAATGGTTACATTAGTGTAGAATATACCCAATGCCAATGTTTTTTAGCTCTACATTGTTCTTGTAAGTACATGCTGTCCTTTATCAATGTACTTATAATGACAGGTAGTTGTTCATGTACCATCACTCTGTAGCTTATTTTACTTTGCCCTCCATTTTCTACACATCAGATCTATATTTACTCTTACCATAAGGTTGGTACTGTAGAAGTTTAGTTGTGCATTGCTCTTGGCTGTACCTTTTGCCTGTATCGCTGCACTTACATTTATAGCTACTTGGTTATGTAGCATCACTCTTCATCTTATCTTAAATATTCTCCATTTTTTCGTATATTATCACATCTATATTTACTCTTAACAAAATGTAGAATAAAGGCAATGCTTATGAAGAAGATTCTGTGGAAAACTTCTTGAATTGCTCCCCATCAGCATGGACAAGGCCTTTATAGAGCCTGTCTTCACAAATAATGTAAGTTTGTCCATCTCAAGCCTGCAAACTTTGTTGTATATATTTGGTTAGGCATGACTGCAACAGTTGTTTATTTTTGGTGTTTGCATCAAATTTCATGTGCAAAGTTTATTATGTAGTTCATAAACAAAAGTTTGTCCTTTCTTAATTTAAGTTTTCAGTTGTACAACCAAGTTCCTTCTTCATACCATGTAAATTAAACTATACAGAGCAAGTGATCTTCTTTTGCACTGCATGTATGCTTCTGTTCTTCATCCGTAATCCAGTGGTGTGGTGAACCTACCCACTACAGCACAATGTCATATTCTGCAATGTCTTAACTATGAACAATGTCATATCATTCTACTACCCCCTCCGTCCGAAAATACTTGTCATTGAAATGGATGTATCTAGATGTATTTTAGTTCTAGACACATCCATTTTGATGACAAGTAATTCCGGACGAAGGGAGTATTATTTAAACCATCTCTTTATTTGCCAATCTGAAATGGGATAAATTGACAGCACACTAACCATTGATACATATGAGTTCTTGATCTATAATCCAGTGGTGTCGTGAAGCTGCCAACTCCTTCACAATGTCATTTCCTGCCATGTCTTGACCGGAACAATACCATATTGTGTTAATGCAATTTTAAACTATGTCACTTTATTCGTTAGTAAGAAATGTGATGAATTGTCAGCATTGATACTTTTATGTGGAAAACATGTCATCTATCTGCTTGTTTATCTTTCAGAGTGAGGAAGATATAAGTGTTGAACAAGCGCAGTCTCATCATCTTGCTCAGCTGCTTGCGCTGCAGCTCCCCAGCAGGGCTAACCTTTCTTGAACTCTATTGAAGTGATGTCGGTTTTGTATATTATTTTGTTGGCGTGTTTATTTGCACTGGTGGCGATCTTTGATGCCCAGTGTATGTAATCTGCTGTCTGCTTGTGCTTTATTATCATAGTGGCAAACTTTGATGCCCAGTGGATGTAATATACTGTAATTTCTTTATTGTATAGTCTAGGTTTTTCTTATTCACAATGCCGCAGTTATTTTACTATATATATATCCTGTCTTCGTAGTAAACTGGCCAAACCATAAAATTACGGTACATAATCGGGCCGTCATGCAATCACGATGTAGGTTGGGCCTGAAACGTGCCGAACAGCTAACGGGCCGGCAGCAGCCCAAAATGAACCCCGGCCCATGATTGTACGAATCAAATCATGGGCTTTTAACAGGCCAAAATTGTATGGGTCCTTGTTTGGCCCAATCAGATATCGGCTGCGAGCAGGCCCGATGCAAACCGGGCCGTAGTTAGGCCCAACAATATGACGGGCTTTTAACAGGACAAAATTAATATATGGCCAAAAAGTTAAATGGGCCCTTAACAGGCCAAAACTAATATCAGGCCGAATTACTAAGTGGGCCTTTAGCAAGTGGGCCCAAAAGCATAGTGTCCAGTTGATGGGCCAAATCTGATATGGGCCATAATTGAGCCCAAAGCCTCTTAAAGGGCCAGACCTGCTCTGGGCCGTAATTTGGCCCAGAACGTGGTAGGCTTTAAAGGGGCCGGATCTTATATGGGCCACTATTAGGCCCGGAACGTGGTAGGCCATTAATGGACCTGATCAAATATGGGCCGGCATTTGGCCCAAAACATGGCAGCCAGTTAATAGGCCGGCCTACTAGGGTCCTCAAAATCTTGTTGGCCTACAGCTGGGCCGGCCCATTAATGTCGGCGAAATCTCGTGGGCCTTTAGCCGGGCCGGCCCATTATGATTCGCAAGAATCTTGTGGGCCTTTACCTGGGCCAGCCCATTATGGCACACAAAAATCTTGCGGGCCTTTACCTGGGCCGCCCATTATGGCCCACAAAATCTTGCGGGCGTTTAGCTGGGCTAGCCCATTATGGTCCGCAAAATCTCGTGGGCCTTTAGCTGGGCTGGCCCAATATGGTCCGCAAAATCTTGTGGGCCTTTAGTTGGGCCGGCCCATTTAAACTTGATGGGCCGGTCCACGTGTCAACATATCATAGGCGCATCTCGCCCATTGGATGAGTGACACCTGAGCCAGCGCGGACCTGACACGTGTCTCCTCCAGCCAATGATGATTTTACACGTGGAAAATCCCCATTGGTCGGGGCTGTTAACGGGTTATCGGATCCAAAACCCGACCCGATAGCTTAACGGCGTTCTGTTATGGTGGATGCCACGTGTGGGTCACCCTTGATGAAAGCACTTCTGTGACGCGCGATTTATCGTCATGGAAGTGGACACTTCCGTGATGATAATTTTGGTAATGTCATGGAACACTTCTACGACAACACAGGTATGACTATCTTGATTCTGTCATAAATTTTTCATGCATGTACATGCATGACAAAAAACGCGACCTACTGTGACAAACACATATCATCACGGAAGTGTATTTTTTTGTAGTGCAACAGCGGGATCTTGATACCCATGTTGGCTCCCACATGTTCCACGATGATATCATCGGATGAACCACGATGTCGGGGATCCAATCAATCATGTATACAATTCCCTTTGTCAATCAGTACGTTACTTGCCCGAGATTCGATCGTTAGTATCCCAATATCTCGTTCAATCTCGTTACCGGCAAGTCACTTTACTCATTCTGTAATGCTTGATCCTGTGACTGACTACTTAGTCACATTGAGCTCATTATGATGATGCATTACCGAGTGGGCCCAGAGATACCTCTCCATCATACGGAGTGACAAATCCCAGTCTCGATTCGTGCCAACCCAACAGACACTTTCGGAGATGCCTATAGTGTACCTTTATAGCCACCCAGTTACGTTGTGATGTTTGGTACACCCAAAGCATTCCTACGGTATCCAGGAGTTGCACAATCTCATGGTCTAAGGAAATGATACTTGACATTAAAAAAGCTTTTAGCAAATGAACTACACGATCTTGTGCTATGCTTAGGATTGGGTCTACTCCATCACATCATTCTCCTAATGATGTGATCCCGTTATCAATGACATCCAATGCCCATGGTCAGGAAACCATGACCATCTATTTATCAACGAGCTAGTCAACAAGAGGCTCACTAGGGACATGTTGTGGTCTATGTATTCACACATGTATTACGGTTTCTAGTTAATACAATTATAGCATGAACAATAGACAAATCATGAACAAGGAAATTTAATAATAACCATTTTATTATTGCCTCTAGGGCACATTTCCAACAGTCTCCCACTTGCACTAGAGTCAATAATCTAGTTACATTGTGATGAATCGAACACCCATAGAGTTCTGGTGTTGATCATGTTTTGCTCGTGGAAGAGGTTTAGTCAACGGATCTGCGACATTCAAATCTGTATGCACTTTACAAATATCTATGTCTCCATCTTGAACATTTTCACGAATGGAGTTGAAGCGGCGCTTGATATGCCTGGTCTTCTTGTGAAACCTGGGCTCCTTGGCAAGGGCAATGGCACTAGTGTTATCACAGAAGAGAGTCATCGGGTCCGACGCATTGGGAATAAATCCTAGGTCGGTAATGAACTCCTTCATCCATATTGCTTCATGTGCTGCCTCCGAGGCTGCCATGTACTCCGCTTCACATGTAGATCCCGCCACGACACTTTGCTTGCAACTGCACCAGCTGACCGCCCCACTATTCAAAATATACACGTATCCGGTTTGTGACTTGGAGTCATCCAGATCGGTGTCGAAGCTAGCATCGACTTAACCCTTTACGATGAGCTCTTTGTCACCTTCATAAATGAGAAACATATCCTTAGTCCTTTTCAGGTACTTCAGGATATTCTTGACGCTGTCCAGTGTTCCATGCCGGGATTACTTTGGTATCTCCCTACCAAACTTAAGACAAGGTTTACATCGGGTCTGGTACACAACATGGCATACATAATAGACCCTATGGCTGAGGCATTGGGGATGACACTCATCTTTTCTCTATCTTCTGCCGTGGTCGGGCTTTGAGCCGAGCTCAATTTCACACCTTGCAATACAGTCAAGAACCCCTTCTTGGACTGATCCATATTGAACTTCTTCAATATCTTATCAAGGTATGTGCTTTGTGAAAGACCTATGAGGCGTCTCGATCTATCTCTATAGATCTTGATGCCTAATATGTAAGCAGCTTCTCCAAGGTCCTTCAGTGAAAAACACTTGTTCAAGTAGGCCTTTATGCTTTCCAAAAGTTCTATATCATTTCCCATCAATAGTATGTCATCCACATATAATATGAGAAATACTACAGAGATCCCACTCACTTTCTTGTAAACGCAGGCTTCTCCATAAGTCTACATAAACCCAAACGCTTTGATCATTTCATCAAAGCGAATGTTCCAACTCTGAGATGCTTGCACCAACCCATAGATGGAGCGCTGGAGCTTGCATACCTTGTTAGCGTTCTTAGGATCGACAAAACCTTCCGGCTGCATCATATACAATTCTTCCTTAAGGAAACCGTTAAGGAATGTTGTTTTGACGTCCATTTGCCATATCTCATAATCATAGAATGCGGCAATTGCTAACATGATTCGGACAGACTTCAGCTTTGCTATGGGTGCGAAGGTCTCATCGTAGTCAACAGCTTGAACTTGTCGATAACCCTTAGCGACAAGCCGAGCTTTATAGATGGTCACATTACCATCTGTGTCAGTCTTCTCCTTGAAGATCCATTTATTTTCTATGGCTCGCCGATCATCGGGCAAGTCTGTCAAAGTCCACACTTTTTTTCATACATGGATCCTATCTCGGATTTCATGGCTTCAAACCATTTGTTGGAATCTGGGCCCGCCATTGCTTCTTCATAGTTCGAAGGTTCACCGTTGTCTAACAACATGATTTCCAGGACAGGGTTGCCATACCATTCTAGTGTGGAACGTGTCCTTGTGGACCTACGAAGTTCAGTAGCAACTTGATCCGAAGTACCTTGATCATCATCATTAACTTCCTCTCTAGCCGGTGTAGGCACCTCAGAAACATTTTCTTGAGTTGTCCTACTTTCCGGTTCAAGAGGCAGTACTTCATCAAGTTCTACTTTCCTCCCACTTACTTCTCTCGAGAGAAACTCTTTCTCCAGGAAGGACCAGTTCTTGGCAACAAAGATCTTGCCTTCGGATCTGAGGTAGAAGGTATACCCAATGGTTTCCTTAGGGTATCCTATGAAGACGCATTTTTTTCAACTTGGGTTCGAGCTTTTCAGGTTGAAGTTTCTTGACATAAGCATCGCATCCCCAAACTTTTAGAAACGACAGCTTAGGTTTCTTCCCAAACCATAATTCATACAGTGTCGTCTCAACGGATTTAGACGGTGCCCTATTTAAAGTGAATGTGGCTGTCTCTAAAGCGTATTGATAACCCGCAAGTATACGGGATAGTTGTAGCCTCTTTCGATAAGTAAGAGTGTCGAACCCAATGAGGAGTTAAAGGTAGAACAAATACTCTCTCAAGTCCTATCGGCCACTGATACGACTCTATGCACGCTTGATGTTCGCTTTACCTAGAACAAGTGTGAAACTAGAAGTACTTTGTAGGTGTGATAGGATAGGTTTGCAAGATAATAAAGGACACGTAAATAAAAAGTAGGGGCTGTTTAGATAAAGATGCAATAAAGTAAATATAGCGAGTGTGAAAAAGTGGTGGTAGGAGTTGTGTAATTGTCCCTAAGCAATTGACTATGTTACTAGACCGGTAATCACTATTGCAATTCTATTTGTGGGAGAGGCATAAGCTAACATACTTTCTCTACTTGGATCATATGCACTTATGATTGGAACTCTAGCAAGCATCCGCAACTACTAAAGATTCATTAAGGTAAAACCCAACCATAGCATTAAAGTATCAAGTCCCCTTTATCCCATACGCAACAATCCCCTTACTCGGGTTTGTGTTTCAGTCACTCACGCAACCCACTATAAGCGAATCATGAAAGCATTGCAACACCCTACAGCGGGAATCCCTCACGCTTGCGCGACATAGAGGGCACCATAGGACAGCACCAATAATAAAACATGCGACTCAAACCAATCATAGCAATTCATCAATCATTGGTAGGAAAACGAAAATCTACTCAGACATCATAGGATGGCAACACATCATTGGATAATAATATGAAGCCGTTTAATTCCTGCTCGTCCTCGAGTAGGTAAATGATAAAAAAGATAATTTTTGATGTGGAATGCTACCTAGCATAATCTTGATCATGTAATCTAATCATGGCATGAATATTAAGACACGAGTGATTCAAAGCAATAGTCTATCATTTGACATAAAAACAATAATACTTCAAGCGTACCAATAAAGCAATCATGTCTTTTCAAAACAACAAGGCCAAAGCAAGCTTATCCCTACAAAATCATATAGTTTGGCCATGCTTCATTTTCGTCACACAAAAATGCGCCCATCATGCACAACCCCGATGACAAGCCGTTCATACTTTTTAACACGCTTTAGCTTTTTCAACCCTCACGCAATACATGAGCGCAAGCCATGGATATAGCACTATAGATGGAATAGAATATAATGATGGAGGTTATGTGGAGAAGACAAAAAAGGAGAAAGTCTCACATCAACGCAGCTAATCAACGGGCTATGGAGATGCCCATCAATTGATGTCAATGCGACGAGTAGGGATTGCCATGCAATGGATGCACTAGAGCTATAAATGAATGCTCAACAAAAGAAAACTAGTGGGTGTGCATCCAACTTGCTTGCTCACGAAGACCTAGGGCATTTGAGGAAGCCCATCGTAGGAATATACAAGCCAAGTTCTATAATGACAAATTCCCACTAGTATATGAAAATGACAACCTATGAGACTCACTATATGAAAAACATGGTGCTACTTTGAAGCACAAGATATGAGACTCACTACATGAAGAACATGGTGCTACTTTGAAGCACAAGTGTGAAAAAAGAGATAGTAACATTGCCCCTTTTTATTTATTTTCTTTTTTTTTCTTTGGCCTTTCTTTTTTCTTTTCTTTTTGGGCAATGCTCTAATAATGATGATCATCACACTTTTATTGATTACAACACATGAATTACAACTGAAAACTAGAACAAGATATGACTCTATATGAATGCCTCCGGCGGTGTACCGGGATGGTGCAAAGAATCAAGAGTGACATGTATGAAAAATTATGCATGGTGGCTTTGCCACAAATACGATGTCAACTACATGATCATGCAATGGCAATATGACAAAAGTAATGTATGTCATGATGATGAACGGAGTGGTGGAAAGTTGCATGGCAATATATCTCAGAATGGCTATGGAAAAGCCATGATAGGTAGGTATGATAGCTGTTTTGAGGAAGATATAATGAGGCTTATGTGTGATAGAGCGTATCATATCATGGGGTTTGGATGCACCGGCAAAGTTTGCACCAACTCTCAAGGTGAGAAAGGGCAATGCACGGTACCGAAGAGGCTAGCAATGATGGAAAGGTAAAAGTGCGTATAATCCATGGACTCACATTAGTCATAAAGAACTCATATACTTATTGCAAAGGTTTATTAGCCCTCGAAGCAAAGTACTACTATGCATGCCCCTAGGGGGATAGATTGGTAGGAAAAGACCATCGCTCGTCCCCGAGTGCCACTCATAAGGAAGACAATCAAAGAAACACCCCATGCTTCAAATTTGTCACACAACGGTTACCATACGTGCATGCTACGGGACTTGCAAACCTCAACACAAGTGTCTCTACAATCCACAACCACCCACTAGCATGACTCTAATATCACCATCGTTATATCGCAAAACTATTGCAAGGAATCAAACATATCATATTCAGCGATCTACAAGTTTATGTAGGATTTTATGACTAACCATGTGAATGACCAATTCCTGTCATCTCTATAAAAAGATATAAGTGAAGCAAGAGAGTTTTATTCTTTCTACAAAAGATATGCCCACGCTCTAACAAATATAAGTGAAGCAAAAGAGCATTCTACAAATGGCGGTTTTCTATGTGAAGAGAAACAGGCAATCCAAACTTCGAAAGATATAAGTGAAGCACATGAAGCATTCTATAAAGCCATACTCAAAAGATTTAAGTGAAGTGCAATGAGAATTCTATAAATCAACCAAGGACTATCTCATACCAGCATGGTGCATAAAGGAAAAGTGAAAACTAAATGCAAAAGACGCTCCAAGACTTGCACATAATGCATGAACGAAACGAATATGAAAACATACCGATACTTGTTGAAGAAAGAGGGGATGCCTTCCGGGGCATCCCCAAGCTTAGACGCTTGAGTCTCCTTGAATATTTACTTGGGGTGCCTCGGGCATCCCCAAGATTGAGCTCTTGCCTCTCTTCCTTTTCCTCATATCGAGACCTCCTCGTTTAGACACTTCATCCACACAAAACTTCAACAGAAAACTCGGTAAGATCCGTTAGTATAATAAAGCAAATCACCACTCTAAGTACTGTTGCAAACCAATTCATATTTTGTTTTTGCATTGTGTCTACTGTAATATAACTTTTCCATGGCTTAATCCACTAATATAAATTGATAGATTCACCAAAACAAGCAAACTATGCATCAAAAAGAGAAGGGACAACTGCATTTTTACCCCTAGTTGGTTCCTACCCACGGGTTTTGCCCTTACTTTTCGAGCTTGCTCAGTTTTGCCCTTACTTTTTCGATTGAGGTCCCTCGAATGCCCTTTGACCGTTTGACCAAAACTTTGAAAATTCATACTAATTCATACAAACGCAGAAAAATGCAAATAAGATATCAAAATGTTCGGATAAATATTACCTTTATGGGCATATCATTTGCATTCAGGACAAAAGCGTCGTTTAAACTACCCGAGGTAATTAATATTATTAACATTATTAAAAATAAATACGTATAAACAATCTTTTTTTCATGAATAAAAATTACATGCTAATGTAGGTGATGTTTTCTGAACATCCTGATAACTTATTTGCATTTTTCTGAGTTTGTATCAACTTGTTATGAATGTTCTAACGACTTTGACCATTATTTGGAAACTTCATAACAAGTTGATATTAACTCAGGAAAATGCAAATAAGGTATCAGGATGTTCAAAAAACATCACCTACATTTGCATATAATTTTTATTCATGAAAAAATATTGTTTGTACCTATTTATTTTTAATAATGTTAATAACATTAATTACCTCGAGTAGTTTAAACGATGCTTTTTTCCTGAATGCAAATGATATTCCCATAAAGGTAATGTTTATCTGAACATTTTGATATCTTATTTGCATTTTTCTGAGTTTGTATGAATTAGTTATGAATTTTCAAAGTTTTGTTCAAACGGTCAAAGGTCATTCGAGGGACCTCAATGGAAAAAGTAAGGGCAAAACTGAGCAAGCTCGAAAAGTAAGGGCAAAACCCGTGGGTAGGAACCAACTAGGGGTAAAAATGCAATTGTCAAAAAGAGAATCTGTCAAAAACAGAACAGTCTGTAGCAATCTGAACATCCACCATACTTCTGGTACCCCAAAAATTCTACCAAAATTAGGAACAATAAACAAGTTGTACAGAAATACAGTTCAAAAGGAATTAGAACCAATTGACGTTCCAGATAAAAATGTAAAATCGTGCACTACAGCCAAAGTTTCTGTCCTGCACCGTACAAACCAACATGCATTGTAAACATCCTAATGGCAAACCTTGACACATTATTTTTATAATACAATGGAAATTATACAAGGGGGTAATTATTTTTGATGAAAAGTTTCTGTAATCAAGATTCACAAAGTTTCCATGAGCATGAACAAAGTTCAAGGAGCTCTCCCACTTCAACAATGCTTGTCTTTCTCACTTTCACTTTCCTTTTTTGAAAAGTTTTAGGTTCCCCTCTTTATTTTTTTTTGTTTTTAAACTATATGAAAGCACTCAACAGAAATAAATGACTCTCTAAAACTTCCGGGTTGTCTCCCTGGCAGCGCTTTCTTTAAAGCCATTAAGCTAGGCATATAGTGCTCAAGTAATGAATCCACCCGGATCCCAAGGTATATCAAAGTCAATTTTAATTAACAATGATTTGGAATTTAGTAGTGAGCACAAAGTAACATAAATCATGCAACAACGAAGTATAACTCTCTTCCTATGCATCGGCATGTCATAAAAGGACAATTCATGCACACCAAGTAAAGGCCAATGCATAGTATAAACAGTTTCTTGCAATTCTATCATATTGGAAACATAAAGAAGCAGAGATATAGTTCCTCTCTCATAATAATTGCAAGTAGGAGCAGCAAGCACATGCATATTACATACATCAAAATCATCATGTGCAACGGCAAAAGGCAACCCATCAATATAATCCTTAATAAGCACAAACTTCTTCGATATAGTGTAGTTTGGAGAATTCAAAAAGATAATAGGACTATCATGCGTGGGTGCAATAGCAACAATTTCATGTTTAATGTAAGGAACTATAGAAAGTTCATCTCCATAAGCATAATTCATATTGGCATCTTGGCCACAAGCATAGCAAGCATCATCAAAAAGGGATATTTCAAGAGAATCAACGGGATCATAGCAATCATCATAGTAATCATCCTTCGGTAAGCATGAAGGGAAATTAAACAATGTATGAGTTAAAGAGTTACTCTCATTAGAAGGTGGGAACGGGTGATCAATCCGCTCTTCCTCCTTTTGTTCTTAGCTCTCCTCATCATCTTTTTCATCCAATGAGCTCACAGTTTCATCAATTTCTTCTTCCATAGCTTCCTGCAAAATATTTGTCTCTTCTTGGACAGCGAAGACTTTCTCAATAAATGCATTAATATAGTAATTGTATTCATAATTTTCATAGCAATATCTAAGTATAGCAAGATTTTCAGGCCTATAAACATCATCATCTAAAGCTTCATACTTTTCAAACAAAGATTCAATTTCATAAGCATCCTTAAAAGCAAAAAATTCTTATATTTGTTCCACATCATAGTAATCATATATACCATTAGCATAAGAAGCTAAGGTTTCATTATCATTAAATTTGCATGAAAAGGGAAGGTGTGGAGCCTTCATCCTAGAGCAACAAGTAATATCATATCTCAAGCATAGATCCCGGGCATACCAACACAACATAATAAATTGGTCCCATAATAGTTTCCCTTTTTGTGCCGAGCGATAATCCCTAAAGTATTCACGTTGATCCAACGTGTCTCCCATTATAAAGATGAATGGGGTTTTCTCAGGATTATCGAAGTAGTACATAATATCTTTCACATAATGAGAATCGAGGGTTTTAGGAGTTACCCCAACTCTATGAGTAGCAAGTACACCTAATTTTTTTGGTATTTTGTGTTCCATATCCATAACTAAAGATAGAGAACAACTTAGAACAGCAAATAAAAATTACTTAGTGATAAAGCAAACAAGCACACACGAGAATATTCACCCCACGCTATGACTCCTCGGCAACGGCGCCAGAAAAAGGTCTTGATAACCCGCAAGTATACGGGATAGTTGTAGCCTCTTTCGATAAGTAAGAGTGTCGAACCAAATGAGGAGCTAAAGGTAGAACAAATACTCTCTCAAGTCCTATCGGCCACTGATACGACTCTACGCACGCTTGACGTTCGCTTTACCTAGAACAAGTATGAAACTAGAAGTACTTTGTAGGTGAGATAGGATAGGTTTGCAAGATAATAAAGAACACGTAAATAAAAAGTAGGGGCTGTTTAGATAAAGATGCAATAAAGTAAATATAGCGAGTGTGAAAAAGTGGTGGTAGGAGTTGTGGAATTGTCCCTAAGCAATTGACTATGTTACTAGACCGGTAATCACTATTGCAATTCTATTTGTGGGAGAGGCATAAGCTAACATACTTTATCTACTTGGATCATATGCACTTATGATTGGAACTCTAGCAAGCATCCACAACTACTAAAGATTCATTAAGGTAAAACCCAACCATAGCATTAAAGTATCAAGTCCCCTTTATCCCATACGCAACAATCCCCTTTGTGTTTCAGTCACTCACGCAACCCACTATAAGCGAATCATGAAAGCATTGCAACACCCTACAGCGGGAATCCCTCACGCTTGCGCGACACGGAGGGCACCATAGGACAGCACCAATAATAAAACATGCAACTCAAACCAATCATAGCAATTCATCAATCACCGGTAGGACAACGAAAATCTACTCAGACATCATAGGATGGCAACACATCATTGGATAATAATATGAAGCATAAAGCACCATGTTCAAGTAGAGGGTACAGTGGGTTGCGGGAGAGTGGACTGCTGGATATAGATGGGGGAAGGTGATGGAGATGCTGGTGAAGATGACGGCGGTGTTGGTGAAGATCGTGGTGATGATGATGGCCCCTGGCAGCGCTCCGGTGCCACCGGAAGCAAGGGGGAGACAGCCCTTGAGGGTGTCCTGGATTAGGGGGTGTCCGGATAGCCGAACTATCACCTTTGGACGGACTCCTAGACTATGAAGATACAAGATTGAAGACTTCATCCCATGCCCGGATGGGACTTTCCTTGGCGTGGAAGGCAAGCTTGGAGATACGGATATGTAGATCTCCTACCATTGTAACCGACTTTGTGTAACCCTAACCCTCTTCGGTGCCTATATAAACCGGAGGGTTTTAGTCCGTAGGACGGACAACAATGATACCATAGGCTAGCTTCTAGGGTTTAGCCTCTCTGATCTTGTGGTAGATCTACTCTTGTACTACCCATATCATCAATATTAATCAAGTAGGAGTAGGGTTTTACCTCCATCGAGAGGGCCCGAACCTGGGTAAAAACATCATGTCCCTTGTCTCCTGTTACCATCCGCCTAGACGCACAGTTCGTGACCCCCTACCCGAGATCCGCCGGTTTTGACACCGACATTGGTGCTTTCATTGAGAGTTCCTTTGTGTCGTCATCTTTATGCCCGATGGATCCTCCGATCATCAACAACGATGCGGTCCAGGGCGAGACTTTTCTCCCCGGACAGATCTTCGTATTCGGCGGCTTTGCACTGCGGGCCAATTCGCTTGGCCATCTGGAGCAGATTGAAAGCTACGCCCCTGGCCATCAGGTCAGATTTGGAAGTTTGAACTATACGGCTACGTCCGCGGAGACTTGATCTTCGACGGGTTCGAGCCACAGCCAAGCGCGCTGCACTGTCACGATGGGCATGATCTAGCTCTACCGCCGGACAGTGCCCTGGAGGCCGCACAAGTGTCCGCTCCGACCCTTAGCTCGGAGCCGACAGCGCCAATCGAGGACGGGTGGCTGGACACTGCCTCGGGGGCTGCTATCTCTACATTGAGCCGAACACCAACCCTGTCCTTTGCGAAGCTCGTGACTCCAAGGTGCCGGACTCCTCTCCGGACTCCAAACCTTCCGCGCCCCTGCCAATTGAATCAGATTAGGCGCCGATCATGGAGTTCACTCCCGCGGACATCTTTTAGCACTCGCCCTATGGCGACATCCTGAATTCGCTAAAGTCTCTCTCTTTATCAGGAGAGCCCTGGCCGAATTATGGTCAGGAAGGTTGGGATGCGGACGACGAAGAAATTCAAAGCCCACCCACCACCCACTTCATATCCACTGTCGATGATTTAACCGACATGCTCGACTTTGACTCCGAAGACATCAACGGTATGGACGACGATGTAGGAGACGACCAAGAACCAGCGCCTACAGGACACTGGAAGACCACCTCATCATACGACATATACATGGTGGACATCCCAAAATATGGGAATGACGATGGAGCAACAGAGGATGACCCCTCCAAGAAACAGCCTAAGCGCCGGCGTCAGTGGCGCCGCTCTAAATCCCGCCACAGCAAAAACGGTGATTCCGGCATGGGAGACAATAACACCCCGGACAGTGCCGAAGACAACCCCCTCCAGCAGGATTCAGCGCAGGAGGATGGAGAAGCCAGCCCTCATGAGAGAGCGGCAGACAGAGAGGTAGAGGACGATAATTACATGCCTCCCTCCGAAGACGAGGCAAGCCTTGACGACAACGAATTTGTCGTGCCTAAGGATCCCATCGAACAGGAGCATTTCAAACATAGGCTTATGGCCACGGCAAGCAACCTCAAGAAAAAGCAGCAACAGCTTAGAGCTGACCAAGACTTGCTAGCTGACAGATGGACTGAAGTCCTTGCGGCCGAAGAGTATGAACTCGAATGCCCCTCCAAG
This sequence comes from Triticum timopheevii, assembly GCA_963921465.1. Lineage (NCBI taxonomy): Eukaryota > Viridiplantae > Streptophyta > Magnoliopsida > Poales > Poaceae > Triticum > Triticum timopheevii. Next base: position 117,300,600 of record OY997271.1, read on the forward strand.
AGCTACCCAAAATGCAGGCTGCTACCCCGATTAGAGGAGGAAGCACCTAAACCTACATCACCAGCGCATGATACGGCCGACCGGCCACCTCGTGGCCACGACAGAGAGGCCTCTCGGCCCTCCACTCAAGCCGCACCTCGGCGCCGCTCAAAAAATACCAAGGCGCGGGGAAGTGCGCCAGACCTGCGAGATATATTGGAGGACTGGGCAAGGCAAAAGATCGATCTACGGATCACGTGGGCGCCCCACTACACGCGATGATAACCGTCACGCCGGATATGGCAATTCTGGCCGAGCCGAACACAGTAGACAAAGCTCATTTGAGCTGCGTCGTGATATAGCCCAATACAGAGGCGCCGCACACCCACTATGCTTCACAGATGAAGTGATGGATCATCAAATCCCTGAGGGTTTCAAACCCGTAAGCATTGAATCATACGATGGCACAACAGATCCTGCGGTCTGGATCGAGGACTATCTCCTTCACATCCACATGGCCCGCGGTGATGACCTACACGCCATCAAATACCTCCCACTCAAGCTTAAAGGACCAGCTCGGCATTGGCTTAAACAACTTGCCAGCAGAGTCAATTGGTTGTTGGGAAGACCTGGAAGCCGCATTCCTCGACAATTTCCAGGGCACTTATGTGCGACCACCAGACACCGATGACCTAAGCCACATAATTCAGTAGCCAGAGGAATCGGCCAGACAATTCTGGACACGGTTCCTAACCAAGAAAAATCAAATCGTCGACTGTCCGGATGCAGAGGCCCTTGCAGCCTTCAAACATAACATCCGCGACGAGTGGCTTGCCCGGCACCTAGGACAGGAAAAGCCGAAATCCATGGCAGCCCTCACAACACTCATGACCCACTTTTGCGCGGGAGAGGACAGCTGGCTAGCTCGTAGTAACAACATGACCAAGAGCCCTGGTAATTCAGATACCAAGGACAGCAATGGCAGGTCGCGTCGCAACAAGCACAAGCGCCGCATTAATGGCGATAATGCTAAGGATACGGCAGTCAATGCCGGATTCAGAAGCTCTAAACCTGGTCAGCGGAAAAAGCCATTCAAAAGAAATACTCCAGGCCCGTCCAATTTGGACCGAATACTCAATCGCTCGTGCCAGATACAACCCCCGAAAAACCAGCCAACCACACCAACAGGGATTGTTGGGTGTTCAAGCAGGCAGGCAAGTTAAATGCCGAAAACAATGACAAGGGGCTGAATAGCGATGACGAGGAGGAGCCCTGGCCACCGAACAATAGAGGACAGAAGGGCTTCCCCCCACAAGTGCGGACGGTGAACATGATATACGCAACCCACATACCCAAAAGGGAGCGGAAGCGTGCACTAAGGGACGTATATGCAATGGAGCCAGTCGCCCCAAAGTTCAATCCGTGGTCCTCCTGCCCGATCACTTTTGATCGAAGGGACCACCCCACTAGCATCTGCCATGGCGGATTCGCCGCATTGGTTCTAGACCCAATCATTGACGGATTTCACCTCACGAGAGTCCTGATGGACGGCGGCAGCATCCTGAACCTGCTTTATCAGGATACAGTGCGCAAAATTGGCATAGACCCCTCAAGGATTAAACCCACAAAAATGACCTTTAAAGGCGTCATACCAGGTGTAGAGGCCAACTGTACAGGCTCAGTTACACTTGAAGTGGTCTTCGGATCCCCGGATAACTTCCAAAGCGAGGAATTAATCTTCGACATAGTCCCGTTCCGCAGCGGCTATCACGCACTGCTCGAACGAACCGCATTTGCAAAGTTCAATGCGGTGCCGCACTATGCATACCTCAAGCTCAAGATGCCAGGCCCTCGAGGAGTCATTACGGTCAACGGAAACACCGAATGCTCTCTCCGAACGGAGGAGCATACGACGGCCCTTGCGGCGGAAGTAAAAAGCAGCCTCTCAAGGCAATTCTCGAGTCCGACTATTCAACGTCCGGACACTGTCAAGCGCGCCTGGAGTAACCTACAACAAGACCGCCTGGCAGGTTCCGAGCACGCGTAGCAATGCGGCCCCAACCCCAGCCCTCGCGAAATTGTGAAACCAGTACTACGCGTACATAATTACGCTCTGGAAATACCATGGGCATAGGGGGAGGGGCACGACCACGGCAGGCCCAGAATGCGGCTCAACCGCACCAGGGGCTCCCGATTGTGTCATTCTTTTTTTCTTACTTTCAGGACTCCGTTCTCAAGAAGCCCTGTCCGGCAGTAGAATCACCGAACACACGATGCAACAGCCAAGGAAGCAGAAAGCTACATCGAGTGTCCAGGTGGTCTCTATAACGAGCAGTATAGTTGTTTCACATATCATCCCGCAGCTCGCCCCTGGAGGGGGATAGGTCAAATAGTCCTGTCCATTGCTTATCGCACTATTTGTATCGTTCTGCTTTTACCGCAGCCTTTTTGAATAAACAATACATAGCTTCTGCCTATTATTGCATTCCTTTTTTTCTATATATGTTCACTTATGACATGTTGCATCCGTACACTTTGGTACGGCCAAATACACCAGGGGCTTAAGTACCCCAAAATATGGTGTGATAAGTCCGAACACTTTCACAAGTACGGCACCCCGAACTTATAGCATTATATGCATCGGCTCCGAATCATGTCTTGGGTCAATAGTTGGGTTTACCCGGCTCCCATGTTTTGGTACCTTACGTTCCGTTATATCGGCTAAGGTAGCGCTGGGAGAACCACTGCGATTGTGCGCCGGTTGAGCTGGGTTAAGCACCTCAGTGGAGAAAGCTAAAATTGACCGTCATGATAGGGCGAGAGCCGGTCGCTGTTCGAGAGGTTTTCGAGCCCCTAAAGACTTATGGCGCTTAGAGCGAGGAGTCGGCTTTGTCCGGCCCAGGCGTGGATAGCGCCCTGAACTCGGTCTTCCGAATATTAGGGGCTTCGCTGAAATTTAAAATTATAGAATTCCATGGCTAAGTGAGAGTGTTCAAGCATTATAGTCCAGTTGCCTCGTTCGTTGCGTTGAGCGCCTCCCTCGAAGGACCCAAGAATGGGAAAAACAGCGCTCAAGTTTATCCCGAACACCCCAGCACTTGTGGCATGGGGGCAGAAGCCGACGACTCGCCATCTCTAAAATTTAATAAACGGCCGCATAGAAGGTAATATTTTAAATTCACAATCATTGCTTAGCGCATATGAACAAGTTTTCAGCGTACAGGATAACAAATGCGAGTTTACTCAAAAATTACATCTTTGGAGCATTCACCCGCTATAAAGCGGGCACCCTTCAGGACGCCCTCATAACACATCTTGGGCTTGCGATACTCCCTGCCCAGCGGTGGTCTGTCTGTCACAAGCTTCTCAGCGTCCATCTTGCCCCAGTGCACTTTAGCACTGGCAAGGGCCCTACGGGCACCTTCGATGCAGACGGAGCGCTTCACGACTTCAATCCATGGACAGGCGTCCACCAGCCGCCTCACCAGCCCGAAGTAGCTCCCAGGCATGGCTTCCTTAGGCCACAGCCGAACTATGAGGCCCTTCATGGCCTGTTCGGCCACCTTATGGAGCTCGACCAGCTGCTTCAGCTGGTCGCTCAAGGGCACCGGGTGTCCGGCCTCAGCATACTGAGACTAGAACACCTTCTCCGTCGAGCTCCCCTCCTCGGCTCGGTAGAAAGCGGCAGCATCGGACACACTGCAGGGCAGATCTGCGAATGCTCCTGGAGAGCTCCGGATTCGGGTAAGTAACAAGTAATTCACTTTCACGTGCCTTCTTTGCATAAAGAATGCCTTACCCGCCGCTATCTTCTTCATTGCTTCAATTTCCTGGAGGGCCTTTTGGGCTTCGGCCTTAGTGGCTTTGGCGCTCTAAAGGGCCGAGGCGAGCTCGGACTCTCGAGTCTTTGATTCATGCTACAAACTCTCGTGTTTTTCCACGAGAGCCTGGAGCTCTTGCCGCACCTCCGCCACCCACGCCTCCTGCTTCTCTTGCTCGGTGCGCTCCGCGGCCGCATTGCTTTTGGCCTTGGATACTGCTTCCTTCAGGGTCGCCACCTCGTTCGTGGCCCCTGCAATACTCACGTTATTCCTGTCATTTTTTGCAACCACATCTTTTATATACATCCATAAGGTATTACTTACTTTCCTTGTCCTTGAGCTGCTTTTTGGCAAGGCCGAGCTTGTTCTCGGACCGCTCGAGGCTCTGCTTCAATGCATTGACCTCCGCAGTCAGTGCGGTAGAGGTCAGCGACGCAGCCTGCATTCCCCACATTGACATACTTATGTTAGACTCCTGCGTACATCTTTTTAGATCCTCAGTTCGGCTTTTCTTTCCGAACACCAAACTGAGCATCAGGGGCTACTGTCTATGCGGTAATATTTTTACATATCTTAAACACATACCTCAAAGCCTGTTAGAAGGCTGGCACAGGCTTCAGTCAGCCCCCTCTTGGCGGACTGAACTTTCTGGATCACCACACTCATAGCAGTGCGGTGCTCCTCGTCGATGGAGGTGCCGTTAAGCGCCTCCAGCAAATTATCCGGTGCCTCCGGTTGGACAGAGGTCACCGGTGTTGCAGTCTCGCCCTTCTTATGAAGGGGCCGCCTGCCGGACTCCGGAACCACTGAAGGTTCCGGTGCGGAGTCCGGCCCAGGGCCGGACTTAGAGCCCTTTGGGGTTTTATCCCCCTTGCGCCTGGAGTCCGGGAGGTTGCCTTGCGGTGCCTTCTGGACCACCTCCTCCTGGCTGGGCCCCTTTTGGGACCCCACCTCAGCGTCATCCGCAGCGCGAGGAGAGGAGGCAGCTAGAAGTGAGGTGCTATTCACGTCCGACGAATCCAGGGAGCCGCTCGTTGAAGCGTCGAGCCCGTCCTTAGGCGGGCTGCAAGGTTGTATTCGGCGTTAGGAGATTCTGTACGACAAAAGAAACGCCATGAGTTATTCTGGTATCCGGACACTTATGATGTCGCCAGGGGCTAAGCCCTCGGTGGCCACTCCTCTTCGCCGTCGTCGGCGTTGGTGGAGTAGTCCGAAGGAAGGGTCCTCCCCTTCTTGGACCCTCCGGCCTCCCCAGCTGACGCGGCCTTCCTTTTCTTCTCTCCCCCCGCTGGGGGAGAGGCCTCTTTTTCCTCCTCCTCGTCTTCGCAGGAGGAGTCCGCCTCAGAGTCATCGGACGATGAGTCCGACAACACCTGGCGCCGGGAACTCCTTCGAGTTCCCGTGGCCTTCTTCTTGGCCTTCTTCTCCGGCACCACGTGAGGTGCCAGAACCAGCAGCCCCGTCAATCGTGCGTCCGCTGGGTCTTCTGGCAAGGGAGCTGGACAGTTAACCTGCCCAGACGTCTCCTGCCAAGCCTGTCAAAGGTAAGGGAGTTTAGATCCCGCATAGAGTCAAACTATGGAAAACAAGAGTCCCGTAAAGGGTAAAGTAGCTTACCTCGCTGGCTTGACGCTGCGAGCTAAATCCGCGATCTTCGGTAGCAGATGCGGGAGCCTCGGCGCCCTTGAACAGCACCTTACAGGCATATTCATACGTAGTGTCGCAGAGCCTGCTCAGGGTTTGGTGCTGTGCCAGATCAAACTCCCACAAGCTGAAGGCCCGTTGTTGGCATGGGAGGATCCGGCGGATGAGCATGACCTGGACTACGTTGACAAGCTTGAGCTTCTTGTTCACCAGGTTTTGGACGCAGGTTTGAAGTCCGGTCAGCTCTTCCGAATTACCCCACATCAAGCCCATCTCTTTCCAGGAGGTGAGCCGTGTAGGGAAGCCAAATCGGAATTCGGGGGCCGCTGCCCATTTAGGGTCGTGCGGCTCGGTGATGTAGAACCACCCCGATTGCCACCCCTTTATGGTCTCCACGAAGGAGCCCTCGAGCCATAGGACGTTGGCCATCTTGCCCACCATGGCACCTCCGCACTCCGCTTGGCTGCCGCCCACTACCTTCGGCTTGACATTGAAGGTCTTTAGCCATAAGCCGAAGTGGGGCTGGATGCAGAGGAAGGCCTCGCACACGACGATGAACGCCGAGATGTTGAGGATGAAATTCGGGGCTAGATCGTGGAAATCCAGGCCGTAGTAGAACATGAGCCCCCGGACAAATGGGTGAAGTGGAAAACCTAGTCCGTGGAGGAAGTGGGTGAGGAACACCACCCTCTCATGGGGCCTGGGGGTGGGGATGAGCTGCCCCTTGTCGGGGAGCCGATGCGCGATGTCATTGGACAAGTATCCGGCCTTCCGCAGCTTTTTGATGTGCCCCTCCGTGACGGAGGAGGCCATCCACTTGCCTCTCGCTCCGGACATGGATGGAGAAGGTTGAGGTGGGATGTGCGGACTTGGGCGCTAGAGCTCGAGTGCGCGGAAATGGATGAGCAAAGGAGGAAGAAGGCGTAGGTAAAAAGGTGGATCCTTATCCCCTTATATGGACGGACGAAGCTATGCATCCCCACCAGCCTGGTAAAACTCGCTTATCTCCCAAGCGCCATAATCAATGGCTCGGTTGAGTTACCCACGCCCGTATTGATGAGAATCCCAGAATAAGGGGGCACGATCTCTGCTTTGACAAGACATGCCAAGGAAACCACCTCGCTAAACGCGCTGAGGTGGGACAGTAAAAACGATTCGAATAAAGGCTTGGCCGTGGTGTGGTGTCACGCCACGGAATACGTCAGCAGATTGAATTTGTGTAAATATTATTCTCTCTACGGTGGTATGTAGAACTTATTTTGCAGAGCCGGACACTATCCTTGTGTTCAAAATCTTCTATGAAGTATTCGGAGGAGGAACCCGCCTTGTAATGCCGAAGATAATATGCGCGCCGGACTCGTCGTCATTGAAGCCTGGTTCAGGGGCTACTGAGGGAGTCCTGGATTGGGGGGGTGTCCGGATAGCCGAACTATCACCTTTGGCCGGACTCCTGGACTATGAAGATACAAGATTGAAGACTTCGTCCCGTGTCCGGATGGGACTTTCCTTGGCGTGGAAGGCAAGCTTGCCGATACGGATATGTAGATCTCCTACCATTGTAACCGACTCTGTGTAACCCTAACCCTCTTCGGTGCCTATATAAACCGGAGGGTTTTAGTCCGTATGACGGACAACAATGATACTATAGGCTAGCTTCTAGGGTTTAGCCTCTCTGATCTCGTGGTAGATCTACTCTTGTACTACCCATATCATCAATATTAATCAAGCAGGAGTAGGGTTTTACCTCCATCGAGAGGGCCCGAACCTGGGTAAAAACATCGTGTCCCTTGTCTCCTGTTACCATCCGCCTAGACGCACAGTTCGGGACCCCCTACCCGAGATCCGCCAGTTTTGACACCGATGGCCCCCCTTCTTCTTCTTCTTCCTTGACCTCCTCCCTAGATGGGAGAAGGGTTTCCCCTCTGGTCCTTGGCTCCCATGGCTTGGGAGGGGCGAGAGCCCTTCCGAGATTGGATCTATCTCTCTGTTTCTGCGTTCTCAGATTCTACCCCTTCACCGTTTCTTTTATATCCGGAGATCCGTAACTCCGATTGGGGTGAATCTTTTGCCCAAATCTTTCTCATAAAATTAGCTTTCTTGCAGCAAAAGAAGAGCGTCAACCGCCTAACGGGAGGCCAAGGAGAGTACAGGGCGCGCCTGCCTCCCTGGGGCGCGCCCCCTATCTCCTGGCCCCCTCGGGCACCGTCTCGCGTTGATTTTACTTCCCAAAAATCACAAATATTCCAAAATAATTCTCTTCTTGTTTTTATCCCGTTTGGACTCTGTTTGATATTGGGTTTCTTCAAAACAAAAAACATGCAACAGACAGGAACTGGCACTGGGCACTGGATCTATATGTTAGTCCCAAAAAATAGTATAAAAAGTTGCCAAAAGTATATAAAAGTTGAATAATATTGGCATGGAACAATCAAAAATTATAAATACGATAGAGACGTATCACGTATCCCCAAAATGATAGCGGTAAATCGGTAAGAGACATCATAGATCGCACCATATCCAATAGAGTGCGATTACAATGTTCGGACACACAATTACGCCGAGGTGTTCCAGGCGGCGTGAGTTGTGAAACAATTCCACATTTCCTTAAGTGCATACCAAACTCGTGGCTTAAATATTCTCCTCCACGATCTGATCATAATCACTTTATTTTCCTGTCATGTTGATTCTCCATCTCACTCTAAAATTCCTTGAACTTTTCAAAGGTCTCAGATTTGTGTTTCATTAAGTAGACATACCCATATCTACTTAAGTCATCAGTGAGGGTGAGAACATAACGATAGCCACCGCGAGCCTCAATGCTCATTGGACCGCACACATCAGTATGTATGATTTCCAACAAGTTGGTTGCTCGCTCCATTGTTCTGGAGAACGGAGTCTTGGTCATCTTGCCCATGAGGCATGGTTCGCATGTGTCAAATGATTCATAATCAAGAGACTCCAAAAGTCCATCTGCATGGAGTTTCTTCATGCGTTTGACACCAATGCAACCAAGGCGGCAGTGCCACAAGTATGTGGGACTCTCATTATTAACCTTACATCTTTTGGTATTCACACTATGAATATGTGTAACATCACATTCGAGATTCAATAAGATTAAACCATTGACCAGCGGGGCATGACCATAAAACATATTCTCAGATTTCAATGAGTATCAATCTCGCATTAAACGAGATCCAGATACAATGTTCATGCTCAAAGCTGGCACTAAGTAACAATTATTGAGGTTTAAAACTAATCCCATAGGTAAATGTAGAGGTAGCATGCCGACGGTGATCACATCGACCTTGAAACCATTCCCGACGTGCATCGTCACCTCGTCCTTTGCCAGTCTCCGCTTATTCCGCAGCTCCTGTTTTGAGTTACAAATATGAGCACCGCACCAGTATCAAATACCCATGAGCTACTACGAGTACTGGTAAGGTACACATCAATAACATGTATATCACATATACCTTTGGTGTTGCCGGCCTTCTTGTCCGCTAAGTACTTGGGGCAGTTCCGCTTCCAGTGACCATTTCCCTTGCAATAAATGTTGGAAATATGCCCTAGAGGCAATAATAAAATGGTTATTATTATATTTCCTTGTTCATGATAATTGTCTATTGTTCATGCTATAATTGTATTAACTGGAAACCGTAATACATGTGTGAATGCATAGACCACAATATGTCCCTAGTGAGCCTCTAGTTGACTAGCTCGTTGATCAATAAATGGTTATGGTTTCCTGGCCATGGACATAGGATGTCATTGATAACGGGGTCACATCATTAGGAGAATGATGTGATGGACAAGACCCAATCCTAAGCATAGCACAAGATCGTGTAGTTCGTTTGCTAAAGCTTTTCTAATGTCAAGTATCATTTCCTTAGACCATGAGATTGTGCAACTCCCGGATACCGTAGGAATGCTTTGGGTGTACCAAACGTCACAACGTAACTGGGTGGCTAGAAAGGTGCACTACAGGTATCTCCGAAAGTGTCTGTTGGGTTGGCATGAATCAAGACTGGGATTTGTCACTCCGTATGACGGAGAGGTATCTCTGGGCCCACTCGGTAATGCATCATCATAATGAGCTCAATGTGACTAAGTAGTTAGTCACGGATCATGCATTGCGGAACGAGTAAAGTGACTTGCCGGTAATGAGACTGAACGAGGTATTGGGATACCAACGATCCAATCTCGGGCAAGTAACATATCGATAGACAAAGGGAATTGTATACGGGATTGATTGAATCACCGACATCGTGGTTCATCCGATGAGATCATTGTGAAAATGTGGGAGCCAATATGGGTATCCAGATCCCGCTATTGGTTATTGGTCGGAGAACGTCTCGGTCATGTCTGCATGGTTCTCGAACCCGTAGGGTCTACACACTTAAGGTTCGGTGACGCTAGAGTTGTTATGGGAAATAGTATGTAGTTACCGAACGTTGTTCGAAGTCTCGGATGAGATCCCAGACGTCACGAGGAGTTCCGGGTCCGGAGGTGAAGATCGGTATATTGGACGAAGGGTATTGGAGTCCGGAAGTGTTCCGGGGGTACCAGGCTATGGCCAGCATGTCCGAAAGGGGTTTTGGAGGCCCCGACAAGCATTGGGGGGCCTTATGGGCCAAAGAGAAGGGGCAAACCAGCCCACTAAGGGGCTGTGCGCCCCTCCCAACCCCTCACGTAACCAAGAGAGGTAGGGGTGCCACCCCTAGGGCAGCCTCCCCTCCCGGCTTGGGGGGCAAGTTTCCTAGGGGGTGGGGGCGCCCAAACCCATCTAGGGTTTCCCCTGGCCACTGCCCCCTCCTCTAGATCCATCTAGAGGGGCCGGCCCCCTCACCCCATCCCCCTATATATAGTGAGGGGGTGGGAGGGCAGCCACAACCTTCCCCTGGCGCAGCCCCTCCCTCCTCAAACACTTCCTCCTCCTCCTCCGTAGTGCTTAGCGAAGCTCTGCAAGAGAACCACAAGCTCCATCGCCACCACGCTGTCATGCTACTGGAGTTTTCCCTCAACTTCTCCTCTCCCATTGCTGGATCAAGAAGGAGGAGACGTCCCCGGGCTGTACGTGTGTTGAACACGGAGGCGTCGTCCGTTCGGCGCTAGATCGGATCTTCCGCGATTTGAATCGCCGCGAGTACGACTCCATCAACCGCATTCTTGTAACGCTTACACTTAGCGATCTTCAAGGGTATGAAGATGCACTCCCTCTCTCTCGTTGCTAGAATCTCCTAGATTGATCTTGGTGATGCGTAGAAAATTTTGAATTTCTGCTACGTTCCCCAACAATGGCATCATGAGCCAGGTCTATTGCATAGATTCTATGCACGAGTAGAACACAAGTAGTTGTGGGCGATGGTTTATACAATTTGCTTACCGTTACTAGTCCTATCTTGATTCAGCGGCATTGTGGGATGAAGCGGCCCGGACCAACCTTACACGTATGCTTACGTGAGACAGGTTCCACCGACTGACATGCACTTGTTGCATAAGGTGGCTAGCGGGTGACAGTCTCTCCCACTTTAGTCGGATCGGATTCGATGAAAAGGGTCCTTATGAAGGTTAAATAGCAATTGGCATATCACCGTTGTGGCTTTTGCGTAGGTAAGAAACGTTCTTGCTGAAACCCATAGCAGCCACGTAAAACATGCAACAACAATTAGAGGACGTCTAACTTGTTTTTGCAGGGTATGCTATGTGATGTGATATGGCCAAAAAGAATGTGATGAATGATATGTGATGTATGAGATTGATCATGTTCTTGTAATAGGAATCACGACTTGCATGTCGATGAGTATGACAACCGGCAGGAGCCATAGGAGTTGTCTTAATTTATTGTACGACCTGCGTGTCATTAAATAACGCCATGTAATTACTTTACTTTATTGCTAAACCGTTAGCCATAGTAGTAGAAGTAATAGTTGGCGAGACAACTTCATGAAGACACGATGATGGAGATCATGATGATGGAGATCATGGTGTCATGCCGGTGACGAAGGTGATCATGCCGTGCCTCAAGATGGAGATCAAAGGCGCAAGATGATATTGGCCATATCATGTCACTTTATGATTTGCATGTGATGTTTGTCATGTCTACATCTTATTTGCTTAGAACGACGGTAGCATAAATAAGATGATCCCTCACTAAAATTTCAAGAAAATGTTCCCCCTAACTGTGCACCATTGCGAAGGTTCGTTGTTTCGAAGCACCATGTGATGATCGGGTGTGATAGATTCTAACATTCGCATACAACGTGTGTAAGCCAGATTTACACACACGAAACACTTAGGTTGACTTGACGAGCCTAGCATGTACAGACATGGCCACGGAACACAAGAGACCGAAAGGTCGAACATGAGTCGTATAGTAGATACGATCAACATGAAGATGTTCACCGATGATGACTAGTCCGTCTCACCTGATGATCGGACACGGCCTAGTTGTCTCGGATCATGTATGACTTAGATCACTAGAGGGATGTCTATCTAAGTGGGAGTTCATTAAATAACTAGATGAACTTAATTATCATGAACATAGTCAAAAGGTTTTTGCAAATTATGTCGTAGCCGATGCTTCAGTTCTACTGTTTAGATATGTTCCTAGAGAAAATATAGTTGAAAGTTGATAGTAGCAATTATGCGGACTAGGTCCGTAAACTGAGGATTGTCCTCATTGCTGCGCAGAAGGCTTATGTCCTTAATGCACCGCTCGGTGCGCTGAACCTTGAACGTCGTCTGTGGATGTTATGAACATCTGACATACACGTTTTGATGACTACATGATAGTTCAGTAATGTTAAACGGTTTAGAATTGTGGCGCCAAAGACGTTTTTTGAAACGTCGTGGAACATATGAGATGTTCCAAGGGCTGAAATTGGGATTTCAGGCTCGTGCCCACGTCAAGAGGTATGAGACCTCCGACGAGTTTCTTAGCCTACAAACTAAGGGAGAAAAGCTCAATCGTTGAGCATGTGCTCAGATTGTCTGAGTACTACAATCACTTGAATCGAGTGGGAGTTAATCTTCCAGATGAGATAGTGATGTTTCTCCAAAGTCATTGCCACCAAGCTACTAGAGCTTCGTGATGAACTATAACATATCAAGGATAGATATGATGATCCTTGAGCTATTCGCGATGTTTGACACCGCGAAAGTAGAAGTCAAGTAGGAGCATCAATTGTTGATAGTTAGTAAAACCATTAGTTTCAAGAAGGGCAAGGGCAAGAAGGGATACTTCATGAAACGGCAAATCAGTTGCTGCTCTAGTGAAGAAACCCAAGGTTGAATCCAAACCCGAGACTAAGTGCTTCTGTAATGAGGGAAACGGTCACTGAAGCAGAACTACCCTAGATACTTGGTAGATGAGAAGGCTGGCAAGGTCGACAGAAGTATATTGGATATACGTTATATTAATGTGTACTTTACTAGTACTCCTAGTAGCACCAGGGTACTAAGATACCGGTTCGGTTGCTAAGTGTTAGTAACTCGAAATAAAAGAGCTACGGAATAAATGGAGACTAGCTAAAGGTGAGATGACGATATATGTTGGAAGTGTTTCCAAGGTTGATGTGATCAAGCATCGCATGCTCCCTCTACCATCGAGATTGGTGTTAAACCTAAATAATGGTTATTTGGTGTTTGCGTTGAGCATAGACATGATTGGATTATGTTTATCGCAATACGGTTATTCATTTAAGGAGAATAATGGTTACTTTGTTTATTTGAATAATACCTTCAATGGTCTTGCACCTAAAATGAATGGTTTATTGAATCTCGATCGTGGTGATACACATGTTCATGCCAAAAGATATAAGATAGTAATGATAGTACCACATACTTGTGGCACTGCCACTTGAGTCATATTGGTATAAAACGCATGGAGAAGCTCCATATTGATGGATCTTTGGACTCACTCGTTTTTGAGAAGATTGAGACATGTGAACCATGTCTATTGGTATATACGCATGAAGAAACTCCATGCAGATGGATCGTTTGGACTCACTTAATTTTGAATCACTTGAGACATGCAAATCATACCACATGGGCAAGATGACTGAAAGGCCTCGTTTTTCAGTGAGATGAAACAAGAGAGCAACTTGTTGGAAGTAATACATTTGATGTGTGCAATCCAATGAGTGCTGAGGCACGCAGTAAATATCGTTATGCTCTTACTTCACAAATGATTTGAGTAGATTCTGAGTATATTTACTTGATGAAACACGAGTCTGAATTATTGAAAGGTTCAAGCAATTTCAGAGTAAAGTTGAAGATCATCGTGGCAAGAGGATCAAATGTCTATGATATGATCATAGAGATGAATATCTGAGTTACGAGTTTGGTACACAATTAAGATCTTGTGGAAATTGTTTCATAACTAATACCGCCTGGAACACCATAGTGTGATGGTGTGTCCGAACATCATAAATGCACCCTATTGGATATGGTGCATACCATGATGTCTCTTATCGAATTATCACTATCGATTATGGGTTAGGCATTAAAGACAACCACATTCACTTTAAATAGGGCACCACGTAATTCCGTTGAGATGACACCGTATGAACTACGGTTTAGAGAAACCTAAGCTGTCATTTCTTAAAAGTTTGGGGCTGTGACGCTTATGTAAAAAAAATTGCCTGATAAGCTCGAACCCAAAGCAGATAAAATGCATCTTCATAGGACACCCAAAAATCGTTGGGTATACCTCCTAATTCAGATCCGGAAGCAAAAGTGATTGTTTCCGGAAATGGGTCCTTTCTCGAGGAAAAGTTTCTCTTGAAAGAATTGATTTGGAGGATGGTGGAGACTTGATGAGGTTATTGAACCATCACTTCAACTAGTGTGTAGCAGGGCACAGGAAATTGTTCCTATGGCGCCTACACCAATTGAAGTGGAAGCTGATCATGAAACTTCAGATCAAGTCACTACCAAACCTCGTAGGTCGACAAGGATGCATACTGCTTCAGAGTGGTATGTAATCCTGTCTTGGAGGTCATGTTGCTAGATAACAATGAACCTACGAGCTATGGATAAGTGATGGTGGGCCCGGATTCTGACGAATGGCTCGAGGCCATCAAATTCGAGAGAGGATCCAAGTATGAAAACAAAGTATAGACTTTGGAAGAACTACTTGATGGTCGTAAGTCTGTTGGGTACAGATGGATTTTAAAAGGAAGAAAGACAATGATGGTAAGTGTCACTATAAGAAAGCTCGACTTGTCGCTAAGATGTTTTCCGACAAGTTCAAGGAGTTGACTATGATGAGACTTTCTCACTCGTAGTGATGCTAAGAGTCTGTTGGAATTATATTAGCAGTTACTGCATTATTTATGAAATCTTGCAGATAGGATGTCAAAACATTGTTTCCTCGACGATTTTCTTGAGGAAAGGTTGTATGTGATACAACCAGAAGGTTTTGTCAATCCTGAAAGATGCTAACAAGTATGCAAAGCTCCAGTAATCCTTCTAAGGACTGGAGTAAGCATCTCGGAGATGGAATATACGCTTTGATGAGATGATCAAAGATTTTGGGTTTATACAAAGTTTATGAGAAACTTGTATTTCCAAAGAAGTGAGTGGGAGCACTATAGAATTTCTGATGAGTATATGTTGTTGACATATTGTTGATCAGAAATGATGTAGAACTTCTAGAAAGCATATAGGGTTATTTGAAAAGTGTTTTTCAATGGAAAACCTGGATTAAGCTACTTGAACATTGAGCCTCAAGATCTATAAGGATAGATCAAAAACGCTTAATAGTACTTTCAAATGAATACACACCATGACAAGATTTTGAAGGAGTTCAAAATAGATCAGCAAAGGAGTTCTTGGTTGTGTTATAAGGTGTGAGTGTTGAGTAAGACTCAAGACCTGACCACGGCAGAAGAGAGAGAAAGGACGAAGGTCGTCCCCTATGCTTTAGACGTAGGCTCTACAGTATGCTATGCTGAGTACCGCACCTGAAGTGTGCCTTGTCATGAGTCAGTCAAGGGGTACAAGAGTAATCCAGGAATGGATCACATGACAGCGGTCAAACTTATCCTTAGTAACTAGTGGACTAAGGAATTTTCTCAATTATGGAGGTGGTAAAAGAGTTCGTCGTAAAGGGTTATGTCGATACAAACTTTGACACTAATCCGGATGACTCTGAGTAGTAAACTTGTCGTGGGAAACGAACACCTATGGGGCAGGGCCCCTTTTCGGTCCGGCAGGGAGCCGAGGGCGCACGAAGAGCGGATCGAGGCGAAGCACGCGAGGGATTTTTACCCAGCTTCGGAGCTCTCCGGAGAGATAATACTCCTACTGCTGCTTTGTGGTTGTATTATGCTCTTGCTTGAGAGCGTGAGAGTGTTCTAGTTTCGAATGAGTCGAACCACCTCTACGTTGCGCATGGGCCTCCTTTTATAGGCTAAAGGGGTCACCGACAGGTGGCAATGCAGGCGGGGGTACAATTGTAAAAAGGGTGGTTGGTACAACTGCCATCTACAGTGCACCCTACCTAACTCTGACGGCAAGGGACAAGAGCATTTAATGCCCGTCCGCGTCGCCTAAACAGTGCAGAAAAGCGACCGTTAGGGGCGCCACCGCTTGCCACGATGGCCTTCTCGTCATCTCCACTTGCCACCTCGCACCTCTTGGCTGCACAGCTTCCCGCCACGTGCATCTGGAATGGTCTCAGGGCGACACGTCGACGGGTGCGCTGGAGCGTGGGCACAGAGTGGTGGCTTCGCCGCGGTAAGCGCCTTGTTGCGGTCGTTGTCTTGTCGCGCCCAAAAGCTTGTCGCTCGTTGGGTCTTGCCGGGACGCGCGGCGCGGCGCGGCAAGTTCCTTGAAGTGCCTGGGTCGACCTTCCCGGCAAGCTCCTCTTGCTGGGGCCTTGTCCTTCCCGGCAAGATCCTCTTGCTGGGGTCTTGTCTTCTCAGTTAAAACACTTTGTTCTTGAATGGCATCAATGGGAACTACGGAAGATCTTGGCGGACACCCGGCAAGCCTTGCCGCGAGACGCTGCGACTGCCCGTGCACAAGTTCGGGATACTAAGGTACCCTTACTTTAGTACACCGACAGGAGCCCCCGGGCCTGGGCCACACATGGTGCCGAGCGCTGTTGGGCCAGGCCCAAAACAGGGCACGGGCACACGCGGCCTGGGTCCACACCAAATCTAACTCCGTATCCACCGCGCCCTCCCGTAACGGCACGCGTCAAACGCGGCGTCGTGGGAGAGATCGTGGGCGATTCTTTAATCGAAAAAGGCGTAACGTTCGCCTCCTCCTCTTTATAAGCAGGGGAAACAGGGGTCGTTCCCCCACCTTCGCCACTTGCAGTTGCTTCCTCAGAAATCTCCGCCGCTCCCCTCCGCTTCTCAAAGCCGAAAGAGAGCAGCGCTCCGCCCCCCGTCGCCGCCGTCGCCGCCAACGCCCTTGCTCTCCCCCGCCGCCTCCGCCATGGCTCTGAAGACCGGGAAGGGTGCGAAGTCGGCCGAGGCGCTGCGGCTTGAGGCGCTGCACAAGGAGCAAGCACTTCCCCCCCCCCCCCCGAGCTCTCCGCGAAGGAGCTGTGGGAGTGGTTCTACCTCTTCTGGTCGACGGAGACGCGGGCGCATCCGCGCACGCAGGTACTCTCCGCCGAAGCTTCTACCTCGAAACGGTGTCCAAAAGGATACCCCTTCTTCCCATTGTTCTTCTATTGCGGGCTCTGCCCACCCTTTTCCGATTTCTTCTGCGACATCATGAATACCTACGGGTTTCATCTCCTTGACTTCACCCCCAACGCCGTTCTGACCATGGCGGTTTTCGCACATCTCTGCGAGAACTTCGTCGGAATCCACCCAAATGTTGCCCTTTTTCGCCACTACTTCATGCCCCGGGCCGAGAAAGGAGAGCCCTTAGCTGGCGTGATCGCCTGGATCTCGAGAGTCAGCATGAAGGAGGTCTATCTGGAGGGAGAGCTCCATAGCAAATGGGAGGAGTGGAGAGCGGAGTGGTGTTGGATTGTTGATGAGAACCCGCATCCATTCACCAACTTGCGCCAAGCCCGAGTAGTGCGCGGCGGCGATTGGAGCGCCCTGGCGGCGGACGATGCTAAATTGAA
Source organism: Triticum timopheevii (assembly GCA_963921465.1). NCBI lineage: Eukaryota > Viridiplantae > Streptophyta > Magnoliopsida > Poales > Poaceae > Triticum > Triticum timopheevii. The sequence goes on from OY997271.1 coordinate 117,318,138, forward strand.
GATCGCCACCACCCGGATCTTGCGGCTCAGGCTTGCTGGGCTCACTGTAGGGGCTGTTGGCGCGGACTTTCTTCGCTGCCGCATCGCCCCTCTGCAAGAGAGGGGGAGACCCGCCTGGTTGCTCGGGGGTCCGGCGGATATCATGAGGCTGCGCCCAGGCCTCAATTTTAACTTCACTGTTTTGGAGTTGGATGGGACGCTCAAGGAACTGTTCAAGCACGACCCCAACCATCCTGAGTGGTTCAGGCTGCCGCAGGGCGTCGTCCCATTGTGCAACAACTCCCAGCTCGATCGCATCCGCGCAATGATGCCGGAGTGCGACTCGCATGGGATTATCCCAACCTGGCAGGAGCCCGCCGACGACGTCGTGCAGCAATTCTTCGACGACTTGGTGGAGGTGGCGATCCGCGCCGACGAGCAGAGGAGCCTCACCCGCGACACCACCGACGACGAGATGCGGCGCATCGCCACCAGGGCGGAGGAGGCAGCGGCGGCCGAGGCAGAGGCAGCCGAGGCGGCAAGCCTTGCCGACTGAGAGGATCTTATCGGGGAGGTGGTTGGCGAGGGAGAGCCCGAAGCCGAAGCGAGCGAGCCCGCCGGGGGCGCGAGTGGCCAGCCATCTTCAAGCGACTTGCCGCAGGCGGAGCCTCCAGTGCAGCCCCCAGCTCAACCAAGAAGGCGCCTCCGCAGGACCGGAGACACAGTAGGGCGGCAGACGGGCCAACAGCCGCCGCACCGCGGGACACGCTCCACCGCGACAAGCACCGTTGCCGCGGGAGCATCTCACGCCGCACCGGCAACTGGAGCGGGGTCTTCTCGGGCCGCCGCTTCCGATCCTGCCGCAGCTCCCGCCAAGCGTCCACGGGAGCCTACTCCTCCGCCTCGTCGCGCTGAAAGGGTACCAGACTTCAACCTCTCTGCGCTCAGCTCCGACGAGGAGGAAGAAGAGGAGGAGGAGTAAGACTTTCTTTTTGTTGTCCTTATGTTTCTTCAATTCTTGCTTTTTCTTGTCTTGTATCTGATCCGCTTTCTTCTGAACCTTGTTCCTTTCCAGGACTCTGGCCCAGAGAGCGGCAAAGAGGGCCAAGGTCCCCGTGGTTGTCATCGAGGACGATCCTGCTGTGACAGTAGAGGACGCGTCCGAGACCACCTTGTCGGACCCGGCAACCTCTCCCCGAAGCAGCCCCCGGTGCAGCCCCCAGCGTAAGTACATAATTTTCCTTCCCGCTGTCAGGTGCGCACGGGTGTTCTTTCCTTGCTGATATCCTGATTGTTAATTTGCTTGTGTAGGAGCAGAACAGGCCCACCAGGAACAGCCAGAAGCCGCCCCTGAGGTGCTATCTGCTTCCACTACGCCGCCAAGGGATGACTCCCCGGCAAGGGAGCGCTCTCCGGCAAGGGACGGGACCAGTGATCCCCCGGTGGCGGAGCCCATGATTACAGAGCCCAGCACAGGTAATCCTTCTTGTCAGAGAACTTCACTTGGTTCTTCTTCTTCTGATCTTCTTTTTTGGATATTTCCTTGACTTTTTCTCCCCTTTCCTGTCTTCAGATCCTCCTCCGCGGAGCCAATGGAAACCGAGGCCACCGGCGAGGAGAACGTGCGCGGCAATACTGGCGATGCCGCTGCTACTGAAGAAGAGGCCGGCGCTGATGATCCCGCCGGCGAAGAGGCCGCCAAGGCTGCTGGCGCAGGAGCTGGCGAGGGGTCCGGCGATCGCACTGACGACCCTGAGGGCGCGGGAGCACAAGGTGCTACACCGACCGCCGACCCCTCCGCCGCTGATGCAGCGCCGGGCTCCGAAGAGCCCCAGCCCGGCGCCTACTTGAAGGCCGGCGAGGGTGTCTTCATCAAGCTTCCCTGGGCGTCGAGCTCCAGGGCGCCGGTTGAAGGAGAGGCATTTGACGGGGAAGTGCTCGCCTCCGCTGGGCTGACAGTGGTTGACGTGCCAAGTAGCAGCAGCGGCGAGTCCGAGGAGGAGCAGCTGCTCCGGAAGCTGGTGGAACTCTACCGCGCCCGTCAAGCGAAACTGGAGTCCCGGGAAGCGCTTGTCGTGCAGGTGGGAGTAGACATAGAGAAGCATGCGGAGGAGCTCCAGAGCCGCAACCAAGAGGCCCTCCGGTCCATTGCTGACGAGAGGGCACAGCTTGCCGAGGCACGAAAGAGCAGCAACGGCTTGCCGCCGAGGAGATGTCCGTGCGAGAAGGCGAGCTGACGCAGAAGAAGGTTAACTTGGACAGCTATGAGGAGGAGCTTGCCGCGCGTGAGGAGACACTTGGCGGAGCCCTCAAGGAAGCGAAAGATGCTGCTGCAGCTACCGAGGCCGCCAAGAAGGAGCTGGAGGTGAAGGTGGCGGAGCTAGAAGCCACCCTCAAGGCAAAGAATGAAGAGCTTGCCGCGCTCCAGCGCGAGCGCGAGAAGGACGCCCTTGCCCATGGCGAGCTGCAGGGTCGTCTCTCTGAGAAGGGCAGGGAGCTGAACGCCGCCAAGGACGCCAATGCCGATCTCGAGCTGAAGCTGGCTACGCTGACTGAGACGCTGGACGGCGCCAAGAAGCGGGAGGAGGACTTGAAGAGAGAGATCAAGGCCAATGAGGCGTTGTTAATGAGGGCCGCCGAAACCCAGAACACCTTCAGGGCTACTATGGAGCTCTGGACGGAGGGCCTCGTCAACATCGCCGCAATCATCAATGAGGAGCTGGCGCAGCTGGAACTGGAGGGCTTTGGGTACTCCTCCGACGAAAACCTCTAGCCCAGCACCAAGCTCACCCTGTCCTTCAAGGGCGTGGCGACGGATCTCCAGCAACTCCGGGAAAGGATCCCAAGGCAGCTGGCTGACGAGTCACGCGCAATCTGCGCCAGAATCCTGGAGAAGGTGTTGGTGAAGGTGCTCTTCCGCAATCCGGGCCTCAACCTCACCAACGTCCTCAAGAAGCTGTCGGCGAGTGCTGATCTTGCAGAGCTCAAAGCCCTTGTCGCACCCATTGTGGACAAGGTGAATGAAGTCGGGAGGGTTGACGGTGGCCGCGTAGATTAGGCCGCCCATTTTCTCCTTTTTCTTGTCGCTGTCAGATATGCCACAGGAACCATCTATTAGAGCGCGGCAAGTCATTTTTGTAATATAACTTTATCTTGGGAAGTATTTGCTATGTTATTTCCTTTACTTGATTCCTTTCTTTGTATGTTTTTACCCTACGCCTTTAGGGAACTTGCCGGCGCAGGCACCCTTGCCGCGAGCGCTGAGTGCGGAACATCAGCAGCCTGCCGGCGGTGCTGCTTCCGGCAAGAAACCTTGTCGCAACTAGTCGCAGCACACTTAAGTCGTTGAGCGGACTCGAAACAAAGTAAGGGCGCAACTAGCTGCGAGTCGGTTCCTCCGCGCACAGGTTTTCCATACAAAGCACGGTCGTTCAAGGAAGATAACTTAAAAAATTTTAGAACTGATTGTGCTCAAACTTTGGCAACTTAGCTTTTCTGTCGTCTGTGTCCCGGCAAGGCTATACTTCTTTGGACGACGCCTGGTCCACATCATTATCTTCTCCCCCCGGTGAACTTGTGGGCGAAGGAACCTTCTTTTTGATAAAAAGAAAGAAGAGAAAATAAAGATATGGAGCCTTAAGGCTCGTTATTGCTTACCGGGGGCAAGTGCTGCACAAAGTGTCAGATAATACATGCAAAAAAGAAAAAGGCATGAAATTTGACAAGATGTGCGAACCACATGAGCTTTATTACGCACGGGATCTGCGCCCGGCTTTGTACAAAGGGTTACATGCAACAACAGCAAGGCTTGTACAAAAGGTGGTTGCCGGAACAGGTTCTGGCAACCGCGCCTTATGGGTAAAACTTACGAAGATGCTCAATGTTCCAGGAGTTGCTCACCGGAAAGCCATCTTCGGTCTCAAGGCGGACAGCGCTAGGCCTAGTGACTCGCTTCACCCGATAAGGGCCTTCCCACTTTGGCGTCAACTTGTTGGAATTCTTGGCGGATTGAACGCGCCGAAGAACAAGGTCGCCTTCCTCGAGACTTCTGGCATTGACTTTGCGGCTATGATAGCGGCGCAAAGCTTGATGATATCGAGCAGCTCGTACAGCAGCCTGAAGACAATCTTCCTCAAGGAGCAGCGCGTCATCTTGTCGCAGCTGCTCTTGCTCAAGCTCATCATAAGAGAGCACTCGAGGCGATCCGTATACGAGTTCCATGGGGAGAACTGCCTCTGCTCCGTAGACTAGAGCAAAAGGTGTCTGGCCAGTGGCTCGATTTGGCGTCGTCCTGATCGACCAAAGAACACTGGCAGCTCCTTGATCCAATTTCTTCCGCACTTGTGCAGCCTGTCGAAAGTTCTGGTCTTGAGCCCGCGCAGAACTTCAGCGTTTGCCCTCTCCGCTTGACCGTTGCTTCTCGGGTGAGCAACAGAAGCGAAGCAGACCTTGGCGCCAAGATCTTGGACATGCTGCATGAAGGTGCGGCTCGTGAATTGTGTGCCATTGTCGGTGATGATCCTGTTAGGGACTCCGAAATAGCAAACAATTGACCTAAAGAACTTGACTGCTGACTGTGCTGTCACCTTCCTCACTGCTTCCACTTCCGGCCACTTTGTGAACTTGTCGATTGCCACGTACAAGTACTCAAAGCCCCCGACAGCTCGGGGGAAGGGGCCGAGGATGTCGAGCCCCCAGACCGAAAATGGCTAGGATAAAGGGATCGTCTGGAGAGCTTGAGCTGGTTGATGTATCTGCTTGGAGTGGAACTGGCACGCTTCACACTTGGTTACTTGTGCAGTTGCATCCTGGAGGGCTGGTTGCCAAAAGAAACCTTGCCAGAAAGCTTTGCCGGCAAGTGCTCTTGCGCCAATGTGATGACCACATATGCCTCCATGTATCTCCGCCAACAGCTTCTGTCCATCTTCCTGGGGAATGCACTTCAATTTCACTCCGTTGAATCTTCTTCTGTACAGTATGTTGTCAACAAACTGGTACATACTTGATTGCCGGGCTACTCTCTCCGCTTCTTCTTGCTCTTCGGGAAGTTCTCCTGTCTGAAGGAAACGGACAATCTGCTGTGCCCATGCTGGAGCTTGCGGCTCAACAACAAGGACTAAAGGCACAAATGCTGCTGCGGGAACATCTGCTTCTACGGCAAGAACCTGCGGCTCAGCCGGAGCTTGATGTTCCCCAGCAAGCTTGCCGGAGCAAAACTTGTCGGGAGTGTCTGCTTCAACGGAACAAACCTTAGGGTTTGTCGGAGCAGACTGCTCCTCAGCACTCTTGGTGTTGATCTTGGGGACCTTCTTGGTGGCGGCTCCGGGGAGCTCAGCCGGAAAGTAGTCACCGGAAATCAACTTTCTCTTCTTGCTCTGTCCAGTTGATGGTATCACAGATGGTTGAGTCAGCCTGAGAACAAAGATCCCTGGTTCCATAGGTAACTTTAATGCAGCGCACTTTGACAGGCCATCGGCAACATCGTTCTGGGCTCTTGGAACATGTTCCATCTGTAAGCCGTCAAAATGCTCTTCCAACTTTCTCACTTCATCAATGTAAGCTTCCATCAACGGACTTCGATAATCTTTGTTCACTTGGCGGACGACAAGCTGCGAGTCACCCCTGACAATAAGCTTCTTGATCCCAAGGTCTGCCGCGATCCTAAGTCCGGCAAGCAAACCTTCATATTATGCAGTATTGTTTGTCGCTTGCTCCTTGGGAAAGTGCATTTGGACAACGTATTTGAGGTGCTCTCCGGTGGGTGCGACAAGTAACACGCCCGCACCGGCGCCTTGCAGCGAGAAGGCACCATCAAAGTACATGATCCATTCTTTGCTTGCTTCCTTGACGGGGATGCTCATCTCTGGAGTTTCTTCATCACGTGTTGGCGTCCATTCTTCTATAAATTCTGCCAATGCTCGGCTCTGGATAGTTGAAGTACTCTCAAACTTGAGGCCAAAGCTTGACAATTCCAGTGCCCACTCGACAATCCTGCCTGTTGCTTATGGATTCTGCAGTATCCTCTTCAACGGAAAGCGAGTGACAACTGTGATCTCATGTGCTTGAAAGTAATGGCGCAGCTTTCTTGAGGCCATGAGAAGGCCGAAAAGCAATTTCTGCACACCAGAGTACCTTGATCTAGCCCCCTGCAGAAGGGAACTGACAAAGTAAACTGGGCGCTGCACCATTTTCTTCTGCTTCTCTTCTTGTGGCTGCACAGATCCATCCTTGTCGGGACCAGAGCTTGTCGGGGAAGCCCCCTGCTTGTCGCTGGAAGCACTTGCCGTGGCCGCTGGCTCATCATCTGCCTCCCTTTCCGCTACTAATGCAGCACTAACCACCTGATTGGTTGCCGCTAGATATAGCAGCAACTTCTCTTGTGGTTTAGGTGCGACAAGTATTGGAGTGGAGGACAGGTATCTCTTCAAGTCCTGCAGCGCAGCCTCCACCTCTGGAGTCCATTTCATTGGACCTGCCTTTTTCAAAATTTTGAAAAATGGCAGGGCGCGCTCAGCAGACTTAGAGATGAACCTGCTGAGAGCAGTCACGCAGTCGGCAAGCCTTCGCACATCCTTGACGCGCTTCGGTGCTTCGATCTGCTCAATGGCCTTGATCTTGTCGGGATTAGCTTCAATCCCCCGCTGAGACACAAAGAAGCCGAGAAGCTTGCCGGAAGGGACTCCAAACACGCACTTCTCGGGGTTGAGTTTGAGATTGATCTTGCGCAGATTTGCAAAGGTCTCGTCCAAATCTTGAATAAGAGTTGCTCTGTCTTTGCTCTTGACCACTATGTCATCCATGTACGCCTCTACATTTCTGTGCAACTGTGGCTCAAAAGCTTCGTGAACTACCCTTGCAAATGTTGAACCAGCATTCTTTAGTCCGAAAGGCATCCGTACAAAGCAGTACGTGCCACATGGAGTAATGAATGCGGTTTTCTCCTCATCCTCTTCTGCCATGAAAATCTGATGATATACTGAATATGCATCAAGAAATGAAAGCAAATCACATCCTGTCGTGGAGTTGAAGATCTGGTCAATGCGCGGCAAGGGAAACGGATCCTTGGGACAAGCTTTATTAACATCAGTGAAGTCAATACAAAGCCTCCATTTTCCGTTTGCTTTGCGCATGACTACAGGATTGGCCAGCCACGTTGGATGGAGCACTCCTCTGACCAGGCCTGCTGCTTCCAACTTCTTGATTTCTTCTGCAATGAATTCTTGGTGCTCCACTGTTTGTTTTCTGACTTTCTGCTTGACGGGCCGCGCGTGAGGACAGACGGCAAGGTGGTGCTCAATTACTTTCCTGGGAACACCGGGGATGTCAGATGGTTGCCATGCAAACACATCGACATTCGCCCGCAGGAAAGCAACGAGCGCGCTTTCCTATTTAGGATCAAGCGTGGCACTGATGGTGAAGGTACCACCAGTGTCGTCCTCCTTGGCGGCCACTTTCTTGGTCTCTGGCGGAGCTACCTTCGCCTTTTTACACTTGCCGGTGGAGCTCGATGGTGCGTCCTCGACGGTAGCGCAGCACTCCGAAGAGGTGCGCTTGCCGGAGTGGGCATCAAAGCTCTTGCCGTACTTGGTCTTCTTCTTCCCCCCGGGAGCTTCAGCGGCAAGTGGTTTGCGTTCGGCTGCGGCTGCTGCTTCCCGGTAGATCTTGTCGGTACAGATAAGGGCATCCTTCTTGTCGCCAGGGACAGAGATGACACTTATCGGACCAGGCATCTTGAGCATGTTGTATGCATAATGAGATGCTGCCATGAACTTGGCGAGCGCTGGACGGCCGAGTATCCCATTGTAAGGCAATGGGCAATTGGCAACGTCAAAAGTAACTTTCTCTATCCTGAAGTTCAGCTCGCTGCCAAATGTCACTAGCAATGTGATCTTCCCCTTCAGCTTGCTTCTTCCCGGATTGATTCCTTGGAAAGTACCAGTCTCTTCGAGCTCGCTGTCGGGGATCTGGAGCTTCTTGAGTACCGCTGAGGAGATCAGGTTCAAGCCGGCCCCGCCGTCAACTAGCATCTTCGTGACTTTGAGGTTGTGGATAGTTGGTGAAACCAAGATCGGCAAGCACCCGACCGCAGTGATGCGGTCAGGGTGGTCCTCAATGTCAAAGATGATAGGCGTGCTGGACCATTTCAGGGGCTTGCAAGACTCAACTGATGTTTCTGCTGCATTAACTTCTCGCACCCATTGTTTGAGCTAGCGGTGCGAGGTATGCAGAGAAGCACCACCGTCAACGCACAAAACCTCTGTTGCTTTCTGAAACTCCTGCTCGTCGGCCTCGTCATCATCCATGTCCTCATCTTCATCTTCATCTTCATCTTTGTCGCGGACGCGGGGAGGCCTGTCTCCTTGCCGCTGCTTGGCCTTGCCGTGGCGTCCTCCCCGGCCGGGACGCTTCTTGCCGGATCCGCCCGTACCTTCCTGGGCTTTTTCCTTGTCGCGTCGCTCGTACTCAGCCTTTTGCAGCTCAACGAGCTGCTCGACCTTCTTGCAACTTTGGAGATCATGGCCCTTGGTACGGTGAATCTTGCAATACTGCTTGTCGGAGCCGCCCTGCTTGTCGGCGGCCACCACATGTTCTGCTTCCTTGGCGCCACCTCCATTGCCGGACTGCTCGACAGCTGCCACATCTTTGCCTTTCCTTCTTCTGTTGTTCCGCCGCCGGTTTTTCTTTGCCGGGGCGGCATCCTCACTGTCAGACCCCCCTGCTCCTGTGTTCTCTCCGGGGAGTTTTCTTCCTTCTTCAGCACGTGCACACTTGTCGGCCAGGGCATATAGCTCACTGACATCTCTAATCTTGCACATCGCCATCTCCTCCCTCATCCTGCGGTTTTGCACGTTCTGATGGAACGCGCTGATAACCGCAGCAGGGTGGACGTCTGGGATGTTGCGCTGCACCTGGCTGAATCTCTGAATGTACTTGCGCAGGGGCTCTCCTTCCTTCTGGGCGAGCAGATGAAGATCGCTCTCCTGGCCATGGGGCTTGTGGCCGCCTGTGAAGGCGCCGACAAACTGATGGCACAGATCTGCCCATGAGGAGATGGAGTTGTCCGGCAAGTGCATGAGCCAATATATGACATTGGGCTTGAGCACCAACGGGAAGTAGTTGGCGAGGATCTTCTCGTCACGCCCCCGGCAGCTTGCACCGCAATGGTGTAGATGCTGAGGAACTCCGATGGATGCAACCTGCCATCGTACTTCTCCGGTACATCTGGCTTGAAGTTCTTGGTACTGGGCCACTGGACTTGCCGCAGCTCACGAGTAAACGCAGGGCAACCTACCGCGTATGGCAAGTCGCTTGGTTCCCCTGGAGCATGCATGTCAACAGCGGGCCCAGTGCGCTGGTCTGATTGACGCCGCGCTTCTCTCTGACGCTCGATGCGGGTGCGAGTGTCTTCGTGTTGTCGTTCTTGAAGAACTTGGCATTCATCGCGACGAGCTCGTGGATCTGATGACGCCGTGGAGTCGGTGTCATGGTTGATCCGGCGAGTCGGCGATCTTGGCCTTCGGGGCGGGGAGTGCACGGTGGTTGCACCTCCACCGGTCTTGTCGCCATCGGCTCGCGTCCGACAATCTTGCCGCGGCTGCGATGTAGCTGGCTGCCGTGGAGTGTCGCCATTGGCGAAGCCGATGAGGCTCTGTATGGTGGCCCTCCAATCGTCGATCTTGTCCGCCGTTGGAGGGTAGTCCAGGAGCAGTTGAGCTCGGGCCAACGCTTCTTCTGGAGTCTTCGGCGGCGGCGGTGAACGGCGCGAGGAGCGGGATATGCTCGGACTTCCAACTGGGTTGGAAGGAGCAGTACCCCGTCCAGGCGACCGTACTTCACTCGTGCCAGCATGCTGGCATGCATGCTGGTCTTGAACGCCTCGAGATCCACCAGCTTGGCCTTGTTCTAATGCGAGTACGGTGCTGCGAGCACCATGACGCTGTCGATCCCGCGCCTCCTGAGATGGGCGTGGTGTGTGTACGGACGCCGAAGTTTGCGGGGCCTTGTCCTTGGATCTGGTAACGATGTGAGTTCCCTCGTCGGCGCCCGCTCCTCCGCCGGCGTCTACCCCATCGCCCGTTTGCTCCGGTGGGGGTGGGATCGACGCGGGCGGAGCAACCACCTCCGAAGCCTTCTTCTTCGGTGGCATGTCGATGAAGATGATGATGAACTGGCTCGCGTGAACGCCGGATCGGGTTCACACAACCTCGACACCCCCTACCTGGCGCACCAAAGATGTCGTGGGAAACGAACACCTATGGGGCAGGGCCCCTTTTCGGTCCGGCAGGGAGCGGAGGGCGCACGAAGAGCGGATCGAGGCGAAGCACGCGAGGGATTTTTACCCTGCTTCGGAGCTCTTCGGAGAGATAATACTCCTACTGCTGCTTTGTGGTTGTATTATTCTCTTGCTCGAGAGCGTGAGAGTGTTCTAGTTTCGAATGAGTCGAACCCCCTCTACGTTGCGCATGGGCCTCCTTTTATAGGCTAAAGGGGTCACCGACAGGTGGCAACGCAGGCGGGGGTACAATTGTAAAAAGGGTGGTTGGTACAACTGCCATCTACAGTGCACCCTACCTAACTCTGACGGCAAGGGACAAGAGCATTTAATGCCCGTCCGCGTCGCCTAAACAGTGCAGAAAAGCGACCGTTAGGGGCGCCACCGCTTGCCACGATGGCCTTCTCGTCATCTCCACTTGCCACCTCGCACATCTTGGCTGCACAGCTTCCCGTGCGTCTGGAATGGTCTCAGGGCGACACGTCGACAGGTGCGCTGGAGCGTGGGCACAGAGTGGTGGCTTCGCCGCGGTCGTTGTCTTGTCGCGCCCAAAAGCTTGTCGCTCGTCGGGTCTTGCCGGGACGCACGGCGCGTCGCGGCAAGTTCCTTGAAATGCCTGGGTCGGCCTTCCCGGCAAGCTCCTCTTGCCGGGGCCTTGTCCTTCCCGGCAAGCTCCTCTTGCCGGGGTCTTGTCTTCTCAGTTAAAACACTTTGTTCTTGAATGGCATCAATGGGAACTACGGAGGATCTTGGCGGACACCCGGCAAGCCTTGCCGCGAGACGCTGCGACTGCCCGTGCACAAGTTCGGGATACTAAGGTACCCTTACTTTAGTACACCGACAAAACTGGATTCGTATAGTAGAGCAGTTATTTGGAATAGCTGCAAGTAGCGCCTGGTAGCTGCATCTACAAGATGACATAGATATTTGTAAAGCACACAAGGATCTGAAAGGTTTAGACCCGTTGACTAATAAATCTCTCTCACAAGCGAGATATGATCAAACACCATGGGTGTTGGATTCAATACAACCACATAATGATGTGAACTAGATTATTGACTCTATTGCAAGTGGGAGACTGTTGGAAACATGCCCTAGAGGCAATAATAAAATGGTTATTATTATATTTCCTTGTTCATGATAATTGTCTATTGTTCATGCTATAATTGTATTAACTGGAAACCGTAATACATGTGTGAATACATAGACCACAACATGTCCCTAGTGAGCCTCTAGTTGACTAGCTCGTTGATCAATAGATGGTTATGGTTTCCTGACCATGGACATAGGTTGCCATTGACAATGGGATCACATCATTAGGAGAATGATGTGATGGACAAGACCCAATCCTAAGCATAGCACAAGATCGTGTAGTTCGTTTGCTAAAGCTTTTCTAATGTCAAGTATCATTTCCTTAAACCATGAGATTGTGCAACTCCCGGATACTGTAGGAATGCTTTGGGTGTACCAGACATCACAAAGTAACTGGGTGGCTATAAAGGTGCACTACAGGTATCACCGAAAGTGTCTGTTGGGTTGGCACGAATCGAGACTGGGATTTGTCACTCCGTATGACGGAGAGGTATCTTTGGGCCCACTCGGTAATGCATCATCATAATGAGCTCAATGTGACTAAGTAGTTAGTCACGGGATCATGCATTACGGAACGAGTAAAGTGACTTGCCGGTAACGAGATTGAACAAGGTATTGGGATACCGACGATCGAATCTCGGGCAAGTAACATACCGATAGACAAAGGGAATTGTATACGGGATTGATTGAATCCCCGACATCATGGTTCATCCGATGAGATCATCGTGAAAATGTGGGAGCCAATATGGGTATCCAGATCCCGCTATTGGTTATTGGCCGGAGAACGTCTCGGTCATGTCTGCATGGTTCCCGAACCCGTAGGGTTTACACACTTAAGGTTCGGTGACGCTAGAGTTGTTATGGGAAATAGTATGTAGTTACCGAAGGTTGTTCGAAGTCCCGGATGAGATCACAGACGTCATGAGGAGTTCCGGAATGGTCCGGAGGTGAAGATCGGTATATTGGACGAAGGGTATTGGAGTCTGGAAGTGTTCCGGGAGTACCAGGCTATGGCCAGCATGTCCGAAAGGGGTTTCGGAGGCCCCGGCAAGCGTTAGGGGGCCTTATGGGCCAAAGGGAAGGGGCAAACCAGCCCACTAAGGGGCTGTGCGCCCCTACCAACCCCTCTCACGTAACCAGGAGAGGTGGGGCGCCACCCCTAGGGCAGCCTCCCCTCCCGGCTTGGGGGGCAAGTTTCCTAGGGGGTGGGGGCGCCCAAACCCATCTAGGGTTTCCCCTGGCTGCCGCCCCCTCCTCTAGATCCATCTAGAGGGGCCGGCCCCCTCTCCCCTTCCCCCTATATATAGTGAGGGGGTGGGAGGGCAGCCACACCCTTCCCCTGGCGTAGCCCCTCCCTCCTCCAACACTTCCTCCTCCTCCATAGTGCTTAGCGAAGCTCTGCTGGAGAACCAGGAGCTCCATCGCCACCACGCCGTCATGCTACTGGAGTTTTCCCTCAACTTCTCCTCTCCCCTTGCTGGATCAAGAAGGAGGAGACGTCCCCGGGATGTACGTGTGTTGAACGTGGAGGCGTCGTCCGTTCGGCGCTAGATCGGATCTTCCGCGATTTGAATTGCCGCGAGTACGACTCCATCAACCGCGTTCTTGTAACACTTCCGCTTAGCGATCTTCAAGGGTATGAAGATGCACTCCCTCTCTCTCGTTGCTAGAATCCCCTAGATTTATCTTGGTGATGCATAGAAAATTTTGAATTTCTGCTACGTTCCCCAACAATAAAAGCACTAAGTCTCGGGTTTGGGTCCAATGTTTGGCTTCTTCTCGGCAACTGATTTACCGGGCGCGGCAACTCCCTTGTCGTCCTTCTTGAGGTTCTTTTTACCCTTACCTTTCTTGAAACTAGTGGTCTTATTCACCATCAACACTTGATGTTCCTTTTTGATTTCCACCACCGCTGATTTCAGTATTGAATACAGCTCAGGAATGGACTTCTCCATCCCCTGCTTATTGTAGGTCATCACAAAGCTCTTGTAGCTAGGTGGGAGCGACTGGAGGATTCTGTCAATGACTGAGTCATCTGGGAGATTAACTCCCAACTGAGACAAACGGTTGTGTAACCCAGACATAGTGAGTATATGCTCACTTACAGAACTATTTTCCTCCATCTTACAACTGTGGAACTTGTCGGAGACTTCATATCTCTCGACCTAGGCATGAGCTTGGAAAACCATTTTCGGCTCTTGGAGCATCTCATATGCTCCATGCTGCTCAAAACGCTTTTGGAGCCCCGGTTCTAAGCTGTAAAGCATGCCACACTGAACCAGGGAGTAATCATCACTACGCGATTGCCAGGCGTTCATAACGTCTTGAGTTCCTGGGAAAATGGGTGCTTCACCTAGAGGTGCTTCTAGGACATATACTTTCTTGGCAGCTATGAGGATGATCATCAAGTTTCGGACCCAGTCCGTATAGTTGCTACCATCGTCTTTCAGCTTGGTTTTCTCTAGGAACACATTGAAGTTGAGGGCAACATTAGCGTGGGCCATTTGATCTGCAAGACATATTGCAAATATTTTAGACTAAGTTCATCTAATCAAATTATTTAATGAACTCCCACTCAGATAGACATCCCTCTAGTCATCTAAGTGATACATGATCCGAGTCAACTAGGTCGTGTCCGATCATCACGTGAGACGGACTAGTCATCATCGGTGAACATCTTCATGTTGATCGTATCTACTATACGACTCATGTTCGACCTTTCGGTCTCTTGTGTTCTGAGGCCATGTCTGTACATGCTAGGCTCGTCAAGTCAACCTAAGTGTTTTGCATGTGTAAATCTGGCTTACACCTATTGTATGCGAACGTTAGAATCTGTCACACCCGATCATCACGTGGTGCTTCAAAACAACAAAATTTCGCAATGGTGCATAGTTAGGGGGAACACTTTCTTGAACTTTTTATGAGGGGTCATCTTATTTATGCTACCGTCGTTCTAAGCAAATAAGATGTAAACATGACAAACATCACATGCAAATCATAAAGTGACATGATATGGCCAATATCATTTTGCGCCTTTGATCATCATCTTCGAGGAGCGGCATGATCACCTTCGTTACCGGCATGACACCATGATCTCCATCATCGTGTCTTCATGAAGTTGTCTCGCCAACTATTACTTCTACTACTATGGCTAACGGTTAGCAATAAAGTAAAGTAATTATATGGCGTTTTCAATGACACGCAGGTCATACAATAAATTAAGACAACTCCTATGGCTCCTGCCGGTTGTCATACTCATCGACATGCAAGTCGTGATTCCTATTACAAGAACATGATCAATCTCATACATCACATATCATTCATCACATTCTTTTGGCCATATCATATCACAGAGCGTACCCTGCAAAAACAAGTTAGACGTCCTCTAATTGTTGTTGCATGTTTTACGTGGCTGCTATGGGTTTCTAGCAAGAACATTTCTTACCTATGCAAAAGCCACAACAGTGATATGCCAATTGCTATTTACCCTTCATAAGGACCCTTTTCATCGAATCTGACCCGACTAAAGTGGGAGAGACTGGCACCCGCTAGCCACCTTTATGCAACAAGTGCATGTCAGTCGGTGGAACCTGTCTCACGTAAGTGTACGTGCAAGGTCGGTCCAGGCCGCTTCAACCCACAATACCGCAGAAACAAGATAGGACTAGTAACGGTAAGCAAATTGAACAAACCAACGGCCACAACTACTTGTGTTCTACTCGTGCATAGAATCTATGCAATAGACCTAGCTCATGATGCCACTGTTCGGGAATGTAGCAGAAATTCAAAAATTTCTACGCATCACCAAGATCAATCTATGGAGATTCTAGCAAGAGAGAGAGAGAGAGAGAGAGAGAGAGAGAGAGAGGACGAGCATATTCATACCTTTGAAGATCGCTAAGCGGAAGCGTCACTAGAACGCGGATGAGGGAGTCGTACTCGCAGCGATTCAAATCGCGGAAGATCCGATCTAACACCGAACGGACGGCGCCTCCGCGTTCAACACACGTACAGCCCGGGGACGTCTCCTCCTTCTTGATCCAGCAAGGGGAGAGGAGAAGTTGAGGGAGAGCTCTGGCAGCACGATGGCATCGTGGTGGAGCTTGCAGTTCTCTGGCAGGGCTTCGCCAAGCACTACAGAGGAGGAGATGGAGTTGAAGAAGGGGAGGGCCACGCCAGGGGAAGGGTATGGCAGCCCTCCCACCCTCCCACTATTTATAGGGGGAAGGGGAGAGGGGGGCGGCCCCCTTAGATCTCATCTAAGGCGGGCGGCGGCCAAGGGGGGGAGCTTGCCCCCTAAGTTGGTGGGAGGCACCCCCACCCCCTAGGGTTTTCAACCCTAGGCGCCTTGGGACCAAGGAGGGGGCGCACCAGTCCACTAGGGGGCTGGTTCCCACCCTTGTTCAGCCCACTAAGTCCCCCGTGGCAGGTGGACCCACCCGATGGACCCCCGGGAACCTTTCGGTGGTCCCAGTACAATACCGGTAAACCCCGAAATTATTCCGGTGACTGAAACTGGACTTCCCTTATATAAATCTTTACCTCCGGACCATTCCGGAACTCCTCGTGACGTCCGGATCTCATCCAGGACTCCGAACAACTTTTGGTTTGCTGCATACTCATATCTCTACAACCCTAGCGTCACCGAACCTTAAGTGTGTAGACCCTACGGGTTCGGGAGACACGAAGACATGACCGAGACGGCTCTCTGGTCAATAACCAATAGCGGGATCTGGATACCCATGTTGGCTCCCACATGCTCCTCGATGATCTCATCGGATGAACCACGATGTCGGGGATCCAATCAATCTCGTATACAATTCCCTTTGTTAATCGATACGTTACTTGCCCGAGATTCAATCGTCGGTATCCCAATACCTCGTTCAATCTTGTTACCGGCAAGTCACTTTACTTGTTCCGTAATGCATGATCTAGTGACTGACTACTTAGTCACATTGAGCTCATTATGATGCATTACCGAGTGGGCCCAGAGATACCTCTCCATCATACGGAGTGACAAATCCCAGCCTCGATTCGTGCCAACCCAACAGACACTTTTGGAGATGCCTGTAGTGTACCTTTATAGCCACCCAGTTACGTTGTGATGTTTGGTACACCCAAAGCATTCCTACGGTATCCGGGAGTTGCACAATCTCATGGTCTAAGGAAATGATACTTTGACATTAGAAAGCTCTTAGCAAATGAACTACACGATCTTGTGCTATGCTTAGGATTGTGTCTTGTCGATCACATCATTCTCCTAATGATGTGATCCCGTTATCAACGATATCCAATGTCCATGGTCAGGAAACCATAACCATCTATTGATCAACGAGCTAGTCAACTAGAGGCTCACTAGGGACATGTTGTGGTCTGTGTATTCACACATGTATTAAGGTTTCCGGTTAATACAATTATAGCATGAACAATAGACAATTATCATGAACAAGTAAATATAATAATAACCATTTTATTATTGCCTCTAGGGCATATTTCCAGCACCCACCAGCTATATCTTCGCACGCAAAGAAGTGCCTCCTTATCACGCACAAAAAAATGAACACTCCCCCTGCTAGCTGGGACCCAGCATAGTGGGAGGCTGACTTGTGGGCCTACTAACTTGATGGGGACGGAGGGCTTTGTCAACTTAGTCAATATGAACGATTCTAGCTCAAGTGACTGTATGATGTCCATCCAACGGCCATAGTGCTTCTTCAACCTCTGGTCTTCTTGCTCCAGCCGCCCAAAGCAGCACCGATCGTGCCGCCTGCTCCTGCCTCTCATGGCCGACTGTGCTGACGCGGAGGCCTCACCGCCCCCTACTACTCCCACCGTTGGCCAGGCCATCCCTTCACTCACCCACACCCCATGTTATTCTGTGGCGACGGCAGCCTCACACCAAAGCCGAACCCGTGAACCCTCGTACTCCTCTCCACGTGGGCATCCACTACCGCGTCTTCCCTGGCTCCGCGTCGTCCCCTGGTGCTCTCGGCGCAGCGTGGTCAACGTGTTCAAGGAACGACTTCCATCGGAAGAGCACTATACGTGGAGAGGCTGACAGCTGGGTCCACGGGTGCAGGAAGAAAGTGCCTCCTTATTACGCGGAAAATGATGATTCCTCCACCTGACAGTAGGGACCCACTAGACCGGCCACCGTATTTCGCGAAAAAAACATTTCCCACTGACTGTTGGGACCCACCAGCTACATCTTCACACGCAAGGAAGTGTGTCCATATTACAGGCAAAAAAATGATTCACCCCCTGATAGCTGGGACCCACCAGCTACATCTTTGCACGCAAGGAAGTGCCTGACAGTCGGGACCCACCTGGTCGAAGTGTATGTAGCGTTCTCAATCTGGTCGTGAATGTGTACGTACATACTGGTCAATGTAGAGGCGCGCACGTGTCGTAGTAGAGCCGCGCCTGTAGCATGTACACGTATGTACAGCGGCCAGGGTGCAAGAAAGAAAATACAGCCACGTACGTACATACGGGCGGGGTCTCGAATGCCTACTCGCGCATACGTACGGCCAGGGCTCGTGTACCTAGCTGGGTCAGAACGGAGAAACTGTATCGTCGTCGTGTTCATGGGGAGGCAACGGAATGCGTTGTGTTCATCAGGAGGCAACGGAACGTGTGGGAGCCAACCGGCTTTAACGGAACAGCCGATGGAAATGAGGCTTGGTGTACCACAGAACGGAGGAAACGGCCTTGTGTTCGACCGGCCATGGTCGGAACGGGATCCTGCTCATCGGGAGGGGCCTGGCGTACCGCAAAACGGAGGAAACGAACTTCTGTTGGACCTCCTACGGTCGAAACAGGGTCCTGTTGATCGGGAGGGGTGTGGCGTACCGCAAAACGGAGGAAATAGACTTGTGTTGGAGCGCTACGGTCGAAACGGGGGTCCTGTTCATCGGAAGGGGTGTGGCGTACCGCAAAACAGGACTCCACGGGATACTGTTCATCTCCACCCTCGACCTCCTCCAGTCTCCACGGGCTACTGTTCATCTACTGTCGACCTCCTCCAACCTCCACCTGCGACTGTTCATCCACGGGCTCCTGTTCATCTAGCCTCCACCGCACGCTCCTCCACCGGCTACTGTTCAACCAGCCCTCTCCACGGGGTCCTATTCAACCACCCCTCCACGGGCTACTGTTCATCCAGGCCTCCACCGGCTACTGTCAACCTTTCCTCCACGGGGTCCTGTTCATCCACGCCCAAATGGCTCAATCGATCTGGGTCATGTTCATCCAGCGGCAACACCACGGGGTCCTGTTCATCCAACCCCCACCAAGAACTATTCATCCAACCCCCCCCCCAGCAATGCTCACTGTTCATCCAGAAGCAGCATCGATCGGCTTCAGTTAGCAGTAGTAGCGAAGGAATCGCTCGATCGCTTGGGTTCAGTAACACATAGCCTCCAGTGCAATCGCTCGAGTTCAGTTAGGCGACGCCTCGCTCGAGTTCAGTTAGAGCCCAATGCCTGATACGTCTCCAACGTATCTATAATTTTTTGTTGTTCCATGCTATTATATTACCCGTTTTGGATGCTTATGGGCTTTACTTTACACTTTTATATCATTTTTGGGACTAACCTACTAACCGGAGGCCCAGCCCGAATTGCTGTTTTTTGCCTATTTCAGTATTTCGAAGAAAAGGAATATCAAACGGAGTCCAAACGGAATGAAACCTTCGGGAGCGGTCATTTTGGAACAAACGTGATCCTTGGGACTTGGAGTGGATGTCAAGCAACAGAGGGGGCGGCCACGAGGGTGCCCGGCGTGCCCCCTACAGGGGCGCGCCCCCCACCCTCGTGGGCCCCTCGGGCATCCACCGACCTACTTCTTCCTCCTATATATACCCACGTTCCCCGAGAACATCAGAACAAACCATGAAAACCTAATTCCACTGCCGCAACCTTCTGTATCTGCGAGATCCCATCTTGGAGCCTTCACCGGCGCTCCGCCGGAGGGGGAATCGACCACAAAGGGCCTCTACATCATCTCCAAGGCCCTTCCGATGAGTTGTGAGTAGTTTACCACAGACCTTCGGGTCCATAGTTATTAGCTAGATGGCTTCTTCTCTCTCTTTGAATCTCAATACAAAGTTCTCCTCGATCTTCTTGGAGATCTATTCGATGTAACTCTTTTTGCGGTGTGTTTGTCGAGATCCAATGAATTGTGGGTTTATAATCAAGTTTATCTATGAGAAATATTTGAATCTCCTCTGAATTCTTTTATGTGTGATTAAGTTATCTTTGCAAGTCTCTTCGAATTATCAGTTTGGTTTGGCCTACTAGATTGATCTTTCTTGCAATGGGAGAAGTGCTTAGCTTTGGGTTCAATCTTGCGGTGTCCTTTCCCAGTGACAGCAGGGGCAGCAAGGCACGTATTGTATTGTTGCCATCGATGATAAAAAGATGGGGTTTATATCATATTGCATGAGTTTATCCCTCTACATCATGCCATCTTTCTTAATGCGTTACTCTGTTCTTAATGAACTTAATACTGTACATGCATGCTGGATAGCAGTCGATGTGTGGAGTAATAGTAGTAGATGCGGGCAAGAGTCGGTCTACTTGTCACGAACGTGATGCCTATATACATGATCATGCCTAGATAATCTCATAATTATTCGCTTTTCTATCAATTGCTCGACAGTAATTTGTTCACCCACCGTAATACTTATGCTATCTTGAGAGAAGCCACTAGTGAAACCTATGGCCCCCTGGGTCTATCTTTTATCATATAAGCTTTCAATCTACTTTTATTTGCATCTTTACTTTTCCAATCTATATCATAAAAATACCAAAAATATTTATCTTATCATATTATCTCTATCAGATCTCACTTTCGCAAGTGGCCATGAAGGGATTGACAACCCCTTTATTGTGTTGGTTGTGAGTTCTTGTTTGTTTGTGTAGGTGCATGGGACTTTTGAGGAGCCTCCTACTGGATTGATACCTTGGTTCTCAAAAACTAAGGGAAATACTTATGCTACTTTGCTGCATCACCCTTTCCTCTTCAAGGAAAACCAACGCAAGCTCAAGACTAGCAAGAAGGATTTCTAGCCCCGTTGCCGGGGAGGTCTTCGCTCAAGTCAAGACATACCAAGTACCCATCACAAACTCATCTCCCTCGCATTACATTATTTTCCATTTGCCTCTTGTTTTCCTCTCCCCCACTTCACCCTTGCCTTTTCTTCGCCCCTCTTCCGTTCGATCTTGTGTCTCCATGTGCCTTCCTTTTGCTTGCATCTTTGCTTGCTAGGAGTTTATGGATCCTCATCCACTTGCTAATCTTTTTAAGAGATCCAATTATGTTGATCCAATTGCTAGTGAGTTGTGTGCACTAGATTATCTTTATGACATTTTGCTTGAAATTCGTGAATCTGAAAATTGTGATGAAGAAATTTATGAAGAGATCCACGATAGCTCCTTGGATAAAAAGCATTATTGCAATGATTTTATTATAAATTCTATTAATGTCAATTGTGCTAAAGATATGCAAAACCCTAAGCTTGGGGATGCTTGTTTTGCTATGACCACTATTTGTTGCAATGATCATGATTGGGGTGATTCTTCTTTTGATCTTGAAAATTTATTTAAGCCCCATGATGAATATGAGATTGATAATAGTGTTTGCAATATTATTGAAAGTGGGTTTGGAAGAGTGTCAACTTTAGATCACACATATTTGGAGAATGTTCAATCTTATGAAATGTTTGATAAAATTGGGTTTGTAGAGGTCATGACTTTAGTTAATGTTAATCCCACTATTTTGGAAGAGTGTCAACTTTGCATGCATGTGGATCATGTTGAAAATATTTTATTTGATCGCTATTTTGTTGAATTTGCTTATGATCCCACATGTAATTATTATGAGAGAGGAAAATATGGTTGTAGAAATTTTCATGATAATAAACTACCTCTCATTATGTTGAGACTGCTATTGTTTCTTTCCGCTTCCTTGCATATGCTAGTTTTTGCTTGCTATGATAATTTGTTTGCTTATAAAATGCCTATGCATAGGAAGTATGTTAAACTTAGATGTGTTTATCACACGCTCTATGATGCTCTCTTTGTGCTTTAATTCTTGTCTTTGATGTGAGCATCATTAAAATTATCAATGCCTAGCTAAAAGGCTTTAAAGAAAAGCGCTTGTTGGGAGGCAACTCAATTTTATTTTTGTTCCTTGCTTTTTGCTTCTGTTTAGTAATAAATTTTTCATCTACCTTCTGTTTACATGTGTTTCCATGTTTTAATTACTGTTTGTGCCAAGTAGAACCTATAGGATAACCTATGGTGATAGTTAATTTGACTCTGCTGAAAAACAGAAACTTTGCACGCACGAAAATAATTTTACAAATTCACAGAAATGTGATTTTGCGTTTATTCTTTTTTCTGTATATCAATAGAAAAATTTCCCAGGACTTCCTATTTTTGTAGGATTTTTAGAGTTCCGGAAGTATTCGAGAGTTACAGATTGCTACAGATTGTTTTGTTTTTGACAGATTCTGTTTTTCGTGTGTTGTTTGCTTATTTCGATGCATCTATGTCTAGTATGTAGGGTATGAACCATAGAGAAGTTGGAATACAGTAGTTTTAACACCAATATAAATAAAGAATGAGTTCATTACATTACCTTATGTGGTGGTTTTTCTTTCTTACACTAACGGAGCTTATGAGATTTCCTGTTGAGTTTTGTGTTGTGAAGTTTTCAAGTTTTGGGTAAAGATTTGATGGATTATGGAATAACGAGTGGCAAGAGCCTAACCTTGGGGATGCCCATGGCACCCCAAGATATTCAAGGATAACCAAAAGCCTAATCTTGGGGATGCCCCGGAAGGCATCCCCTCTTTCGTCTTCGTCTATCGGTAACTTTACTTGGAGCTATATTTTTATCCGCTATGTGTTTTGCTTGGAGCGTCTTGTATGATATTAGTCTTTGATTTTTAGATTACCACAATAATCCTTGATGTACACACCTTTTGGGAGAATCCCACTTGATTAGAATTTATTAGAACAGTCTATGTGCTTCACTTATATCTTTTGAGCTAGATAGTTTTGCTCTATGTGCTTCACTTATATTTTCTAGAGCACGGCGGTGGCTTTATTTTGAAGAAATTGTTAATCTCTCATGCTTCACTTATATTATTTTGAGAGTCTTTTAGAACATCATGGTATTTTCTATGGTTATAAATTTGGTCCTAGAATGATAAGCATTCAAGTTGGGTATAATAAAAACTATCATAGAAAGTGCATTAAACATTATGATCAATTTGATGCTTGGTAATTGTTTTGAGATATAAAGGTGGTAATGTTAGAGTCATGCTAGTTGGGTAATTATGAAAATGAGAAATACTTGTGTTGAAGTTGGCAAGTACCGTAGCATGCACGTATGGTAAAAGTTGTGTGACAAATTTGTTGCACGGGGTGCTCTTTAATTATCTTCCTTCTGAGTGGAGGTCGGGGGCACGCGATGGTTAACTCCTACCAACCTCTCCCCTAGGATCATGAGTAGTAGTACTTTGCTTCGAGGGCAAGTAGACTTTTGCAATAAGTATATGAGTTCTTTATGACTAATGTGAGTCCATGGATATACGCACACTCACCCTTCCACTTTGCTAGCCTCTCTTGTGCCGCGCAACTTTCGCCGGTATCATGCACCCATTATTTACCTTCCTCAAAACAGCCACCATACCTACCTATTATGGCATTTCCATAGCCATTCCGAGATATATTGCCATGCAACTTTCCACCATTCCGTTTATTATGACACGCTCCATCATTGTCATATTGCTCTTTGCATGATCATGTAGTTGACATCGTATTTGTGGCAAGGCCACCTTCATAATTTTTCATAAATGTCACTCTTGATTCATTGCATATCCCAGTACACCGCCGGAGGCATTCATATAGAGTCATATTTTTGTTCTAAGTATTGAGTTGTAATTCTTGAGTTGTAAATCAATAAAAGTGTGATGATCTTCATTATTAGAGCATTGTCCCAAGTGAGGAAAGGATGATGAAAACTATGATTCCCCCACAAGTCGGGATGAGACTTCGGACTTTATAAAAAAAAAGAGGCCAAAGAGCCCACCAAATAAAAAAGAGGCCAAAGAAGCCCACCAAATAAAAAAATGAGAGAAAAGAGAGAAGGGATAATGCTACTATCTCTTTTCCACACTTGTGCTTCAAAATAGCACCATGATCTGAGAGTCTCCTATGTTGTCACTTTCATATACTAGTGGGAATTTTTCATTATAGAACTTGGCTTGTATATTCCAATGATGGGCTTCCTCAAAATGCCCTAGGTCTTCATGAGCAAGCAAGTTGGATGAACACCCACTTAGTTTCTTTTGTTGAGCTTTCATACATTTATAGCTCTAGTGCATCCGTCGCATGGCAATCCCTACTCACTCACATTGATATCTATTAATGGGCATCTCCATAGCCCGTTGATACGCCTAGTTGATGTGATACTATCTTCTCCCTTTTTGTCTTCACAACCACCACCACATACCACATATAGTGCTATGTCCATGGCTTGCGCTCATGTATTGCGTAAGAGTTGAAAAAGCTGAAGCGTATTAAAAAGTATGAACCAATTGCTTGGCTGAAACCGGGGTTGTGCATGATGGGAGTATTTTGTGTAATGAAAATGAAGCATGGCCTAACTATATGATTTTGCAGGGATAAGCTTTCTTTGGCTATGCTATTTTCAGACATGATTACTTGCTAGTATGCTTCAAGTATTACTATTTTTATGTTTTATAAGCTTTTATCTTGAATCATTTGGATCTGAACATTCATGCCACAATAAAGAAAATTACATTGAGAATTATGCTAGGTAGCATTCCACATCAAAAATTCTGTTTTTATCATTTACCTACTCGAGGGCCAGAAGGAATTAAGCTTCGGGATGCTTGATACGTCTCCAACGTATCTATAATTTTTTATTGTTCCATGCTATTATATTACCCATTTTGGATGTTTATGGGCTTTACTTTACACTTCTATATCATTTTTGGGACTAACATACTAACCGAAGGCCCAGCCCGAATTGCTGTTTTTTTTTGCCTATTTCAGTGTTTCGAAGAAAAGGAATATCAAACGGAGAATGATACCTTCGGGAGCGATCTTTTTGGAACAAACGTGATCTAGGGGACTTGGAGTGGACGTCAAGCAACAGAGGAGGCGGCCATGAGGGTGCCCGGCGCGCCCCCTACAGGTGGGCGTGCCCCCCACCCTCGTGGGCCCCTCGGGCGTCCACCGACATACTTCTTCCTCCTATATATACCCATGTACCCCGAGAACATTAGAACAGACCACGAAAACCTAATTCCACCGCTGCAACCTTCTGTATCCGCGAGATCCCATCTTGGAGCTTTCGTCGGTGCTCCACCGGAGGGGGAATCGACCATGGAGGGCCTCTACATCATCTCCAAGGCCCTTCCAATGAGTTGTGAGTAGTTTACCACAGACCTTTGAGTCCATAGTTATTAGCTAGATGGCTTCTTCTCTCTCTTTGAATCTCAATACGAAGTTCTCCTCGATCTTCTTGGAGATCTATTCAATGTAACTCTTTTTGCGGTGTGTTTGTCGAGATCCAATGAATTGCGGGTTTATTATCAAGTTTATCTATGAGAAATATTTGAATCTCCTCTGAATTCTTTTATGTGTGATTAAGTTATCTTTGCAAGTCTCTTCGAATTATCTGTTTGGTTTGGCCTACTAGATTGATCTTTCTTGCAATGGGAGAAGTGCTTAGTGAGGGAGTCCCGGATTAGGGGGTGTCCGGATAGCCGAACTATCACGTTTGGCCAGACTCCTGGACTATGAAGATACAAGATTGAAGACTTCGTCCCGTGTCCGGATGGGACTTTCCTTGGCGTGCAAGGCAAGCTTGGCGATACGGATATGTAGATCTCCTACCATTGTAACCGACTCTGTGTAACCCTAACCCTCTTTGGTGCCTATATAAACCGGAGGGTTTTAGTCCGTAGGACGAACAACAATCATACCATATGCTAGCTTCTAGGTTTTAGCCTCTCTGATCTCGTGGTATATCTACTCTTGTACTACCCATATCATCAATATCAATCAAGCAGGAGTAGGGTTTTACCTCCATCGAGAGGGCCCGAACCTGGGTAAAAACATCGTGTCCCTTGTCTCATGTTACCATCTGCCTAGACGCACAGTTCGGGACCCCCTACCCGAGATCCACCGGTTTTGACACCGACGTTGGTGCTTTCATTGGGAGTTCCTCTGTGTCGTCACCTTTAGGCCCAATGGCTCCTCCGATCATCAACAACAATGCGGTCCAGGGTGAGACTTTTCTCCCTGGACAGATCTTCGTATTCGGCGGCTTTGCACTATGGGCCAATTCGCTTGGCCATCTGGAGCGGATTGAAAGCTACTCCCCTGGTTATCAGGTCAGATTTGGAAGTTTGAACTATACGGCTGACGTCCGCAGAGACTTGATCTTCGACGGGTTCGAGCCGCAGCCAAGCGCGCCGCACTATCACGATGGGCATGATCTAGCTCTGCCGCCGGATAGTGCCCTAGAGGCCGCACAAGTGTTCGCTCCGACTCTTAGCTCGGAGCTGACTGCGCCGATCGAGGACGGGTGGCTGGACACCGCCTCGGGGGCTGCTATCTCTACGGCGATTGAGCCGAACACCAACCCTGTCCTTTGCAAAGCTCATGACTCCAAGGCGCCAGACTCCTCTCCGGACTCCGAGCCTTCCGCGCCCCCACCAATCGAATCCAATTGGGCGCCGATCATAGAGTTCACCACCACAGACATCTTTCAACACTCGCCCTTTGGCGACATCCTGAATTTACTGAAGTCTCTCTCTTTATCAGGAGAGCCCTGGCCAGACTATGGTCAGCAAGGTTGGGATGCGGACGGCGAAGAAATTCAGAACCCACCCACCACCCACTTCGTAGCCACTGTCGAAAGTTTAAACGACGTGCTCAATTTTGACTCCGAAGACATCAACGATACGGACAACGATGTAGGAGATAAGTCTAAACCAGCAGCTATAAGGCACTGGACAGCCACCTCATCTCACGATGTATGCATGGTGGATATACCTAAAGGAAGCGACGACGAGGAACAACGGGACGCCACGAGGGATCATCCCCTCGAAAAGCAGTCAAAACGGCGACGTAAGCGCCGCTCAAAGTCCCGCCTCGACAAAGACAGCAGCCATTCAGACCCAGCCATAGAGCAGGGCGAACCGGTGGATGAAGAACATGCTATTGAGCAACCGTCCGAACAGGATAATATGGATAAACAATCCGTCCCCGATGAAGATACCAGTACGGACAATCTCACGCCGAACAAGTTGCTGGAGCAAAAGAACCTCCACAAAAGGCTCGTCGCCACTGTGCGTAGCCTGAAAAAGCAGAAGCAGAAGCTCAAAATAGCGGAAGATGCGCTCAGAATCAGATGGAGCAAAGTACTCAACACCGCAGACAAATACGGCGATAGTCGCCGAACAAAGAGCTACCCGAAGCGAAAACTACTGCCCGAATTCGACGAGGAGGCCGTAGAGCCCCCGCAAACAAAGAACAAGGAGACCACCCGGTCGGATAGACGACCCCATGGCAAACATACAGCGGCAAACGGCGCCGCACACAAGCCGGCACGCGATCCGCACACGGATTCGCATCAAAAAGATGGCCCAGTTAGATCTATCTACGGGCCAAGAAAGCAAGCTCTAGTAAGCAATGCAACACATCAAGTATCCGAATATTGCGGTACACCTAAATATAGGGGTGCCGCACACCCCCTATGTTTCACCGATGAGGTTCTGGATTATGAATTTCCAGCGGGATTCAAACCCGTAAACATAGAGGCATACGACGGAACAACAGACCCTGGAGTCTGGATCGAGGATTACATCCTCCACATACACATGGCTAGAGGAGATGACCTCCACGCCATAAAATACCTACCCCTCAAGCTCAAAGGGCCAGCCCGGCATTGGCTCAAAAGCCTCCCCGAAAACACCATTGGAAGTTGGGAAGAGCGCGAGGACGCCTTTCGGCCAAATATTCAAGGGACCTATGTCCGACCTCCGGATGCAGGCGATTTAAGTCACATAGCTCAACAACCCGGAGAGTCAGCCCGAAAATTCTGGAATAGATTCCTTACTAAAAAGAACCAAATAGTCGACTGTCCGGACGCCGAAGCCTTAGCAGCTTTCAAACACAACGTCCGAGACGAATGGCTTGCCAGACACCTCAGCCAAGAAAAGCCAAGAACAATGGCCGCATTAACAAGCCTCATGACCCGCTTTTGCGCGGGAGAGGATAGTTGGCTAGCAAGATGCAGTACCAGCGACCCAAGTACATCCAAATTCAGGGATGGAAACGGGAAACCGCGACGTAGCAAGGACCAGCGCCGGACAAAAGGAAACAGCCCGAATAGCACGGCAGTCAACGGCGGATTCAAAAGCTCACGGCAGAATCATAAAAAACTGCCCCTTAAGGATAACAAGGACGAGCTATCTAACTTAAACAAAATCTTGGACAAGATATGCCAAATCCATAGTTGAAAGTGCAACTATCCCTAGGTGGTTTTGGTAATTCATAACAACATATAGCTCATTGAGCTAATGCTATTCCAAGACTATTATTTCAGGAAAGCTCAATGAATGGCATGGCATGGATGATGAAAGTGGATCCCTCAAAATACTAAGGACAAAGGATTGGCTCAAGCTCAAAAGCTCAAGACTCTTCATTTTATATTTTAGTGATCCAAGATCACATTGAGTCTATAGGAAAAGCCAATACTATCAAGGAGGGATGAGGTGTTGCTTAATGAGCCTCTTGCTTCATGTGCTTTGTGATATGCTCCAAAACCCTCAGCTACTTTCCCACATCCACAAATGACCTAAACCCAAAGCCAAAATCGGTCACACCGATTCTTTCTATCCGGCGCTACCGATTCCAAAAGTCATAGCCACTGCCACAAACCCTAAGCAAATCGGTCTTACCGATAGGGATCTCGGTCTCACCAAGATGGGATTGTAATCTCTCTATTTCCCTTCGTAACGTTTCGGTCTAACCGAAGTGAGCGATCGGTCCCACCGAGATTGCAATGTAAACTCTCTGTTTCCCTTTTGTAACATTTCGATCTCACCGAAAAGAGCAAATCGGTCCCACCGAGTTTACCTGACCAACTCTGTGGAAAGCTTATTACCAAATCGGTCTCACCGAGTTTGTGTAATCGGTCTTACCGAGATTACGTTATGCCCTAACCCTAACCGAATCGGTCTCACCGAGATGCATGTCAGTCCCACCGAAAATCACTAACGGTCACTAGGTTTACTAAATCGGTCCGACCGAGTCTGTTGAATCGGTCCCACCGAGTTTGGTAAATTGTGTGTAACGGTTAGATTTTGTGTGGAGGCTATATATACCCCTCCACCTCCTCTTCATTTGTGGAGAGAGCCATCAGAACAAACCTACACTTCCAACTTACCATTTCTGAGAGAGAACCACCTACTCATGTGTTGAGGCCAAGATATTCCATTCCTACCATATGAATCTTGATCTCTAGCCTTCCCCAAGTTGCTTTCCACTCAAATCTTCTTTCCACCAGATCCAAAACTTATGAGAGAGAGTTGAGTGTTGGGGAGACTATCATTTGAAGCACAAGAGCAAGGAGTTCACCATCAACGCACCATTTGTTACTTCTTGGAGAGTGGTGTCTCCTAGATTGGCTAGGTGTCACTTGGGAGCCTCCGACAATATTGTGGAGTTGAACCAAGGAGTTTGTAAGGGCAAGGAGATCGCCTACTTCGTGAAGATCTACCGCTAGTGAGGCAAGTCCTTCATGGGCGACGGCCATGGTGGGATAGACAAGGTTGCTTCTTCGTGGACCCTTCGTGCATGGAGCCCTCCGTGGACTCGCACAACCGTTACCCTTCGTGGGTTGAAGTCTCCATCAACGTGGGTGTACGATAGCACCACCTATCGGAACCACGCCAAAAACATCTGTGTCTCCAATTGCGTTTGAATCCTCCAAACCCTTTGCTCTACTTTCTTGCAAGTTGCATGCTTTAAATTTCCGCTGCCTATATACTCTTTGCATGCTTGCTTGAATAGTGTGATGATTGCTTGACTTGTCCTAAGATAGCTAAAATCTGCCAAACTCTAAAATTGGGAAAAGGTTAAGTTTTTATTGGTCAAGTAGTCTAATCACCCCCCCTCTAGACATACTTCAAGGTCCTACAAGTGGTATCAGAGCTTTGGTCTCCATTTGCTTTGATTTCCATAGCTTTTGGTGGTCATAGCCTTGGTTTCACAACCTAGGAGAGTATGGCGTCTAGTGAGGGAAACTATCACCGTAGAGGTCCTTACTTTGATGGTACTAATTTTGCTAGTTGGAAGCATAAGATGAAAATGCATATTCACGGACATAACCCCGCCGTTTGGGCGATTATTTGTATTGGCTTGCAAGGTGAATTCTTTGATGGGAGAGAGCCAAACCGTGAAGCTAATGCAGAAGAATTGAAGATGCTGCAATACAACGCTCAAGCTTGTGATATCATCTTCAACGGATTGTGCCCCGAAGAATTCAACAAAATCAGCCGTCTTGAGAATGCAAAGGAAATTTGGGACACTTTGATTGATATGCATGAAGGTACCGAATCTGTCAAGGAATCCAAGTTGGATGTGCTCCAAAGTTAGCTTGACAAGTTCAAAATGAAGGATGGTGAAGGTGTCGCTGAAATGTACTCTAGGCTTGCTCTTATCACAAATGAGATTGCCGGCTTAGGGAGTGAAGAGATGACCAACAAATTCATCATCAAGAAGATCCTAAGAGCATTGGATGGAAAGTATGATACCGTGTGCACATTGATCCAGATGATGCCAAACTACAAAGATCTCAAGCCAACAGAAGTCATTGGAAGAATTGTTGCTCATGAGATGAAACTCAAGGATAAGGAGGAACTTCACAACAAGTCAAGTGGTGCTTACAAAGCCTCAAGTGAAGCCCCCACATCATCGAGTGAGAAACAAACCTTCAATGAAGAACTGAGCTTAATAGTGAAGAACTTCAACAAATTCTACAAGAGTAGAAGCAAAGAAAGAAGCTCCAAGTCAAGGTCTTACAATGACAAAAGGTCTTATAGTCGAGAGCGCAATTGCTACAATTGTGGGAGACCCGGACACTATTCCAATGAGTGTACGGCACCCTACAAAAGAAGAGAAGATTCTCCAAGAAGAAGAAGCAAAAGAGAAGAATCACCACCAAGAGAGAGGAGGAGTAGAGATGTTCGTTATGAACGAAGACCCTCATGGAGAAGCAAGGATTCGGAAAGGAAGGACAAGTCATCAAGGAGCTACACAAAACAAAGACATCAAGCTCATGTTGGTGAATGGGTATCCGGCTCCAACTCCGACAATCACTCCGAGAGAAGCTATCACTCCGACTCCGAATATACTCAAGATGAAGGTGTTGCCGGTCTAGCAATTGTGTCAACCAACTCCTATGACATATTTGATTCACCAAATGAAGGAATTGGAAGATGCTGCATGGCCAAAGGTCCAAAGGTAACACATCTCGAGTATGTTGATTTCAATAGTGATGAAGATGACCTGCTTGTGTATGATGATTTACTTGTTGACAACTCTAGTGATGAATACTATGATGAAACGTCAATTAATCATGCTAATCAAGATAAAACGAATGACAATGATAAGGAGAAGATTGAGCTTCTAACTAAAGAACTAAACACCCTTAAGTTGGCTCATGAAACTATCTTCGAAGATCATCGAGAATTTTTAAGGGCTCATGAGAAGTTACGCTTTGAAAAGATCAATCTTGAGAAAGAGCATGAGTTCTTAAAAGCTATCAATGATGATCTCCGTAAGAAAAGTTCTTCTTACATTGCCAAGCGTTTACTCTTATCTACTTACATGCCTCAAGTCAAGTCTAGTAACAAGTACAAGAAAGATACTTCCTCTAGTAGTAACAATAATAATGTCAAATATAATATTGTTGCTTCTAGTAGTTCTCTTGATTCCACGAATGATTCTCTTAGCCAAGTTACACTTGAGCAAGAAAATAGCTTATTGAAGGGAATTATAGAGAAAGGTGTTTACAAGAGCCTTGCCGGGAGTAAGCAATTCGAGGAAATTGTACGCAAGCAAAGAAGGCACCGGAAGAATCAAGGTGTTGGTTTTGAACGAAAGTTCAATGCCAATGGAGTTGAGTGGGAAGAAGATCAATACCCCAAGGCGAAGTTTGTTCCTCAACAAGAGAAGTATGATCCTACTTCCTTCAAGGGAACACAAGCTCAAGATGATCTTCCACCACAAGACCACAAGAACAAAGGCAAGGACAAGCTTCAAGAAGAAATTGATGCATTTGAAGAAGCACCTAAAGCCTCATTCAAGTGGGTTCCCAAGACTACGTCAAGTTCTACTTCATCAAGTACAACTACAACTCCAAGGATTCCCATCAAGATGATGTGGATCCCAAAGAAGAAGAACTAGAGAGTTCTTGAGGGTGGCTCCGTCAACATTCTTCACTTATATCATTATGGCAAGAACAAGTGCAATCAACTTCCACATCTTGCACTAGTTCAAGGAGTCACAAACCCTCATGTTGGTAAGGCAAGGGACAAGGTAACCTAATGATTTCATGGACATCATCTTGTGTGTGCTTCACTCTATGTCTATGGATATTCTTGTTTGTTCCTTGTGGGACTAACCCGAGTAGGTAAGTTGAAAGTGCAACTCACTCCAAAGGATTGCTCCAAATGATCTACATCAAAATTGAGCATCCACATCTTCAACACCTACATGAAGTCATCATCGACAAAACCCAAGGTTAGTTCATCCCTCTAAGGGGGGATCTCACATCTAGGGGGAGCTTAACTCTAAGAATTGAGTCAAAGAACCTCTAATGGTGTGAACACATCAATGCATTATGTAAAAGTGGTAACCCCACTTGAGCTTAAACGATGAGTATGACCTATGATCAAATGTTCTCATTTGACTCCTAAGTCAATATACTCATATATAGATGACCTAGTCATCGCCAATTGTTTGATAGATGCTAGAATTGGTTGTGCATGCTTTGCCACATATTTCATTTGCCATCTTATTGTGTGAGCATGTTGGTGCATATTTTACTCATTCAAGGACATCCACTTGTTGTTTTGATTGTTTGGCTTCTTTTCTTTTTGCCAAGTGGATGGACAAGAATGCCTAAGAACCTTCTCTAGCTATCTATGCTTTTCTCGTCTCAAACTCTATTCATGCTACATCACAAAATTTGATCAAGTCAAATTCGAACCACTCTGTGTGAGGAGCACTCAGAGTCCCCGATTCGTCATAGACTTAACTTCCAAAACCTCTTTGTGACTCTCGGTCTGACCGATTCCTCCATTTCGGTCCTACCGAGATCATTAAGTTGGTCTGAGTTTTCAATCTCGGTGCAACCGATTTGAACTTTTCGGTCACACCGATTTGCTGTAACTATACACAGTTATGCATCTCGGTGCCACCGAGTTGTTCCACTCGGTCACACCGACAGGGTCGGGCTATATATAGTCACGGGAAAAAAATTTGGAAATTCCTCCGAACCCCTTCGCCCGCGCAATAGCTCGCTCTGCCATCGAAGGTATCCGGATCGTCTCCTCGTCGCCAGCCGCCTCCAGTAGCTGGTCTCTGCCGCCGTCAATGGATTTCATCCCCGTCGTTGTCGCCGTAGCAAGTTCATCGCCAAGCTAGGGTATGGACTCGATCATTGTGCTATCCTCGTCTGATTCCTAGCACGTTGTGTTCTTATTGTATCATGCCACGATTGAAACAATCCTATCCACTCAATGTAGTCCGTAGATTAGATGAGATTCAAAATTTTAGGGTTAGGTTTCCGCCGAAACCATCTCGGACCCACCGAGTTGAAAAGCTCGGTCTCACCGATTTGGCTTATGCCATTGCACTAGTAACTCTCGGTCTGACCGAGAATTGCTAATCGGTGCGACCGATTTTAGGACCCCGTGAAACCCTAGCAGTCTCGGTGCCACCAAACTGTGACTCGGTCCAACCGAGATCATCAGTTTAGGTTCCAAAACTGCTTCGGTATCACCGAGTTTGAAAATCGGTTGATCCGAAATGCTTTCTGTGGAAAACTAAAACTGAATTTTTGAATCATTCTTTTGCAAAAATCTCTGCATTTTGTGATGCTCATCTATTCTATCTCATCTATAACTCTTCACAGGGTCAGCAGCCAGTGTTTGCAGCATGTCAGACCAGAGTGACAGCCAGAACAGGTCAGAAGAGCAGATTGACATGAGCAAGGGCACTAGTCCCTCAAGTTCTACAGATGAAGGAAGCAGAAGCACTCCTAGCAACCTGCCTAAGGCTGCTACAAGGCAAAGGAGGAAGAGAACCTCAGACTCAGAGGGTGAGGACTACAAAGCTGAAGAAGATGAGGCTACTTCCAAGAAAGTAGTGCTCAAGAAGGAATATGGCTCAGCACATAGCACAAAGGCTGGACTGAAAAAGAAAGTTCCTGCCAAGAGGACACCAATGCCCAAGGCCAGAAGGTCCACTCAAGTGCCAGAGCAGACTGAACCCAAAGAGGCACCTGAAAAGAAAGTCACATCTTCCAAACCCAAGAAAGTTCCCACTTGAGAGACAATGAAGTTTACCATTGAATCAGAGGATGAAGGTGCTCAGGACAAGAAGAAGAAGAGAGCAAGAACCACAACTACCAAGGTTCTTGGAAAGCCCTCTATGAGAAGAGATTCGGAAGAGGAAGAAGAGGATGCTGCACCAGCACCTAAGGCACCAAAGCTTATGGGTGATGCTATTAGGTCAGGGGCTGCAACATCTAAGCCCAAGGAAGCACCCAAAGCTGCCTCCAAGGCCAAGCTTATACCAAAGAGGAATACTAGGAGTATTCTAGCTGCTGAGAAGAACAAGGCCCCAGTGCCAAATGTTGCTGAAGAAGAAGACGAAGAAGGACAGGTCCTAAGGAAGCTCAAGCCCAAGATACCAGACCACAATGATGCCCATCCTGTGGCTGAGGACATGAGGATCAGGAAGGACTCAGGGTTGAGGCTATGGAGGATGGAAGATCCATATGCCTCAAGGCGATTTTTATGAAAGTCTTCAAAACATGGAAGTTTCGAAGACAAACACGAAAACTGGACCTATAAACATGCAGCGGAAGATGAACTACACTAGACAAGCCATAGTCAAACAAGTATGAAACTAAAGCATGATGACTTATAGCAGCTAGGTAGTAGGATCAGGATGGAAGATAGTATGAAGCCAATCAAAACAAGTAGTCACACAATGAAGTCAAACAGGCAGAGCAATCAGGCAATGACTTCACGAAGACAAACTGTAAGTAAGGAGAGTAAGAGATAGAACCAGTGTGTTGTGAAGACAAGGATTTGTTCGACCAGTTCTAGTTGCTGTGACAACTGTACGTCTGGTTAGGGAGGCTGAGATTGAACTCAGAAGACCGTGTCTTCACCTTATTCCCCCTTGAGCTAAGGGCACACAGTCCCCGCCCAATCACTCTGGTAAGTCTTCAAGGTAGACTTCGAAACCTTCACAGACTTTGTTCACCGGCGATCCACAATTGCTCTTGGATGCTCAGAATGCGATGCCTAACCGGCTGGAGGATTCACAGTCCTCAAGTGTAACAAGTCTTCAGATCACGCGGACAGAAAGACTTCAGTGATGCCAAACACTCTTTGGGCTCTGGGTGTTTTGGGCTTTGTCCTCACAAGGATTTCTCTCTCAAACTCTTCGGAGGTGGGTTGCTCTCAATGACAAAAGTCGTGCACTAACTCTGAGCAGCCACCAATTTATGGTGTAGGGGGTGGGCTATTTATAGCCACTGGGCAACCCAACCTGATTTGTCCGAAATGACCCTGGGTCAATAAGGAACTGACACGTGTCACAACGGTTAGATTTCAAACACACTCGACAGCTTGACTTGGGCTACAAGTAAAGCTGACTTATCCGACTCTGGATAAGATTTGCTCTCATTGTCTTCGCTCGAAGACATAGGATTTTGGTTGAGCATCACTTCAGTCACTCTGACTTTGTTCACTTGGACCCCACTTAATAGTGCGGTGGTTCCTATGACTCAACAAAGAAGAAAAGAAACAACGAAACTACTAAGTCTTCGTGCTCCATAATCTTCACTCAATGTCTTCTTCTGTCATAGTCTTCAATGTGAATATCTTCACATACCACCATTATCTTCAATGTCTTTATACATTTTTAGGGGTCATCTCCGGTAGGTAAACCGAATCAAGGAGGGACGACTACCTGTGTTATCCTGCAATTCTCACAAACACATTAGTCCCTCAACCACGTTTGTCGTCAATACTCCAAAACCAAACTAGGGGTGGCACTAGATGCACTTACAATCTCCCCCTTTTTGGTGATTGATGACAAACTGGTTGAAGTTTTCAACGGGGATATAAATATGTGAAATTGTAAAGGATGAGGTATTGTCTTCGTAAGTAGCAAAAGGCTCCCCCTGAAGATGTGCATATAAATAATTTGCTTTTGGAATGCAAATTCACATGGCAGGTTCTACTTGTGGAGATCCTCTTCAACTTATGAAGACAATTCATCATGCATGATTCGATGTAATGAAGATAATGACATGCATAATGAAAAATGGACGTCTGCAAAATGATTTAAGTGCGGAAGTTATCATCGCACATGCGGAATTTATCATCGCATCACAAAAGAGCAAATAAGTAGCAGACGACCATCGAGTTTAAGTGTTACAACTCAGAGAACCAAATGTATCAAGAGCAAGAGTTGTAACCACTAGGCAAAATATAATGCAACGGCCCATATGAACCCGCTTGAAGACTATCAACTCATAGCTTCTCCCCCTTTTTTCAGTAAGGACCAAAAAGGGTTGAAGACATTGAGCCTCTACTCGTTCCCAGAAGGAGTAGGAGAAGATGCAGGGTTGGTGTCGAGGTTTGGCGGTGCAGACGAACTTGGAGCAGTGTCGATACGTGTTGGAGGTGGCGAAGTAGCATCATCTTGATCATCGATCACACGAGCATTCACGGTTGCAGCAGAAGAGGAGTACTCTGAGTCCTCAAGAGATGGAGTGCGCCACAGAACAGCATTTCTGGGCGGAGTGGAATCAAACTTGAATCATTCTGAGAAGCCATCGTCCTGAAGATCTTCCTCAGCACACATAAGTGTCAGCCCTTATTAGTGATGAAATGCAGTAAACCAGCCTCTCTGAAGCAATCTAGAGCTTCTTCTAAGCAGGGCAGGCCAGCTATGGCTTCAGTATCAAGGCGCATATGCAGAAATATGCGACCTTGGTTGTATAGAATGCATGAATAATAGCTGCGCTGCTGATAACTCCAGAACCGATCAGATGGAATCTTGGGCCTAGTGTAGGGGTTCTTATCGCTATCGAAGAAGGTGTTGTGTGCAATGAAGCCGTTAACATGGAAAGATCCTGGTGAAGTGGCAGTACCTGGAAATCTGGGCAGTCTTGGCTTTGGCTTCTGAACCTGAGGCCTGTGCTCGACATGGTAATCAAATTGAGGACCAGCAGCAGGTGGAGGAATCAGAATGGGCCATCTGACAGTGACAAGCTGGCCATAGTTGTATGCTTGCTCGATAGTATGTGGCCTTGGAGGCAGAACAGGAGCAGTGGCATTGACTTCAGACTGCAGATTTGTGTCAGGTGCGGCATTGACATCATTTGCTTCATGGGCTTCATTGGCTTCATTGGCCACTGGTGCATTGGCCACCATAGGCTCCACGTTGGCTTCATTTGCTTCAGGAATGTCATTTGTGGCAGCCTCAGGATTCTCACCCTCCACTTGAGTAGCTGGAGGTTCTGGCATAGACTGGTTCTCTTCATGAACTTCTTCTTGAGTTGCAGGGGGTAGCGACATGCTCTTCTTCTTGTGTTGCTCTGGCTGATGCAGCTGGAGGGTCTTCAGCAGCATTGGCTTCAGACACAGGGATTGTCACAGAAGGATTGTCTTCAGAGAACACTTGACGTGCCACTGAACTTGACAAGTTGGAGCCCTCTTCTGTGATGGTGGTCATGGAGACAGATGGCCTCAGGCCTTTGCGAAGCCGTTGGAATACGGGCGACGCCTTTGGTGATGGTGATGTCTCCATGTAGTTGTCATCATTGGACATGGGGCTGATGACGGGCACAGATGATGGTTGGGGTGTACTTGGTGAGTCTTGATGTGGGGTAGCTTGCTGGGGGCGATCAGGCCACGATGCATCTTGTTAGATTGGCGTCAAAGGACGACCAATACTGATAAGCTCACTGTTCGTTTGAACAGGCGATGATATCGATGGGCGCTCGATCTGAGGAAGAACTGCATCATCTTGAACAATGTCTTCAGTCGCGATGGGGTCGACGACTGGAACTTCTTGAGCTTCAGGAGCCTCTGTGGAAGCAGGCTCATGAACAATCATTCGACGCTCTTGGTTTGCAGACGGAGGGGGAACAAAAGCAAGGGGTTCAACAACAAGGGGCTCTGTAGGAGCAGCACGATCTCTCTTCTTGGTTTTTCTCTTCTTAGGGGGTGGTGCTTCATCAGTGGTGCACTTGGTTTTCCGCTTCCTGGCTTTGGCTTCATCTGCCTTGGTTTTCTTCTGTTCAGAATCCACTGAAGGAGCCTTGGGCTTCGAGCCGCGCATGCTGGCAGGGAAGACAATGGGTGGTTCTTCCTGCCGTGGTGCTTCAGTGTTGGCTTCAGATGACTTCTTTTTCTTGGCAGCCATTGAGGGGTCAATGCCAGAGCGGCCAAGTGTCTTGCGCTTTTCAGCTTCATTGTAGGCTTGAACGCATTTGTGTGCGAGTGCTTTCATGCACTTTCTTGAGCCTTTGGCTTCCTCGTGTTTCTTCCGAAACGACTCCTTGAGGTCATTAAGCATCACCTTGAACTTTTGCACATCAGCCACACTCAGCTTGGCTACATGCTTCTTGAACTGTTCCTTCTCGAAGTCTATCTTTCGCTTCAGTTCAACTATGCGCTGAGCCAGAGCAAGCTCAGGAACAATGGCGCCTTGGAAAGCAACGCTGATGCCAATGGGAAGCTGAAGGTCATCAAAGCTGAGATCTTGATTATCAAACCACTCATCAATGAAGTTCTTCAGAATGTTTACATCAAAGAGGGGCAGATCGTTGAAGATCTCCGCCTCTTGCTTGCTCTTGATCAGCTGCTCCAGAGCATCTTCACCAAATTCTTCATCTGAAGACAAGTCAATGGTTTCAGATTCATTCCTCAGAATGGCTGCAGGCGTCAGTGCATGACTCAGTTGCTGAACTGGTGTCTTCTATGGCTTCTCACGCCTCATGGAGATGCGAGAGAGATCTTCAGAGTTATTGCTGGGAGCAGAAGGGACAGTTTCCAATGGCTTCGGTCTCGAAGCCTGTGGAGCAGCAGATGATTTTGAAGCTTTAGTCTTCTTTTGCTTCTGAGGCTTTGGAGCAGGGGCTGGAGCTTCGTTGGTGTCAGCATCATCATCAGAATGATCCGCTTTGGCACCTTGAACAGTAATGTGAGTGATGAGGCCAGCAAGGTTGTAGAAGGGGCCGATCCTGTTTTCATTGGCTTCACGGGTGCCATTGTCCCGAGGTGAGGAGGGACCAGAGTTGAAGTCAAGCCCTAGATCCTTCTTGTTCTTTGCAGTTGAGTCTTTGGCGAACTGGTAGTTGCGCTTGAACAGACTGTCTTCACGACACCAGAGTAGTGAAGAAGGGTCAGCATTCTCAGGCTGTGGTCCGTGCACAATGCAAGGATAGAAGCCTTGCTCAATAGCTTCAGCCTGAGTTCTGGGTGGAAGATTTTTTGTACAAAATATCACCCCAGGGTGCCTTGATGGCATTCTTCTCCGCATATTCTTTAGTGATGAAGCGATATCTGAACCATTCTTTTGCCCAATATCTTCGAATCCATTGGATTCGATTCTTGCGTTCAGTATAGGTTTCTTCTGGGTCAGTTTTGCACATCTCGTGCAAATCTGGAGGTAAGTCCTTGGAAGTGTTACCACGACGCTGTTTGCCTCCCTTTCTTGCTGACTTTTCAGTTGCCATGAAGTGTAAACTGAAAGGCTTCAGTACGTGCAATGGCTTCAAACGGCTGGACTGACAGGAACTCGCTTCAGGTGAGTTGATGTGACTCTGCAAAAATTCTGCAAATGAATGAAGACTATGAGAACCAAGGGATTCTCCCACGGACATGTACCAGTGACAGCATTAAAGGTGTGAGGCAAGGGGAAGAGGTCATATGCATTCTCAGAAGATTTTGAAGATAAATCAGTTTGAAGACATTGACCTCATAACGCGAAGACATTCACTTATATGATGAGAGATGGTTCCAGAGTTGTACAAATCCAAGAATAAGTACAAGTGAGGAATCTAACTTGTGAAGAAGCATAAGTGAATATACTAGGCAGAATATGAGATGCAGAAAGAGATAGATTCATGTTCGAAGATCTAGAAACCACTTTTGGTAGGAGGGGATGACTCTATCAGATCAAAAAGACGGTAAAAAGTAAACTTTTATTACCACACGAAGAACTGCTAGACAGAGCGAAGATGGATGCCGAGCAGTTCGATCTCCCGTGCCCTAACTTGGCGACGGAAGACACCTACGGTGACGGTGGAGAAGACGAGGTCCGCCGCCAGCGTGAGGACGGCATCGAGGAGGTCGCGGCAGCTAAGCGCTTTGTTGTCGGCGTCGTCGAGAGCTAGCGTAGGCGCTAGGGTTTGCGAGAGATGGAGGAGGAAGAAGGATTTTTGACCGAGACGAGATAGGCATTTATAAGGACAGAGACAGCATAGCGCAATTACGCAGGTGCCCCTGGCGGTTCACATCTGATGGACACGTGGCGAACATGCAACTCATTGAGAGTTGTTCCATGTTCCCACGCACGCCTGGATTGTCGGGGTGGTCGTTCCGAATTCTCCGGGTTTCAGGCAAAAGGATATGTCATTAAAGCTAGATATAAATGTTTGTCTCTGTATCTTCTGCTGACAAGGACGCTGAGAAGACATTCGATAGTTTCAATAGAATGCATATGATTTGGATAGATAGAGCTTGAGGTAGAAAGCATAGATAGGTTAGGGTCCGATCACATTCACTTAGTTCAAAAGATTCAAACAAGAAGACATAGCCACAAGTGAATGCTGTAGAGGACAGAATACAATATATACATATAACCGAGTAAAGCCAAATCAGTAATCACGAAATCAAATTAATGTTGAAGTTAAATCAATTGCGAAGACTTTACAAATATGGCGCCATGAGGAAACACTTCATAAGAGTTTGGTGGCGTTACCCACAGTATAGGAAGTGTTAGACCCAGACACGGCACACAATTATCGTAGCGCTCTGAAGTCAATTTCCACATTAATGTATTCACACTTAGAGTGTATGTCTTCATTGATTGAAGATATACATTACTTCGTGTGTTGCACATCTAAGTCATCAAACTGCATAAGTGTTAGGATGTGTGCCTAATCACAGGACATTCGAGGATTCCAAGATATTTAGCTCACACCGCCAACTTGCAAAACCTTTTCTCATCCAAGGGCTTAGTGAAGATATCAACCAACTGCTCTTCTGTCTTGACGTGAATGATATCAATATCTTTTTTCATAACATGATCTCTGAGGAAGTGATGACGAATTTCAATGTGCTTTGTCTTCGAGTGCTGAACTGGGTTATTGGCAATCTTGATAGCGCTTTCATTATCGCAGTAGAGTGGCACATGCTTCAGATGGATGCCATAGTCCTTAAGAGTTTGCTTCATCCACAAAAGCTGAGCGCAGCAAGATCCAGCAGCAATGTATTCAGATTCAGCAG
Source organism: Triticum timopheevii (assembly GCA_963921465.1). Taxonomy (NCBI): domain Eukaryota; kingdom Viridiplantae; phylum Streptophyta; class Magnoliopsida; order Poales; family Poaceae; genus Triticum; species Triticum timopheevii. The sequence goes on from OY997271.1 coordinate 117,359,363, forward strand.
TTGAGAGTGATACACAGTTCTGCTTCTTTGAGGACCAACAGACAAGAGATCGACCCAGAAAGTGACATGTGCCTGATGTAGACTTGTGATCCACCTTGTCACCAGCATAATCAGTATCCGAAAATCCAACCAGATCAAACTCTGAGCCCTTTGGATACCATAATCCTAGTGTTGGGGTGTAAGCCAAATATCGAGGAATTCGCTTCACAGCTAAGTGATGCGACTCCTTTGGTGCCGCTTGGAATCGGGCACACATGCAAACACTAAGCATGATATCTGGCCTAGATGCACATAAATAAAGTAAAGAGCCAATCATGGAACAGTATACCTTTTGATCGAAATCTTTACCATTGGTGTCGGGGCTTAGATGACTTTTGGTTGGCATTGGCGTCGTGTATCCTTTGCAGTCTTGCATTCCAAACTTCTTCAGGCAATCTTTGTGATATTTTTCTTGAGATATGAAGATGCCGTTGCCTTGCTGGCGGATTTGAAGACCGAGAAAGAACTTCAACTCTCCCATCATGGACATTTGATATTGTTCTTGCATCATGTGAGCAAATTCATCACTGTATTTCTTGTTGGTGCAACCGAAGATAATGTCATCCACATAGGTTTGGCACACAAACAGTTCACCATCATATCTCTTCGTGAAGAGAGTGGGATCTAGAGAACCAGGTTTGAAGCCTTTGCTCTTCAGGAAGTCTTTGAGTGTGTCATACCAAGAACGAGGGGCTTGTTTGAGGCCATACAATGCCTTGTTGAGCTTGTACACCATATCAGGATGTTTTGGGTCTTCAAAGCCAGGCGGTTGTGCAACATACACTTCTTCTTCAATCTTTCCATTGAGAAAGGCACTCTTCACATCCATTTGATACAGAAGGATGTTATGATGATTTGCGTAAGCTAGCAGTATGCGAATGGCTTCGAGCCTAGCCACTGGAGCAAATGTTTCATCGAAGTCAATTCCTTCAACTTGTGTGTATCCTTGAGCAATGAGCCGTGCTTTGTTTCTAACTACTTGACCATGCTCGTCTTGTTTGTTGCGATATATCCATTTTGTGCCTATTATGTTGTGCTTGCGAGGATCAGGACGCTTGACTAATTCCCACACATTGTTCAGCTCAAACTGTTGAAGCTCGTCTTGCATAGCTTGAATCCATTCAGGTTCCATGAAGGCTTCAGCAACTTTCTTGGGTTCAGAGATTGAGACAAATGCAAAGTGCCCACAGAAATTTGCTAGCTGTGTAGCTCTTGAACGAGTGAGTGGACCAGGTGCATTGATGCTATCGATTATCTTCTCAATTTGTACTTCATTTGCAACATGAGGATGAACTGGACGAAGATTTTGCTCCTGCTGGTCATTGTCATCATTTGGAGGATTGTCTTCAGGCTGAGCAATGTATTCAGGTTGATCAGGTGCAGAAATAATAAGTTCCTCTTCAGGTTGGGCCTCTGATGGTATGATCTCTCCTGTTCCCATTAGCTTGATTGATTCACTGGCAGGTACTTCATCTAGCACATTTGGTAGGTGCTCTCTTTGCGAGCTGTTAGTTTCATCGAACCGCACATCCACAGTTTCAACCACTTTATAGTGAAAGAGGTTGAAGACTCTGTAGGAGTGCGAGTCCTTTCCATAACCAAGCATAAAACCCTCATGTGCTTTCAGTGCAAATTTTGAAGTGTGATGTGGATCCTTGATCCAGCACGTAGCACCAAATACTCTGAAGTAGCTTACGTTTGGCTTCTTACCAGTTAGAAGCTCATAGGATGTTTTCCTCAGAAGCTTGTGAAGATAAACACGGTTGATGACATGGCATGCAGTATCAATGGCTTCAGGCTAGAATTTTCTTGGAGTCTTGTATTCATCAAGCATCGTCCGAGCCATCTCAATAAGGGTTCTGTTCTTGCGCTCCACGATGCCATTCTGCTGAGGTGTGTAAGGAGCAGAAAACTCATGAGTGATGCCTAAGGTGTCAAGATAGAGGTCAAGGCATGTGTTCTTGAATTCTGTGCCGTTGTCACTCCTAATGTGCTTGATCTTGACGCCATAGTTGTTCATGGCGCGGTTGGCGAAGCGTCTGAAGACATCCTGCACTTCAGTCTTGAAGAGAATTATGTGCACCCAAGTGTATCTTGAATAATCATCAACAATAACGAAACCATAGAGAAAAGCAGTTGCAGTGAGAGTAGAGTAGTGAGTGGGACCAAACGAGTCCATGTGGAGCAACTCAAAAGGTCGAGATGTAGTCATGATTGTCTTTGAGGGATGATTGGCCCTTGTCATCTTCCCAGCTTCACAAGCACCACATAGATGATCTTTCTTGAACTTGACGCCTTCGATGCCTATGACGTGCTTCTTCTTGGCGAGAGTGTGTAGGTTCCTCATGCCAGCATGCCCTAGCCTCCGATGCTAGAGCCAGCACTCTGAAGTCTTAGCTAGAAGACATACGGCCATCTGTGGTCCTGCTAAGAAGTCTACCATGTACAGATCATCTTTCCTGTACCCTTCAAAGACTAGATACTTGTCAGATTCCATTAGTACAAGGCAACGATATTTTCCAAATAGCACAATCATGTTTAAGTCACAAAGCATTGAGACAGACATTAAGTTGAAACCAAGGGATTCAACAAGCATCACTTTGTCCATGTGCTAATCCCTTGAGATTGCAACTCTACCTAGGCCCAATACATTGCTTTTACCAGTGTCAGCATCTGAGAATTTCGGCTTTGGAGCCCTAGCAAATAGCCTTGCAGGAGAAGAACGATACTCATATGAATAAGTAGAAAACTTCTTAGTTCTATGAACATAGCGGTTTGAAGACACACGCTCATATTCATAAGTCTGAGTATGGTTTCCCTGCAAAACATTGGCGTTAGGGTGACTCAGGTGAGTCCTGTATCTGTATGAAGCCTTTGGGCCATATTAAGCCATAGGTCTGGGGTTTGTCTTCTTCCTTGGTGGTGTCAAGATGATATTCATAGGAAGATTCTCAATACACTGTTTAGGTACCCAGATCTTCTTCATAGGTGGTCCATTCCTGCAGTTAGTACCAATATACCTGGCAAACACTTCACCATTCTGATTCTTAAACAGTTTATAGTTTGCATCAAAGGATTCATCAATGATAATAGGGTTAGCGCAAGTGAAACCAGATAAGGTGGATGGATCTACTGAAGGTTCCTTTGCAGCAACCCATGTGTTTTTGGGGTACTGCTCAGGCTTCCAGTACGACCCATCAACATTCATTTTCCTCTCGAACCCAGGACCCTCTTTTCTAGGGTTTCGGTTCAGAATCTGCTTTTTGAGGACATCACATAATGTCTGATGCCCTTTGAGGCTTTTGTACATCCCTATCTCAATCAGCGTCTTCAACCTGGAATTCTCATCAGCAATAGTAGTGGTATCCTCAACAGAGGGGTTAGTTACCACATCAACAGTTGAAGATATTACAACAGGAGGAGTAGAACATCCAGCAACAGCAACAGCGTTATCACGCTCAATGCATTTTAAACATGGTGGTTCAAATCTTTCTGAGTGGGACTGATCTGTTGAGCGTGAAGTGACTCGTTTCCTTGCTTCCTCTGAAGATAATCATAGGAAAGCTTTTCATGGGTTGTTGAGAGTGACTCATGACGACCTTCAATCTCTTGGTACTTAACATGAAGATTTTTTATATCTTCAATTAAGGACTGAGATCGGGTCATTTCAGCGTCCAACAGATCATCGCTTTTGTCTAACAGTTTTTGAATATGTTCCATAGCTTTCTGTTGTTCAGTTGCAATTTTAGCAAGTGTTTTGTAGCTGGGTTTGAATTCACAATTAGAGTCATCTTCACTTGATGTTTGAAAGTAAGCATCGCGTGAGTTTACCTTGGCACCATGTGCCATGAAGCAGTAAGTGGGAGCGGAGTCGTCCTTGTCACTGGCATCATCGTTGGTGATGGATACATTGTCTTCAGTGTTGAAGATGGACTTGGCAACATAGGCTGAAGCTAAAGCCAGACTTGCAACGCCAGAGTCAGACTCCTCCTCAGACTCCACCACTTCTGCCTCCTCAGAAGCAGACTCCTCCTTTGAATCCATTTCCTTTCCAACAAAAGCACGAGCCTTGCCAGACGAACTTTTCTTGTGTGATGAAGACTTGGAAGAGGACTTGGAAGAAGATTTTGAGTATTTATTCTTCTTCTTGTCATCAGAATCATATTCCTTACTCTTCTTCTTTTTCTTCTCATTGTCCCACTGTGGACACTCGGAGATGTAGTGACCAGGTTTCTTGCACTTGTGACAGGTTCTCTTCTTGTGGTCATTGGAGGAAGCTTCATCATTTCTTGAACTGGATCGTGAAGACTTTCTGAAGCCTTTCTTCTTAGTGAACTTCTGACATACTTCTTCACAAGCATAGCAAGCTCCTTTCCAAGGTCTTCAGCTTCACCGGAACTGCAGTCAGATTCTTCTTCAGATGAGGAAACAGCCTTTGCCTTCAAAGCGCGAGTTCGGCCATAGTTGGGACCATAGATATCTCTTTTCTCAGATAGCTGGAACTCATGTGTGTTGAGCCTCTCAAGTATGTCAGATGGATTGAGTGTCTTGAAGTCAGGGCGTTCTTGAATCATAAGAGCTAGAGTGTCAAATGAGCTGTCAAGAGATCTCAGAAGCGTCTTGACGATTTCATGCTTGGTGATCTCAGTGGCGCCGAGAGCCTGAAGCTCGTTTGTGATGTCAATGAGACGATCAAATGTGAGCTGGACATTTTCATTGTCATTTCTCTTGGAGCGGTTGAAGAGGTTGCGTAGGACACTGATTCTTTGATCTCTCTGAGTTGAAACGCCTTCATTGACCTTGAAGAGCCAGTCCCAGACTAGCTTCGATGTTTCCAAAGCACTCACATGGCCATACTGCCCTTTGGTCAGATGACCACAGATGATGTTCTTCGCAGTAGAATCGAGTTGAATGAACTTCTTGACATCAGTAGGGGTGACACCTTCACTAGTCTTGGGAACGCCGTTCTTGATGACATACACAGATCAACATCAATGGCTTTAAGATGCATACACATTTTATTCTTCCAGTAGGGATATTCAGTGCCATCGAAGACAGGGCACGCAGCGGAGACTTTGATTATCCCTGCAGTCGACATAGCTGAAACTCCAGGTGGTTAAACCGAATCACACAGAACAAGGGAGTACCTTGCTCTAATACCAATTGAAAGTGAAAGTTATTGACTAGAGGGGGGGTGAATAGGCGATTTTTATGTAAGTCTTCAAAACATGGAAGTTTCGAAGACAAACATGAAAACTGGACCTACAAACATGCAGCAGAAGATGAACTACACTAGACAAGCCATAGTCAAACAAGTATGAAGCTAAAGCATGATGACTTATAGCAGCTAGGTAGTAGGATCAGGATGGAAGATAGTATGAAGCCAATCAGAACAAGTAGTCACACAATGAAGTCAAACAGGCAGAGCAATCAGGCAATGACTTCACGAAGACAAACGGTAAGTAAGGAGAGTAAGAGATAGAACCAGTGTGTTGTGAAGACAAGGATTTGTTTGACCAGTTCCAGTTGTTGTGACAACTGTACGTCTGGTTAGGGAGGCTGAGATTGAACTCAGAAGACCGTGTCTTCACCTTATTCCCCTTGAGCTAAGGACACACAGTCCCCGCCCAATCACTCTGGTAAGTCTTCAAGGTAGACTTCCAAACCTTCACAGACTTTGTTCACCGGTGATCCACAATTGCTCTTGGATGCTCAGAACGCGACGCCTAACTGGCTGGAGGATTCACAGTCCTCAAGTGTAACAAGTCTTCAGATCACGTGGACAGAAAGACTTCAGTGATGCCAAACACTCTTTGGGCTCTGGATGTTTTGGGCTTTGTCCTCACAAGGATTTCTCTCTCAAACTCTTCGGAGGTGGGTTGCTCTCAACGACAAAAGCCGTGCACTAACTCTGAGTAGCCGCCAATTTATGGTGTAGGGGGTGGGCTATTTATAGCCACTGGGCAACCCGACCTAATTTGTCCAAAATGACCCTAGGTCACTAAGGAACTGACACGTGTCACAACGGTCAGATTTCAAACACACTCGACAGCTTGACTTGGGCTACAAGTAAAGCTGACTTATCCGACTCTGGATAAGATTTGCTCTCATTGTCTTCGCTCGAAGACATAGGATTTTGGTTGAGCATCACTTCAGTCACTCTGACTTTGTTCACTTGGACCCCACTTAACAGTGATGTGGTTCCTATGACTCAACAAAGAAGAAAAGAAACAACGAAACTACTAAGTCTTCGCGCTCCATAGTCTTCACTCAATGTCTTCTTCTGTCATAGTCTTCAATGTGAATATCTTCACGTACCACCATTATCTTCAATGTCTTTATACATTTTTAGGGGTCATCTCCGATAGGTAAACCGAATCAAGGAGGGACTACTACCTGTGTTATCCTGCAATTCTCACAAACACATTAGTCCCTCAACCACGTTTGTCGTCAATACTCCAAAACCAAACTAGGGGTGGCACTAGATGCACTTACTGAAGCATCTGAGAGAGAATCCTTGCGAGGACAAAGCCCAAACCACCCAGAGCCCAAAGAGTGTTTGGCATCACTAAAGTCTTTCTGTCCGCGTGATCTGAAGACTTGTTACACTTGAGGACTGTGAATCCTCCAGCCGGTTACGCGTCGCGTTTTGAGCATACAAGAATCATTGTGGATTGTCGGTGAACGAAGTCTGTGAAGGTCTGGAAGTCTACCTTGAAGACTTAGCAGAGTGATTGGGCGGGGACTAGGTGTCCTTAGCTCAGGGGAATAAGGTGAAGACGCGGTCTTCTGAGTTGAATCTCAACCTCCCTAACCAGACGTACAGTTGCCACAGCAACTGGAACTGGTCGAACAAATCTCTGTCCTCCTGAAGCTACTGGTTCTATCTCTCACTTCTCTTTACTTAAAGTTTGTCTTCGTGAAGTCATTGCCTGCTTGCATTATCTGTTTGACTTCACTGTGTGACTACTTGTCGTGATTGGCTTCATACTATCTTCCATCCAGATCCTTACTACCTAGCTGCTAATAGTCTTCGTGCTTTCACTTCATTGAATACTTGACTATGGCTTGTCTAGTGTAGTCTACCTTCCGCTACATACAAAAAGTGTCATTTCTATTGTTTGTCTTTGAAACTCCCATGTTTTGAAGACTTTCATAAAAATCGCCTATTCACCCCCCCCCCCTCTAGTTGATAACTAGCTCTTTCAGGAAGTAACGGTAATGGTGGCAAAAGTAAAAGTAGCAGTTTTGTAGCAATCGTAACAGTGGCAACAGAGGAGTAACTTAACAAACATCAATATGTGAAAAGCTCGTAGGCAATGGATCAATGATGGATAATTATGTCGGATGCAATCCATCATGCAACAGTTATAACATAGGGTGACACAGAACTAGCTCCAGTTCATCAATGTAATGTAGGCATGTATTCTGAATATAGTCATACATGCTTATGGAAAAGAACTTGCATGACATCTTTTGTCCTACACTCCCGTGGCTGCGGGGTCCTATTGGAAACAAAGGGATATTAAGGCCTCCTTTTAATAGAGTACCGGACCAAAGCATTAGCACTTAGTGAATACATGAACTCCTCAAACTACGGTCATCACCGGGAGTGGTCCCGATTATTGTCACTTCGGGGTTGCCGGATCATAACACATAGTAGGTGACTATTTACTTGCAAGATAGGATCAAGAACTCACATATATTCATGAAAACGTAATAGGTTCAGATCTGAAATCATGGCACTCGGGCCCTAGTGACAATCATTAAGCATGGCAAAGTAATAACAACATCAATCTTAGAACATAATGGATACTAGGGATCAAACCCTAACAAAACTAACTCGATTACATGGTAAATCTCATCCAACCCATCACCATCCAGCAAGCCTATGATGGTATTACTCACGCACGTCGGTGAGCATCATGAAATTGGTGATGGAGGATGGTTGATGATGACGATGGCGACGGATTCCCCTCTCTGGAGCCCCAAACGGACTCCAGATCAGCCCTCCCGAGGAAGATTAGGGCTTGGCAGTGGCTCTGTATCATAAAACGCGGTGAATCCTTCTCCCTGATTTTTTTTCTCCCCGAATGTGAATATATGGAGTCGGAGTTGAGGTTGAGGTCGGTGGAGGTCCAGGGGGCACGAGGCAGGGGGCGCGCCCCAGGGGGGTGGGCGCGCCCTGCACCCTCGTGGACCGGGTGTGGGCCCCCTTACGTTGATTCTTTCGCCAATATTTTTTATTAATTCCAAAAAGTGACTCCGTGGAGTTTCAGGTCATTCCGAGAACTTTTATTTCTGCACAAAAATAACACCATGGCAATTCTGCTGAAAACAGCATCAGTCCGGGTTAGTTCCATTCAAATCATGCAAGTTAGAGTCCAAAACAAGGGCAAAAGTGTTTGAAAAAGTAGATACGTTGGAGACGTATCAGCTTCTCATCGGGCTATTCAACCAACGTCCACACTTGGTTCCTCTCAAAGTTGTGTAGCTCTGCATGCATGGCATTTATCCAATCCGGATCTTCCATTGCTTCTTCAACCTTCATAGGTTCAATGCTAGAAATGAATGAGTAATGTTCACAAAAGTTAGACAAACGAGTTTTAGAGCGAGTAATTCTCCCAGTTTGGATATCATCAAAGATTTGTTCGACGGGATGATCTCTTGAGACTCTTGCTCGAACTCGTGAGAGCTTTTGTTTGGGTTGGGGTGGAACATCCTCTTCATTGTCTCGTTATTCCTCTTGTCTTTCTTTGTTGTTGTTGGCGTTGTTGTTCTCCTGTGGAGGTGGAGAAGGAGGTTGTTGAGGTTCATCTTGTTGTACATCCTCGTTTTCATCGTCTTGATGTGTCCCACTCGTGGATGCCTCCAAGTCAACTTGTGGTTCACCTTGGCGTGAAGTTGAGGCTTCCACTTGGACGGATGAGGTACTCTCCTTCACCTCCGTTGGGCAAATCTTGCCAATAGACAAGTCTTGGATTGCTTCCGAAGGATCTTTGTCACCTACATCAATTGGCAATTGCTCTACTTGCGAGCTGTTAGATTCATCAAACTTCACATCTACCGTCTCTTCAACCTTTCGAGTGAAATTGTTGTAGACACGGTAAGTGTGAGAGTTTGAGCCATAACCAAGTAGGAAACCTTCATGAGACTTAGAAGCAAATTTCGAACGATGATGCTTATCAAGAATGTAACACTTTGAGCCGAATACCCAAAAGTATCCAACTTGGGGTTTGTTACCGGTGAGAAGCTCATATGTCGTCTTGCCGAGTAGCCTGTGAAGATATAAGCAATTCATTGCATGACAAGCTGTCTCAACCGCTTCCGCCCAAAAGTGTTTTGGCATCTTGTACTCATCAAGCATCATTCTCGCCATTTCCATGAGCGTCTGGTTCTTCCTCTCAACAACTCCATTTTGTTGAGGTGTGTACGTAGCCAAGAACTCATGTGAAATCCCTTCTTCGTCAAGAAAGGTGTCCACATTGGCGTTCTTGAACTCCATTCCGTTGTCATTGCGAACCTTCTTGATCTTCACTTCAAATTAATTTTGGGCCTTCCTAGCGAAGTTTTTGAAGATCTTTTGGACCTAGGATTTATCATTAAGAAAGAACACCCACGTAATCTAGAAAAATCATCAGCAATGACTAGTCCAAATGAGTTACCACCGAGACTCTTGTAGGCGTTGGGACCGAAAAGATCCATATGAAGTAGCTCGAGCGGTCTCCTTGTGGTCATGATGTTCTTCACAGGGTGGCTTCCTCCAACCTGTTTTCCTGCTTGGCAAGCGCTGCAAAGTCTATCCTTGTCAAATATGACATCTTTAACACCAAGGATATGATCACCTTTAATAAGCTTGTCAAGGTTTCGCATGCCCACATGACCTAACCGTCTATGCCACAACCAGCCTTTGGAAGATCTAGCAATTAAGCAAGTTCTAGGTTGAGCCTTTTTAGTGAAATCAACAATGTATTGATCACCTCTACGTATGCCGGTAAAGACCATTTTATGATTATCTCTTCGAAACACTTGGCAATCTATTTCAGTAAATAGGACACTGAATCCAAAATCAGCTAGTCTAGATACAAAAAGTAGATTATAGCCAAGAGATTCAAAGAGCATAACAATTTGTATGGAGTTGTCATGTGAGATGGCCACCTTACCGAGGCCAACCACCTTACCCTTTGAGTTATCACTAAAAGTGACATACTTTCTAGGGCCGTCGTTTTTAGCAAGCTCACGAAACATATCTTTATCTCCGGTCATGTGATCGGTACATTCACTATCAAGGACCCATTCCTTTCCTCCGGCCATGTAGCCGCGAAGGTTAGCCATAAGACCAAAGTGTCTCATAGACTCTTCAAGATCAAAGTCATTGTCATCATCCTCATCATAGTATCCATGTTCAACATCATCTTGCAAATGATCATTTCCTAGAGAGAGTAATTCATTAGATATATGATTTTGACAATGTTCATCCATATGAATTCTAATAGCTTTGGAAATAATATTGCTAATGAATCCAACATCTCCTTGGCACGCATAAGATTGGTAACCTCAAATAAACAATCTCCAAACTTAGGAACAATGGGATTCATCTTATTCAAAGCAATAGACTTGTGTAGAATCTAATCTAAGTTTTTTAATGAATAGTCCGGAAATCGTTCCTCAAGAAATCTCCATATAGTATAAGCACAATCAATAGTTGGCAAGTGACTAATCAAGTTTCTAGGCAAACCTCTAGTGATAAGATTGATAGTTCTAAGATTGTGAATCATGTTGAGACTCATCAAGGGTAGGATGCAAGGGATCAACAAGAGGTTCACAAGGAGTAGTAATATACTTGTTCAAGTGATATTCATGAAAAATTCCAAGCATCTCATTTTTCCACTCACTAAAGAACTCTCCATCAAGTATAGGCACTCTACGTCTAAAACTCCCCAACGTCGACTCATCCATCTTCCTCCAATAGTGATTAAACCAAAGCAATGGATACCAAAGCTCTGATACCAATTGAAAGGATCGAGAAGAGGTGTCTAGAGGGGGGTGATTAGACCCTCAACAAATAAAGGTGACATTTTTTAAGTTTTTCAAGTTGAGGTAGTAGATTAACACAATTTTGAGCATACACCATACAATTCAAGCAAGCATGCAAAGAGTATATGAGCAGCGGAAAGTAAATCATGCAATTTGCAAGAAGTTAAAGGGATGAGATTGGAGTGTGCAAACGCAACTGGAGACACAGAGATTTTTGGCGTGGTTCCGATAGGTGGTGCTATCGTACATCCAAGTTGATGGAGACTTCAACCCACGAAGGGTAACGGTTGCGCGAGTCCACGGAGGGCTCCACCCATGAAGGGTCCACAAAGAAGCAACCTTGTCTATCCCACCATGGCCATCGCCCACGAAGGACTTGCCTCACTAGGGTAGATCTTCACGAAGTAGGCGATCTCCTTGCCCTTACAAACTCCTTGGTTCAACTCCACAATCTTGACGGAGGCTCCCAAGTGACACCTAACCAATCTAGGATACACCACTCTCCAAAAGGTAATAGATGGTGTGTTGATGATGAACTCCTTGATCTTGTGCTTCAAATGATAATCTCCCCAACACTCAACTCTCTCTCACAGATTTGGCTATGGTGGAAAGATGATTTGAGTGGAAAGCAACTTGGGAAAGTTAGAGATCAAGATCTTGTGGTAGGATTGGAATATCTTGGTCTCAACACATGAGTAGGTGGTTCTCTCTCAGAAAATGAATGCTGGAAGTGTAGGCACGTTCTGATGGCTCTCTCCACGAATGAAGAGTGGGTGGAGGGGTATATATAGCCTCCACACAAAATCTAACCATTACACACAGATTCCCAAACTCGATGAGACCGAATAGTAAAACTCGGTCAGACCGATTCAGGTCAAAATATGAACGTTAGGCTTTTTGGTGGGACCGATGTGCATGGGTTAGGGTAAAACCTCAACTCGGTTTGACCGATTACACAAACTCGGTTGGACCGATTTTGGTAATAAGCAAACTAAGTATTGGTCAAGCAAACTCCGTGGGACCGACTGAACAAACTCTATGAGACCGAAATTGTTGCAATTGGTAACAGGAAGTTTGCAAGCCCATCTCGGTGAGACCGAGATCCCATCAGTGAGACCGAACTGATTAGGGTTTGGCAGTGGCTGTATCAGATGAACTCGGTGGCGCCGGATAGATCAAATCGATGGGGCCGAGTTTGACTTTTAGGTTTATGACATATGTGGATGTGAGAAAGTGGTTGAGGGTTTTGGAGCATATCACTAAGCACTTTAAGCAAGCAAGCCATTAAGCAACACCTCATACCCTTTTAACAGTATTGGCTTTCCTATGGACTCAATGTATCTTGGATCACTAAAATGAAAATGTAGAGTCTTGAGCTTTTGCTAATATTTTCCCTTAGCATCTTGAAGGGTTTCCACATCCTCTTGTCCATGTCCATGCCACTCCACTATTGAACTTATTTGAAATATACTAGGTAGAAATATTAGTCCAACAAGAGATATGTTGACATTAATTACCAAAATCACCCAGGGAGCACTTGTGCTTTCACCTTGCGGTCACCGGAGTGGCGGCGCGTCTCCTCCATGTAGGCGTCTGCGGCTGGAGGATTGTCATCGTTGTCTGTGTTGGTATGTGGTGCCGCTGTTTGATGCCAACAATATGTAGCCGGAGAGGCAGCAGATGGCGCGGGCTTGCTCCTTCACATGGCGTGACACCTTGTCCTTGGCAGTCTCCTTCTCCCTCGTGAGGTGTTGTGACACCTCGATCCTGATCCGGAGCGCCTTCGCATTCTTGAGCGAGAGGGCCTAGCATTCATCTCCGCCGAGGTAAGGGACGACGCATGACCTCGCGTGTTTCACTTCTCTTCTCAAGTTTCAATAGGAAGTGGTAGAGCAACCCTTATAAAGGGATCTTAACTCTCCTCAACTTATGAGGTGGTACTAAGCTTCCCATCAACCTACATGGGCCTCAGAGATTAACATGAATTATTATTTACACGGGAAAGGCCCATGCATTATTGTTACATGGCCCAAGGCCCATCTATAATTAAAAGTGGAGGATCAGTTCACCTCTCGAGAACCAATCTAGTGTTTCTCTTTCGCTCCCACATCACTTGGCGGCTAGGGTAACCACTCTCCTATAGGCTTAGCTGGTGAGCCCGTGGATTCGCATCCCATCTGCCTACCGCTTCGACGGCCGGTGACGTGGAGGGTGGCTCTGCCTAGGTTAGTAGTTTAGGTTAGTTTTTTTCCTCGCATGTGCGGCATTTAGATGGATGGCGGCACTTCTTCTCCAAGCTTGTCTTTCGGGCTTTGATCCTCCTCTAGTTCATTCATCTGGACGAAATCAACGGTGCTCCGGTGTAGATTTCCACCATCTCCTTCGGACAATGAGGTTATGATTTCTCGTCATGTGGCGAGATTTGGTGTCAGATGCTTTGGATCTATTCAAGGGTTCAACAACGACGACTGCGGTTCTAGGGTGTTGGTCATTAGGGGCACGTGCACAAAGACTTCCCGGCTGTCATCAACAAGGTCAAGCTGGCTCAGGTAGGGGAGCGTCGATAACGATGCGTCGATGGTGGTAGTGATCGTTCGGTGGTCTTGGAATCTTGATGTAATTTTTTATTATGTTTGAGGTGCTACGTACTTTCGGTGAACTTTGATAATAGATATGGATCATTTTTGTAAAAAGAAAAAGGACCCACCTATAATTCAACACGTATTTAGTCGACATGTGCTCGGTAAAAAAAGAGTTGGCATATGAGGTTTGGAGAGCTAGGGCCAATCACACACACGATAATTACACGTGGCGGGCTTGTTTAAAGGAGAACCGCACAAGTCATCCTGTTAAGAGACGGGTTACGGCTAGGAGTGTTCCCCACGGCACACACAACAATGGCGAATCGACATTGTATACCCTAGACGACATTGTCCGACATATTATTAGGCTCTAGCTCTCTCTAGAGATGATAAGGGAGGGAAAGATCGGTCCATGATATTGAAATCAGAGAACGCAATAATTGCCTATTGGGTGCTCTAACACCTCGATAATTGCCACCTTGTCCTTGGCGGCCTCCTTCTCCCTCATGAGGTGCTCTGACACCTCGATCCTGAGCTGGAGCGCCTTCACATTCTTGAGCGAGAGGTGCCTAGTGTTCGTCTCCGCCGAGGTAAGGGACGACGCATGACCTCGCATGTTTCACTTCTCTTCTTAAGTTTCAATAGCAAGTGGCAGAGCAACCCTTATAAAGGGATCTTAACTCTCCTCAAGTTATGAGGTGGTACTAAGCTTCCCATCACTTATCATGAACTTACATGGGCCTCAGAGATTAACATGAATTATTGTTTACATGGGAAAGGCCCATGAATTATTGTTACATGGTCCAAGGCCCATCTATAATTAAAAGAGGAGGATCAATTCACCTCTCAAGAACCAATCTAGGGTTTCTCTTTCGCTCCCATATCCCTTGGCGGCTAGGGTAACCTCTCTCCTACAGGCTTTGCCGGTGAGCCCGTGGATTCGCATTCCATCTGCGTGCCGCTTCAGCGGCCGGTGACGTGGAGGGTGCCTCTGCCTAGGTTAGTACTTTAGGTTAGGTTTTTTTTTTGCTCGTAGGTGCAACGCTCAGATGGATGGCGGCGCTTCTTCTCCAACTTGTCTTTCAGGCTCTGGTCCTCTTCGAGTTCATTCATCTGGACGAAATCAACGGAGTTCCGGTGCAGATTCCTGCCGTCTCCTTTGGACGATGAGGTTATGATTTCTCGTCATGTGGCGAGATTTGGTGTTAGATGCTTTGGATCTATTCAAGGGTTCAACAATGACGACTGCAGCTTCAGGGTGTTGGTCATTAGGGGCACATGCACGAAGACTTCCTGGCTGTCATCAATAAGGTCAAGCCGGCTCAGGTAGGGGAGTGTCGACAGGGACGTGTCGACAGCTCGTTCTGATGGCGGTAGTGGTCGTTCGATGGTCTTGAAATCTTGATGTAATTTTTTATTATGTTTGAGTTGCTACATACATTCGGTGAACTTTGACAATAGATATGAATCATTTTTTGTAAAAATAAAAAAAGACCCACCTATAATTCGAACACGTATTTAGTGAACATGTGCTCGGTAAAAAAGAAAAAGAGTTGGCATATGAGGTTAGGAGAGCTAGGGCCAATCACACACACGATAATTACACGTGGCGGGGGCTCGTTTAAAGGAGAACTGCCCACGTCATCCTGTTAAGAGGCGGGTTACGGCTGGGAGTGTTCCCCACAGCACACACAACAATGCCGGATCAACATTGTGGGCCTGTTTGGTTGAGTGCCCACGGCTGCCCTGCCAATTTTTTGGCGTTGACCGATGAGTTGAGCTGGCGTTTGGATTGCAACCAAATTTTAGAATCCCAGTCAATATTTTGGTCACCTGCTGCGACCTGCAGTGATTCTGACGCCCGCGTGGTGGCGAAAACTTGGCGGCGAATTCGATGGCCAAAAAATTGGCACGCCACCGTTTTGGCAGGGCTCCCGTGGGCATCATCCAAACAGGCCCTGTATAACCCAGATGACATTGTCCGACATATTATTAAGCTCTAGCTCTCTCTAGAGACCAATAAGGGAGGGAAAGATCGGTCTGTGATTTTGAAACCAGAGAACGCGATAATTTCCTGGTGGGTTGTGCGTGTGCGGCCCCCGACAGCCCCAAACCACAGAGATGCCAACTCTTTAGGGCATCTCCAGCCGCGCCCCCAACAGGTCCTCCCCAGGCGATTTCGCCGCGCCGGCGCCGAAAAAAGGCCCAACTGTTCGTCCATCCGCGCAGCTGCTGCGCATGTTCGCCATGTTCCGGGGTGACAACCAAGACGCCGACTTCAAGCACCTCCACGTCTACAAGCGCATTGACAAGTGCGAGAAGTGGGCGGAAGTCCGACGTGCCCTCGACAAGGCCAAGGAGACGTACAAGCCGGACGCGCCGACTCCGGGTGCGTCGGAAGGGCGGCCGGACGGCCACAAATTGGCCAAGAAGGGGAAGAACGCCGACGCGGCAACCGCGCGAGTGCAGGAATCCATCGAGCATTGTCTCGCCGACGTCCAGGCCCGGGCCGTCCTACGCGAAGAGAGGACCGAGGCGCGGTGGTCGGCGCTAACGAAGAACAACGCCATCAAGCTCGACCTGCTCCGGACGAACGTCGCCGCGAAGAAGAGGAACACCGACATGGCTTTTCTGATGTGTGCGGCGGACTTGCTTCGGAGCAACGACGAGAAGCTCAAGGCGTGGTACCTGGTTCAGCGCGACCTCATCCTGAACGAGCTGCCGACGGCAACGCCCACGACGCCGACGACGCCCACAGCCGCACGGACGCCAAGCCCGAGCGAAGCCTCTACGTCGCCGCCCAGCAGTGTCGAAGCCGCGCCGACGCAGCCCAACACCGCCGAGCTCGCGCACGCCGACTCCGCCAACACCTGGGACCAACCCCGCCGAGTGATGAATGACCCTGCCGAGGCGGCGGCGCTCTTTTTTTGTAACGGCAGACTATGCCAGCTAGCTCACCCCCCAGGAGCAGAGCTAGCGCCGGCACGCCCCCAAGATGCCGAATTTAGACGCCCTGGGGGCCGGCTGGAGATGCCCTTAGCCCTCCGAAGCTGGAGTCATAGGCGCGCACCACCACGCCCGGCCGATGCATACGACGAGCGGCACGTATATATGCCGGTGATGTCGGCGCTCGGTTAGCGGTCTGGTACTATTCAAACGAAGCGACTATACTCGCGCTAGATTTTCTCCAAACGGAAAATATTGCCCGCCACTCCCGTGAAATTTCGAAGCGGGCCCAACCGGGCCGCACAAGCCCGCGTGGAGCCCATTCCGAACCCCCTTCTTCTACTCTCCCTCTCGTTTCTCCGGTGTACTGAGCAGTGAGGAAAGGCAGTGACGTTTCTCCAATCAAACCGAGCAGCGAAATCCCAATTCAAAATTCCACCGGCAAACCCTCGCGGACAGCGCGCCGCGCCGGATCGGACCGCCTGCCGGAGATGGAGGCGGCGCGTGATTCGATGGCGGCCCTCCTCGACGCCGGCATCTTCGACTCCGCCCAGACGCTCGTACGTAACCCCTGCGCCTTCTCCCCCATTCCGAATCTCTAGGGTTTTGCCCCGGATCAACTTCTCCGTTGCATGTGGCGCGCGTGCGCGGGCTGCTCGTCGGTGGCTAGGTAGTTGAGCTAGGGAGCGAGCTGGCCTGCTGGCCTAGGAATCGAAGAAACAATCCTGCGTCCCAAAAGGTTAAAGGTTGCGAAAGTAAAAGGGGGCCTACTCTTTACACACTGTTGCAGAGATCAAAATCTGGCCTAGGACTGTTTACTCTGTACAGAGGTTTTCAGGTGGCAATATTATTTTTTCATGACTTGCAGGGATGCTTTCTTGTGTCTTCTGGTGGTGCAAGTAATGAGGCCAGCATATCCATGAAGGCGGAAAGCTTGGTAAGTTGCCCTGTTTAGCGCGGTAGGGAAAGTTGATGCTAGCTCGGTCCTACTCTTACACAATGTTGCACTGCTGAATGCCCATTTCTATTGCCTAGATGGCTCAATTTTCACATCTTGTGCCTGAAATGTTGCGTGCTGTATTGCAGGTCCTGCACGGTGATGCGTTGTATGGGGAGAAAGAATTTCGGAGGGCACTGGTAATATTGCCGAGAAACCATGGTTTATTACAAATTTAGAATGCTACGATGAACTATTGTGTCGGAAAGCTCAGCATACATGTGACAGTTCAGTGCTTACTGTTGAAATTTAAGTTTCTTATTTTCCGCTTTTTGATCATTATAGAATGTCTACAAGCAAGCTATGCAATGTAGCAAAAGTATCCCCAGACAAGCAACAAGTACTACCAGAATCTCAGTTTCCACTACCGGCCGGTCACCTTCTCCAAATTCTTCAAATGCTATGCTGTTCAATGAAAATGAGGTGTGAACAGCTCGACCATTCTGATGTTTCTGGCAATGGTACTTTACTCTATACACCTCTAGCATATAACTAAATGCAGTTTTGCTCTACTGTTGTAGGTGAAGTGTAAAATAGCTATTTGCCATTCTGCTTTACATGAGTATCGTGAAGCACTCCAAGAGGTTTGGGCTTTTCTTTCCCTATGGGTCTGTGTTAATGTTTGCTAAATTCAGTAAAAAAAATTATGCTCACAAGTGTTGGTTGATATTGGAAATATGGAACCTTTAAAATATACCAGGATGATTTGGATCTTGATGTGGTTGTTTCTTTTGACAATGACAAACGATGCAAAGTTTGACATAAATGTTTACTGCAGATGGAAGGGATTCCTTCTAAACTGAGAAGCCTAAAAATGAATCTGATGTTAGGAAAGCTTTATCGGATATCCAGAAATAATCGTGCGGCTGCCATATGTTATAAAGAGTGTTTGAGGTACAACATACCAAATGATTTATTTTTTACGATCCTGAATTCTGCAACTAAATAGTTCCTCTGATGCATAGTGTAAGCTTCTTTAGAGTTTCTGTCAGTCAAATGTTTTTCGGGTTGACCATCATCATACAAAATATTACCAAAATGTTCAATATCGAACTGATATTACTGGATTTTTCGTGAAATGTTTTTTTATAATATGTAATTACTGAATTACATCTGTTGTAACAACATATTTTTGAATCATTTATGGTCAAAGTATTACTTTGAAGACTGTCATTGTCCTAAACTACTTATATTATGAATCAGAGGGAGTAGGTCATAGACATCAATTGATATTGATATTTCCTGTTCTATCATATTTTCCTGCACTTAGATATGGAAAACCACCAAGTTTTTCTCTACTAAGAGTATTACCTCATATGGTTACTCCTTCATGATGTAATTTGACAAGTTGTTTTCGACATCATTATGCTTTTCTGCCAGGCAATGCCCTTATGTATTTGAGGCTGTTGCAGCTTTGGCTGAAATGGGGCTTTCTTCAAAGGAGTTGTCTTTACTATTTTCACAAGTAAGTGTCCATTTCTTTTGTTTAAGATCTCAAAAGGAAGCATGGTCTCTCAAGATGAATGGTTTAATTTTAGTGAAATAGATAAATATCAGTTATGCTAGTTTCTGTATGCTGATTGATTGTCAGATTTCCTGAATAGGATGTCTTCTTCTGTAGTCATGTTCTACCGATCTAACCAGTATCACCCTGATAAATTTCCCACATCTTCTGTTCTGTGTGTAGAATACACAGTAAGTTATATTCCATTTATGGATTGCTCAAGGATATCTCTGAATTGCATACAGTTACACTATTTACCCTCGCACAGTTGAACATAGTAACAGAACCATCATTGCACCAAAATTTACCCCCTTTTGGTGCATATCTTCTGTACATGTAAGTTCTTAAGAGCATCTCCACTCGTTCGGCCCCCCAGCGCATAGGCCGGCGCTCTTTCGGGCGCTCGCCCGGCGATATTTAGGCCCTGGGGGCAATCTAGGTCCCAGCCACGCCCTCAGGTGCCGCCCCCAAGGCGTCGCAAATTCAAACTTGGTCCATTCCCGCCCTCAAAGAACGCCACAAGTCCGGCGATCAGCGCCGCAGTTCGGCGATCACCTTTGCCACAGTTCGGCGATCAAATGAAAAGTTCGGCGTGCAAAAAGAAAAGAAATGACGCGTAGGCAATGCATCAAACGGCGGTGTTCGCCTCCGGCGTCGGAGGAGTCGGCGTGCGCGGGCTTGGCGGCGTCGGCGCGGCTTCTGTGCTGCTGGGTGTCGTGGAGGCATCTTTGCTCGGGCTTGGCGGCGACGTTGGTGTCGGCGTGGGAGTTGGCGGTGCCGTCGACGGCATCTGGTTCAGGATGAGGCCGCGCTCCGCCAGGTACCACGCCTTGACCTGCTCGTCCATCGTTGACATGTCCGTCCCCATCAGGAATGCCAAGTCGGTGTTCCTCTTCTTCGCGGCGACGTTGGTCCGGAGCAGGCCGAGCTTGACGGCGCTGTTCGTCATCAGCGCGGACCACCGCGCCTCGGTTTTCTCTTCCTGCGGGGCGGCCCGGGTCTGGGCGTCGGCGATGCAATGCTCGATGGACTCTTGCACACGTGCGGTAGCCGACTCAGCGTGTTTCCCCTTCTTGGCCCCTTTGTTGCCGTCTGACGCGCCCGGCGTCGGCGTGTCCGGCTTGTACGTCTCCTTGGCCTTGGCGAGGGTGCGCCGGACATCCGCCCACTTCTCGCACTTCTCGATCCGCTTGAAGATGTGGAGGTACTTGAAATCTTGGTCGCTACTGTCTTGGCGAAATATGGCGAACATCCGCAGCAGCTGCGCCGAGGAACAACAGTCGGCGGGCGCGAACACGGCGAAAAGAAAAGGGAGAGACCGGTGTGCCATACCTGATCCTCGATGCTGGCGCCGCTCTTCGGGCGAGCCGCGATCTCCTCGACGATCCCATGCCATTTGTTGCACGCCGTTTGGACGAGCCCCCAATGGTTCGCCATTGCCTTCGACCCGCGCTGCATGTAGACGCCTTTGAAGTAGGGGTCGACGAGCTTGCGCTTGTCGAACTCGGCCTTGATGCGCTCCCAATACGTGTCGGTGCTCTGGTTCGTGCCGGTGATCGGGTCGAGGCAGACGACTTTCCATGCTTCGGCGAGGCACTTGTCCTCCTTGGACGCCCACTTGATGCACGGCTCGCCGGTCCTGGCCACCCGCTTCTTCTTCTTCCCTTTCCTCGCCGGAGCAGGCGCCGGCTCCTCCTCGTCGTCCTCCTCCTCCTCCTTTGGCTCCTCCTCGCCGTAGTCGAGCTCGCCGTCCACGTCGCCGTTGAGGTCCATTGTGTCCTCTTGGGCAGTGAACCCGGGGGAGGCGGCGGCGGCCAAGCCGGTCGTGATGATGTCGTCCATGTCGGCCTCCGTCGCGTCGGTGTCGCCGAGATGCGACGAGGAGGCTTGTGAGAAGAGCAGCGCGCCACGGCGGAGAGGTGGCGTCGGGGAGGCTGTGTAGGCCGGCGGTGAGTAGGTGTACGGAGGGTACTGCACGCCGGCGAAGGCGGGTGAGGGCATGCGCTGGGCCGGGCGACCATGGGGGAAGGTGATGTTGGGGTTGAACCCGCCGTGCGCGTCGCCGTCGGAGTAGCCCGGCGACGGCGTGCACCCCCCAGGGTTGTGGCGACGATGAGAAGCCGGCCGGAGACCCGACGCTTTGCTGGCTCCAGGACGCGTACGGGCCGTGGCCGCCGGGTGGATTCATCATCCCCGCGCGAGCCACCTCGGCCTGTTCGGCCGAACAATCCGCCTGCTCCGCCGCCGCCCTGTCTCGGGCCTTCTTGGCGTTGGCCCTGTTCCGCCGGTCGGTGGTGACAGCCTCCCGGCGCTGAACTTCCGCCCTCCAGTCGGCGTTCGACATGCCCGGGGGCTTGGTCGGCGGCGCCCTATGCTTCCTCTGCTTCGGCTGGGTGGCGGCGGCGATTGCATCCGTCGCGGCGCGGGGGGCCACGTACTTCTTCGGCGCCATGGCGGCCGGCTGAGGGGAGGAGGCGGAGATTGGCGAGAGGAATGGAGAATGAGAGGGGGGAAAGCGGGAGGAAACGACGGGAAAAGGGCCTCCACCCGCCGACAGAACGGCCCCACGCCCCTTTTCGCTTCTGCCGGCGCCCCCAGGCGACCCCCGGGCGCTTGGGTTTGGCTCGGGTTCGCCGGCTGTTATTTCGTTAAGGAACATGCAATTGCTCAGTGTACAATTTATTTTGAATCATTATTTGCAGAAATTATTTTAGTGGAAAATCTGGAATGATTATTATATTTTTCTGTAGGCACCAAATAGAGGAGGCAAGCCGCCAGGTGATTTTTTGGATGCACAACGTTGGTGGAATGTAAGTGAAATGTGCTGCACTCCTGTTGCATACAGTCAGGCTGCTGATGTTTCTAGTGGATTTTATACATATTTGGAACACTATCATTTGAGGCATGTCACATTGCCACCAATTTATGTTGACAGCAGCTCTGCTAGCACGGCATGCAGCATTTAATCTTGTATACCCTAAGTAACTAAAAATAGGTGATTGCTATCCTATGTTAGGTCTGCTTGGTACATTGATGATTGAAAGCCAAAGCAGCACTACACACTATAAATGCTAAACTAGTAAACTTTACTAAATTGGAACACACCATTGGCCTTCTTTCGACTCCGAAGAATTTGCCACAACTACCACAGCAATGTACACCTGCACTTCTGTTACTTTCTTTACCACCATTAATGCAAACTGATTAGGTGCGATCGAATGGGAGAAGTAAGGGTACACTATGATTTGGTTCCTGGAGATCAAGGTCAAAAAGTACTTTAAAATTGGAAATTTTACATTTACAAAATGACCCACACTATTCTTTCCGCAGCTAGTCTAATTCTTATTGCAGCCCTACATTGTTTGTCACTGGTTCCTCAGAAACTGTGCTTCTCTTTCAGCAAATATTTGATCATACATCTTGTTCTTGTTATGGGTTGGCTCAAATAATTACTTACTTCAATTATTGTTTTCTTATTAATAGCGGTATGTAGAGGCCCAGTGTTGCATTGCTTCACATGATTATAAAGGTATTGCAATGCTTTTTTTTTTCTTCCAAATTTCATTTGATCATTCTAGCATAAGATGTGCTTAGTTGATTTTTATCGAACTGATCAAGGAATTATTTCGTGTGGCTTCAAAGGATATTCAGTACTGGCTAAGTGATTCGTTCTTAATAACATAGCATGATGTAGCTCCATCCCATGTCTTAATTTGATACTGGGCTCTGGTACTATAGCATGGCTGGTACTATAACATCTTGTTCTTGTTAATCAACCTTCAGTTTTGTAATCTGTTGGGCATAATTTTGCAGTTTTTAACAACAGTACTGGAAGGTTCTTCATCATAATAAATAGGTTTACTATTGTTTACCTTTTATAGGTGGCCTGGATATATACCTGGAACTAATGCAACGATTTCCCAATAATGTGCACATCTTGCTGGAAATTGCGAAGGTTTATGTCTTTCTTCAAATTTCCATTGTTGTGATTCTGTGTATGTTGTATGTTAAAGTACAACCATCAAGTTGTTCTCACTCATGTAATGCCTCTTTGTTAATGTGTTTCTTGATTTCTTTAAGTTTGATGCTCCTATGTTCCTCAGTTATGTAAAAAACTTCTGAAGTCATAGTTCATCATCACGTTTTTTGTGTGAACTTAATTATCTTTGTTCATTTATCGATCCTGATTTTGGCGCTTCTTTTTTCTAGGTTGAAACCATCATAGGCAAGAATGAAGAAGCAATTATGAATTTTGAGAAGGTAAAGGAACAAGTATAGGCTTGGAGTTCCTTCTAAGGAAATATATGTCTCTAAAACAGTTGGTGCTTTACAGGCTCGGTTAATTGAACCAAACATCATGACATATATGGATGAGTATGCAATTCTCCTAAAATTAAAGTCAGACTACACGAAGCTAAACAAATTGGTTCATGATATGCTGCATATTGATCCTGCAAGACCAGAAACATGTATTGCCCTTGCAGCATTTTGGGAAAGAAAAGATGAAAGAAAAGCTTTGACATACGCCGAAAAGGTATGTACATTTTATATATATGGTTTATGGATACGAACCTTCCATGTAATATTCCTTGCATTATTTTACATTTTGCAGAGCCTTCAAGTTGATGATAGGCATATAACCGGCTATATTATGAAGGTAAGAAAACAAGACGTTATTGGCCATACAACATAGATTTTGTTGGTACCAGTGTCCACTTGCATTGTCATATACTGGAAATGTATTGCAATGAAGTATACATGCATGGTTGGTGGGTTTACAACATACCTGTTCAGATTGTTGGATTATCTACTTCAAAATTCGTATATGGCAAGGATCCTATCTTTGTTTTTTTATCCAGATGGTGGGCTTACTGTTTACTTATGTTCTTTAAGGGCAATCTGCATCTTTCATTGAATCGACCAGATCTAGCAGTAACAGACTTCAGGGGAGCTCAAGAACTAAGGGCTGACCTTCGCTCTTATCAAGGTTGTTACACATAGATACTTCTGGTTACTTATCCAAAACGTACAGGCAGCCTAATATAGATATTATTCTCAGGTTTGGTGCGTGCTTATCTAGCACTTTCTAAATGCAAAGATGCACTATTCACTGCACGTGAAGCAATGAAGGTTATGCATCAGTCTGCAAAAGCTCTCAAGCTAGTTGGTGATGTGCATGCTATCAGTTCCAGTGGGAGAGAGAAGGTAAAACCAAAAAAGTTTGTTTTCTTCTTATGATTACATTTTGTATACCCTTTTCTTGTGATTGCACCCTTTGGCAAGCTCATATTGTTCAATTATTTCCAGGCAAGAAAGTTCTATGAATCTGCTATTCGTCTCGAACCTGGATTTCTCGGAGCAGCATTGGCATTGGCTGATTTGCATGTTGCTGAAGGACGGAATAAGGAGGCAGTTTTGTTACTTGAAAGATATCTAAGACAATGGGCCGATGATTCTCTACATATCAAGTTGGCTCAAGTATTTGCAGCAACAAGCCTGCTTTCTGATGCACTCTCCCACTATCAATCTGCACTAAGGTACGCACACTTCCTCTTGAAGTGGAATCATGAAATAGCAGCTCTAAGTTGTAGGAAGGCTTTATGCTGAACCATGTATTTCCCCACCCTCTCAATTCTATCCATTTACAGTCCTGGGCATTTTTCTCTTCCCAGAGCTTATTGTATTTCCCCCTCACCAATGGGTCAATTGCTACCTCAAACAAGGCCAATTGGTACCTGGAAGGTTGTAAATGATTGAACTTGCTTGATTAAATGTAGGTAAACTGAGAGATTAGTATGTCTGAAATATGTCTTTTGGAATAATCTTCTTCTGCCCTTCTAGAATATTTGATGCTCACTGTAGTTAAGGCAGGGACTTGTCTCATATAGATTGTTTCTGTAGACGAATTTCATGTTCAACAACTCCGTTAATTTCCTTCCATCTTGCCATGGAAGGCTTATCCAGCAAGTCGGCTACTCAAAAGCTACCCAAGATGGTCTCTTGCTCTTTTAGCTGTTACTACTAGTTTACAAACATATGTACGTTAGTTATCACTTTGAGTTCCCATTAGCTGTTTGCTAGTGCATCTTAACCAATCTAGAGATAGAAACACCATTCCTTGTAGGCTGTGGTGAAGCTCTATTAGGTGTCTACTGAATCGTGGGACGCAACCGGCCTATTTTGGTTTCAAAAACCTTTCTCAACGCTTATCGACATGCCTATTATTTGACCTTTTTGTAGCCTTGCGTACTAGTTCATGGAAAAAACAAACTCTCTTTTGCAGGATAAACCCACACAATGAAGCAGCCAAGAAAGGATTGGAGCGCTTGGAGAAGCAAATGAAGGTGCGATCTCCTAACATTCAGTGGCTCCTGTCATGTTTTGATTTCCCTCCTAGACTTGCTCCAGGGTAAGATAAGAAACATTGACTGCTCCGATTCCCCTGTGCAGGGAGTAGACCCGGATGCGCCTGAAGACGAGGACGAGAACGAAGCTGACGACGTCGATGGTGACCAGGATGACGCCGAGTTGCTTTAGGAACTGTGGACTCAGAACGGCGCCACATATCAGTATACTGGAGGTACCATGAATGCCCAAGCTGTCACTGACCGAAGGGGGGCTTGCTGTGCGGGGTGGGGGTTGGTGGTACTTGGTAAGGTGGCTGGCGTAACAACTTTGTGTCGATGGTTTGATTGCAGGAGTGGGAATGTTGTGCCACTGCCCACGGGGTTACTCTCATGTACTCCCTCCGTTCGGAATTACTTGTCTCGAAAATGGATGTATCTAGAACTAAAATACATCTAGATACATCCATTTGTGCGACGAGTAATTCCGAACGGAGTGAGTAACTGTGTAGGATAGGAGGTGACCTGTTGTTACGGAAGGAAACCCCGTGAGTGCTTTGTTAACACTGGGTTCCGAAAAGTAAATCATTTGAATGATCACTTAGAGTTGTTCTGTTTCAAATTAGCGTTTTTCACTAACAGGTATCTACCCCGACCCTGTTTCATAGCTTTGGACATGGATTTTACAGCTCGATTTAACATGTCGTCCCACCTTTCTTCCATGCCTTCCTCAACCAGAACGTGGACGTCGAATCATTTTAACAGAACTCTTATGATCCTGCTTCCCAAAGACTCAGCCGCTAGATCCTCCAAGGCTATGGCAAAAAATGACTTTAGAACAATCTCGCCTCAGAAGTGTTCCTCCAAGGCTATGGCAAAAAAATCGATCGGACAAGCTAAAACCTCGAACCCAAGCTTCATAAACGGGAGATCTACTGCGAAAAACTTTAGCTACGCTGCTGGTCTTCTCAGTTGCTGTCACTCAAGGAAAGCTCACGCCATGGTCTTCAAGTTTAGTTTTTGGAAGGCTTTTGACTCGCTTGAGAACCTCTAATTCAACTGCTCTTTTAAAGGGGTTTCCCCACAAAATGGTGCTCCTAGATCAGGTCTATGCTTCACAGGCAAAACCGCCATCCTCCTTAATTGTACGTCTGGAACTGAAACAATTACAAAAATGACCTGCACTAGGGTGACCCTTTATCACCCTACCTTTTCATCCTAGTTGCAGACTTTTTACATCTCTTAATCCTCCTTGCCCATGCTGATGGTCTCCTTTCCTCCCACCATTCTTCAATAAGCATACGATGCACTTATCCTCGCATATGCCTCCACTGTGGCAGCCACCCATCTCAAATCCATTCTTGATGGTTCCACCATTGCCACATGCCTTAGCCTAAACTTCCACAAAACAACCTTCCTCCCCATCCATCTTTAGCCCTCTCTAGCCACTGACATCGCAAACATTTTCAGATGTGCAGCCTCATTGTTTCCTCAAACTTCCCCCTCCGCCTTCCAATCTATTATGCAAAACTTGTGCTCCTCAAATATCTCATCGGTTGGGCGGTAAGCCTACTCTCCCGTTGTGCTAGGCTAACCCTACTCTCCTCCGTTCTTGACTGTCTCGCCACCTATGTCATGTTGGTTTTTCATCCCAGTTTTTTTAAAGGAACTAGATGTGATTTGAAGAGCTTTCTTTTGGACGCCGAGGAGACTTGCACGGGCGCAGTGTCTTATTGCATGGAAAACTGTGTGCAAACCAAAAAAACTGGATGATTCCCCGTGAATTGTCTTGGAAATTGCTTGCACTATATTTAAGCGAAATTTGATCATATGAACATGAATATTTGGGCTAATATTATTAGAACTAACACTAAAAATACATATGATCTTTGTAAATTATAAAATATTTATTGAGTAAATTAGCACAATATAATTAAAAGTTTTGGGCATTTTTGCATGCATGGTGCATGTTGAGGTCGCATAATTGCATGTTGAAATAAATATGTTAGTGGGGATCATCTACTTAGGTATATATAGGATATATGATATGGTGGTCTAGGCATAACAAGTGAAGGTTTCTTTCAAATCTTTTCAGTACCCCGACCTCCCTTGGATCAACTGGTATCATCATACTCCTACTCCATTACTGATAAATATGCCAACTCTTCCTCTCTCTGGAAAATTGTATACACACAACTACCCCATCCAACAAATCTCTTTTGTGCTCACAAACAATGGTCTAACTATCCTATTCTAGACTGATATACTTGTATTACTAGCAAACGGCTCACCAATGCCACCCCCATTTCCCACTCCACTAAACTCACCATAAAAAGTGGCGGATGAAAGTGTAACTATCCCTGGGTGGTTTTGGTAATTATTAACAACATATAGCTCATTGAAGTAATGCTATTTCAAGATAAATATTTCAGAAAAGTTTAATGATTGGCATGACATGGATTAGGTGGACCCCTCAAAATGCTAATGAAAAAGGATTGGCTCAAGCTCTAAAGCTCAGGACTCTACATTTTACTCTTAGTGATCCAAGATCACATTGAGTCCATAGGAAAAGCCAATACTATTAAAAGAGGATGAGGTGTTGCTTAATGGCTTGCTTGCTCAAGATGCTTAGTGATATGCTCCAAAAACCCTCAACCACTTTCTCATATCCACATATGTCCCAAACCAAAAGTCAAACGTGGCCCCACCGATTTGATCTATCCAGTGCCATCGAGTTCATTTGACATAGCCACTGTCAGAAACCCTAGTCACTTCGGTCTCACAGATAGGGATCTCGGTCTCACCGAGATGGGATTGCAAACTCTCTGTTTCCCTTCGTAACGTTTCGGTCTAACCGAGATGAGCGATCGGTCCCACCGAGTTCACAATCCAAACTCTCTGTTTCCCCTTCGTAACGTTTCGGTCCCACCGAGATGAGCGAATCGGTCCCACCGAGTTTGCCTGACCAACTCTCTGGTTAGCTTATTACCAAAGTCGGTCCCACCGAGTTTGTGTAATCGGTCTCACCGAGATTACGTTATGCCCTAACCCTAAAGAAATCGGTCCCACCGAGTTGACATGTTGGTCCCACCGAAATGCCTAATGGTCACATTATGAACTAAATCGGTCTGACCGAGTTTTCTGATTCTGTCTCATCGAGTTTGGTAAATTGTGTGTAACAGTTAGATTTTGTGTGGAGGCTATATATACCCCTCTACCTTCTCTTCATTCGTGGAGAAGCCATCAGAACATGCCTACACTTCCAGCATTCATTTTCTGAGAGAGAACCACCTACTCATGTGTTGAGGTCAAGATATTCCATTCCAACTACATAAATCTTGATCTCTAGCCTTCCCCAAGTTGCTTTCCACTCAAAACATCTTTCCACCAAATCCAATCCTATGAGGGAGAGAGTTGAGTGTTGAGGAGACTATCACTTGAAGCACAAGAGCAAGGAGTTCATCATCAACACACCATCTATTACCTTTTGGAGAGTGGTGTCTCCTCGATTGGTTAGTTGTTACTTGGGAGCCTCCGTCAAGATTGTGGAGTTAAACCAAGGAGTTTGTATGGGCAAGGAGATCGCATACTTCGTGAAGATCTACCCTAGTGAGGCAAGTCCTTCGTGGGCGATGGCCATGGTGGGATAGACAATGTTGCTTCTTCGTGGACCCTTCGTGGGTGGAGCCCTCCGTGGACTCGCGCAGCCGTTATCCTTCATGGGTTGAAGTCTCCATCAACGTGGATGTACGATAGCACCACCTATCGGAACCACGCCAAAAATCTCCGTGTCTACATTGCATTTGCTCCCTCAAACTCCTCCCTTTACCTTCATGTGCAATGTTTTACATTCCGCTGCTATACTCTTAGAATTGCATGTGTAGGTTGATTGCTTGACTTGTGTACTTGACTTGTGTAAAGTTGCTAAAATCTGCCAAGACTTAAAATTGAAAAAAGGCTAGATTCTTATTTGGTCAAGGAGTCTAATCACCCCCCTCTAGACATACTTTCGATCCTACAACGGAGCTACTGAAAGGCTACATGGGCCATGACCCGCCCAGCTTTGTGGCATTTGCCTCTAATACAGTCAGCCCATAGACCCAGAAAAGTCAGCTAATAGCATTCTTTTGCATTGTGGCCTGCTCAATTGTTTGCTGCAAGCTCCACCATTGCCCACCATCCTAGTCTCTCAGGTCATGCATGAGAGATTGCTATCTAACCTTCGGACTTACCAATGTTGCATCGGTCGGGCTTGGGGTTGTATTGTCTTTGTTGCAGGATTTTTTCCAAATGATGACAACAATGAAAGGTTCCTTGTTTATTGTCTCTGCGCTCTCTGTGGCTCCCTGGAGGACACAAATCATATCTTTTTTCAATGTGTTCTGGCCAAGTTGGTTTGGAGTTGTGTCAGGTCATGGCTTCAGGTGTCTTGAGACCCATCTTCTTTCTCTGAGCTTCGGGTCCTTGCTAATGAGTTGGTTGGGGTCACTAAGAGAGTTTTCTGGGTAGGAGTTGGGGTGATATGTTGGACCTTGTGGACTACCCGAAACAAGTTTACCATCGAGCATGTTTTTCCTGCTAAATCTGCCGATTGCTTTTTTAAATCTTGTATGTTCCTGCAGCAGTGGAGATCATTGACTAAGACGGACGACTGGGACGCTCTTGACTTTCCGCTCTCTAAAATTCGGGCATCAGCGTCTTACCTATTCAGGCAGGAGCATGCTGCGTAGTCGCCTTGGCGGTTCGTACTAGTTCTTGGCTAGATCGGTTTTTGGTGGTCTCCCTTCTCTCCGACCCGCGTGTCGTGCTGGTGTCTTGGGTGCCCTGTATCTCATACTCTAGTATCTGAATGTCGTCCTCGGTTGGTCGTGATCGTGTCTGCTGGTTTTGGTTCGGTTGGTTTGTTTGGAACTCTGCCTGGTGGCTTCATTTATAAAGTCGGGCTCATGCCTTTTCTCTAAAAAAAGAAAGGATTCTTGTGCTTGGTGCTCCTTTCTACTCAGACATGCCTACTCTTTGCTTGCGCAGGAGAAAGATGATGACACACACACTCACTCACCAGATTTGAAGTTGCAAGTTGCCAATCAAGGTCCAAATCTTTGGGTGGCTGCTTTTTAAAGACCGCCTCAACTCCAAGTGCAACCTCTTAAAAAAACAATTGTTTCGAACAACCACTACCCAAGATGCGAAGCACCTTGCAAGGATACTCTACACATGTTCATTCAGTGCCCTAGTGACGTGCTTTAGGACAAATTGCAGCTCGTGACTCCCACCTCCATCGACCTTATCTGGGATATCCCATCACCGGCTAGCCTCGACAGCGAGAATTGGCCTTCTATTGCCCTCTCAGTATTATGAAAAATCCGGGACTCCAAAAATGACTTCACTCTCTGGGCATTTAGATTTAAGAACCTCTATGAAAGTTGCCGCCTTGTCTTTGCGTCAATACTTCTCTTCGCGCTTTGTGATTTCTAGTAAAACTTGCCTCATCGACACCTTTAAATAATGCATTTAGGTGGGCATCGTCCCCCAGTGATTGTTCAAAAATAAAAACAGTTGCCCTTGATTGTGAGATGATTCGTCATCTGTCCAAGCATTGTTCAATATGTGAGTGTTTTAGTAGAAGTTATGAAGTTTTCACGACCAAGTTTTTTTTAAACACACGACCGAGTGTATTTGATATTAGTTTAGGGTATGTCTATGGCACATCTAAATGTGCTATAGTTATTGCACATCTAAGTGGCTTAATCAAGCATAAAAAAAAATACCCACATGAATCTTCATGTAAGATCAATGACATAGGACTTAGATGTGCACTAGTTATGGCACATCTAGACGTGCTGTAGCAATACACACAAACAGATTTACCGACCAATCAATATACCGAAACTCTTTTTTGACAGAGGTAGTATTTGAAAGTAACAATGACCTAATCGAGCTTTGTAATCATACTAGAAGACAACCGATACACACCTGATACGATTAATAGTACGGATGAAAACAGAAATGAAATGAAGGAAACTGGGTGCTACCATAATTTTTTTCTTATTTTTTTTACGGAAGCGAAAACGAATACAGAAACTCCAAAACAAATACTAAAATGAATATTACCGGAACAGATCATTGAGCGAATACGTAACGGACACAGAGACAAAAGCGGAGTTTTCACCGAAACAAAAGACCCCATTAACCATCGAAAAAACAAGAAGATAAGATGATTACAAAATATAAATGTATATCATGGCTATATAATAGGACATACGGTGTCGGGGGTTGGGTGCGACATATGCCAATGGATAGCTTATCGTGGTGGGAGCAAGTAGAACGTCGCCGGTGCCTGGAAGCGGGATAAGGCGTAGACACGAACGCCGGCGTACTTTACCCAGGTTCGGGGCTCTACTAGGAGATAACACCCCTAGTCCTGCTCTGCGGGGTCTCCGCATGATCACTAAGGCTCAAGTGATACAATGGTGCTCCTTGAGCTGTATGCTAGTGGCAGAGGGAGGCAAGGCTAGCTCTCTTCCTGCTCTAGGGGGTGGCTAGTTCTAATGGGGTGGGAACACTTTGCATGGGTGGCCTGGGGGGTTTATATAGGCCTATCCCCCAGGGGTACAATGGTAATCTGGCCGGCTGCCGGGCCCAGCTGTCAGTGTCTTCAGCCTCTGGCTTCTCCGCCGACCGCTGGGGCCCGCCGCCTAGTGGGCCCCGCCGATTGGTTGGTGGCTGTTCATTGTAGCCGTGTTGTTGGTGACGGGGGCTTGGTCATCCTAGCGTGGCTACAGTCCCGCCGCCTGGTGGGAGGACACTATAGCCACATCTAGTCTTATCAGCTTAATGGCGTGCTCGCCTCGGGACAAGGGACGGCCGCCTACTGGAGGCCGGCCCCTCTCTAATCCGCCTGGTTGAGCTTCCGCCGTCTTCCTTGGGGTCACTGCCCGGTAGGGCCCGCCTCTGGCAGGCCGTACCGACAGGCCGTCGTGGGGAACAGGACTCCGCCTGCCCGGAGCGACGTCAGGGTAGATACGGCACAGTGCTCTGTCGTGCAGAGATCTCTGTCTGTACGGAGCACTGTAACCACGCCCGTCTCAAATGTGGGAGGCGTTGTTCCTCACTGTAGCCATGCTTTGACTTGTACTCTCGATGGGAGCTCGGCCGCCCCATAGTCGTGAGGTGGCCGCCTGCCGTTGCCGCCCTCTCTGGAGGACGGACGCCAGGAGCCGGCCACTCGGAGCGCCGTAGTCTTGGGTCAGCTGCCCTTTGGCAGCCGGCCGCTGAGCCAGCCGGCCCCAGAGGGCGGAGTTTCAGCTTGGGGCCCAGCTAGGCGTAGCTGGCCCAAAGTCTTGATAAATCTAGGGACTCGGGTGAGCCTACCCGTGGCCCATTACTACGACAGTAGTCCCCGAAGCCGGTGATGCGTCGTGGTCGAGGGGCCGCAAAGTCTCAGCGGCTTCCCTCCTCACCGGGCTCCGGGAGAATGTTGATCAGTATTGTGGCTAGCCGACTGCTGAAGCCGGCTTCGCCCAGGCGGAGCTATGCGGCCGATTTTGAACTTCAAGGCGGGAAATAGGTGGCGTGCCTGCTAAGCTTCCCAGGCAGCCGCCCGCCACGGGCGCGCCACGCGGCGCACGTCAGCGTGGCTAGCCTGCCACCCCACACTCTGGACGGGACGTGACACAGGGCCGGGCCCGCCACTACCATGCCTCGGCAACCGGGCGGATTTACTGCGCCGAGGGAGATGGTTACCGTTCCTCACGATTATTTACGACGTGGTAAATGCGCGCGGGAAACGGGGGTCGGGGGAACGTGGGCGCAGTCAATCCCACGACCCCACGTCCCGTCCCCTCGGCTTCACAGCCCGGGCGCTATAAGTAAGGAGGGGGGAAGGTGCGGCAAAGCTCCTGCGCCCCCTCCCACTCTTCTTCTTCTTCCTCTCATGTCAATCACATCATTCTCCTAATGATATGATCCCGTTAATCAAATGACAACTCATGTCTATGGCTAGGAAACTTAACCATCTTTGCTTCACGAGCTAGTCAAGTAGAGGCATACTAGTGACACTGTTTGTCTATGTATTCACACATGTATTATGTTTCCGGTTAATACAATTCTAGCATGAATAATAAACATTTATCATGAAATAAGGAAATAAATAATAACTTTATTATTGCCTCTAGGGCATATTTCCTACACCACTGGCCTCGGGGCGGATCATTGGGATCTCTGTTGATAGAATTCTGCCTCGGCTGCGTCGGCCCCGCGCGGTTTTGAGCCGGCCTTGCGACGTAGTGTGGCGGAGGAGCGGCACGAGGCGGACCGCCCAAAGGCGTCTGCACCACCCCAAGGGCAGTACCACCGCGGCCAGCCGGAGCCACACCAGCCACGCCCGGCGCAGGAGGCCGAAGATCAGCATGACCCGCTGCCGGCTGCGCAATGGGCGCCGCTCCTGGCGCTGGCGGCCTCAGCCCGCCTGCCCTGCAGCAGGGGGCAGCTGGCCCGGAGGCCGGGCGCCCTGGTGGCCAGCGCCTTGGCCCGGATGAGCCAGCGCAACTCCTCCCCCCGCCGGCGGCCTTTGTCCGGGCGGCGCCGGGACTCCGCGCCCAGCACCCGCCACCGGCGGCGGAGCCGTCCCACCCCTTCCCGCTGAACCGGTCTTCGTGGCAGGCGGCGGCGCTGCCCCACGGCCGGCCATAACACCGAGCGGCCGGACCCTCCTTGCTCGCCGGGCTCCACAGACCGGGAAACCTCTCGTCCCGAGCTTGCGAACCCTAGCGCTAGAGGGTGACGGCGCACGATAGAACGAAACACGATCGCCCTCGTACGTGCATGGGAGATCGATATGGGCAGGAGATCGGCCTGGTACAGCATGGGCCTCATACCCATCTGACCCCGGCCCAACTCCTCGTGGACCCGGATCCTTCTGAACCGGCCCAACCGAACCCAATATCTGATTCAAACGAAGCGATCTCGCGTTCGAGATCTCGGTGACCGACGCGGCCATCACGGGCGCCGGCGGCGGCTGACGAACGGCGAGCCGCCTCGCATTCTTTTGCTTGTGCACAGTAATCCAAGACTCCGGTCTAATCATATCGAATAACGTAAGGTTTGGAAGACTCACCTTAGGTACGGGACCTTTCCAAGGTCGGATCGCCGATGCCGCCGTCTTCCGATGAACAACGCACCGGATCATCTCGATCTTCTCGCCCGCGTGACGACCGGTACGTGCCGGATCTTCCAGTGGCAGAACCCGATCGATAGTAGTGGCCACCTCATCTTCGGTATAACCTGAATGGAAAATTTTGCAAATGAGATCCATAGGGGTGGGAGATGGCAGCGACTCCACCGGCGAAAGAAAGAAGGCCATATATAAGTTAAACAAGCTTCATGTAACGAGCGAAGGACACCTACCGCTATGGTTTCCAGTGCCTCTCGCCGGCGCCGCCGGCGGTTTGCCTCATCTTCTGTGGCCTTAGGGCCATGGAGGCGCAGTGGATCCCGGTCCTTGCCAGCGGGAGGGCTCCGTTGTTAGATGTTTTCCCGAGTTTTATTAGGGTTTGTGTCCTTCTCAGAGAGATGAGATGACAACGGCTCTCTGAAGATGAAATAAGGTTCTCCCCGTCTTCTAGCGTCATCAGAGGGCATGTGGAGATTTGTCTCCGGCAGATCTCATGGGATTTGGTCGGCTTTTGTCTTCGGTGGATCCACGTGGATCCGATTTTCATTCGTGTGTGTTCCTGTGTCTACAGGATGGATCCTTCCGATCTACGCTTCTCTTCATCGACGGGGGTTGATGTTTTGTTGCGTTAGTCCTGCAGGGCCTTAGCACGACGACTTCCCGACTGTCTACTATAACAAGGTTTACCCAATTCCGGTGATGGAGAGGTGATGACAGCGGCATGCCATCGGCTCGCTTTAGTGCTTGTAGTCATCACTAAGTGGTCTACGGACCTAGATGTATTTTTTTTACTTCTAATGTTCTTTGTACTATCATGACAGTTGATGAATAGATCGGGATTTTTTCGCGCAAAAAGAAAAGGGCAACGCTACGCGTCCGCCGGTAGATGTCTAGTAAACATCCACCACCTCGACAGCCGTCAGATCTCCGCGCGTGAGCCGTCCGATCTAACTCCTCGCACGCATGCGTCGCCTTCCCGACACATTAATTCCTGAAACAACAAACCAGTTGCAGAAACAATGGTCGCGTTGCAGAAACAGTTCCTGAAACAACGATCGCGTTGCAGAAACAATTCCTGAAACAACGTCTGCGTTGCAAAAACAACTACCATGTTGCAAAAAATTGGAGATTGCAGAAACAATTCCCGAAACAACGGCCGGGTTGCAGAAACAATTCCTGCAACAAGACCCCTGTTGCAAAGTTTGCAACAACATCGCCAGCGACGATGGAGGAGAGGGCGGAGAGGAGGCGGAGGAGAAGCTGCGGGTGGAGCGACAGGGGGCTGGGGCCGGCGACGAAGAGGGTGTTGAAGGTGGACATAAGAGGTGGGGCGGGCGGCGGAGGCGGAGGACGGAGAGGAGCAGCGGGAGGAGGAGCCGCGGGGAGGGCGGGGACAGGAGGCGGCGGAGCAGGGCGAGCGCGTGGGGAGAAATCACCGGAGGGAGATCCGTACCTGCTTGGGTCGTCGGCGGCCGCCGCCGCTCCCAAAGACGAAGTCGTCATCACGGTGGTAGGTTAGCCCCGGCCGCGCCGTCGCCCTCCCAGATCCAGACCTCGTCGCCTCTCCCAACCCAGCGAGCACATGTTGCGGCTTCAGCTGCAGGGGCGTTTTTCTGAAACAACGGCTCTGTTTCAGGAAAACGAACGTGCGTGCCGTGGGAGCGGGGACGCTCTCTTCCGTCCGATGAAAGAGACGATCCGACGGACGCAGAGCCGGCAGACGCGGCGCGCGTGATCGGTCGGTTGCACGATAGCTTTTCCCAAAAGAAAAAGCCTTATGTACTATATTATATATGTATTCAACTTACAGAAAGTTTACAAGATCACCTCGTCTACCCCTTTTTTCGGGGCGAAGAAACGTGAGAAGAAGTCATAACCAGATCCAGGTGGCGCCCGTCCAGTAACAATAACACCTCTGCCAGCACACTTTTTAAGTTGTTCCAAGTTAGGAAGGCACATCAGCAACCTCTTCTCCTGATGAAAGTTCTACCTGAAAAAGGCCACGGCGGATTCTTAAAGAAAAAGGATACTTTTCGTCATGTAGATGTATAGCAGAGTTGCCTGATCTGCTACCTCATAGGAGTTGAGCTAGCAAATCCGTTGTTATATATACTCAGCAAATAGATGTAGAAAATTCTAACTCATAAACGTTATTTGGACTGTTTCATGAGTCAGTAGCAGTCCAACTAGGCCATGTTGTGGAACAACCCTAATACTGTACTAGCTCCTAAATCCTACTCCCTCCGTAAATAAACACTCTTATATTAGTTTATAGAGAAAGTAATAGCCACCGTCAACCAGCCGGCTCAGATACTGCTTACTCCAGCAGTTGCTACCTGGTGTATCCACGCCATCATCACAGCCTACTGCCCCCTCAGTTTTTGGTGCGGGTTGCGACGATTGTGCCATAGTTTTGAATTTTATGATTTGGCGAATATAGTTCTGATATTTCTCTAAAGAAATACGGAGTACTACCTCTGATCTACGTATGGTAGTAACATTAAAAAAAAATCCCTTGACAACACCCGTAGACTAGCGAAATGCACAACGGCGACCAACACCATGCGCGGGCGCTACGGAGGGCAATATCAATCCCGCGCACCCTCCCACCACCTGGAAAAAAGAAGTGCCACCACGTGATATTGTAGCACCAATATACTATATGCAACCACGACACAGAAAGTTTCCTACATAAATATAAGTTGGTTAGCGGATAACGCGGAATCGCACCACGAAAGACCCACCAAATGAATGCATTATAAATAAAAATAAAACACACTCTGTCATCTCTCCCACCAGCCAAACTAAATATTTCACCAGTTCTAAATTTTAAGGGGTATTAGTTTTTTAGAAAGTCAGATTTCTTTAACTTGGACCAAGTTCAAAGAAAAAAAATTGACATCCACAGTATAAACAAAAAGATAGTATGGAAACTCATTTCATGATGAATCTAAAAACACCGATTCGATATTTTGGATTTTGATATATTTTTGGATATTTATCAAACTTAAAAGGTTTGCCTTTTCAAAAAAGTAATACGCTTTATATTTTGAAATAGAATGATTCTTTTAAGAAACCCAACAACACCAATAGCGCGGCCAACCCTTCTAGTAGTAGATGAAACATAAATGGGCAAGCATGTCAGAATTGTCATGCATTGTTGGCACCTGCAGCTTGGCTTCTTCGACTAAGTCAGAAAGAGAAAGAGATATATGAATCACGTTTTTAGAAAACCAAACTTTTCAAAACACAGGCATTCTAATAGATTCAGGCCACGATGTCCTAATCCCATAATGCATGTGATCCGATACAAATCAAACATGTACAACGAATAACCAAACGTACCCAAATAATAAAGAAGTAATCTGGATGTGTCATGCTTGGTATACTTAGATTATGGAACTGACACGTAAGGTAAGTAAATCACGTGATATATAGAATTAATGCAAAAGGTAAGTTAATTAAAGTGGAATTGATGAAGTGGTGCAAAAGATAAGTTAATTAATGTGATTGTGGGGCATACGGGAAGGTACAGTCAAATATAGTGTGGTAAAAAAAATGGTTGGACGAAACAAATCGGTTGAGGGACATGGTGGGAGGGGAAACGGTTGATAAAGAGTTTTACCTGGCAGGATGAGGAACCTTATGTATGTTTGAAGTAGTAGAGAATTACT